>JAWDJE010000008.1:3442500-4042500 GCA_035047345.1 Bradypodion ventrale | reverse complement strand
TCGCCATACCTCCAGAAGGATATTATGGAGTTGGAGAAAGGGCAGAGGAGGGCAACCAGAATGATTAGGGGACTGGAACACCTTCCTTACCATCTGAGGCTGCAACGGTTGGGCTTTTTCACTCTTGAACGACGGCGTCTAAGAGGTGACCTGATTGAAGTTTATAAAATCATGCACGGTGTGGACAAAGTAGATAAGGAAAAACTGTTTTCCCTATCGCACAACACTAGAACTAGGGGACACTCCATGAAACTTTTGGGTACTAGTTCTCAAACAAATAAGAGAAAGTACTTTTTCACCCAGAGGATTACTGGTCTATGGAACTCCCTGCCAGAAGAAGTGGTGACAGCTGTCAGTCTTGACAGCTTTAAGAAAGGATTAGACAAGTTCATGGAGGACAAGGGTATCAATGGCTATAATTATGGATACTTAAGGACAACCTCGGGGTTGGAGAGATAGGCAGGATATCTCTCAATGCCATTTCCAGGGAATCCTAAGCAGGTGAAGGCATCTCCTTGGGAATACCCTGAAGGAAATGGTGAGCCACTGTGTGAGACAGAATGCTGGACTGGATGGGCTGTGGCCTGTTCCAGCAAGGCTGTTCTTATGTTCTTATAGTTTCAAACATCCTAACTGGATATCTTCCAGATACCTTGAACTGTAACTTCGATCGTCCCCAGTCACCATGGCCATTCAATATTAATTCTGGTCCTATTCTGCTTTTGCAGTTCATTTGTCTTCTCCACTCCCACCCTAGTTTTGGCTGTTTTAGAGGTAGAGGTTGATCCATACATTGAACTCTCTGAGTCAGCGTTCTGATTTGTTCATAGTCTTTCTCTTTTTGTCTCTTGATAGCCTTATGAGCTCTACTGTTTCACACCTTTTTCTGTAACTGTTGTGCTTCAGTCTTCAGTTGTGTCCCAACAATTTAGACCGGGATTCTCAACCTTTTAAAGCCACGGGCCTGACCACACCCCCTCAGACAGCTGAGCGGGCCAGACTGGTGGTTCCCCCCGCTGTAAACACTGCTGTAAAATATGTCTGCTGCTGTTGTAAACACGGCTACTTCTGGCAGCAGCGATGACGACGTGGGCCACATGAAATGGTGCTGCGGGCTGTAGCTTGAGAACCCCTGTCTTAGACAGTCAGGCTTCCCATCTCCTTGCTTACCCTACTTTTACAGACCTTACTGTATTTCAAGAGCCCACCTGTCAGCAAACATTTCCTGGGATCATTTATACCTGCTGTGTTTCTCACACAGTGATAACTCCTAAACTTTCTCTTGTGTGCTCTATAGCTGTTGAACCTTTCTGTAGACCTACTATTGATGTTCCCCATCCAATATTAGTAGAAATGCTTAACATTAAAATCCTGCTCAGTATGAGAGGAACTGTTTATTTTTCTCCAGCTGTAATTCCAAGACATTCTTCTTGACCAGGGGTGGGAAACCTTTTCCTTTCAGAAGGTCGCATTAATTTAGCTGCAATCAAATAAGGCCACATTGGAAGTCTGCATTAATTTAGCTGTAATCAAATAAGGCTGCATTCAAGAAACCTCAGTTAGATACACTTAAAATGTACATTATTTTATAAAAATCTAACTATGATGTAGTTAATAACTTCAAAAATGAAAACTATTTGTTAATGTTAAAGGTACTAAAATAAAAAAAAGAATATAAAAGACAAACAAAAAATGTATTCTACCATGTCTAGAAGAAGAATACATTTTTGTTGGTCTTTGATATTTTTATTTTATTTTAGTAATTTTATTTTAAAAATATAAAAGGATTTGTTTTGTACAATCTGGATCCAGTCAAAATGCCGCACTTAAGGACCTAGAAGGTTACATGTGGCCTTAAGGCCGTACGTTCCCCACCTCTGTTCTATACCAATATGTTCATCCCTCCCAACATGCTTTAATTAAAACTCCTTAGAGACTGAGCTAGCATAACCAACACTGGGAGTTGTATTCAGCAATACCTGAGGAGTTGCAACGTGGTGACCTCCCGTCTAGAGTGGGGGCCAGCATATTTTGTATTTCCATCACCAACACATTACTAGAGCCTTCTCCCCACTTAAGCATGCACTTCAGATGCTAGTAGTCATCTAGATTGCTACCTTAATGTGTCCCCCCCCCCACTCTTAAATGAAGAGTGGGCAATAGTGGCTCCTACAGATGTATTGCAGCTCACAATTATCTTCACCATTATACTGATTACCTTAGTGGTGACCTTGATGACAGAAAGGTCAGTCGGTTAAGACCCGAGTGCTGCGTGGCAGAGTAAGCACCTGTCATCTGCCCCAGTTCCTGCCAATCTGGCATCTCAAAAGCAAGAGATTGCAAGCAGATAAATAAGGACCACTTGGGCAGGAAGGGTAAGAGTGTTACATATGCTCCAATGTCTAGTTATGACCATGGAAACCTCTGTAGATGTAGACACCACTGGTTCTTTGGCTGTAAACAGAGATGAGCACTAACTACTAGAGCTAGGATTCTCAACCTGCGGCCCGTGGGCCGGATGCAGCCCACAACACCATTTCATGTGGCTCCCCACCGCTTCCACCACACCAGAAAGTGCCACATGGTGGAGGAAGGACAAAATGGTTGTCTGGCCCCCGAAACTGTCTGAGGGAGTGTGACCCGGCCCCCAGCTTAAAAAGGTTGAGAACTCTTGCCCTAGAGTCAGATATGTCTGGCTTTTGAGCAAGGGCCACAATGTCTTCAAAGCTCTACCCTAAGTTAATTCTGTGTACTGTACTTTCTTCACTATTGAATGCAAGCTCAAAACTTCATAATGAAAAATTCGAAACACATTTGCAAATACTATTCACCCTTACTGCCTTTCACTGCTTCTTTGTGTTATTTCGAATGACAGTTCCTCCTCAGACCACTATCCCTATTTTAATTTCTCTCTTGTGGTAGTCTTCTCACCACACTTCCATGTTTGTTTGTTTCCTCCCTCATTATGGCAGTGTTTCTTCATGGATCAAAAGTCTGAGGCCTTTCCTCTTCTGTGTGAATATTGTATCCCTTCCAGAGATTCTTAATCCATACCTCCTTCCCAGGTTGTAGTTAGAGTTAGTTTTCCAGAAATGTACCATTTTTTATTTTGTATTTCCTTCTGAATTCTTCATTTGCTACTACTGAAGTGCATGACAAGATGACTAGTTTTAAAAGTTATGGTTGTATATAAAGTTGCTTGTTCTACATGTAGATTTTTCTGGCTAGGCAAAGCATTTTTGTGTGCGCTCTCTTTTATAGTCACAAATTATAGTTGTGTAGTGGCTCAGGTATTAAAACCATACATGATTTGTAGTTGTGTTCTAACTCAGTTTGTGCAATTTACAAGGGGCATAATAGATGCAAAGTTCTGACAGGTAAAGCTGTACTTATTCATCAAGTCTAAGGGGCTTTGTTTTTCTAGACATGGAAAGGTTCAAATTTAAATACTAGTGGTTTAAAAATAACAATTTCTGCCTTCAGTTGAGTCATTGACATTACAATTTAAAAAGAGTAAGTGTTTAAGACAAATCTGAATTTTGTTTTTCTCTTAAGAGATCTTGCCCTTATGAAATCACAATTCTGTTACAATATACAGTAAAATCCCGACTTACAATAATGATTTTACGCTAAAACCATGTCTCGATTTACACGATTTTCTATGGGTTTGCTTCAAGTTACATAAAGATTCTTTTTCCTATGGGTTTGCTTTGAGTTACATAAAAATTCATTTTTCCTATAGATTTGCTTTGAGTTACATAAAAAAATTTTTTTCCTATGGGTTTGTTTTGAGTTACAAAAAAATTTGATTTAAGCAAAAGCCTATGGAACGGACTTTTTTTTATAAGTAGGGATTTTACTGTGTTCTATAGCTAACTTTCTAAAAACAACAATTTTTTCTTAAGGCCCTGTTATTCTTGCATTATTTACATGTATGTTGTATGTTATATGTTATATGTAACAGTAATATTTTAAAAAAATATGAATAGGAAAGTTTGGTAGTCTTCATTTTCTTCATTGTCAGTTTTAAAGTTTTTCCTCTAGTAATCATTTTTGTTTAGGTTCAACCACAGCCCTGTTTTGACACTTTCTTCTTTTACTTTCATTAAAATGATATTGCTGTTTTCTGCCAGTAAGATGTTGTCATGTGCATATCTTAAATTATTAATGTTTTTCCAACCATTTCCTCCCCTCTTTCATTTGAATCTAGTCCGTCTTTCCATATATGTTCTCTATTGAACAGGTAAAAGGATAAAGTGCATCCCTGTCTGACACCTTTGCCTATAACAGGGGTTGCCGAAACTATGTCCTGTCAGCCTGATCCAGCCTATGGCGCCATTCCATCTTGCCTGCCCCAGCCTCACCGCTCCCAGAAGTGGAGGTAATATGCACCCGCATGTGCACATAATACTCGCACATGCGCATAATAATGCAAAAAATCGCCTGCGGCTGTCGTATACGTGTTTGTGACAGCTGTGGGCCATTTGCAGCAATGTTATGCACCAACACATGCATGTTTTACTACCACTTCCGGTGGGAAGAACCATGTGACCGGCCCATGCCCCGAAAAGTTTGGGCACTCCTGGCCTATAAGAACCATTCTACCTCTCCATAATCTATCCTAACAGTAGCTTCTTCTTCACAATAAAATTATGCATCAGGACAATTAAAGGTTGAGGCACACCCATAGTTTCTCATGATCAACACAATCAAAGGCTTCGCTATAATCTATAAATTACAGGCGGATCTTCTGAAAAAAATTTTTTTGGTGCACTCCAGTGTACACTGAATATTTGCAATATGATCTCAAGTGCCTCTTTTTCAGAATCCAGCTTAAACATCAGGCAGTTCTAGTTCTATATAAAGTATAGGTCTTTGTTGCGGCACCTTTAGCATCACCTTGCTTGTGTAAGAAATTAGGGCAATTGTCCTGTAGTTGTTGCACTACTTGGCATCTCCTTTCTTGGGAACTGGGATGTACACTATAAAACTATTCCAGTCTTTGGGCCTCTACTTTGTTTTCCAAATTTGTTAATGTTTTTTTATTAAGATTCTACCAGATTCATTCTCTGTGGCTTGTTATAATTCTAATCAGTATCCCATCTGCTCCTGGTGATTTATTTGTTTTAAGTACTTTCAGAGCAGTTTTCACTGCACTTTCTAGTCCTGAAAGTTCTTTCTGGGATTCTTCTTCAAAGGAATCTGTCATCCTTTTCTCTTTTGTGTAGCTTTTCAGTATATTGATTCTACAGTTTTATTTTCTTATGGTCAGTTAGTGTGTTCCACTGTTTGTCATACAGAGGTCCTATTCAAGCCTTAAATTTCCCTTTGATTTCTTGGATCTTCTGAAGGAGGTCTCTTGTTTTTCCCTTTTTGTTGTTTTTTGTTTCCTTGAATCAATTTTCCTTGAATCAATTAATGTATAAGTTCTCTTTGTTTCTATGTGCCAGTTGCTGAAAAATTGCACTCAAAGTTCTGATCCTATTTTTATCATTTTGCTTCTCAGATTTCCTTTGCAATTTTAAGTGTTTTTTATACCATCCATCTAGGGTTTTGCTTTCTTTTTAGTATAGTAATTGTCTTTTTGCATCCTTTCCTAATAATTGTTCCATAAGAACATAAGAACAGCCTTGCTGGAACAGGCCACTGCCCATCCAGTCCAGTCTCACACAGTGGCTCACCATTTGCTTCAGGGTATTCCCAAGCAGGTGCCTTCACCTGCTTAGGATTCCCTGGAAATGGCATTGAGAGATATCCTGCCTGTCTCTCCAACTCGGAGGTTGTCCTTAGGTATCCATAATTATAGTCATTGATACCCTTATTCCTCCATGAACTTGACTAATCCTTTCTTAAAGCTGTCAAGACTGACAGCTGTCACCACTTCTTCTGACAGGGAGTTCCATAGACCAGTGATCCTCTGGGTGAAAAAGTACTTTCTCTTATTTGTTTGAGAACTAGTACCCAAAAGTTTCATGGAATGCCCCCTAGTTCTAGTGTTGTGCGATAGAGAAAACAGTTTTTTCTTATCTACTTTGTCCATACCGTGCATGATTTTATAAACTTCAATCAGGTCACCTCTTAGACACAGTCGTTCAAGAGTGAAGAGGCCCAACTGTTGCAGCCTCTGATGGTAAGGAAGGTGTTCCAGTCCCCTAATCATTCTGGTTGCCCTCCTCTGCACTTTTTACAGCTCCATAATATCCTTCTGGAGGTATGGCGACCAGAACTGTACACAGTATTCGAGATGGGGCCTCACCATAGATTTATAAAGAGGCAAAATGACACTTGCTGACTTATTTTCTATACCCTTCCTAATGATCCCTAGCATTGAGTTTGTTTTTTTCACTGCTGAGGCATACTGAGTTGACACCTTCATTGAGCTGTCCACCAGGACACCAAGGTCCCTTTCCTGGTTTGTCACAGAGAGTTCAGACCCTATCTGTTTATAAATGTAATTGGTTTTTTTTGCCTGAACGTGCATCACTCTGAATTACTAATGTTGAAGCTCATTTGCCGCTGTTTTGCCCAGATCCTTCTGGGATCCTCACAATCTCACAGTTTTTACTACTCTGTATAATTTAGTGTCAGCAGCAAATTAGGCTACCTTGCTATTTATTCCTACTTCTAGATCATTTATGAAGAGTTTGAAAAGCAGGGGTCCCAGTACTGAACCTTGGGGGACCCCACTCTTTACTTCCCTCTACTTGGAGAAGTGTCCATTTAGTGCTACCCTCTGTTTCCTGTCCCTTAGCCAGTTGCTGATCCAGGACAAGACCTGTCCCTTTATTCCATGGCTGGCAAGTTTATTCAAGAGCCAGTTGCTGATCCAGGACAAGACCTGTCCCTTTATTCCATGGCTGGCAAGTTTATTCAAGAGCCTTTGGTGCGGGACCTTGTCAAAAGCCTTCTGAAAGTCCAGATAAACAAAGTCAACTGGATCCCCCTTATCCACATGCTTGCTGACACTCTCAAAAAATTCCAACAGATTAGTGAGGCTTGATTTGCCCTTGCAAAAGCCATGTTGGCTCTCCTTAAGCAGCGCCATTTATTCTATGTGCGTATTAATCCTATCTTTTAGGATGGTTTCCATCACTTTACCTGGGACACATGTCAAATTGACCGGTCGGTAATTTCCTGGATCACCCCTAGATCCTTTTTTGAAAATTGGTGTTACATTCGCTACCTTCCAGTCATCAGGCACAAAGCCTGATTTGAGAGAAAGATTATATATTTTGGCTAGGAAATCAGCAATTGCATCTTTAAGTTCCTGAGAACTTGTGCATGGATGCCATCTGGTCCTGGTGATTTGTTAGCATTTAGTTTAACAAGACATGCAAGACTTCCTTCCTGGTTATTTCTATCTGGCTTAATTCTTCGGTTTCCCTCCCTATGTTTTGGGCATGTGGTCTCTGTCTTCTTCAGTGAATACTGAAGCAAAGAATTCATTGAGTCTCTCTGCCATCTCTGTTTCCTTTTTAATAACCCTTTGCCTTCCATTGTCGCCTAATGGTCCAATGGCCTTCCTAGTTGGGTTCTTACTTCTAAAGTACTTAAAGAAGTCTTTGTTATTTATCTGAGTATTTTTAGCTATACGCTCCTCAAAGTCTTGGTTTGCTTTCCTGATTGTTGCCTTGCATTTGTTCTGCCAGAATTTGTGTTTCTGCCTGCAGTACTCATTCGGACAAGCCTTCCATCCTCTAAATGAGTTTTTCTTGCTTTTGATCACTTCCCAAACAGCTCCTGTAAGCCACATTGGAGTCCTCTTGGACCTGGCAGTGCTCTTTTTCCTTTTGAGTATGCATTCCAATTGGGCCTCTGTTATTGTTTTTGTAAACGGCCTCCATGCCTCTTGCAGTATTGGAACTCTCAATTTTCCCTTTCAGCTTCTTTTTTACTAGTTTCCTCATCTTTGGGAAATTTCCTTTTTGAAAATTTAAGGTCTCTGTGTTAGATTTTTATCAGTGACTTGCGGTCTATGATCAAGTTAAACACAATTGAGTTGTGGTCACTGTTCCCTATTGTATCAGTCACATTAACATCTTGCATCAGATCCTGAGTATTACTCAGGATCAAGTCAAGGATTCTTGTACCTCTAGTTGGGTCTTCAACCATCTGTCCCAGGGAACAATCATTTAGCATATCTCGGAACTTTATCTCTTTATCATGTGCTGATATAACAGTTCACCCAGTCTATGTGAGGGTAATTGAAGTCCCCCAATATAACCAGGCTTCCCTTCTTGGACGCCTCCTTTACAACATACTCCAACTGCCAGTCTCCCTCAGGAGTTTGGGTCGTATATGCCTACTGTTAGACCATCCTTGTGGCCTGGTACCTTACCCACAGTTTCTAATGGTGACTCCAAATCACCTAGATATTCCAATTCGTACGATTTTATCACTTCTTTGACATACAATACTACACCACCTCCGGTTTGCCCCCTTCCTATCCTCCCTGTACAGTTTGTAGCCTGGGATAACTGTATCCCATTGGTTATCATCCGTCCACCAAGTTTCTGTGATGCCTTAAATATCAATATTTTTATCTATTGCTAAGTATTCCAGCTCCCCTATTTAGTTCCGGAGGCTTCTGGCATTTGCATACAAGCATTTATATATGCTTTTCTGATACAGTCTTTTGAGTCTTGTTGCATTGTTAGACTGCCTCTTGCATCCTTCTGCTAGAGTGCTGGTGACTAACTCCTCGCTCTGCTCAGTACTTTTTGCATCCTCCTCACTACTCAAGTACACACTTTCCCGAACCGGATGCTGCCCAGCTCCTGTTGGCTTTCCCCCAGTTATCAGTTTAAAAGCTGCTCTACAGCCTTTTTGATGTTGAGTTCCAGCAATCTGGTCTCATCATGGTTCAAGTACAACCCATCCCTCCTGAACAGATTTGGCTTGTCCCAAAATGTTTTCCAGTTCTTGACAAATCTGAAGCCCTCCACTCGACACCACCACCTTATCCATGCATTGAGGCTTCTGAGCTCTGTCTGCCTAGTAGGTCCTGCACGAGGAACAGGCAGCACTTCTGAAAATGCTACCTTGGAAGTCCAGGACTTCAGTCTTCTTCCTAACAACCTGAATTTGGCTTCCAGGACTGACCGCATGGCCTTCCCAACATCATTGGTACCAATGTGTACCATGACCACTGGCTCCTTCCCAGTTCTCTCTAACAAGCTATCTAGATTTCTTGTGATGTCTGCAACTTTTGCACCTGACAGGCAAGTCACCATATGGTTTTCTTGTCCATCACAAATCCATCTCTCTGCACCTCTAATTATTGAATCACCTAGTACAAGGAGCCTCTCTCCTGCAATCTGTTCATCTACATGCACCTCATCAACTATATTAAGGGAGAGGACTTCAGTTTGTTCCTGTTGTTTATCTTCCTGTATCTCATCAAGTGTAATGAAGGAGAGATCCTCAGGTGGAACCATTTGTTCCTCTATGTGTTTCTCATCAGGTGTGATGAGGGAAAGAGCCTCAAATTGATTCTGTAGCTTCAGACTCTCAGAGTGATTCCTTGCCCTTCTACTTCTTTGAGTCACATTCCTCCATGCATCTACCTCCTGAGTTAGTGAAATGACTTCTTCCTCAGAACTGTGCCCTGTCTCTTCTTTTTCCAGGATAGTATGCTCCGCTCTGTCCAAGAATAGCTCAAGCTCCTTAATTTGTTGATGGTTAGATATGTGGGCCTCTAGCTGCTGGACCTTCTCTTCTAGTAGTGCAACCAGCTTGCACTTGCAGCAAGTGTAGTTCTCCATGTGCTTTGGCAAGAACACAAACATGGCACAAATGTTGCAGGTAACTATAGCTGCTCCCTCAGAATTCATTTTAACAAGTGCAGTATTCTGGGCCTCAAAAATTTACATATTTACTACCTTTCTATCTAGTAAGAATATATTCTTCCTTTGTTTTTTGTTTGAAATCTCGTGTGCCGTTAGGCATGCAGGCCTCTAAAGCAGCTCTACTCCAATTGCAAGCACCCCCAAAACTTACCAGTGCTCACTTCTTTTGTTTGGCTCTCCTCATCAGCAACTCTGCTTAAGAGCACATGCAGAATAAAAAAGGCTGAGCCTGAAAGAGCTCAAAGATTTTAAAGGCTAGTGTAGCTCCGCCCCTCTGAGTCACAGTTCAGGAAAGGGCCTGGTGTGGCTCCGCCCCTCTGCTTCCTGTTTCAGGAAGCTTCTAGCTGCTTCCTCTGTTTGAACAGAGGTGGCTCTTAGCAGTTTAAATTATCAATTTAAATTAGTGGAGGCTTCTAAAGCAGCTCTACTCCAAATGCAAGCACACCCAAAACTTGTCAATGCTCACTTCCTTTGTTTGGTTCTCCTCAGCAGCAGCTCTGTTTAGGATTACATGCAGAATCAAAAGGTTCACATGAATATCAAATGTCCACTTTAAAAATGTTTGGTTTTCTACAGGTTCGTGAACTGTATGAAATCCTTTTGATTCTTTTTTGCAGGTTAAAGTCCACCTTAAGTTGTTGTTTCTTTCTATGTGCAGTGATTAGATTTATATGTTGGGTAGTAGCAGAAACATAGCACAAGTAGGCAGTGTCTCTCCCACCAGCTAAATCAGCGGTTGCCAACCTTTTAAAGTCGGGAGCCGGATCATGCTCCCTCTGACAGTTTAGCAAACTAGACTGGTAGTTCCCCCCTCGCTGTAAACGTTGCCGTTAAATGCGTCCATGGCTGTTGTAAATGTGTTAATGACAGCTGCGGGTACATTTGCGACTGTTGTAAATGTGTCTGCTTTTGCACGTGTCGTGGGCCAGATGGTTTGGTAGTGTGGGCTGGGTTCGGCCCATGGGCTGTAGGTTGCCCACCCCTGAGCTAAATTAATAGGAATCTACATGCGTGTAGACAAATTCTGCAACATTTATATTTTTTCTTTCTGTAACTTTATATGATGATCTGGTCTTCCTCTTTTATATGCATGAGTCTGTAGCTAGATTATATCTTTACCTATAAGAAAGGATGTTAACCGTTGTACTCTGACATACATGCCCACACCCGTCCATAGTATCCCGTACTGAGCCACCTGCACTCGCCTTAACCTGGCTCGCAGAGCGCCGCAATGGTCCCGCAGTCGGCAGTGGGGCAACAGCCCCACGAACGCAAACAAAGCAAAACAACATCAATTCCCAACATCCTCTGCGCCGCATTGCCCCTCAGCCAATCAGGCTGACAGGCAAGAGCAAGTAGAACGTTGGGAAACGCGGGGCGCCCAATAGAAACTGAGCCGCAGGAAAAAACCGCCACACGAACGCGAACAAAATAAAGTAAACTTCACGTCCCAGCATCCACGACGCCGTGACCACTTCAGCCAATCATGCTGAAGGGCGTGAGTGCGCAGAATGCTGAAAAAGCCGGTGCGCAGAAAAAAAAAAGCCTCATGAAATGGGAGCGCAAGGTTGCTGCAGGCGGACACAGCGCCTCACAGCCTCGCAAACAAAAACCCGCAAAAAAACACAACAAGACAACTGCCGCCCTTCTTTCCCGGAGCAACGGGGAGAAGAGGGACTCCCTCTCCTCCCTACTACCCTGCCGAAGACACGGTGAGACCACTGCCAGTCTCAAAGTAAGTTGAGCCGGGGTGGGGAAAAAACAGCAGGCAGCAATTCGTCGGGGGAAGCACCCTCCCTGGCAAATGATTGGATTCTGCCTTTCTACTACCCGCACCACTATTTTGAGAACTAGCACGAAACAGCGGTGGAGGTAATAGAAAAGCAGCAGCCAGCAATCTGCAAGGAAGAGCACCACCCCTTATGGATTGTTGCCTGCCAATCTCCCCATTAGGTAAGCCAGGGGAAAAAGGAGGCCCAGAGAAGAGAACCATCGTCAAGCAGATAGTTCTTCTCTGCCTCCTTTTCACCCGACCTACCTAACGAACATTACTGGTCGAAGAGCGAGCTGACTGTTGGCTCTTCCTTTCCCCCATTGCTGCATTGAAACCTAATTTCGAAGCAGCAATGGGGAAAAAGAAGAAACGACAGACAGGCCGTTCTTCACACAACAACAACAAAACCCAACAGTTAACACAAATAAATAAACAAATAATTAAAATAAACCCATTAAACAACAAAACAATAAACAACAAAATCAACAAAAACAACCGAAATACCAAAGGCTAATGAAAAACCATAAAAGCACACTAAAAACACCTATCTACAACACGAAAATACCTAACTCAACAAACATTAATCTCACAAATTAAAGAAATAAATACGGAAAAATTAAAAAAAATAACAACCAGAAATAATTAAAACACTTAAATACATCTAAAATCCACAATACAAACCAACAAACAAGCCAAAACACTTTGGGGAGTTTAAGTAGAAACTCTCTACTTAAATCCCCCAACCCAACAACACATAATAATAATAATAATAATAATAATAATAATAATAATAATAATAATAATAATAATAATAATAATAATAATAATAATAATAATAAATAAACACTCAAGAGCACTTACCAGACATGTCCTCCCTCCATGGGGAACGGAACTAAATTGAACAAAGAAAGGAAAATCGCACAAAATGTAATAACAGCCCCACCTAGAGGCAGCAAGAGTAGAAACAGTCAGAAAATATGATAAAAATCAAAATGACAAATTTAAATCAAATAACATAAATCAAATAAAGGCACAAACCACAAATGCAAAACACCCCCACCCAAACCATCCCTAACCAGAAAAACACACATAAAAACTGCCCGGCAAGGCCAGGCAAACTATACTAGTGTTTTATAAATGCAATGTTGATTTTTTTGTTTGTGAGCCACTCTGCATATATGCGCGTGTGCTTGCTATTCTCCCTATAAATGCTATGCAGATTTATTGTGTAGACGCTACAGATAGTGCCATGAAATCGGTGGGATCATTGCCATATTTCAGCACAAATCCTACTTTGCTGCTTTGCCGGGTTACAGCAGATCAGCATTACTTAGCAATTATTCTTGCACATAGGCCCTAGGAATTACAAGGTTTACAATCACTTTACATGTGTGACCTGGTCCAAATACACTGTTTCATTTTAGAAGAAGTAACCATGTTAGTCTGTCTCACCAAGTAGAAAGTAAAGTTGGGGAGAGGCAGGGGGAAAAGGCAAAATTTTGCAACACTTTAACAGATTTACAGTTTTTTAGTCATAGCTTTAGTTTACACTCTGTCTGAAGAAATAGATTTAATCTACAAAACTCACATTGAAATAAATCTGTTAGTCTTTAACGTGCTACAATGTTTTACTTTCCCCCCTTTCATTTCCCCCCTTTACATTTGTCTACATTTTTCACTTTATTCGTTTATTAAGGAGGTAACATATGATTTTAGCCTTTTACACAAATAGATCTTTATACTGCTATACTTTAATCCTAATCTAATAGGAAACACTCATTTTATTTTTTCATTTTCTGGCGTTAGTGTGAATATTCTTGGAGAGATGCTGTGAGTAAATAAACACAGTACAATTGCCTACGAGATGGAAGGAAATACTTCTAGGCTGGTTAGCAAAGGACCTTCCAAGTGTCAGAAAAATAAATTGTTGTCAATTCTTCCTTTTCCTATTCATATTTGTTGTAAACAGCAATATGTTGAATAAGTTTTCTTTCTTTATTTGTAGGATAGTTTGTACCAGCTTACAAATGAGATGGAAAAATTAAAATTTCTCTAATAAAATGCATTTGATATGAAACCCTAAGGAAATAGGAGAATTTCGTGGTTTAATAATTAAAAGCCAGTTAAGAATTCAGAGAATTGTTTTTAAATTACTTTATATAATATACCTTCTATAAATTTATCTCATTTTACAGATCACCAAAAGTTTGGCAAGTATTTAACTTGATAGGCAGCTATTTCACAGATAACGTTAAAAATTTACTCCTGACATTATCAACAGTTCTACCATTTAAATGTTTAATAGTTCTCTCACTCTGAAGTATTATTTTAAAATACATGGACCCTTTAAAAACAAAACAATTCAATTTACTTTGTTTTGACAGAATGAAAGGTTGGTAGCGTTCCTGTAGCATCCAGACTCTAAACTCCGTGATCATGTTAGACTTCTCAGAATGTGTTGTGGGATACAAATAAACCTATGTTGATGATGTATCAGTAATAGTCTTTTGTTTTAGAGTGTTTATTTAATGAAGATTTAGCATGCACTAAGAATCTTGGGTGGGGTGAGCATGTTGCATTTCTCTTCATCCTTTCTCTGTTGAGGTTAAGAAGATAATTGGCATGTGTATTCTGTCCTCCTCCGGCTGTGTGAAGTAGATTACTGCAAGAGAGTGAAGGGTTGCAGTTCAGACATTTAACTTCAGAGTTGAATGAGAGTTTGAGATTTTATGTTTCTGGTTAAAATGCAATTTTCTAAGTTTTAAGCCCCACCAATTCTTAGTTCAAAATTCAAAGTTTCACTATAAGCCTTTTGTGTCAGAAATTATTCTGCCTTGAAAGGATTTTTGCAGAAGAAACTCTGCTCAGGCAATGCCCAAATGAGGCTCCTTTCATGTCCCTAAGAGCTGGGACAGAGATGTGTGCTCAATTTGTCATGCAGTACCCAGGTCTCGAACTGCCAGCTTGCCAGCCTTCCAGCTAACAAGGCGAGCTTCTTTACCACTGAGTAGTACCACTGAGCCACTATGATGTCACTAGGAGCTGTAGGAAAGGTGGCCTTCTGATATTCTCCCACCACCATCCCCCCCCTCTTGGTGGGGACTTATATAAGCCTTCTATTCCACAGCTTGCTTAATAATTATAGATAAACACAAGTTTGGACAGATAGGTATGTAGACTATAGGGGGAGAGACTGGCTACTATATCCTTATTCAACAAGTCCATTTGGCTGAAAGTCCACTTTTGACATAAGCTTGCACAAATGCTAGTAGCTTGTATTTCTGTGGTAATGGCAGACTGCTAACATATTAGCAGGGTAATAATATATTTTGTAAATTTATTCATTAAATTTACTTGAGATCAAACAAAAGACTTCATTACCATAAATATTAGGTTACAAAGTACACAAAATGTCAGGTCATTTACATCAGTAAATCTTGCATGATTACTATCTGTCTTAGTTTACTGTTAGGCTTCTGAAATTGCCTGCTTTTTGTGAGAAAGGTAGGTTATAATGTAATAAATAAATAAGCTAAATACTTGTATATTTTCTTCCTACTTGCCTGAAGGGCTGTGCCATCTCTCATTTTGGTGCTGTTAGGCTGGTGTGCCTAGTAATTGTTGGCTTTAAACAGCTGAAAATGTACACCCCATACCATTTTAAAAACTAATATCAATTCCCAAAGTAATTTTCTGTGTGGCTGATGAAGAAAACAAACAAATTCAGAGCCTCTTTGGCCTTATGAAAATAGCTGAGCAAGGTGCTGTTTTAAATATTTTTCCACAGTTGATCTCCTTTCACATAGGCATAGATAGGTTCATTGCTCTTGTTTGCAGAATGGCTTTGTATCGAAGTATAAAAAACCTGAAATCATTCCTGCTCCAAAGGCTAACTTTGCTGCTGGTGATATTTAAAAAAAGAGATGGCATTGCTTTTCAGGTGTTCATCATTGAGAAGAAACCCATGTTTGATTGCTTTTTGCTTCAAGAGCTATGAGTGGGATAGACTTCCAGTGACAAAATAGAAAGGCAATACATTTTAAAAATACATATGCATAAGCATATCCTTTCTGTAAGGAACACTTAGCAAAATGTGTGCTGCATGGCCTTCTCCTCACATTGTACAAAATGATCATATGTTTGTTTAGAATTGTCATCTATCCTCAAGAGTACCAAGACAATGTGCCCTGGATATGGTAGCCTTGGCTACAGTAGTCCATGCCCTGGTAACTTCCTGGCTAGATTACTTCAGTGCACTCTGTGTAGAGCTGTTCTTGAAGATGACATATGCTGCAGAAAGCACAGTATGTAGCAACTACTGTTAACAGAAATATTCTTCAGAATCCACATGACACCATTTCTGAAGGATATACCAATCTGCATCCAGTCTGAGTTCAAGGTGTTGATGATGACTTAAGGTGAAGGAAAAGGTTTCCCTTGCTTGAAAGCCAGTCGTATCCGACTCTAGGGTTCAGTGCTCATCTCCGTTTCAAAGCCGAAGAGCCAGCACTGTCTGCTTCTGCAGACGTTTCTGTGGTCATATGGCAGGCATGACTAGACACCAGAGTGCACAGAACGCTGTTTATGATAACTTACAAAGCCCTAAATTGCTTGGGACTCAGATATTTGAAGGAGCACCTTTCCTTATATAAACCAGCTGTGGAGGTCCTCCTTTGTATCCTGCAAATGAGGACAGTTTGTTATGTGGAGACATGAGGGACTGCAAAATAACTTGAGATAAATCCTACTGAACCAAAGCAAATTCTGGTGTGTTTTATTTTAAGACTCACACTCTCTTGCTTCCTTAAATGATTGCTTATTAAGTGAGTTTTTAGGCAGAAGGACAACATTCTTAGTCTAATGGTCAAGATGGGTTGATAGTCGATTCCAATTTTGTTCCTTAGCAGAAAGAAGCTGAGAAGAATTTTGAGCTCTGCTGCATAGCTAGAACATTCTTGAAGGAGAATTTTAGATGCTCAGAAAACTGAAAAGCAGATTGTTGAAAATGATAGGCTGTGGTAATGTACTCCTTCTATTTATAGTTCGCTGGGAAACTGCATATGCCCTGGGTAGTAGGTAGGTACAGTAGAAGTGTGTGTGTGTGTGTGTGTGTGTGTGTGTGTGTGTGTGTGTGTGTGTGTGTGTGTGTGTGTGTGTGTGTATATATATATATATATATATATATATATATATATATATATATATATATATATATATATATATATATATATATATATATATATATATATATATATATATATATATATATATATATATATAAGCACGATAGTTATTAACATCTTCTGAGGAACCTTTTATGGTGAGTGTTAATGCACTAAAATTCCTCCATGAATATCTCTTCGGTGCCATGTGTAGACTGCAGTTCATCATTAGGCAGTTTGTTGTATGCTTTCTATGTATGATATCCTTTTACAGTCTGAATTCCTTTACATTTTAGAGGATGGACAGCCTCTTTAGCTAAGTTGCCTGGATGGAGGCTGCTCAATGGCCAAGAGTCAGAATAGCCCCTAAATCAGGGGTGCCCAAACCTTTTTGGGCCACGGGCTGGTCACATGGTTCAGCAGGCCGGTCATGTGGTTCCTCCCACTGGAAGTGGGAGTAAAACATGCCTTGCAATCTGTTTTGCAACAGGATGAGCTAGATTTTTAGGCTGCCATTTTCTCTGCTTAAACTAGGGGTGCCCAAACTACAGCCCATGTGCCGAATCTGGCCCCTGATGCCAATTCATCTGGCCCACATTGCCCTCATTGCTCTGCTTTTTGCTTCCACTTCTGGGAGTGATTAGGGTGGCGTGGGCTGGATAAATTGGCATTGGGGGCCGGATCTGGCCCACAGGCTGTAGTTTGGGCACCCCTGCACTAAATGTTCAGCATAATATATCTGAGAGTTAGATGCTATTTTGAAGCAAAGCTTCATTGTTCTGAAGGAAAGAGTGGAAGGATGCCCAGTGGTAGAGGTCTTTGTCCTGTCCTGGGAAGACTGAAATATGATTGCCTGTCCTGCCAGCTAAGAATTGAGCTATCTGTATAACAATTAACACCTCATATGCTGCTGCTTCCTTGGCCGATACATTTTGTGTCATTTCTGACATGATATAGGCTGGACAGTTGGCTTGTGGGCTGCTAGTTGACCACCTCTTACCTAATAACAATAATAATTTTGTTTCAGAAATTATTCTGGGTTGAAAGGATTTTTTGCAGAAGAAACTCCACTCAAGGAATGCCCAAATGAGGCTCCTTTCATGTCCCCAAGAACTGGGACAGAGACAGGTACTCAATCTGTCATGCAGTACCTGGGTCTCGAACTGCCGACTTGCCAGTCTTCCAGCCAACAAGGCGAGTTTCTTAACCACTGAGCCACTGCAGCCCCTAAATGCCTAAATAGAACTTCTAGTAATTTTTTTCATTGATGTTTGTAACTTGAAATATGCAAGCTGGAGACCTATTTCCCAATGTGGTATTTTAACGTAACCATTGATATATTTTTATTTCTATTCTAAGTATTTCTCCTCCTCCTGGGACTGCAGAAATTGTTTTGCACGATAATTGAGTTGACAGGTTAAAGAGCTTTGGAAATCGTAAAGTACCTTGTCTTAAATAGTAGGTAAAATTTCATAGAAGCATTCTACTGAATTTCCTATCATTTCATTTAAAAACCATTCCAGAACACACTCATCCCTTGAGTTGTATCTCAGCTGCTTTGTTAAGAGGAAGCTTTGATTCTTTCAAATAGAATGCCTGGGCTTTGATTCTTGTTTTTCATTTCCAGTGTGCCAACTTCACATATGTCTGCAGTCCTGAAGCCTCATTCTGCTTTTATGACTTGTTTTACTTGGGCTAAAACTCTTGTCTCTCTTTTGATGCTTCTGTTTCTTATTGAGAGCTTTTGCGAGCATGTCTCTTTGGCAGGTTGCAGGTTGCCATTTCAGGGAAAGGAAGAGTGTTTTACTGGGCATTAGTCTATTTGATGTTTATTAAATAGGCTTTTAAAATTGTTTGTTTTGAATGCTCTTCCCGTTTCTTTCACCTATACTGGCTCAGTCGGTTATGGCATTGACTAGAGAAAGAAGTTGCAATCAAATTATTCATGGTTTTATACACTTTCAAGTTGGACAGGGCATATTCCTGGCCTGTCTTAAAGTAGTAGGGTTCTTAATGTAGAACATGATTCTTTTACGTTTAATGCAGGATATACTGTAGGGGAGCCACTTTGAACTGTTTCATAAAAAGAAGGGACCATTTACTTTCCTTGTCACAACTGAACATATTTTTATAAGAACATATGTCTGTCTGATTATTTGGACAACTAAATCCTGAGGGACCACTATAGATAGAGCAGAGAAAACAGAGATGATCACACAGTTGCTTTAAAAATTGGCTGGAAGAAAACCAATTAAAATTATGGGCATTTCCCAATAAAATTCAAAAAGTATGTTTATATCTTTTCCTCTGCAGTTATTATGTAAACACTGGACAGTCAGAAATGAGCAACTAAGGAGAAAGCAGTTGAAGTTTGCATTTAGCTCTTAGAGATTCTGCTGAATTGTGGATTAGATACTAATACTTTCTAATTCCAGTTTCTGTTTTCAAGCACCAGTTTCTTTTAGCTTACTTTAGGCCATATTCCATCACATTAGCTAGGAAAAAAGGTCCACTACTTAATGTTAAGATGAAAATATCAGGACCTTAATAGATATTTATATATTGATATTTGCAGTTACTTCAACTGATTTATATTTATTGCCCTTTTCTCATCTGCCCAGTAACGGCTTGTGTTGTAGGGCTGAGCTCCTTGTGAGTAAGATTTATTTTTCTCAGATATTTCCAGAGCTTGAAAACACTGTGATTCTGTGCAACAGGTTGTAGTACAACCTAAAAATCATCTTAACAGGGTAATAGCAATAAAGCTGAAAGGTCTTGTAGTGATTAATAATTATGGGACATCTTTGATTTCAAGTTATGGCGATCCTTCCAGGTTTTCTAGTTACAAAGGACTCATAAATGATTTGCCAGTGGTGGTGCTTGAGGACAATTCAATTTGCCTAAAAACAATATAGCCAGCAGTGCACCCAAACCCATCAGTTGGTCACATTCCAGGTGATCTTGGCTGGCCTCCCTTTCCTAGAGATTCGAACTCTTGATCACTGTGCTCTAATCCTCTGAGTTAAATCAGTTAAACCAGTTAAAGCCCAGCAGCTTTCCAGAATGTGGCATTAAAATTTCAGAACCATTTTCAAGAAGCTGAAATATTTAAATGGTTATATTTTCTCAAAAAGATGTAAGAAAATATGAATACCAAACTGCCCTATATCCATACAATTATATTGATTTTTCTCTCCTCATATCTGTCATTAACTGAGATATATAGACATTTATATTACAATATTTCACAGTTGACTTTTATCTAAAATAAATGATATGGTCTAGTCAAATTTAAGCATTCATATTGATTTCCCCCTTCCTTTGAGATCAGTGAGCATGTACTTGTACCTCTAGCAGACTACAGTATTTGCAGTATACGCGGCTGTTTTTACATTTGTGGAGAAGTTTGTAAAGTTGTCTCTTCCTCCAGGGCATTTCATAAAAGAAGAGTTAGGGATCATCAGGAGGGTGGTATCAAAGGAAGCAAGGCTGTGGGCGTGGATTGAACTACATCGGATTGAGGGTCCAGTGTTGACATTGGCACAGGGGGTTTGTGTATTCACCTGAACCAAATACAGCCCTAAAAGAGTCTTTGCGTCATGCTGAAGTAAAATCAAATCACTCACATTCAGTTTGCTAATATAGGAGCATCTTGAGTTAGCCTTTGTTAGGTTAATATTGCATAGGAACCCATCGCTTAGGGACTGTGGTGGCACAATCCTTCTCTGATGCACAATCCTTCACACAAAATTATTTTGCCTATACTCTTATCAAACAACTGAGTTGAAAGGTTATGCGATTTCTATTTATACGATGATGTCTGATACGTGCAGAGAAAAGGGTTATGATTGTACAGTATATACGAGTAGGTCATAGCCAAGATCTGCTTCCTTACTCCATGGAAACCAAATTCCTTCTTAGTATTGTGTATGAATGATCTTTTATCTTTTCTTTTCTTTGGTATAGTCACTTTTTTCTCCCTCTCTTTTACATGTGTACATTTGTGTTCATTTTATTGAAAATTAGTGTTGATTAGTCTTTATTTTAGTTGAAGGTTGAATTATCTTTTCTGACTTCTGTATTTCAGCTGAGGTATATTTTTATTTAGTCACACTTGCAGCTAAGAAACATTGACTTGTAGCTGAATAAAACACCTGCTGCGGATGTGCATGGTGGCATTTTAAAAAATATTTCTTTCATTTTGGGTTCTTTTAGGGTTACGTCTTTCACTGTTGTATTTTTCATGTGCCACTGCTTTCATTTAACAAGCAAGGGACAGTCTCTTGGATTTCTTGTTCAATGTTTCTGGCACTCCAGAAGGCCTGAAGAATCCTTAAAAACTACACTAAAAAGCAGATGCAAGGCAACAAAGACTCAGTCTACTTCAAAAGCCCACAACAATATACGAGAAAGAAAAATCATAGACAGAACAAGAGAGAAATGACCTAAGCCTATGATGGTGAACTGTGACACTCTAGCTATTCTTGAACTTCAATTGCCAGAAGCCCAAGTCTCTGT
Source organism: Bradypodion ventrale (assembly GCA_035047345.1). Lineage (NCBI taxonomy): Eukaryota > Metazoa > Chordata > Lepidosauria > Squamata > Chamaeleonidae > Bradypodion > Bradypodion ventrale. The sequence continues at coordinate 4,021,198 of JAWDJE010000008.1, read as the reverse complement.
GAATCCACCTGAATGGGTTTACTGCATGTGCTGACTTGGGCTTCTGGGAATTGAAGTTCAAGAACAACCGGAGTACCAAGCTTCCCTATCACTGACATAAACTGCTCAAACAACAACTACAACTATCCACACAAGTCAGTGGCACGCTTGCACGGCTAAAAAGTCCATCATTCTGTCCCCCTCAGAAGCCAACAAAATAGTCTCTTAAAAATTAGCAATATGTAAACTTGTAACAGGATAATTTTACCGTAAATTAACCAAATAGCAATTTTTAAAAACCAAAACCACAGGAAAACTACACAGGCACACAGAGAGGGAAAAAATAGCAGAACAACAAATGTACACTCTCCTCTTCCAAAACCAAAGAAAAGCAAACAATCCAAATAAAGAAAAAGATACAATCAAAACACAAACACACTGCAAGAAACAAAATTGCTAAAATATGGGGAGATTTCTTTTCCCCCAAGTAGGTTGCCATTTCTTTTGTTCTGTGAATCCAGCAGGCAGACCAGGCAATGGTAAAAATCATCAAAGCTAGGAAGGAGGAAAGAAATCTAAAGAAGGGCGAAATCCCCCAAAGAAATCAAAGGGAAAGTGAAAAGATCCAAGTTGTGCAGGCAAGCAGCAATCCAAGATGAAGGTCACCAGAGCTCAGCACATAGTTATCCCCATAAGGAATGACTGAAGCAAAGAACACTCCTCACTGGGTTCCATCCTCTTTGACAGATTAAAATTCTTTCTCCCTACAATTTTTTGTTGTTGCATGTTGACAGTCTTTGTGATGCTATTTGATGGAAATATTCCTCTGGCAATTTGACAGACAACTGATTGAAAGGTCACCAAAGAAACAAGAAGGAGAAAATGAAATAAACATGAAAGTTTATTCCTGCAACTCTCTTTTGTAAATATGAAATTGTTTGCCTTTAGAGAGTTTTTTTCAGTGAACTCTGGAATAACACAATTTACATGAAGGAAAGCCTCTTTTGTGTTCGAGGTCCTTTGTTTAGAGTAGACATTAAAGGCTCATTCTTTAAGATTTCTTATGCAAGAATTGGAAAAAGCATTTCTAAGAGTCATTTTGACATACAGTATGTGACTTACTATGCTAAAGTTGATTCAATGGGGACTACAATCACTTTATCTTTCTCACAAGCATTGAACTAAGCAACAGGATTTCAACCATTCTGTAATTTTAGGAAGAACAAATCTTGAAATTTATCTCATTTGTTTCTAGGACTTGTTGAACTGGCTTAAATAAATGCTAAAATATGGTTTGGCATTTGTGGGTAAGCCCTTTGCTCCTACCACTGTATTTTGTAAGGAGTAATTCCAACTCTGGTCTTCCGAGCTCATGAAAAATATAGGTTTGTATTATTATGTATTTACTTTACTTATATGTTGCCTTGATCTATGTTGAGGAACTCAAGATGAGTTATACAAATGGCTTTTAAAACAAAAATATTAAAACAATTTCAAAAATAAAAATATTATTACAAACAATTAAACATAGTAATTATTAAAAGTCAGCATTTTTTTTAAATAGTGTAAGCTGTCCTGAGTGGGAGTCCATCCCAGATGGGTGGGGTATAAGCTAAATAAACAAATAAATAAATAAATAAATAAATATCATATTTTAAAAGAACCAAAGGACAATTCACTCCTTAAAATCTATTTATAAACTTTACATATTGAAAGACTGCCTGAATAGGAAGGTCTTTGCCTTCTAGCAGAAGGAAGGGAGCCCTTCTGGTCTTCCATGGAAGAGATTTCCATAGCCTGTGAGGAGCTATCTAAAAGAAACTTTTCTGTGTTTGAACCAAGCTTGGCTTACGCATGTGAGCCATCAAAGATCTAAGAAGTCTGGGCGAGGGGGTGGGTTGATGTGGAAAGATACTGTCCCTCAAATAGTCTTTTATAAATTAAAGCCAGCACTTTGATTTGAGTCTGGAAACAAACCGATTATCAGTAAAGTTGTAATAATAATAATTTTGTGTCAAGATTACGCTGGGTTGAAAGGATTTTTGCTGGAGAAACTCCACTCAGGGGATGCCTGAATGAGGCTCCTTTCATGTCCCCAAGTGCAGCCCTCGGGTATCGAAACCCGACCTTCCAGTTGTAATAAGGATTTTATATTATCCCTGTAACAAGCACTGATCAGAACTCCAGTTGCAGTGTCCAGGACCCACTGAAGTTTCCAAACACTTTCCAAAGACAGCCCCGCATAGAACATATTACAGTAATCCAAATGGTTGAGTAACTGAAGTGTATGAACTGTATGGCAACTAAGAACAAAAGAGGAAGTTCTGACGCTTGTGGTGAGAGCAGACTTTTAACAGCATCCTACCTCCTTAGAGGTCAGATAAAATAGTTAGAGAAAGAAGGAAGTCTCATGAAGTAAGGAGGAGAGAGTCAAAGAAACACAGTCAGACAGCTACACCAGATCTGTGTGTGTGCGTGCTGTAGAGCTGTGTGAGCCATTAAGTCTCACATAAGATTTCCCACAGGGAGTCAAGACTGGTCGCTTTAGTTTTGTATCCTGTCAGTTCTATACAGTGCTTCCATATTCACCTTGATTTTGTGCAGTGTTCAATATCCAACTATTAAGTATACTGCAATAATGATTTCACCTTCTGCATTGAGATAGTAGGCTGACAATGTGAATGAGGGTGTAGTGGGATATGGTGTAAGTTTTATAAATTTTCAAGCAGTGTTGAAAGTAGATACAGACACACTTTTTCCCCTCTTTTTCTTTCTGATTTTAGAACCTGTAACATACTTGTGTAAAAACATCCAATAGAATGGAATTGACTGTGAGCTCAGGATAAGCAAACACATATATACTGTGTAAATTGAAGTAGTGTAGACAATTGGATTAGATTTTTAAATAATCACAAAGATGCATATTAGAGTGATCTATTGGTGTCTTCAAATTTAAGGGCAGTATGCATTTGTGTTCCAAATACTTGGCATCCAAAAGAGTGAATATAAATTTCTTGCTCATCTTGTGAGCTTCTGGAGGTAACTGGCTGGCCACTTCTGAAAAAATATTACATAGGTCTTTGGCTTAATTTGTCAAGGTAATTCCATTTCCAGCTTTCTAAAAACAGCAGTAAGAACCTTCTGTGCAATGAGCATCAGCTGTAAGAAGTTGTTGAGATTCTGGCTATCAAAAACAATGGACCTTGTGGGTATTCCTGGAAAGATCAAAGGAAAACAAAATTAGAAAATGATGAATTGCTGCTGCTTGCAACTGAACGGTGGTTGTCGAAATGTAGGATCTTCTTAGTGGTAACAAGGCATAGTAGGAGACAGCATTGAATAGTTATGTCCAAGTAAAATTCCATTATAGTATCCCAAGAGCAACAGCAAGATCATGGCTGAGTGTAGTCATACATTGTAAAGAAGGGCAGCACCGTAACATGCAAACAGCTTTAGCCACTGAGTGTTATAGGATTTGCTGTCATAAAGGGTATGGCATAATTGAATAATGGCTAAACAGTCAAAGCAAAACCTACGCAGTACAGTATATCAAAGAAAGATTTTAACACACAGTAAAATTAGCCTGTATGTACGGGCAGCAATGAATTAACACTTGGTGAGTAAATAACACACTATCCAGTGACAGCCCACTGAAATCAAGGGGACTTAATTGCTGGTTATTTAAGTTACAAATCTATTTCATTTCAGTAGATCTGTTCTGGTGGGAACTAACATTACATTTAGCCTGTTGTCTTGACAGTGGCTATATCAATTAAAGGTAAAGGTAAATGTTTCCCTTGCTCAAAAGCCAGTCGTATCCGACTCTAAGGTTCAGTGCTCATCCTTGTCTCAAAACCGAAGAGCCAGCGCTGTCTGCTTCTGCAGACGTTTCCGTGGTCATGTGGCAGGCATGACTAGACACCGGAGCACACAGAACGCTGTTACCTTCCCACTGGAGCGGTCCCAATTTATCTACTTGCAATTTCTTGCTTTCGAACTGCTAGGTTGGCAGGAGCTGGGACAAAGATGGGAGCTCATTCTGTCCTACAGTACTCAGGAATCGAACTGCTGACCTTCCGCCTCTGAGTCAGCATCTTAGCCACTTGAGCCACTGCAGTGTCCTGCAATTACAAGCAAGTAAAAATAGTTAAGGGCACCTTTTGTTCTCTGTTGTTCTTCCTTTCTGTACAACAAAGAAGAGAAAATCAACCCTATCTACTTTGATGTGCTCATTGACCATTAATGAGGAACATAAACATCTGAGATTATTCAGAATGCCAAATCTTCTTTCTGTACTTTTTACACATATTTGAATAATATATTGTGCTATTTTCTCTGTCAGGAGGGTTGGCCAATTGTTTTCCTGCAGGGCAAATGTTTCTGTGATTGTTAGATGCACCTTGAGAGGGGGAGTATACATATAAGCAGATAGTTCAGCAATTTAGGACATTTCTTCAGCAGTCATCCCTGCTGCCTTTCTTTACTCTTAACCATATTCCTACCATGATGCAACACAAGTTTTAAAAGCATTAAAATATAAAAATGCATACATACTGCATGTTCCTGAAACACATTTGTGGCTTCAGTTGTCTCCCTGTAAAGATAAAATGATAGAAAGGTGATGTCACAAAAACAGCCTTGTAGTATAGGAAGAGGTCTATAGAAATCTGATTGTGGAAATTTGATGCTAATGGTAAGGCTTCTTTAGCTCTTCTTCATAGGTATATCTTGTATGGTAGTTACAATAGACTGGAGCAGTACATGGTATTGCAAAGGTGAAAATGTAGGAAAGGATGAGAATAGAAAGAAAAGAGGAGCATGTCAATAAAGCATGGGGCTAGGTGCAAAGGTACAGAAAAAGATGAGAAAATAGATGGCATCTTATTTCCATAAGATCAAGCTCCAATACCCCAAAGCTCAAGCAGCAGCATGTAGTAGAAAGTGTTCTTGTTTAGAGAACCTACTTAGAGTATACAAGGCAGGCTCCCAACAGAGTGTAAAAGATCAGTACAGCCGAAGTTGGGACCGGCTTGAAAAAGGAAGGGTTTGTAGCTATGTTTGAATGTCTAATAATGTTGTATGTTTAATACTGTTATATGAAATGTACTGTCAAGGAAATTAACCCTGCTACTGTTTTAGGTCTACTTTCAACCCCAAGAGAGTTACTTATTAGCATGATGGCTTTGTTCTAATGTTTCTGAAATGCAGCAAAAATAAATTCACTCCTTAAGTGGTCTTATTTAATAATTCGTGTCAGTGCTGCTATTCAGATCTGTTGAAATCCTGCCCTTTTTGTTGCTTTTTGTCACACTGGTGTGATAGTGTGGGAGTATGTTACTTCAGGAACCAAGAGTCTTTAAGCTGTTTTCCTTCTTGAATTCATTGTCTTCCTTGCTGTTGCATGAGTCACATGGGGTGTGCAAGAGACTTGACATTAAGCCCAAGATGATGCTCAGAAAAGCAAACTCCTTTGTCTTCACCTAAGACTGGAAGATCCGTCCCTCTCTCTCCCTTTCTTACAGAGCTTACTTTCATTGTAAAATTGTGTACAGTAAAACCTCGGATAAAAAGGGTTTGGATAGTGAAAAGATCACATAATGAAAGGAAATTAAAGGAAAATGGCACCCTCAGAGAACAGATCTCCCCCCCCCCTCCGCATACCGAAAACGTTTACAGGGGTTACCAACAACACCAGTAGAGTCTTGTAAGTGAATCCACTCTGGTTTTGGGATGTTTCAGGGTGTTTCCACCCAGTTTTGGCAACTTAAATGATATGGGGGGAACTTCCCGTCCAGAGCCTCTGACTCTGCATTGGATTCTGGGAATTGAAGCTCAGCAGAAACCGGAAGTACCCAAAATCCACTTTTAAGTCTCCCAAAACACCCAGAAACACCCCAAAAACGGAGCAGATTCACTCACAAGACTCTACTTGTGCCACGAGGAGTGGTGCAGACCCCGAGGACCTGGTAAAAATTGCTTTTTTGACCTTTGGAATTGATTTAAAAACTTGGTTGGCGGGGCAGGTGTGGGGCTCAGATGGAAGAGTGGTCCCCACCTGTTGGCTTATAAAATGAAGCCCCCCATCTTTTTAATGCGGGCAGTTTTAATGTGGTTAGTTTTAATAGGTGGGTGGGTATGTTGGGGTTTTTAATTGTTTTTAATATGTATGTTTTAATCTTGTTGTGAGCCGCCCTGAGCCGGGTTCGCCTGATTGGGCGGCCTAGAAATTTGAACCATAAATAAATAAATTTATTGTTTTTCAATGCATTCCTATGGGAAACTGCATTTCAGTTAACAAAAATTTCAGTGTACGAAAGGTCCTGGAGAATGCATTAATTTTGTTATCCGAGGTACCACTGTATATCTGTGAGTTACAAAGACAGAATTTGTATCCATACTTAGGGAGATTATCATTATTGCACAAGTTTGAAACCCATTCCATACTGGTCACAAAACTAATGTCAATTTTTTAAAATAATTTTTAAAATATTTTTTCATACATCAATAATGACATTAATTGCTATTTGTCTTATAATATAATTGGTTATAAAATAGAATAGTCAAAGCAATGGTTTTCCCAGTAGTAATGTATGGATGTGAGAGCTGGACAATTAGGAAGGCTGAACGCAGAAGAATAGATGCCTTTGAAATGTGGTGTTGGAGGAGGGTTTTGAGAGTCCCCTGGACAGCGAGGAGAACAAATAGGTCAATCTTAGAAGAAATTAACCCTGACTGCTCATTGGAAGGTCAAATAGTAAAGATGAAGCTAAAATACTTTGGACATCAAATGAGAAGGGAGGATTCACTTGAGAAGGCATTGATGTTGGGAAAGGTGGAGGGCAAAAGAAGAAGGGGGAGGCCAAGGATGAGATGGCTAGATGGTATTATAGACACAATGGGCACAGAGCTGGGAGGGCTGAGGGGGATGGTAGAGGACAGAGGCGCCTGGAGGAAAATGGTCCATGGGGTCGCAAAGGGTCGGAGTCGACTGTGCGACTGAACAACAACATAAAATAAAAGAAGAAAGAAAGAAAGAAAACAGCTATCCAGTTAAGAGTAAAACAAAAATATCACCCGTGTTCCGTTGGGTTCATCAGCAAGGGATTCAAGACCATTTTACTATTTTATTTTTTCCAAAAATGGAGCATATCGGGGCCTGGTTTGTTCCCTTTTCTGTCGGTTAAAGCATAGTCAACAAAAAATTTCCATATATCCCAAATAGGGGTTTTCGCTTTTAACCCTCTTCTTTGATGTAATTGCATAGTTAGTTTTTCATTGAGAGTCAATTGCCATACTTTTGCATACCACCTCGTCTTACTAATGTCCCCCCACCCCCTTTCCACTCTTTGGCGATTAGTTGCCTTGCGATCAGTAACAATTTTAGCAGTAATTCTTTTCTAGCATCCTCTAAATTTAATTCATCTACTTCCCCCAATATTGCAATTTTAGGGTTTAGTACAATTGTTGTACCCAGTACAGTATTTTATTTATTTCCTCTTCTATTACTTTGCAAAAATGTTGTAAATGGTCACATGCCCACCACGTGTGAATATATGTTCCCTTCACTTTGTTGCACCTCCAACATAAATAGGGTGTATTGTTATTCATTAGATGAAGTTTAACCGGGGTGTGGTACCATCTCCATAATACTTTACAGTTGTGTTCTTTTTCTTTAATTGACATTGATTTCATACTTCTATGGTTCCATCCCCCCCCCCCCAAATTCATGTCTTTAATCATAATTCCCAAATCCTTTGTTGAGACTCCTCACCAGGGTTTAGCAAATGGTATATTTTGGCAATTATGCCTTTTAGTTTCCTTTTTCCTTGTCTTACATCAAAAATTAGTTCTTTAAATGGAGTTATTGCCCTATTTGTTATCCTATTGCTCTTTATGTGCCTATCCCAGGCTTCCATCTGCATTACTTGCAGCCAGTTTAAATTCAGTTCATCATATATGGGTTTCCTGTTGTGGAAGTTATTACATTTTCCAATCCATTCTGTAAGTAGCAGAGACTTATTACGCTTTAAAGTATCCCTTATTTTCAATGTTAGATCCAGCGGACAGTTTTGGATGTCTAAAATTTCTAATATTGGTGAGTGATTCGGGGCCAGGTCCTTTTTTACTACCTTCCAAATCTTAAACAAATTTTTAAAAGTAAAGTTACAAAATTGTATATTGTTTTTGATACACCCAAGAATATTTCTCCCTTTAGTTTCTTAACCTCTATTTGATCCGCTTCCGTGCCAGGTTCACATTGATGACTTAATAATTTTATTATTCTCTTCAAAGTAAAGGCTCGATAATAGTATTTAACATTTGGAATGTTCAGACCTCCCAACTTGTTCTTTATGTACCATAGACCTTTACTGATTCTTGTTTTTTCCCCATCATTGCAAAATTCATTTATCATCTTCTACCAGGCTTTAAGCTCTGTCTCCTTTATTTTGATCGGTAGGTTCTCTAATAAAAAGTTTAACTTGGGCATAATTTTCATTTTACATAAATTAATTCTCCCAAACCATGATAACTTTAACGGTTTTAGTTCTATGGTGGCCTTTAATTCATTTCTTAATTTATTAAATCTAATCTTGTATAGGTCTTTACCCTCCTCTGTCAAATTTATCCCTAAATACTTCAATTGGTCTTTTATTTTTAATTCATATTTCTCCGTAATCTTACTTTTTTCACCTTCTGATAAATTGTATGTAATGGCTTCCGTTTTGGTCCAATTAATCTTTAAACCCATAACATCCTTAAATGCATTTAGGTGCTGTTGAATTTTATGTATATTCTGAAGAGGGTCTTTTATCACGAGCAAGATGTCGTCCACGAATAGACTTATTTTTTATTATCTACTAGTAGAGGTTGCCCGGCGTTGCCGGGCTGTTTTAAATTGTGTTGGAAGATTAAACTGTGTTAATGTTTGTTAAAAATTGCTTAGTCTGTAATTTTTAAAATGTTTGTTTATACAATTTTTTTTTGGCTTGGCTGGCTGTTTTATGTAACTGAATAATGTTTTAGTTTTTGTTTTTTTAAAAAATAGTTGTACCATAGATAATAATTTTAATAATGTGAAAGTAAATGTTTTTTACATTCAATGTTTTTAAAATGTGTTTAGTAGTTTTGGGTTTTTATTTGAGTTAGAAATCAGCACAGGATTTTAGTAAATTTTTTATTTTATTTTTTGACATATGTTTGTAATTTGTGTTAAATTGTGTTTTTGTGTAATTTTTTTGACTTGTTATTATTGTGACCTTTTGTGTAAAATTGTGATTTTGTGTTATTGTTTTGATTTGTGGCCAGCAGGTGGTGCTGGTAGGGGTTTTCTTGTATTTTGACTGTTTTTTCTCTCCTGGCCTCTGGGTGGAGCTTCTTCCGGTAAGTAGTCTCTTTCTTTATTCATTTCGTTTTCAGTCGTCGTCCAAGTAGGACATGTGGTGGTGAGTTGGCTTTCTTTCTTTATTTTGGGGGGCGGGTGGGTTTTGTATTTTTTTGACTGTTGATTTTGTTTTTGATTGTGTTTTTGTTTACTTTCTATTGTTTTTTGGTGTTGTTTTTGTTTGTTGTTGTGTATTTTTGGATGTTTTTGATTGTGTTTTAAGTTTTTTTTGAAAATCATTTATTTATTTTTATAAATTTTTTTGTTGTTGTGGCTTTGGGGGTGGGGGGTGGGGTTGGTTTATTTCCGTGGGCCGGCCTGGCTGGCCAGGCCACGGGAATTCCAATGCCGCTTTATGTGGTGTTGGGGGGTTATTTTCGTGGGCCGGCTTCGCTGGCCAGACCGCGGGCGTTGGGGAGGGGGGCTTTATTGTCTTATGGTGCTTTGATTGTGTGGAGTTGTGAATGTAGATCGGGGTTTCCCCTTTAATATCAGTGGGTGGGGGGTTGCGATCCCCCTCTCCGCTGGCTCCCCTGGGGTTGGGAGGTTTGTGGGGACAAAAGGGATCTGTCCCCCAACCCTTCTGGACCCAGGAGACCAGGTAGAGGGGTTCGATTCCCCCCTCCTAAAAAAACCTTCCATTTTTAAAGAGAAGAAATCGCTTGGTTTCTTCTCTTTAAAGACGGAGTTTTTTGGGGGTGGGGGTGGATTTGATCCCCTCTCCCTGGTCTACTTGGTCCAGAAGGGTTGGGGGGACAGATCTCTTTTGTCCCCACAAACCTCCCAACCCCAGGTGAGCCAGAGGAGAGGGGGATCGCCACCCCCCCACTTACTGATATTAAAGGGGAAACTCCGATCAGATTTTCCCTTTTAATATCAGGGGGTTGGGTTGGAATCGATCTCCTCTCTCGGGTCCTGTGGGTCCGTGAGGGTTGGGGGGGACAAAAGGGGTATATCCCCCCCGCTTGGTTTCTTCTCTTTAAAGATGGAGGGGGTTTTTTTAGGAGGGGGGAAAATCGATCCACTCTCCCTGGTCTCCTGGGTCCAGAAGGGTTGCGGGGACATACCCCTTTTGTCCCCACAAACCTGCCAACCCCAGGTGAGCCAGCGGAGAGGGGGATCGCCACCCCCACTTACTGATATTAAAGGGTAAACTCCAATCGGGACCTTCAGGCGCCATTGGTGAGGGAAAGAAGGGCGGTTGGTGTTTGCATTGCTGTGAGGCGGTGAGTTGTTTTTTATTAAATTTTCGGGCGCCGGCTTCCTCAGCGTTCTGCGCGCTCATGTCGCACAGGACTCTGGGGCTTGTAGTTATGGGTTTGTGATTTGTGGTTGTGGTGCGTTTTTTTCCTGCGGCTCAATTTTGATTGGCCACGGCACGTTTCTCAATGTTCTTTGTGGTCGCGCCTCTTAGCCTGATTGGGAAGTGAAGTTGTTTCCCTTTTTTCGCGTTTGTGGGGCTGTTTCCCCACTGGCGCATTTCTCAGTCCTTCGTTGACCTGCGGACCCAGTTCGGTTGTGTGCACGAAGGGTGGGTGCGGGTTAGTAGGGCCAGGCTTAGGAACCTATACGAACTTTCAACGGTTAATCCTTGGTTTTATAGGTTAAGATTCCTACTAGACCTACATCCTGTCTTATATCTGTTGCTTGTAACTACATAGCCAGTATGAATAGTGCTGGAGAAAGTGGACACCCTTGCCTTGTTCCTGCATTTATGTTGCTTTCCTTAACCTATTGTTTATTTTAATTTTTGTATAATTGTCCAATTGTATGTCTAAATTTGGGGCCAAATTGTAATTTACTACATATTTCTCTAATGTTAGTCCATTGAATAGAATCAAAGGCTTTGTAAATGTCCAACGCTAATATACAAACCTTTTGCTTTTTTAACAAATCAACAATGTTAATTAATCTACTTATCAATCCCTCCATTTGCCTACCCTTAATAAAGCCTGCTTGGTCCGTTCCAATGTATTGATTTATAAATTTGTTTAAACGATTATTCAATAATGATGTGAATATCTTGGCATCTTGGTTTAGGAGGGAGATAGAACGATAAGCATCTATCTTTTCCTTGTCTTTACCCAGTTTAGGAATTAATACTGTGATTGATCGGGACCAGGATTTGGGGTTTTTCCTCCTTCCAAAATATAGTTGTATAATTTCTTTAATTTAGGAATAATTACCTCTTGACATGCCTTATATAGTTCTGATGGAAAACCATCTTCTCCTGGGGCTTTATCATTTTTTAATTTTTTAATTACATCTTCAATTTCTTTTTCCTCAATCCCCTGTTCCATATAATCTTATGTGCTCTTCTCTTAATTGGACATTTTGGTTTTTTCTAGATAGGATCTCAATTTTGATACATCTACTAATTTTTCCTTGTATAGTTCTGTGTAAAAGTCTTCTGCTATATGAAGTTTGTCTGTTATTTTATATGATCTCATACCATTCTTATCTATCAAGGCCTCAATTTGTCTCTTTTTTTATGTTTTGCTTTTTTCGCTAAACTCATATCCTTATTATTGAATTCAAAATTGTGTCTTTTTAAATAAGCCATATCTTTTCTTGCTTTTTCTATTTCTAGACTCGTTACCTCTTTTCTTAATGCATGTAATTTGTTCCACATCACCTCACTGTTCGTGGCAGCGTGTTTTCTTTCTAAATCTCTTAATTCTTGCTCCATTTTAACTACCTTTTTATTTAATTCTCTATCATTGATGATCTTTTCCTGTATGCAATCACCTCTCAAGACTGCTTTCATGACGTCCCATAAGATGTATGGTGCAGCGTCGCCTATATCATTAATTTCCCATTTTTCTTGCCAATTATCCATCAATCTTTTCTTTATAACATCATTATTGAAGAGTTTTATATCTAGTCGCCATGTATTACTTTGAGCTGAATTTCCCCTTAAATTTATATCTAATGTAATCATCGTATGGTCTGATAGTTTGAACGTACCATCCTAAACGCTTCTAAATTTTGCAACAGATTCTCCGAGACTAAGAAATAATCAATTCGAGAATATGACTTAAACATTGAGGAGTAGAATGTAAACGCCTTTTCCTTTCCTTTTAATATTCTCCATGCATCTTTCATCCCCAATTTCTCCATCCACTTATCTAATATTTTGTTGGCTTTTTCTATATCTGGAAGACTTGGAAATATCGGACACTGATCTTATTAAATTAAAATCACCACCTATTATTAAATTAGACAATCTTTCCTTCTTTATGGTAGGTAAAATTTTATCTGAGAAGAGTCCTTGATCTTTATTAGGTGCGTATATATTTACCAAGGTATATTCCTCATCCTCAATTTTACCCTTGATTAGCTGGAATCTTCCCTCCTTGTCATTAATGCTTTTAGACATTGTAAAGCCTAGCCTGAATGAAATCAGGATAGCCACTCCTCTCAAGTTCAAAGAACCTAAACCTATTTCATATATATCAATTCCCCTTACATATAAGTTATTTTTATTTTCGGTTTTTTGATGTGTCTCTTGAAGGAATATAATATCTGCCTTTTCTCTTTTCAAAACCCCTTCTAATCTTTTCCTCTTAATTTGGTTCCCTAGGCCCTTAACGTTCCATGATATAATTTTTGATTTTCTCGACATATGTGTAAACTGGACGATTTACCCTCACTGCTAAAAAGTGAAAGAAAGTTACAAACAAAAAAGGAATAGGAGCTTTCCTCCATTGTGCACAATTTGCCACTACTATCTCCTAGACCATTATAGAAAAGACATACCCCCCTCTTTCCTAGTCGAAAAGTGACCTTTGGAATCCAAAGATGGGGGGAGCGTGCAGCAGACAGATCATCTTGACTATGTACCTGTTACTTAATCATTTTCCCTTTATTCCTTATTTGAATAAAATACCAACTTTAATCAGTCATCGTATTTCCTCCACATAACTATACCATTTATGTTCCTCCCTCCACCCCTAAAACCTCTTCATCATTGTCTTCTACTTCTCGTCCTTCCGTAGTCTTATTGAGTGTTTCCTTGAGGCACCTCCACTCATTTGATTCTTTTTCTATTATCTTGGCGTCTCCCAGTGCATCTAATGCCTGAGAAACCTCCCTTACTAGGTAGCTTTTCCCTTGAAAGCTGATTCTTAATTGTTTGGGGGTGTTTGTCTCCAATTATATTTGATACTCTTGTCTCACAACGTTTTGGTGATTGGTTTTAATTGTGCCCTACAAATGCGTTCCTCTGTGGCTATGTCGTTATAGACTTCGATGTTTGCGGATTCCATTTTAAAGACCTTTGCCCTTGGGACTTTATAAGATTCATCAATTTTAACTTTAGGGCCAGATTAACAAATTTAACTAATACATTTCTTGATCCTTCCCTACTCTTTTTTGGGCCTAATCTGTATATACTTGCAATCTCTTCCGGGCCTAGATTCTCCCCTAAATTTAATCCATGAAGCCAGGACAACACTCTTTGTCTTAAGTTGTCTGGGTTTAGCTCTGGTATTTATTTATTTATTTATTTTTATTTATATACCACCTTCCTCGCCCTGGGGTGACTCAAGGCGGTTTACATTTCATAATATACACAGGGTCCTAATGGCTCCTCTTCTGCCCACCCAGGACTTGGGTGGGCGAGAGTCCCGGGGATGGGGTGGGGCGGCACAGATGGAAAAGCCGCCTCTTTCCCCCCATCGGCTCCTCTTATGTCCACCCAGGCCTTAGGTGGGTGAGCGTCCCGGGGGTGGGGGGTGGGGCTGATGGAAAAGCCGCCTCTTTCCCCCCAACTGCTCCTCTTCTGCCCACCCAGGCCTTGGGTGGGCGAGAGTCCCAGGGGTGGGAGGGCGGCGCTGATGGAAAAGCTGCCTCTTTCCCCCCAATGGCTCCTCTTCTGCCTACCCAGGCCTTGGGTGGGTGAGAGTCCTGGGGGTTGGGGGGGGGCGGTGCTGATGGAAAAGCTGCCTCTTTTCCCCCCAACGGCTCCTCTTCTGCCCACCCAGGCCTTGGGTGGGCGAGAGTCCCGGGGGGGCGGCGCTGATGGAAAAACTGCCTCTCTCCCCCCCCCCCCCCCACAACAGCTCCTCTTCTTCGTTCCTAATCACCACATTGTATTTTCTCACTTGTTTTTCCAGGTAAATTAACCTTCTATCTTGGTCCAACAATCTATCATCTTTGGTGTTAACTTTCTCTTTCATTTCCTTTACATCGTGCTGCAATTCCCAAACTTCCTTTCCTATGGCGTTTAACCTCTCTTTCAAATCTTCAATCTCCTGGATCAATTTAGTACATTCTATTTTGGTAGTTTTAATTACATTTGAAATGGTTTCTTTCATCTCTCTTTGGAATTTTTGATTGTCTAGCAATCTCTGCTCTTCCATGCTCTGGAACTTAATTTGAAATGCTTGTTCCAATTTATCAAATCTGGCCTCTAAGTTCCCTTTTAGATCCTTCATATTTAGAGTTGAGATGTTAACACTATCCCCTTCCTCCTCAGCATTTGCACCTTTGCTTTGATCATTCATTGAGCCCTTTGTTGTACTCTGGACTCCTGATGTTCCTTCCCTGTTCATCTCCTCTGATTTCTCCCCCTCATGCTGTAATTCTTGGGAGTCCTGCTGTTCAGCTTTAAAGCAAAAATGACCATGATAAGGGACAAAGACGGAAAGGAGTTAGCTGATGCAGAAGAGATTAAGAAACATGGCAAGAGTACACAGAGGGAACTCTACAAAAAGAACCTCAACACTCCTGATAATAACAATGATGAGGAAATTGAACTTGAGCCAGACATCATGGAGATTAAAGTCAGAAAGGCCCTAAAAAGCACTGCAAACAACAAAGCTAGTGGAGATGATGGTATCCCAGTTGAACTTTTCAAAGCTCTAAAAGATGATGGAGTCAAATTACTGCATTCAATATGCCAGCAGATTTGGAAAACAAAGCAGTGGCTACAGGATTGGAAAAGATCAGTATACGTTCCAATCCCAAAAAAGGGCAATGCCAAAGAATGTTCAAATTACCGAACAATTAGGCTCATCCCACATGCCAGCAAGGTGATGCTCAAGATAATACAGGATAGACTTCAACAACGTGTGGAGAGAGAACTACCAGAAGTGCAGGCTGGTTTCAGAAGAGGCAGGGGGACTAGAGACCACATTGCCAACATACGTTGGATCATGGAGAAAACAAAGGAATATCAGAAACAAGTTTACTTTTGTTTTATTGACTACACCAAGGCATTTGACTGTGTGGACCACAACAAGATGTGGCAAGTAATTAAAGAAATGGGAATACCAGAACACCTCATATGCCTCCTGAGAAATCTGTACATGAATCAAGAAGCAACAGTCAGGACAGAACACGGAATGACAGAGTGGTTTGGAATAGGAAAAGGAGTAAGACAAGGCTGCATTTTGTCACCCTGCTTATTCAACTTATACACAGAGCACATAATGTGCAATGCAGGGATGGAGGAATCAGAGTATGGGATTAAAATTGCTGGGAGAAACATCAACAATCTGAGATATGCAGACGATACCACCCTAATGGCAGAAAGTGAGGAAGACCTAAACAATCTCTTGATTGGGTTGAAGGAGGGGAGAGTGCAAAAGCTGGTTTAAGACTCAATATTGAGAAAACCAAGATAATGGCAACAGGCCCCATCAGTTCCTGGAAAAGAGATGGGGAAGAAGTAGAAGCAGTGACAGATTTTACATTCTTAGGATCAAAGATCACTGCAGATGGGGATTGCAGCCATGAAATTAAAAGGCGAGTGATTCTTGGGAGACAAGCTATGAGAAACTTGGGGAACATAGTGAAAAGCAGAGACATCACATTGTAAACAAAAATTTGCATAGTCAAAGCAAATGTATTCCCTGTGGTAATGGCCGTGAGAGCTATACCATTAGGGAAGCTGAATGCAGAAGAATAGATGCCTTTGAAATGTGGTGTTGGAGGAGTTTTGAGAGTCCCCTGGACAGCGAGAACAAATAGGTCGATTTTAGAAGAAATCAACCCTGACTGCTCACTGGAAGGTCAAATAGTAAAGATGAAGCTGAAGTACTTTGGACATCAAATGAGAAGGGAGGATTCACTTGAGAAGGCCTTGATGCTGGAAAAGGTGGAGGGCAAAAGAAGAAGGGGGCGTCCAAAGATGAGATGGCTAGATGGTATTGTAGACACAATGGGCACAGAACTGGGACAGAGGCGCCTGGAGGACAATGGTCCATAGGGTCACAAAGGATGGGAAATCGACTGTGCGACTGAACAACAACAATACAATTAACTCATCTAACTCCTTCTTTAGAGATCTCCTACTCCCCTCTTGTTCTCTTTTTACCAATCTCTTAGATCTCATCCTGACAGGCTCCTGCTTCGACGCTGTTGCCCTTTTACTCATTAATCAAGACACCTTCAAAAGTATATGGTCCTAAGACTAGGAGCCAATACAAAGGTGACAACAACTTGAATGAGGGGGGAGGAGGAAGCTGGGAGGTGGACGATGGAGGGGTGTGTGTGAAGAGGAACAGGAGCAAATGGGGAAAAGGAAGAGAGGAGTGCGAGGAGGGGGGGGAAACTGACAATACCAGTCCTATACAAACTCCTTGCGCTAATATTAAAGTGTTTTTACTTCTTGACTCTTTCCCACTTCCTTGTCAGGGTGTCCCTTGAAAGCCTGTGGTATCAGAGACTTTGTATCAAAGCAGTGGGCTCTATTACTCTGGAAAACAATATATTAGGAAATATAGAACCAGTTGATCTCTGTTGAGACAAAACGTCTATTCTCTCTCTTCTGCAATGCTGATAGAAGTTATAAAGGCAAAAAGAAAGAAAGAAAGAAGCCCCACAAGTATTGTTTCTTTTGTATTAAGGTTCCAGATCTTCTACCGTTCCCTTGAAAGTGTCTTTTACAAAACTCCCCTTACTCAAGTCCCAGAATATTTTAAAAAACAATCACTGGAATCGATAGAGTTAATAGTGGACAGATACAGTCCCTGTTGTATTTCAGACGTTTTCAGATGTAATTCTATAGTGACATAGACACACAAGTCCTCCAAAAAAACCTCTCCCCCTTTGACGCTTTTGTTCCTAGTTGAGCTGGAAGATCGCCGTCTCTCCCTTATCAATCCTTATCAGTAGTAATCATTGTTACGGTCGATATTGGACCTTAAACTTCATAAAGTAATTAGCTTTCCCAAATACATTTCTCCAGCTAGTTGTGTTATATTCTGCAACTATTTTAGCAGGTCAGGACAAAGTATGCAAATGCAACCTAAACCAAGAGGTAAACTCCATTTGTCTAAGAATATCTTACTGTAAGATCATTCTTCAGCAATTGTGAGCTCTTTTTAAAGCTTGCAGCGTTGGTGATGTTACATATGTTTGCAGCAGCTACATTAGCGTTTAAATGTTCTGCTGGAAACGAAAGAACCACCTCTTGAAAAGTAAAGTACTGTTTCATTGTTCAGGGGTTGGCAGTGTTTGCAAAGAAGGCAAGGAAGGATTTTGGCTGTCTGATAACTGCTTGAAAAATTCTGTAAGTATTATTCCACTTTTTTAAAAAAATGACCGATGTAGCCACTTTTGTGTTGTGTTCTTTCATTCTTCAAGCTATTCATGAGTTTAAATCAAATGATTAGTGTGGTGAAAGTGAGCTACTTTACTGTATGGAAGGAAGCTCCTGTCATGCACGGATAGTAAAATATTACTGTAGAGCTGTTCATATTCATTGGTAATTATTTTTATATCTCATGCAGCCTAGAAACACATACATACATATTAGTAATTGCAGAATTCCAAGACAAAGTACAATGCCTAAACAAAAATGTATTGTCATAGAACAAATAGCGTAATTCATATTGGGAGATACCTTTATTAGGCTAATCAGAAAAATCAACCAACAAGTATGCAACCCCTTTGAGATCACTTTCTGTTTTTCCTCAGACAGCACTGCAAAAAGCAGAGGTAAAGGAAAAGGAGAATATAATACTGTATTTTCTGGCGTATAAGACTACTTTTTAACCCCGAAAAATCTGTGCCAAAGCCGGGGGTCGTCTTATAGGACAGGTACTTAACTGCAGCTTGTTTCCCCTTGCTTCATATGTCCGGCGCATATGGTGGGGGGTGCCGCGGCCGAGTCCCTGCTCTGTGCGGGGAGTATGAAGCAAGGGGAAGCAAGCTGCACACATCTTCCTGTACCTCGAGGAGGAGAACGTGCGCGTGGATTGGCTCTCCACCAGAACCTGCCCATTCGACTCGGAGGGCTGCGCGTCTTGGTTGAGTGTGGGTTAATTTTTATTTGGTGTGCATTGGAAGAGGGATAGTCTATATTTTAACTGGAAAAGTTGGGGGTCGTCTTATACGCCCAGTCGTCTTATACGCCGGAAAATACGGTAGTTCTCCCCTCTCCAATTCCTCACCTCTTGCCTATCATTTACTACCTTAATATGCTTAATTAATGCTTAAGATTATGCTTTGATGAGCAGTAGCATGTTTTTATCAAAAGTTGGAAACATTATGTTTTTGCTTTCTGATTCTGAGAATCACCCAGCCAGTATGGTTGGTGGCCATACTAGAAGAGAGATTTAGGGGGTTGTATTCCAAAAAATAAAATTTTCAAATTCTGGTTTGTTTATTCTTTTAATTTGGATTTTTTGTATATATTTTTTCTCTTGAAGAAGGCAGTCAGATGTTTGTTTAGTTTTAGCTATGGTTTGTTGAAATGGGGAAATGGGTCAGTCTCATGTCCCAATTTCAAATCCCAATTTTAATTTTATACTATAAAATTGAAAAATAATGCAAAATGTAGTAAAATAGTTTTAAATGAAAAATAAGCAGTTTTTCTTGTCATGAAAATTAATGAGAATTTATTCATCATTATTTTCTTATCTTTATCTCAAGTGTATCAAAATAGTTTTTCTAACATGTCAATAATATTAATAAACTATTGTGAACGTTTGTTCACACTAGCACTATTGTACAGGTGAATACTTTCTTACACATATACCACCAACAATTAGGACCATAAATTATAACTGTAACAGTGCAAGCTTTGAGTTCATCAATGTTTTTATGCTGTGATTTTAGTCAACCCTAAAGATTTTGTCCTTCTATGGATTTTGAACTTTTTAAATATTAGCTATCTTTATTTTTGCTATGAGAATTAATTTCATTGCTTCGAAAGAAGGAGTAAAGTTCTCAAATCCTCAAAAAACTTTGTTGGATTACTAGGTTCCCTCTGAGAAGCTGAGTTCCTGATGAGAGGGAGAGATGAAGGAAAGGAGAAATTGAGTGGATAGCAGACATTGGCCCTGCTTGCACATTGCTTTGTCATATGCACACGTATTGTTCAGCTATGCAACAAGAGAAAGGTTACATACCTCTGTGCTGTGCCCTTTATACCAATGGTGGCTATTCCTGTGATGGTTGTATTTAGCAGGTGTTTTTTATGTGTACATGCAAGCAGTCGGTGGTCAGGACTGCCACTTTCATTCTTCACCTTGTTGCACATATCTTGGAAAGACTTCATGTCCCATCCACAGCTTGAAATCAGAACCATAAACACGGGAAGGAACCCAAGATCACTGGATCCCCTCCCCTGCCAAAGAGGAAATTTGCAACCAAAGAATCCTTGATAGATGGCCCTCTAACCTCTGTTTAAACCAGTGTTTCCCAACCTTTGGTTTTTGGACTTCCGTTTCCAGTGCCCCAAAGCACTGATCAGCCAAGCTTCTGGGAATTGATGTCCAAAAACCAAAGGTTGGGAAACACTGGTTTAAACACTGCAAATGAGGACATGTTCAGCACCATCCAAGATAGTCTGTCAAATGGCACTGTGAAATGGCTTTTGCTGTTGAGAAGTTCTTCCTAACATTTGGGGTAAATCTCATTTCTCTTAATTTGAACCCATTGCTTTGGCTCCTACCTTCTGGAGTTATAGAAAATGCTAGTCTGTCGCCTCTTGGTCTTCTTTTCTTCAGGACAAACATCTCTACCTGTCTCCGCTATTCTTTATAGGGCTTTCCAGTCTTTTCATCAGCCTGATCACTCCTCTGGCCATATTCTACCTTGTCAATAGCTGTGAAAACTATGGTGCCCAGGACAGAACACAGTGTTTCAGATTAGGGTGGGTTTTTTATTTTATTTTTACAATTACAACATATGATTGACTCGTGTTAAACTTGTGTTCTAATTGATTCATTTCGTATTAATATTTAGTGTTTTTCTATTTTCTGAAGTATGAGCTAACCTCCCAGTTTGGTGTCATCTGCAAATTTAATAAGCATTCTCTCCATGCCCTCAATACTTGTGGGGGGGGGGGCAGGACAGAATCCTATGGTAAATCATGTGACATTACTCAACAGCACACTGAGGAACTATGTGAACACTCTGTGGGTATTTTCTTTCAGCCAACTATATATCCTAGGGGTTTCTAACCTATGGCCTCTGGGCTAGCCCCGGTCCACTGCATCCTTTCATCTGGCCCATCACCCCCGCACCCAGAAGTGGAAGCGGACGTGTTTATGTCAGCCATAAAATGCTCCCGTGCATGTACAAATGAGCCCGCGGCTGTAGCAAATGCGGAAGTGGACACATTTATGGCTGTTCTAAATGCTTCCACTTCTGGGGGGCATGGTCAGGCCCGCTTGGTTGTTTGGGGGTGTGGTCAGGTGCACAGCATGAGAAGGTTGGGAACCCCTGACATATCCACTCAACAGTAGCATCATCTACCTCCTTTGCAAGAAGCTTGGGTGCTAGAATAATATGAGGTGTCATATCAAAATTTTGCTGTAATCAAAATACAGTTTATCCACAGCATTGTGTTCCTATAGCAAAGAGAAGTGAGATTAATTTTTGAGAAATCATGCTGGGTCTTGAAAATTACAGGTGTTTGTAGATGATTCTGTTTTTATGTTGCTGTGAAGTTGTAGAAGAATTTACAGGCTCATGCTTCCTTGTTTTACTTTAGGCAGTGATTATCCTTCAGGAAACCAAGGCAGTTTTATAAGCATACATAGGCCTAAATTCAAACTAAAAAGAGTCTTTAAAATTATCCTTATGCAAGAATGTCTGAAGTTGCCTAGCAACCACCTTCCTTGTCAACGAAGGAAATGTTAGTTGCTGTCTTAAAGATGCTAACTTCATCTAAGGTTGATTTATGACAGTGTCCAAAGAAACTTAGTACTGTATTCACTTGCCCAGGGAGACATGGTATTTACAGTACTGTACTTATTTTTAGTTATCATTATATCCTATACTTCCTCCAGTGAGATTGAGGAGTCATGTATGGCTCTTCTCATTCTTCTTACTTTATCCTCACAACAATCCTAACCCTCACAGCAAGCCTAAGGAGATAATGCTGAGAGAGAGTCATGATTAGAAGATGTATATATGGACCTCTGAGATATAACACTCTAACCATTACATGATATTGCACTTGTATAACAACCTCCTTAGCCAACCAGAATTTTCCCCTTATTAAATGGAATCAAACATGCCAGGAAACAGCCCAATATTATAGATCAGTGTGCCCAAACTATGGCCTGGGGCCTGGATCTGCCCCCGGCACCAATTCATCCAGCCCGCGAAGCCCTCATTGCTCCCGGAAGTGGAAGTAAAACACGCCCGAACGAGGGCTTTGTGGGCAGGATAAATTGGTGCCAGGGGCTGGATCCAGCCCCCGGGCCATAGTCAACAGCCCCCTGAACCATGTGACCGGCCTGCGGCCCAAAAAGTTTGGGCACACCTGTTATAGATGGTTGACAGCTCTTGTCCATGCCCCTGGTCCATATCCTGACCTAGGACTTCAACAACTGAAAATCATCCATACACATTTCACCAACCTGTAGTCTGGACATTTCCACTGACCAGCACAGACTGTTTAAAAACCTCATGCACTATGCAGCTTTTTGGTAAACACATTGTTATTGCAAAAGTACAGTTGGAATAATTGCTGATTCAATGATTTGTGTACAGTAGACCCTCATATAATGACATTACTTGGTTCCCTAAGTACCGTTGCTAAGCAATTTTTGTTGTTATGCGGGTTTCTATGGAGTTTCCCGTATAACAACGTTTTTAGAGTCGTTGTCCGGTTATTTTAGCACTAGCATATTTGTGCCTGGCCAGCCGGGCAGTTTTTATTTGTGGTTTTTTTTTTGTTAAGGGTGGTTTGGGTGGGGGCGTTTTGCATTTGTGGTTTGTGACTTTTTAAAATCTATTTTATTAGATTTATTTGTGATTTTGATTTATTTCTTATTTTTCTTGTTTTTACTCTTGTGGCCTCTAGGTGAGGCTGTTAGTAATAGTGTTGGATTCTTTATTTGTTTGACTTGTTTTTTCTCTCCCGGCCTCTAGGTGGGGCTTCTTCTGGTAAGTAGTCTTTGTTTCTTCATTTCTGTTCTGGAGTCGTGGAGGGAGGACATGCTGGTGAATTCTCTGGTTTTTTTATCTGGGTTTTGTTTTTTTGGTGTTGGACTGGTAGGTGTTTCAGTTTCTTCTTTTGTGGTTTTTTGGGTTTTAGATGTGTTTCATTGTTTTGTTTATTTCTGGTTGTTTTTTATGTTTCTGATTTCTTTTGTGATTATTTGTTTAATTTGTGGTATTTTTGTTGTTTGAGTTAGGTATTTTCGTGTTATAGTTAGGTGTTTTATTCTGTGCTTTCATTGTATTTTGGGTGTTTTTGTTTGTGGATTTTGTTGTTTATTATTTTGATGGTTAATGTATTTATTTATTTATTTATTTATTTGTGTTTTATTAATTTTGGTGTTTGGCATTTTGGGTAAATGTTTGGTTTTGTTGTTGTGTATTTTTGCATGAAGAACGGACTGCCTGTCAGTTCCTCTATTCCCCATTGCTACTTCAAATTTTGGTTTCGATGCAGCAATGGGGAAAAGGAGGAGCCGGCAGTCAGCTGGCTCTTCCCCCGGTAAGGTTCGTTAGGTAGGTCGGGTGAGAAGGAGGCAGAGAAGAGCTATATGCCTGACGCTGGTTCTCTCCTCTCTGTCTCCTTTTTCTCTTGGCTTACCTAACCGGAGATTGGCAGGCAGCTATCTGTAAGGGGTGGTGCTCTTCTTTGCGGATTGCTGGCTGCTGCTTTTGTATTACCTCCGTCGGAAGTACAAAGGCATCAACCAGTCATCCGCCAGGGAGGGTCCTTCCCCTGATGAACTGCTGCCTGCTGGTGGTATTTTTTTCCACCCCAGCTCAACTGACCTTGTGACCGGTGGTGGTCTCGCCGTGCCTTCGGCAGGGTAGTGGGGAGGAGAAGGAGTCCCTCTTCTCCCTGTTGCTCCAGGAAAGAAGGCTGGTGGTGGTCTCGCCGTGGTGGTTTGTGTCTGTTTGTTTGCGAGGCTGTGAGGCGCTGCGGCCGCCTGCAGTGGATTTGTGCTCCCATTGTGGGAGGCTTTTTCAGCGTTCTGCGTGCTCACACCCATCAGCCTGATTGGCTGAAGTGCTCACGGCGCGTAGGACGCTGGGACTTGGAGTTTTATTTGTTTTGTTTGCATTTGTGCAGCGGTTTTTTTCTGCGGCTCGATTTCAATTGGGTGCGCCGCGTTTCCCAACGTTCTTTTTGCTTGTGCCTCTCAGCCTGATTGGCTGAGGCGCGGCGCAGAGGACGTTGGGTATTGAAGTTGTTTACCTTTGTTCCCGTTCGTAGGGCTGTTGCCCCACTGCCCGGTTCGGCAGTCTTGCTGCGCTCTGCGGTCCGGCTTTGGGCGAGTGCAGGCGGCTCGGTATGGGAAAAAATAGTCGGGTGCGGGCGTGTATACCAGAGTCCAATGGTTAACACCCCTTTTTATAGGTAAAGATTGTTGTCCAGACAACAACACTAAAAATGTTGTTAAGAGGGGAACATGTGGTGCATAACAACACATTGTTAAGCTAAAATGATGTTATCCGAACGTGTTATGTGAGGGTTGAGTGTATTATACAGTAAACCACCAGTTAATGACGTTTCTTGGTTCCAAATGTTGCATTGCTAACTGCAAACGTCGTCAACCGGGAAGCAGAAACCTGCAGCAGATGAAGTGGTTTACTCCGGGGTTTCTGCATGCAGCTGCGTCAGAAAACGTCTTTGGGGTTTGGAAACAGCTTGGATCGCCTCCCCCGACCCCCCCAGAGGTGGCAGGGGTGGCGGGGACCCCCCAAAAGGGGAAAAATCCCATCATGATGGAAGTTTTTCTGCACATATTTGGGTCTCCGCCACCCCTGCCCACCCCCACAAAAAGGTTGCCCACCCCCCACAAGAAGGAAGACTGATCCCCTACCTTTCCAGCTATTTGTGGGCTAAAAGAAATTGCCATTTTTGGTCCCTGTTTAAGGCTCTCTGGGTCCACAGCAACGTCGGGGGACTGGGGGCTGGGAGGACCTCTCCCGTGCAAACCCCGTCTTCCTACGCCCTTTCTGAGCTGTGCTAGAAGCAAAAACAGTTGCATCCGCCATTTTGTTTTTGGTTTTTTCTTTCCAAGATGACAGATGCAACTGTTTTTGCTTCTAGCATGGCTCCGGAAGGTCGTAGGAAGACGGGGTTTGCGCGGGAGAGGTCCTCCCAGCCCCCCTGACCTTGCTGTGGAACGGGAGAGCTTGAAACAGGGACCAAAAATGTCGATTTTAAAAAACCCACAATCAGCTGGAAAGGTAGGGGATCAGTCTTCCTTCTTGTGGGGGTGGGCAGCCTTTTGTGGGGGTGGGCAGGGGGGCCGAGACCCCAAAACGTGCAGGAAAACCTCCATCATGATGGGTTTCCCCCCTTTTTTGGGGGTCCCCTCCACTTCTGCCGCCTCTGGGGGGGGGTGTCAGGGGAGATGATCTGCGCCTCTGCCCACCCCTACGACGAGATCTCCTACCTTATGAAGCTGGAAAATCGTCGTCGGTGGAGTCTCTGTTTCAGGCTCTCTACCTCTCCAGCAGTGTGGGGAAGGCTTGTTGCAACTATAATCAGCTGTTGGGCAGCACAGGGAGCACCTAGGAAGGCGGGGATAGTGCCAAATAGGTCCTCCAAGCCTCCCAAACACTGCTGGAGAGGCAGAGAGCCTGAAACAGGGACCCCACCGACACCGATTTTCCAGCTTCATAAGGTAGGAGATGAAACACAGTGCCCTCGGTTAACAGTGCCACATCGTTAACTGAGAGATGACTTTTCACAAAAAGTCACGTCGTAAACCGAAAACAACGTTGACTAAACGCAATGTAAACCGGGGGGTTACTGTATTTTTATCTGGAAGAATAGCATCTTGGAATTTAGATCTGTGGAAGACAAGCAGTTACAGAATATATTAATCAGGCATTTAGGAGGAGTTGAGCCTTTGGCAACAATACATAGGGGAATTGGAGTGTTATAAACATGAACTGTATAAAAACAAGAAAAACCAACATTTCCCTTCCAAAAACTAGCAACATCTGATATTCATGAAGGAAAGCTACTGAAAGTTGAGATATTTGTTACTAGAAGGTGAGGCCTATCACACCCAATAAAATCAGATGTTGTTGAGTTGCTAACAAGGAAAAGGTCTTATGAGATGAAGTACTGTACTATGTAAATAGTACTTTATGGAATAGTTTGTTCAAGGCTTGAGCCTCTTGTTACCTTATTATAAAATAAAACTATACTTTTTAGCTCTCAGTTTCATATTTCTCAAATTTGTTCTTCATACTTGTTCTTTAGTTCTGGTACACTGAAGTATGCGATGAGTCCTTCATGCCAATTTAATTCTCACTTAGGAGAATTCAGGTTTTCTGTTAGCTTCCTCTCACATGACCACATATGGATCTCACACTGCTTCTGAGATAATTTGGCAAAGCCCCCCCCCCCCCCCCCCCCGAAAAAAACAAAAACAAAAACAAAAAAACTTTGCATGGTTTTTAAGTAAGGCCAATGTTCCAGGCTGCTGCAGCTATTATACAAAGTACAAATTACGTGGACAATTCAAAGTGAAGTAACTGAAGTCAGAAAACCATATACAGTACTGAAATCCACAATTATAGGAAATATGCTTTCTTTTAAATAATGAAAATGCTACTGGTTAAAATTCCTAGGTTTCTTTTTCTGGAGAGGCTGGTAATGATGTAACAATCTCAAAAAAGGAGTAGGAATTTTGCTCTGGCTTCTACCTAAATATGCCTTCTGTTCTAACGGAACAGATCTTTGACTTACTACACACAGGTTATTGGCTCTGCCTTACATTGTGTAAGAAACTTTTGAGTTACTCAGTGTCATTTTCTCAATACAGTCTGTCTTTTTACCTGAGTCTTGTATCCATATGTATTGATAGTTGTTGAATGCTTTGTTGTTTTATAATGCATACAAAACTAATTTTTTGCTTTTTTTTACCCTTTCAGTACTTTTTTGTACCTGAAATTCCTGGTAGTTTGGGCCCTTGTACTGCTGGCTGATTTTGTTTTGGAATTCAGATTTGAATATCTATGGCCGTTCTGGCTTTTCATCAGGAGCGTTTATGATTCCTTCAGATACCAAGGACTGGTATGTATAACATTGAATGGCTGTATTAAGATTGGGTCGCTAATGCTGCTTTTGAGCACTAGAGCCCTGTTGTGCAGTTGCTCAGAGCTTTTCAGTGCTTAAGTAGAGTAGCTTCTCAAAACACTTGAGTGACTGTAAAGAGAAAGGCGCCTTACAAGTTCTGTTATGTGAACTGGTACACATAGCCATTGGATCTAGTAGGAGGTATTTCAAGAACTCAAAATCATGTCAGATAGATGTAATAGGAAGGATAGAAGTGGGGTGCCTACTAGCAAATGTTTGATTGTTGTTTAGCCCATAGAGGGTTGTGGTGGCTTAGTGGTTAAGACAATGAACTTGATGACTGGAAGGTCAGCAGGTCAGCAGTTCGAGACCCAAGTGCTGCATGACAGAGTGAGCTCCTGTCTCTGTCCCAGCTCCTACCAACCTAGCAGTTTGAAAGCAAGAAGTTGCAGATAGATGAATAGAGACCACTTTGGTGGGAAGATAAACAGTGTTCCATGCACTCCAGTGTCTAGTCATGCCTGCCACATGTCCACAGAGACGTCTGCAGATGCAGACAGCACTGGCTCTTTGGCTATAGACCAGGAGTGGCCAACCTTTTTACATCATGGGCCTGACCATGCTCCCAGATAGCGTCATATGCTGGACTATGCCCCCAGAAGCGAAAGTGGGCACATTTATGGCTGACTTCTGCATTTAGGGGCCATTCAACAATTATGTGATCAATTTTAGGGGAGAAATTGACCCCCTCCCTCTATATAATCTGACCGTAATTTTGGCTTCGACCCCCTCACCCCTTTAGAATTATGTAACCCAGAACTTTTGTATCAAAACTCTTTTTTTTGAGCTTTTCACTATTGGTGCCTAATGCACAACAGCTTCAAATGGATTACGTAATCTTTGACCTGACACCCCCCCCCGCCCCTACGTAATTTTTTCATAATTCAGATGGCAGACCCCCTCCACCCTTTCAATGATCACGTAATTGTTGAATGGCCCCTTAGGCCAGCCGTGGGTGCCTTTGCGCAGGTGCATTTTACATATGATGTAAACATGCCTGCTTCCACTTCAGGGTGCGTTGGAGACAGTGACAGGCCAGATGGAATGGCGTCAGGGGGGGGGCAGCCTGCGGGGCCGGGGCCAGCCTGCAGGCCGTAGGTTGGGAACTCCTGCTATAGACAGAGATAAGCACTGAATGCTAGAGTCGGATACGACTGGCTTTTGAGCAAGGATGACTAAAGTCGTTGTATGAGGTACTACTGTACGTCATTAGTCTTGTTCCTGTACAGTATTTTATATTTATGGCTATTTGGTGAGTTCTTAACTAAGTCAGAGCTTGAACCATGACTAGAGCTATATTCTGTTGGATATTAATCTATATGCAGAGAAAAACCTCTCTTCTAAAAACAAGAACTAATAGTAGTCATAACAATAAAAGTGATATTATTAATAAGCAGCAGTAGTCATTGCTGCTGCTGCTGTTATTTATAGTATTAATTATAAATTGAATATATGATTTATTTCTTAATTCTAAAGTAATTGCAATGCATAGTTTGTAAGTTTATTTTTATGTCTTTCCTCTTCCTCCCTTCCTCCCTCTCTTTTAGGCCTTTTCAGTATTTTTCGTTTGTGTAGCATTCACATCAAACATCATATGTCTGCTCTTCATACCAATACAGTGGCTGTTTTTTGCTGCCAGCACATATGTTTGGGTACAGTATGTCTGGCACACAGGTTGGTTGCCTTATTTGTTATATTTCATGAATTAAATGTCAGCCTCAAAATAAAGTATACATTGTGTTTATTGTTGGGGGGGAAATACATGTGGTCGCAGTTAGACTAACCTCCTGTTGGTAACCCAATAATACCACATATAGTCCCAGAATAGCCTTAGTTTACTGTTACATGTTATTAGCACTGCCACATCCTCCACAAACAGAAATCTGACACTCAAGAGGTGGAGTGTGGTAATTCCAAAGGTAACCACCTTATGATAAGTCAAACATTTTTCATGTAAAATAGTTGAATTTATGGATGTGACATGCTGCCCCTGGGTGGTGAAAAAACCAGGAGGAGAAAGCTTGTGCCCTAGTTAAGACTTACTAGATTTAGGTTCTTCTCTCTGTAGTTGTTAGTGCAACATGTCGAAGTATTTGCTATCTACAGTTGTCTAATTTGCTTAACACTCCCACTTACCTACTTACTAGCTTACTTATAACCTGACCTCCTAAAAAGGAGGGGCTGCAGTGGCTCAGTGGTTAGGAAGCTCGCCATGTTAGCTGAAAGGCCGGCAAGTTGGCAGTTTGAGACCTGGGTACTGCATGACAGATTGAGCACCCGTCTCTGTCCCAGCTCCCAGATTGAAAGCAAGACATTGCAAGTAGATAAATAGGGACCACTTCGGTGGGAAAAGATCTTGGAGACATGAAAGGAGCCTCATTCGGGCATCCCCTGAGCATAGTTTCTCCAGCAAAAATCCTTTCAACCCAGAATAATTTCTGACACGAAATTATTATTCCTAAAAAGAACCTAAGGTGGCTTACATCATTAAAAAGAAACAATACTAAAAGCTAAAATCAATAATTAGATTTAAAAAAAAATTAAACAACTATATCAAAATAGTAGATACAAGCTTTACTAAAAACCGATTTAGAAGCAACAAATGTACAACAGCAACTGAAAGGAAGTAGGACTAAGATAAAAAGCTTTCTTGAAGATCCTAAAACTTGGGCAGGCTGATAAAGAGTTATGTGGTCTTTAAGATAATTTGGACCCAAGTCAGTTAAGGCTTTAGAGCAGGGGTGCCCAAACCTTTCAAGCCACAGGCTGGTCACATGGCTCATCCCACTGGAAGCAGAAGTAAAACACCTACGCATGAGCAAAACACTGCCATAAATGCACCCGCAGCTATCGTAAACATTGGAGGCTGGATCCGGCCAACAGGCCATAGTTTGGGTGCTCCTGCTTTATAGATTGAAACAAGCATTTTAAATTGTGCCTGGAAATGGACTGGAAGTCAACAGAGCAGAAGGTTTTGCGATCCCTATAATCAGCCCCAGTTAACACTCTGGTTGCAGCTTTTGGAACTGCTGAAGTTTTCGAACATTTTCCAAATGCAGCATTATATACAGTTAGGTCCAAAAATATTGGAACAAGGATAACTTTTGGGCATGTCTCTTCTGTACCCCAACACAGTGAAAATTGAAAGGAAACACTCAAGATGTGAGCAAAGGCAGGACTGTCAGCTTTAATGTAATGGGTTTGACAAAAGTGGGACATTAGCCAGTCAAGAAGTACTGTACAGCCATTGGCAGAAAAACCTCCCCCTTTTTTGGTCAGATCACTATCTGGTCTCTCTTGATTTTCGGGGAGCGACGTTTCACCATAGGGAGGCCTGGCCCATTAAATTGGTCCGACCCCTGCGACTTATGGACTCCGAGAGATGGGGCTGCCCTTGGCGACCATTCAGAGGCTTCAGCTGGTCCAGAATGCGGCTGCCCGGGTTGTGACGGGGTAGGGGTATCATACACGAGTCTCACCACTTCTCCTGGAGCTGCACTGGTTGCTGGTGTGCCTCCGGGTGCAATTCAAGGTGCTGGTTTTGACCTTTAAACCCCTTCATGGCATTGGACCAGGCTACTTAAGAAACTGCGTCGCCACAAGGAATTTAGCCCGTCCTACTAGGGCAGACAGGAGGGGCTCACTGGTGGTCCCATCAATGAAAGAGGTACATCTTACTGGGATCAGGAAAAGAGCCTTTTTCCGTGTCTGCCCCAGCCCTGTGGAACTTCTTACCACCTGAGTTGCGGCTCCAGACAGAACTACTCCCCTTTAGAAAGATGCTGAAGACATGGCTCTTCCAGAAGGCTTGGGGCACGCTTGACTCTACCAGTCAAGCCCAGTGGCTGATTTAGCCTATGTGAGGGGCTTCCCCCTGGCTTGGCAATTCTGTTTTAACGGGGGTAGGGTGGGGGTGGGTTGTTTATTAATGATGATCTGTTTGTGTTTTTAATGTTGGTTTTAACTGGGGCTGTTAGATCTGTTTTAACTTTTGTTGCTTAATTGTTTTTATTGTAATTTTTATTATGTTGTTAGCCGCCCTAGGTGGTGTACCCACCAGGAGGGCGGGATATAAATGTGCAGAAATAAATAAATAAGTAATAGTGAGATGGGTTAGGGGGTGGGTGTGGGGCAAGGTGGTGGGGTGGGTGGGCGTCTTGGGTACTGGGCCCGTGCCTCCCCCCTTCCCTGCCCCACTTACCTTTCGCCGGTTGGGCTTTTTCCCCCCGGCGTATTTTTTTTAAAGTTGGCGTGCCGCGCTTTCCCAGCCTCCTCTGTGCTCGCATCCCTCAGCCTGATTGGCTGAGGGGTTGCGCAGCATAGAGGACTCTGAGAGTCATAGTTTTGTTTTTTCGGTCGTGTTCGTGGGGCAGTTGCCCCACTGGCGACTTCCGGAACCTTGCAGCAATGGCCAGGTGGGGTTAAGGTAAGTGCAGGCGGCTCGGTTCGGGATGATTGGGCTGGGTGTGGGAGTCTTTGTGACGTTCCAACAGTTAATGTCCCTCTTTATAGGTAAAGATTTATTACCCTTATACCCATTATTTCCATCCAGAGCTGTGTTAAAGGCAGCTTACAATTTTCATAAAGAAATAAAAACAAGTATAAAATAATTAAAATCAAATAAAACAAACCCTATAATGAAAACTGTTAAAATCAATTAAATGTAGCAATAGTTAAAAACATCATAATTGACTGCCGTACCATCAGGGAGCACAATTCAGCACAATGTTCACTGTAACAAGCAATCTCATTTTACTGCATGAACTGTGGTGGCAAATATAATAGTTTTATTATAGTCTTGTTTTAAGAATTTTGATTTTAAAAAAATCTTTTAATGACAACAGACTTTCTTTTTGTCTCCAACAGAGAGGGGAGTGTGTTTACCAACAGTATCACTGTGGATACTGTTTGTGTATATTGAAGCAGCAATTAGATTTAAAGATCTTAAAAACTTTCACGTAGACCTTTGTCGACCTTTTGCTGCGCACTGGTAAGTGTTGGCCCTTTTCCCCCCATCATTTTTTAGCCTTGTTTCTTAGATTCATTACCTGTCATTTCCTAGTAGACTAAAACATCAGTATCCTGTGTTTTAAGTGTGCAATTGTTTTGTGAAACCCAATTGTGACATTATTTCTTTACATTGTATAAACTTGATGTGGGACTGTTCTACCAGAGAGGTGCACATCTGTAAGAGTGCTGCTGCTCCTGTAATTTTACATAGCTGAGATTTTGATTGTACTCCGTCTCTAAAGAAATCCCAAGAGCCCTTTTATAATGCTATTTCTGACAGGAGCAGTTTGATGGCATGATATCATTATTATGGAAAAATTCCTTCATGTATTAGGCATGAGATTTTCTGCACTGTTATCTGATGACCTATAGTAGGTCAACAAAGCACTTAATCACACAGCATATAGCTAAATTGGCAAATTACCTACTCCAGGAAGTAGAGACTGCCAGTATGAAAAAAAGTTTTGACAAATTTATAGAGAGTGGCAGCTTGAGCTCTTCCAGTACAACAGAAAACACACATCTGTATACTGGTTGCTGGAAAGTTTGAACAAGAAGGTGGTGTTGAGTTCATGCCCAGTGTTTGAAGCATGATATGTTCTAAGACCTATAGTGGGATACCTGAAAGCATGGATAACACTGAACCCTGTTATTTTACATTGCAGACTGATCTGGTAATGTGCCATATATTGTCTTCACTTGGTAAGACCTATAGATCAGCCTCCCATATGCTTCAGTATCTCCAGAAGTACCACTCCTGGTTATTATCAGTATCTTTACCTATAAGGAGAGGCTACCTTGGTGCGTGTTCGGCAATAGCGGCCACACCCGGCCCAACCATCCCGAACATAGCCGGCCACACTTCCCTTCGACCATCCGAGGGTCGCCGCAAGGGTCTGGTCTCCGAGAATGGGGCAATCGCCCCACAAACGAGACAAAAAACAAACAAACAACAAGGCCCAGTGTTTTCCATGCCACGCAACCCCTCAGCCAATCAGGCTGAAGGGTGCGAGCGCGGAGGAGGCGGGGCAGCCAGCGTGTGCGGTTAAAAAAACCGCCGACGTGCCGCAAGCAAACCACTTCCCTCTTGGAGAAACTCTGTCTCCAGGAGGGAAGCCATTCCCCATAAGAAGGCCTCCACCACAGCGGGCGGGCGGGCAAGTTGTTTGCCAGCTGCGCGCGCATGCTTTTGGTGCCCCCTGCCCGACCGGTGAAGGCGCTGGCGGAGATGGAGGACAGGCCGCGCCATGAAACAGACGGCCCAGCCATCAACAGGTACGTGGGAAGGAGGACAGGGACTGGGGGGGGACCACGCCATATGCCCGTTCCTACCCCCCCATCAGTTCCTGTCCCCCGCCGCACTTACCTGTTGCCGGCTGCCTCTGTGGCACAGCCTCACCTCTGTCCCCGCCGGCGCTGAGGCGAATGGAGGAAGGCTCCGAGCTGCCTGGGGATGGAGGGGGAGAGGAGGATTCAAACCCACTCTCCTTGGTGGCTTCCCCCCCCCCGGGGGGGAGGACCAGGAAATAGGCCGTGAAGGGGAGGGGTTGGATAAATCACTTGGTTGGGGCACAGCCCCCTCCTCCGGGTGTTTCTTTGGCCTCTAAATTTGGCCCCAGGGGGGAGGGAAGAAGGCAGGCAAGGCATGTGGTTTAGAAGGAAAATTGTCTCAGGCAGGCTCGAGAGGGAAGGGAGAGGAAGGGCGGGTCGAGGGCCCCCCCCCCAGCTCCCAGCAGCCAGTGCTTACGCTGGCTTGGCGGGCTCAAGGAGTTGTTCAGCTGCCCCAGTTAAACTGCTGTCCTGGAGCCAAAACGTTGTGAGCACCATCCTGACAGGCTTCAAAGTTGACTCAGCCTCTCCCGTCCTTCTCAGGTTGGTAAAATGAGCCCCTCCCCCCCGCACAGGTATGTGTGGGTGTGGGTGGCGTCGCCGAGGCTTCGGGGGGGGGGGGAGGAGAGGGAGCCCTTTCTCTCCCCACACAGCTTCGGTGCGTGTGTGTGTGTTGTGCGAGTGTGTGTGGTTGTGTTGTGTGTGTGTTTGTGTTGTGTGTGTGTGGGGATTGTGTGTTTGTGTTATGTGTGTGTTTGTGTTGTGTGTGTGTGGGGATTGTGTGTTTGTGTTGTGTGTGTGATTGTATTGTGTGTGTGTGAACCATCCCAAACCACCAAAACACACAAAAAACCTGCAAAAAATGCTAATATCTTATATACCTGACATAGCACAGCAATACTGTGATGTTGCAAGTATGGATTTTCACATATACTGACTACATTTTTCAGTATATCAGGTGTTGAGTGTGGTCTGCAGGTTGTATGGATTTACCACACTAATAGGTAAAGGTAGAGGTCGCTCTTGCTCAAAAGCGAGTCATATCTGACTCTAGGGTTCAGTGGTCATCTCTGTTTCATAGCCAAAGAGCCAGTGCTGTCTATCTGCAGACGTTTCTGTGGACATGTGGCAGGCATGCCTAGACACCTAGAGTTCACGGAACGCTGTTTACCTTCCCACTGAAGTGGTCCCTATTTATCTACTTGCAATTTCTTGCTTTCGAACTGCTAGGTTGGCAGGAGCTGGGACAGAGACGGGAGCTCATTCCGTCATGCAGTACTTGGGAATCGAACTGCTGACCTGCCACCTTCCAGTCACTAATAAGTGGCCTCCAATTATTTTTTAGAAAGTTCACTTAAGAGTGCCTTTCAATATTACCATGAGACAGTTCTACCATTTCCCACCTGAGCTGTTTAGGCCTGTCCAGAATGGTATGGGTCCCACCCCTCCCCCCACAACTGGAAATAACCTGGTCAATTCTAGGCTTTTCTGGGGAGCGGCAGGATCTAAAAAGGCTGAGGAGGAACCCACAATGTGGTGAAATTACACATGTGGTTTCCAAATGGTGTGAGTAGCCTCTTTTGAGTAGAAATAAACAAGAGAACACTGGCAGCCATCCATGGCCTGGAATAGTTATGTATGGCACACATTTCTATACTACATGTTGCTTTCAGAAGTTTGGGCATAAAATCTTAACAACTGACTTTCTCTAAACCAAGCTATTTTCTGATGCTTTATTTTGGTGACAATTTTGTAAGGCAAGCTGATACTGGGAGATGTTGACTTTGCATGAGAGGTTGCAGCTATACATGACCAGTTTTTGTATGTTTTGGAAGAGCTGATCCGTGTTTGAATATGTCTGCTTTATTAATACATTACATGTTTGGCCGGACATCCCACTACGGTAATGGAGTAGACCATACAGCCAGTGACTCAACGTCGAGTGTTGGGCGGTGGTAAATAACCTGACTCCCTAAAGGAGCCAATGGCTATGGGCGGATGAGCCCCTTTAGGTGGGATAAGAATATAAGAACAGCCTTGCTGGAACAGGCCACAACCCATCCAGTCCAGCATTCTGTCTCACACAGTGGCTCACCATTTGCTTCAGGGTATACTCAAACAGATGCCTTCACCTGTTTAGGATTCCCTGGAAATGGCATTGAGAGATATCCTACCTATCTCTCCAACCCGGAGGTTGTCCTTAGGTATCCATAATTGTAGCCATTGATACCCTTATCCTCCATGAACTTGTCTAATCCTTTCTTAAAGCTGTCAAGACTGACAGCTGTCACCAACTTCTTCTGGCAGGAAGTTCCATAGACCAGTGATCCTCTGGGTGAAAAAGTACTTTCTCTTATTTGTTTGAGAACTAGCACCCAAAAGTTTCAAGGAGTGCCCCCTAGTTCTAGTGTTGTGCGATATCTACTTTGTCCACACCGTGCATGATTTTATAAACTTCAATCACATCACCTTTTAGACGCCATCGTTGAAGAGTGAAGAGGCCCAACCGTTGCAGCCTCCGACGGTAAGGAAGGTGTTCCAGTCCCCTAATCATTCTGGTTGCCCTCCTCTGCACTTTTTCCAGCTCCATAATATCCTTCTGGAGGTATGGCGACCAGAACTGTACACAGTATTCCAGATGGGGCCTCACCATAGATTTATAAAGAGGCAAAATGACACTTGCTGACTTATTTTCTTAACCCTTCCTAATGATCCCTAGGATGATGGTCCCCCTCAGTGGAGAAAATGTCACTGGAAACCATCATTTTGGGCCCAACAGCAAAATGAGCGGAGGAGGAACCACTTCACTATTATGATTCCCAACAGTCATGGGGGCAGAAGAGGCCATGCCAGATGGACTCGCTGTGAAGGTGCACCTTGACAATATTATCAAGGCTGCAGCAGTCCATTGCAGTCCCGGTGTTAAATCCTGCATGCCTCATTTCATGTGTGCCGCAGGAGATGGCTCTGTGATCATAGTGTGTGGGTCACTTCATGGCAAGCTGAGATCTACCTTAAACAAATTTACGGCAATGACATGTTTCCTGCTTCAGGGGGAAATGCACTCTCGGATACGAGTTGCAGCCAATGACAATTAATACATTAGTTCCTTTAACTGTTTATTTTATATTTCCTAGCAACTTACTTTACTTACTGTTGAAATTTTTAAAGAATTGGATTACTAAAATCATTTTAGTTTCGTAGTGGGTAGAACTGTATTAAATTGCCAGAGAAGTTCTACTGAGGTCAGCAGGGCTCATTTAGCAAGAGTGAGTCAATGACTGCACAGTTAATAGGATTAATGAGCTGTGGTACTATAATAAATTTGAGCAGTTAATTTAATCACCTGTGAATATGAACATGGCTTTTTAAAGGTACATGTGTTCTTCTATAGCGGATGTCAGTTGTGATGGAAAAAGTACCAATATTTCTTCAAAAACATATGCTGTAAATGTGACTGTTCCCTTTACAGTTTCTTAATGCCCAGAGAAAGGGTCTCTGTCAGATAGAGCAATCATATTATAATTGTAGTTCTATTTTTATCCCAGTGATTCATTGTTCTCATCCCCACTCCTAGATATTTTATCCTTTTTTAAACAATAGCCACCTTGTGGGGAAGATCAAAGTAAGAAATGGTGAATGACCCTTATTTACACAGCATGCTTTATGGTCAGTTGAAGATTTGAAGTCAACCCTTCATTTTTTTTTTAAACAATAGGAGCATAAAATTTAGCTGTTAATGGAGGAAAGGGGCTGTGGTGGCTCAGTGGTTAAGAAGCTCGCTTTGTTAGCTGGAAGGCTGTCAAGTCAGCAAGTCGTGACCTGGGTACCGCATGATGGATTGCGTGCCCTTCTCTGTCCCAGCTCCTGCCAACCTAGCAGATCGAAAGCAAGAAATTGCAAGTAGATAAATAGGGACAACTTTGGTGGGAAAAAGATCTTGGGGACATGAAAGGAACTTCATTTGGGCACCCTTTGAGTGGAGTTTCTCCAGCAAAAATCCTTTCAATCTAGAATAATTTCTGACACGAAATAATAATAATAATAATAATAATAATAATAATAATAATAATAATAATAATAATAATAATTAGTATTATTATTAGTATTAGTATTAGTATTAGTATTAGTATTAGTATTAGTATTTTCATCATCATCATCATCATCATAAGGGAGGAAAGTAGCACTATGCTACATCCAAGTTATAAATGCTGTTTTCACTGCAGTTCACAGGTATTAAAAATGGAGACGAATAGTACAGAGATTCTTGTACTGCTCTTTGCATATCAGACATTTGCTTAAATCTAGGGACTTCTGTGCAATCTTAATTTGCAAAGAAGCCTCCCAGGACCCTAGGGCAATGGCTCAATAGCCTCAACAACAAGGCTGACCAGTAAGCCTACTACACTGTCAGGGAATGTGCACTTGAGCAAGATCGTGGAAGAAGAAATGTCATACATTTGACTCATAGTTCACATTTACAGGCTGTGCTTCTGTCAGAGATATGCATCCAGTTAAGCACTCAGATTTAAAGTTTTGGCACTCAGATTTGAAGTACCCCCCCCCCCCCCCGAACATTACTAATACCTTGGATTCATTATTCAGCGAGGAGTCTGTGCATTAGTAGAAGTCTCCACGATGACGTTCTACACATGCAAATGGATCTGAGAAATCAAGTCCATTTGTGTGCAGTTTTTTTTTTTTTAGCCATTTGATATCACATCAACTGCTGGCTAGGCGGACTGTGACGTGTGCCCTCTGCTTTCACCTTGCCCAAGGGATCCGACAGAGTACACTTTGGTGAGTTTTAGTCCTGGCATAGCATCATTGACAAGAGATAGGCAACACTGCCTAGTTAGACCGCTCAAGCCCCCGTGCCCTAACAAGGCTTTCACCTAGCGGGGGCATTACTAATAAGGTTACCCAAAACAGCAACAATAAAATGATAGTTGTGCAATGTCAGTCATTCACTTCCTTTGATAACCTTCTGTGGTGTTAAGGTCACCCTTGCTCAAAAGCCAGTTGTAGCTAACTCTAGGGTTCAGTGCTCATCTCTGTTTATAGCTAAAGAGCCAGCACTGTCTGCATCTGCAGACATTTCCACGTACATGTAGAAGCATGGAATGCTGTAAACACTACCTTAATCCACAACATTTTTATGCATACTTCCATGCATGTAAGTGAATATCAGTGTCCTATTGCCTCCTCCTTTTTTTAAAAAAAGAAAAAATTCTGATTAGAACTGTAATCCCATAATATTATTGTCACATGCTGGGCTGCTTATTAGTTTGCTCTTATGAGTCTGTCTCCATTAATAAATTTTCCTTGTTCTTTATTCCTTTTAGTATTGGGTATCCTGTGGTGACATTGGGTTTTGGCTTCAAAAGTTATGTCAGCTATAAAATGCGATTAAGAAAGCAAAAAGAAGTGCAGAAAGAGAATGAATTTTACATGCAACTTCTTCAGCAAGCTTTACCCCCTGAACAACAGATGCTACAAAGACAGGAGAGAGAAGCAGAGGAAGGCAAGTTTTTGCTTATTCCACATCTGGGGCAGATGTAGCTGTTTGGAGATAACCTTGTGAATATTCACATCTGCCTATCATTTTTCACTTTCTGAAGACATTGTCCTTTCTTGCTGTTTCTTGTACTTTTGTAATCCTGTTGCAATAATGGATAACAGACATTATGGTTATTGTCTCTCTAGAGCAGGGGTGCCCAAACTATGGCCCATGGGCCACATCCGCCCCCCGATGCCAATTCATCCGGCCTGCTACCCTCGTCACTCCCAGAAACAAAAGTAAAATGTGCCCGTATCGCATTTTACTTCCGCTTCTGGGAGAGACAAGGGCAACGCAGGTCGGATGAATTGGTGTCAGGGTCCAGATCCAGCCCGCGGGGCATAGTTTGGCCACCCCTGGTTTAAGCAGAGAAAATGGCAGCCTAAAATCTCTCTCATCCTGTTGTAAAACAGATGGCAAGGCGTGTTTTACTTCTGCTCCTGGTGGGAGTAACCATGTGACTGGCCTGCTGAACCCCATGACCGGCCCGTGGCCCAAAAAGTTTGGGCGCCCCTGCTCTAGAGCATGTGTGGGAATTATGCAGAATTCGTTTCTTTTACACAAGGTTGTTTTGTGATTGCTAGGACCTTAGAGGACACCTTCCATGTCAGAAGAAAGAAGTTCAAAACTGATCAATCACTGTTCCTAAAAGCCTTCAGGAGTGGCCGTTCACATTTCAAACGTGTTACTATGTAATAGTTTTTTTTAACATTAGCCTCTAGTATGCACTAGGCCAGAGGTGGCCAACCTTGGTACTCTCCAGCCAGACCTGTCAAGTATCCCGTAATGGGTGGAAAACCACGTATTTTAATCAAACTCCCCACTGGCCACCCGATTTTTATTTACCCCCGTATTCTCCCGTATTTTTGCCTGCACAGAGCTCTGGGGTGAAGACTGGCACTGGCTGGCAACCAGTCTCCTCCTCCCCCAGAGCTCCCTGCTCCCTGATACTTCGCTCCCAGTCCGGAGGCTTGCCTGCCCTGCAGGGAGTTCTGGAACTGCCTGGGGAGGCTTCCTTTGACTGCCCCTCCCTCTTTCCCTGCACCTTTTGGGGGTGGTGGGGGAGAGCAGCAGCAGGTTTGGGAAGATGATGATGATGATGACTCATTGGGAGTACTGTATAGACTTCCCCTGACTCTCCAGCATGGTGGGGGGGACAGGGCAGTTGGGGGGAGGGGAGGGGGCTGCTTCCTCTCCTGAAGGATTCATGAGGGATTCCCCCCCCCCCCTTTTAAATTAAGTTTTAAATCTCTCTTTCCCAGGCAGATTTTGGGACTACTAGGGCTGCCTCACCCCCCCCCCCCCCATCCATATATGAAAATGAATTTCTGTATTTTAAATAAATGTCTGTTAATGTATTTTTCCCTATTGTGTGTGTTAGTGTAGTTGGTCCTAATAAGAAAAGGAGGGATTCAAAATGAGGCATGGAAGGAGGAAGAGTGGGTTTTAAATGGGAAAAAATTATTCTGTGTATTCTCCACCAAATAGAAAAGCCCTGGAAAGAGTCACAAAATCAGTATGGCTTGACTTGATGTCTTTCTTTCATTTCCCTTTTCTCATTCCTTCCTTTCCTTCTACTGCTTCCTTCCTTCCTTTTTCTTTCTTTTTTCCTTCCCTTCTATTCCTCCCTCCCTTCCTTTTTCTTCCTTCCCCTCTTTCTTTCATTTGTTCTTTCTTTCTTCCTTTCCTTTCTTCCCCATTCCTTCCTTCCTTTTCCTTTCTTTTTTGTTCCCTCCCTCCTTTATTTATTCCTTCCTTCCTTTCTATTCCAACTTTCCTTTCTCTCTTTCCTTCCTTTCTCTCCTTCACCCTTCCTTCCTTTTCCATTCTTTCCTTCCTTCCTTCTCTTCTGTTCTTTTCTTTCTTCCTTTCCCCTTTCTCTTTCTTCCTTTTTTCTTTCTCTCCTTTCTTGCATTCCTTCATTTCCTTCCTTCCCCTGTTCTTTCCACCTTTCCTTTCACTTCATTTCTTTCTTTCTGTTTCTACCTCCCTTTCCTTTCCTTCTTTTCCCGCCTTTCTTTCTTTTCCTTTTTTCATTCATTCCCCTCTTCCTTTTGTTCTCATCCCCCCCCCCCCATCCCCAGTGAGTTTCAATGGCCACTTGCAGGATTTGAACCAAGGTCTCTTTGAGTTGTAGTCCACCACTCTATAAATACCTCTCCAACCCTCCTTTTAATTCTTTTGAAAACACCCCTGTGAGGTAGACCAGGCTGAGAGTTTACCCCCCCGCCCCACTGCTCCAGTAACCTAAAATGCTTAAAAGAAACTGCAAACACATTTAACATTATCCCCAAGCCCACAGCAGCAGACTTTCATGCCAGCAGCAGCACGGCAACAAAAAAGAACTGTAATCTGGTGTTTGCATTGTGAATTAAATGTTTTTGCTGAGGTGACAGTGAAAGTTTGCTCTGTGTGCTGGGCATTCATTATGTTCTGGTGTTCTGAATTGTGAATTAAATGTTTGTTTGTTTTGCTGTGGTGTGTTAAAAGTCTGCTCTCTAGGCCTACTGATCTGAATTGTGAATTAAAGGTTATTTTTTTGCCGTGGTGTGGCACCTTAAAGAATAACTGCTTTATTTTAATGTGAGCTTTTGTGGATCAGGTCCACTGGCTGTTTGGCTATAAACAGATGAGCACTGAACCCTAGAGTTGGATACAACTGGCTTTCAAGCAAGGGCAACCCTTACCTTTACCTAATAACTGAAGATCCTGATTGGTATTCAAAATTGCCATGAGGTTTTGCCTCTGTTTAGTTGGAGGTGGTTAGCAAAGGTCCCCCTTGGCCCTTGCTCAAAAGCTAGTCGTATCCGACTCTAGGGTGCAGTGCTCATCTCCATTTATAGCCAAAGAGCCAGTGATATTTGGCCGCACCCACCAATTTGGCCACACCCACTGATTTGGCCGCACCCACAAAATTTCCCTTATTTTCAAAACCCAAGACTTGACAGGTTTGTCTCCAGCTCTTCTTGGACTACAATTCCCAGAAACCCTGATCAGCAGGTGTACTGACTTGGGTTTCTGGTAATTGAAGTCCAAGAACACCTGGAGTGCCAACGTTGGCCACCTTTGCACCAGGCTGAACCATGCACAAATATATTTTTAATCCTGTCACTTGCAATTTCTCTTGTACCTTGGCCATATTGGTACCATCAGATACATTGCATAGTCTGCAGCATGACTTTTAGAATAGTCCACATTCTGAAGCAACTTCTAATTTGGAGGAAAATTACTTAAGGACAGAAACAGAACATTGAAGCCCTGAGTAGACCATGATGTAGGTCAGTGGTGGCGAACCTATGGCATGCATGCAGAGGTGGCACTCGGAGCCCTCTTTGTGGGCACCCATGCAGCCACCTCAGCACAGTTTGCCCAGCCCCCTGCCCAGCAGCCCAGTGGGAGCACTTCCTCCCTCCCCACAGCACAGAATTTGCCCGGCCCCCTGCCCAGCAGCCCAATGCGAATGTTTCCTATCTCCCCTGTTGCTGTGTTAGCACTTTGCGATAAATAAGTGGGTTTTGGGTTGCAGTGTGGGCACTCGGTCTCTAAAAGGTTCACCATCACTGATGTAGGTGAGACTAAACTGGTTTCTACGGAAGAGGACTTCGTTCTTTACATTTGCTTACCGCAAATGATGCGACTGCTTGGAGAGTAACAAGTTTCGCCACTCATTCATAACCAAGGGGATATTGTCTTAAGCAATAGTTGTTTAGCTGGCTGGCCACCATAATCTCCCACATCTACCAGCTGATTAAATGAAAACAAAAAGGGAAAAACACCTTGCCCAATTTATCCTGCTGTGCAGTTGTCTAGTATTGGCCCAGATCTTTCAGATTATCTCCTCAGACACAGTTGTTCTAGTAGTCCCTCCACTGCTCCTCATTTTTCTGCTTGCATGGGCTGTGTTTCTGTCAAACATTTTTGAGGCTGAATTTCCCGAATTTCACTTAGTTTGCACCCTAGATTTTACCCCATATGGAATATCTTCTTTTATTCCCTGTGGATTGTTCTCTTGCAGTCTCTAATATATGGGCTCCAGTGAAGGGACCTCATATTTTCTTTCATCCTATTACTAAACTTTTTCAAAAGGGTTTTTTCAAATGTACAATGCCCTAAGAAATGTTTTTTTCTCCAGAATTCAGTTTTCCTTTGGCCTTTCCAACTAGTTGATTACTTTAAGATTTGTTATAGTCATGTTCTTGAGAATTCATGGAGACAACGTGGCTCTTCATTTGTATATCATACTAGCAGAGGTTGCCCGGTGTTGCCGGGCTGTTTTAAATGGTATTGGAAGGGCTTTTTTTTTGTTTTTTACTTTGTATTGTTTTTTGGTGTTATTTTGGGTTGTTTTGTGTATTTTTTGATGTTTTTGATTGTTTTTTGTGTTTTTTGTTTTAAAGAATTTTTATTTAAATTATGTATTTAAAAAAGTTTTGTTTGTTGTTGTGGCTTTGGGGGGGGGGGATTCCTTTCCGCGGGCCGGCCTTGCTGGCTGGACCACGGGAATCCCCACGCCGCTTCAGGCGGTGTTGGGGTTTTTTTCCTTTCCGTGGGCCTGCCTTGGAGAGTCATCGGAGATGGGGTTTCCCCCCAAAACACTCCATTTTTAAAGAGAAGTAACCGCTTGGTTTCTTCTCTTTAATAACGGGGTGTCCTATGGGAGGATCCCCTCTCT
Source organism: Bradypodion ventrale (assembly GCA_035047345.1). Lineage (NCBI taxonomy): Eukaryota > Metazoa > Chordata > Lepidosauria > Squamata > Chamaeleonidae > Bradypodion > Bradypodion ventrale. The sequence goes on along the minus strand of JAWDJE010000008.1, from coordinate 3,977,739 downwards.
GCCGTGTCCCCTGGCTCTGGAAGGGTTGGGGGGACAGACCCCTTTTGTCCCCCCAAACCTTCCAGACACATGGGACCCAGGAGAGGGGATCGAATCCAGCCCACCCTCTGATATTAAAAGGGAAATCTCAATTGGGGTTTCTCCTTTAATATCGGGGGGGTTGTGATCCCCCTCTCCACTGGCTTCCTTGGGTTTGGGAGGGTTGGGGGGACAAAAGGGGTCTGTCTCCCCAACCCTTCCGGACCCAGGAGAGCCATCAGAGACAGGGATTCCCCCCCCAAAAAACTTGGTTTCTTCTCTTTAATATGGTGTGTGTGTGTGTGTGTGTGTGTGTGTGTGTGTGTGTGTGTGTGTGTGTGTGTGTGTGTAGGGGAATCCCCTCTCTGCCGGGTCCCCTGGGATCAGGAGGGTTGGGGAGACAGACCCCTTTTGTCCCCCCAACCCTCCCAACCCCAGGGGAGCCAGTAGAGAGGGGGAGCGCAACCCCCCCCACCCAGTGATATTAAAGGGGAAACTCCGATCGGGAGCTTCACGCGCCATTGGGGAGGGGGGCTTTGGTTCCCGCGGCTTGGCCTCGCTGAAAGCAAAACCCTTTTGTGGTAAGTAAAGTCAGCGGATGGAGCGCCATCCGATGACTTTGGTTACCTGGGAATTGGTTCACTTTCAAGGGGGGGCAGTGCCTTTACCCCTTGACTCCCCTGTGTTTGTTTTTTTTCTGTGAGGCGCTGTGTCCGGCTGCGGCGGACTTGCGCTCCTGGTGTGTTTTTTATTTTTATTATTCGCTCACCAGCTTCCTCAGTGTTCTGCATGCTCATGGCGCTCAGGAGGCTGGGGCTTGTAGTTTGGCGTTTGCGTTTTTGGCTTGTGTGTCTTTTTTTCTCTGCGGTTTCCTTTTGATTGGCCACGGCGCGTTTCTGAATGTTCCCTTTGCTCGCGCCTCTCAACCTTATTGGCTCTGGCATGGCACAAGGAACGTTGGGAAATGAAGTTGTTTCCCTTTTTTCGCATTTGTGGGGCTCTTGCCCCACTGGCACATTTCTCAATCCTTTGTTGACCTGCGGACCCAGTTCGGGTGTGTGCACAAATGGTCGGTGTGGGCTATTAGGGCCTGGCTTAGGATCCTATGTGAAGTTCCAATGGTTAACACTTGATTTTATAGGTATAGATTTCTTCCAAAGGTTATTTCCTACTTTCCTTCTCAGATTCATAGGATGCAGCTGAGAGAAACTGAACTGTAAACTATGCAAACTGAATATGTGCTGAACAGCAGCCTTTTTGCCATCAAAGGATGGCAAAGGGCAAGAAACTGAGGTCATTTAATGTTTTGATCTATACCAGGGGTTCACAATCTTTTTTGGCTGTGGGCCGGTGAGAGAGCCAGAGGTGTGGTTCCTCCTGCCACTTCCAGTGTTTCTGGCAGCAGTGGTGCCATTCATGGCATGATCTCGGCTGTTCTCGCTGCTTCCTGTGGGGGTGGGAGCAAGGGCGATGCGTTTTCACCACCTTCCTGGAATTTTTCACCACGCTTTTGCATTTTCACTGCTTCCGGCAGCGGCGGCGGCCGGATTAATTGACACTGTTGTCCAGGTGAGGCTCATGGGCTGTAGGTTGTGAATCCCTGATCTATACAGAATTGTTAATTGTATCACTAGGAATCCCGCAACTCCCGATAGGGGAGGAAGCAAAGGAAAAAATAGTTTTTGTTAATCTCCCTGGACTACAGGAAAACAGTCATGCTGCACAACATGTTTCTTCAGGGAGTCCATTAGTTTGGAAATGTAGTAGACATCTGATGTATCAGCTTGTAATTTGGATTTTCTCTACTGCTCATTTGTTTTTAATTTTAAATATAAATCTATAATAAAATGATATGAGACTGAGGATAGGCAATGCGGTTGACTTTAATATTGGCCCTTTTTTTTGTATTTCAGCAGCCAAAGGATTATCGGAAATGGATTCCTCTATCCTTTTGCAACACAATGGTGGCATTTCAACCAATAAAAAGTTACCTGCAACGTTGCCGGAACTAGAATATAGAGAAAAGGGGAAAGAGAAAGACAAAGATGCCAAAAAACACAATCTTGGGATAAATAACAACATTTTGCAACCTGTAGACTCTAAAATACAGGAAATTGAATATATGGAGAACCATATCAGTAGTAAAAGATTAAATAATGATCTTGTGGGAAGTACAGAAAACCTCTTAAAAGAGGACTCATGCACTGCCTCGTCCAAAAATTACAAAAATGTAAGTGGAGTTGTGAACTCCTCACCTCGGAGCCACAGTGCAACTAATGGGAGCATCCCTTCCTCATCTGCCAAGAATGAGAAAAAACAGAAATGCACTAGCAAGAACCCAAGCACACACAAAGACTTAATGGAAAATTGTATTCCTAATAACCAACTAAGCAAACCGGATGCACTGGTAAGGTAAGTTTGATATGTTAGAGTACTCCCGTATCTTCTCGACTCTTTTCCCTTGTTTTGCTGTTTCTTTTTCCAGTAAGTTATAATGACTTCTCAAAATGGAAACTGTGGAGACTAGGCTGTGTGTGTGTGTGTGCTTGTCTGTGCTTAGGCTTTGGTTTTATTACTCTGGATCTTCACAAATCATGCACTGGCATTGTGGAATGCTTTTCTAGACCAGGGGTTCCCAACGTTTTTCCACTAGGGGCCAGTTCCCGCCACCAACACTCAGCTGTGCAGGCCGGAGGTGTCTGCGCCCACTGCTTACATTTTCAGTGGTGGCGGCAATCGTGCTGTTTTTGCGGCTTCTTGCACAGCCTCCGCCGCTTACCAGGGTGGGAAGCTTTTTGGAGCATTTTCGCTCCATTTTGGGAATTTTTCCACCGCTTCTCTGCTGCGTTTCGGCAGTCAAACCACGTTGGTTGTGCACTTCCTGCTTCCGTGGTGTGAACCCAGGCGCTGATGTAAGCTCAGCCTGGTACCGGAAGTCCTCAACCGCTGCGGTTTACGTGCCGAAATGCAGCAGAGAAGCTGCGAAAAAATCCCAAAACAGAGCAAAAATGCTCCGAAAAGCCTCCCACCACCCTGGGAAGTGGTAGAGGCTGTGCTAGAAGCTGCAAAAAAATGACCTGATTGCTGCGGCAGTAAGTGGTGTATTGCGACTTCCAGTGGTGGTGGTAGCTTCTGGAGGTGCCTTGGTGGCCACCATGGGCCAGATTAATGAGCTCCATTGGCCAGAATACGCCTGCTGGTCGTAGGTTGGGAACCATTGTTCTAGACAGATTTTCACAGATTTATTTCTTGCACACCTGTCATTATCAGTGAAAATAGTGCTGCCAGAATTTGTTGTTTATGATATAATATTATGTTGTTAGACTGTAAGACCTGATAAATACCTCACATACCTGATAAATATCTCTCATATCTTGAAAAGGACCTCTTAGGTTGATGAACAGTTACTGTACCTTGTAGGAGCTATTTAATTTTTTTGTTGTCTTTATAAATTGACGAGATACAGTATGATAAAACAGAGATATACAGTACTATTAAACGTAATGCAATGTTAGATATGGTTCACTTTAGCCAGATTGTGCTCCAGTTATCTGCTCAAGACAGTTTGCCATTTTTACAGTGTGGTGTAACAAACAGAATTTAGGACTGATCTGGGTTCAAATTTCCACTCATCCCTGTAAATTTAGTAGGTGGTAGCAAAGATTTTTTTAAAATCCATAAATATCTCACATGTCTTGAAAGTAATGATGTTAATGTAAAATTAAATCCAATGTACAGCAAACCTTTTTAGTGTTTTCTCCAAGGCGGTTTTCCTGCTCAAGACTACATGTACAGACCCCAGGGAATTGAACTCTACCTCCACAGCCAGATACCTAAGTCACTAAGCTTGTGATGGCAAACCTTGGCACTCCATGTGTTCTTGGACTTCAATTTCCAGAATCCCAAGTCTCTGTGAATCCAGTAAACCCATCCATGTGGATTCACAGAGATATGAGTTTCTGGGAATTGAAGTCCTGGAGTGTCAAGGTTCCCCATCACTGCACTAAGCTAAACAACCAGCAGAAAACTTCATTAGGGTCAATAGAAGTCAGATGCAACTTTACAGTACATAACACATACAGACCAGCATCTTGTTCATCACGCTGTAATGTAATGCTATGCCATTGTAAACGGATTGGTGGTGGAATGTGCAGGGTACGTAAGCTGGAAAGAGTAAAGTTTTGATTGAATGCGAGTATACATGTACTGTATTATCTGTTTTATATTTATAATAAAATTTAAAAAATTTAAAAAGTAAACGGGTCAAGCATTCCTCCCCGGCAACAAGGATTGTGCAAGGCAATTGTGTAATCGGTCTCATGGTCCCCATTTTGACTGATTTCATGCAGAAGTGCTGTGACAGCTGAGTGAAAACTTATGCTGTGAATCTCTAGTGAAAACGAGCTTTAATATCACTAGCAGAGGTTGCCCGGTGTTGTTTTAAATTGTGTTGTAAGGTGGGTTTTTTGGGTTGGTTTTTTTTTGTAATTATATAAAATTGTTTGTTTGTAATTTTTATTTATGTACATTTTTATGTTGTCATTTGTTAAATAGATTGTATTATTTTGATACTATAAAGTAATAATAACTTGTAGTTTGTATTTTTTCTAATGTATTTTTGAATATTTGTTTTAACATATATGTTATTTTTAGTTACACAATTTTTTTAAAAAAAGAATAAATATATTAACATTTTTTTTGTGGATTAAAAAAAGAACAAAGGATGATATAATTTTTTTATTTTTTTTATTTAACCAAATAATGTTTTATTTTGTGGGTTTTTTTAATAGTTGTACCGTAGGTAATAATTTTAAAAATGTGAAAGTACATGTTTTTTACATTCAATGTTTTTAAACTGTGTTTACAGGATTTTAGAAATATTTTTATTTAATTTTTTTGACATATGTTTGTGATTTGTCTAAAATTGTGATTTATTGTTATGTTTTTGACTTGTTTTTACTCTTGTGGCCTCTAGGTGGGGCTGTTGAGTCTTTTTGAGTTGTTTTTACTATTCTGCCCTGCAGGTGGGACTGCTAGGGGTTTTGCTTTCATTTCATGTGTTTTTTCTCTCCTGGCCTCTGGGTGGGGCTTCTTCCGGTAAGTAGTCTCTTTGTTTCTTCATTTCTGTTCCGGTCGTCGTGGAGGGAGGACGTGCTGGTGAGTTGTCTTGTTTTATTTTTTCTGGGGGTTTTGTTTTGCTTTTGTGGTGGTGGGCTGGGAGGTGTTTCTGTTTGTTCTTTTCTTGTTTGGTTTAGTTTTAGGTTGGTTTAATTGGTTTGGTTATTTCTGGTTTTGTTTAATTTTTCTTATTTCATTGTTTATTTTTGTAATTAGCTGTTGTTTGTGTACTTTGTGGGGGGTTTTTTGTGTTGTAGTTAGGTGTTTTCTTTGTGGTTTTGTGCCATTGTGGATGTTTTTGTTTGTGTATTTTGTGGTTTATTTTTTTGTTAGGTAGGTCGGGGGAGAAGGAGGAGGCAGATGGTTCTGTCTTCTCTGTCTCCTTTTTATCCCGTCTTACCTAACTGGAGTTCGGCAGGCAGCAATCTATAAGGAGTGGTGCTCTTCCTTGCAGATTGCTGGCTGTTGTTTTTGTATTCGGAAATACAAAGGCATCAGCCAGTCATCCGCCAGGGAGGGGGCTTCCCCTGATGAACTGCTGCCTGTTTTGGGGGCTTTTCCACCCCGGCTCAACTTTACTTGAGGCTGGTGGTGGTCTCAACGTGTCTTCGGCGGGTTAGCGTGGAGGAGAGGGAGTCCCTCTTCTCCCCGTTGCTCCGGGAAAGAAGGACGGTGGGTGTCTTGCGGTGGCGTTTTGTGGCTTTTGGTTTTACGTGGCTGTGAAGCGCTGAGTCTTCCTGCTGGGGACTTGCGCTCCCGTTGCATTTTTTAAGTTTATTTTTTGTGCGCCGGCTTTCTCAGCGTTCTGCGCGCTCAGGGAGCACAGGACACTGGGACTTGTAGTTTTGCGTTTGTGGTTTGTGTTTGTGCAGTGGTTTTTTTTTCTGCGGCTCGATTTCAATTGGCCGCGATGCGTTTCCCAATGTTCTTTTTCATTGTGCCTCTCAGCCTGATTGGCTGTGGCTCGGTGCGGTGCAAAGAACGTTGGGAATTGAAGTCCTTTTTCTTTGTTTGCATTCATGGGGCTCTTGCCCCACTGGCACATTTCTCAACCCAACAGTTACCTCCGGACCTGGTTTGGGCAAGTGCAGGAGGCTCGGTATGGGCTAGTGTGGCTGGGTGCGGGAGCCTTTGTAACGGTTAACGCTTGGATTTATAGGTACTGTATAGATGAAACTAGATCTCCTTAATTTTCATACATTTACAACCTAAGTATAAAACTTTTAGAAGGTGCCTGACCTTCAACTTGAATATTGCTCCAAATCTCGTAACAGAATCTCTGCATTCAGCTACTTGTTGCTTAAAGTAAAGAATAAAAGAAGTTAAAGCAGGTGAGCTGGAGTGTTTTATTATACAGTATTTATCTGTGTTTTTGTAAAACACAGAAGATAGATAAATCAGCTTTTTTTTTTTTTGAGAATTCTTCATTGACCTGCAGTGAAAGTTTCTGATTTATCTTCACTCAGGTGTCCTGTGGGCGGAGTTTCTCCAGCAAAAATCCTTTCAACCCAAAATAATTTCTGGCACGAAATTATTATTGTTGACTTCTAGGACTGAAGGTCCTACTTTTTAAAAGCCAATTCAAAGAATGAAAGACAAATCTTATAAAGGGATTTTACGAGGATAGCGGTCGCTAGATTCGCATGGTATGTAACTTGTATTCGTAAAGGCAAGATAAAATCAAAGGAATAAGGAAAATGCTTTCAAATTACAACTTGACTGTCATAGAATATGTTTGCAGGACATAGAAATAACAACCCTTGAAATTCTGGTTGTATGTTGCTATTGTATAAATAATCTAGTGTTCATGATTTTGTGAGAGTTTTATTAGGTTGCCTCACTTGTGTCAAGCAGCTTGATTTTGTGATATTGTAACACTGGCCTTGGGCTGTAATAAAGAATTTGATTTGATTTGATATAAAGGGATTTTATCCTTGATTTGGTGTAAACTTGGCTTGCATTACAGAGACCAGCTTAAATGTAGCAGGGAATTAGGGAGTAAACTTTTTCATCTTTGTTGCACCAGGTTTTTCTTCACGTACTTTAATATGTGGTTGTTTTGCTTTACTCTGATTTCTCTTCAGACTGTATAAATCTTTCTGTTTTACTAAAATGAATTATGGTGTACACTATTCTGCATGTTCTCAGAGGAGCAAAATGAACAAGCAAATAAATACATACACACCAAATTTGATACATGAAATCATGTTCTGAATGCTTTGGGGATTTTCTTGGAATTATAATAGGTAAATATATTGAAGCTCTAGCGAATTGGGAGAAATTGTGTGGGCAATTTATAAAATTGCTTTTCAGCTTTCTTTCTAATTTGGCAAAATTAAGCTTTGATTAAATTTGATTTTAAAAAAAATATTTTTATATATATGTTATTGTACTGTGTTGTTTGTTGAGTGATTTGGAGTTTTTATTTTTGTATGCAAAACTTCCCAGAATAATGGATTATCACTAAATTGGGTAGTATAAAGAATGAATACATACTGCAAATGATATAATAGAGACAGGCGTATCACTTGATTTTCCTTGGAGCCCAAGGCAACGAAACAAGAAGTACAACTAACATGAAGATGAAAACTGTAAAAATATTGTAGATGGTCAGAGGATACAGGCTCAGCAACAGTTCACCTGTTTGTATGACACTTGACAAGTGATACTAATTTTAACCTAGATATGTGTGCTGTATTTTCCCCCATATTTGAGTACAGTACAGTACTGTACTTTGTTTCTGCTTGTTGATGGAGTCTATTCAGCTTACCTCACCTTGGAGAAGTGGATAGGGTTCTTAAAGATACTATCCCATGGACCATTATTCTGCCCAGTAAAACCTGCTAGTAGTGTTGCTAATATTTCCCTTCTGCAAGACATGATACTAGACTAGGGATTCTCAACCTGCAGCCCATGGGCCGGATGTGGCCCACAGCACCATTTCATGTGGCCCCCTCACTGCCTCCACCACACCAGGAAATGCCAGGTGTGGAGGAAGGGCAAAATGGCCGCCTGGCTCCCGAATCTGTCTAGGGAACGTGACCCGGCTTAAAAAGGTTGAAAACTCCTGTACTAGACTCTGAGTGAGTTCTTGAGAGCTTTTCTGTAGTATTTTGCACCTTGACATTCTTTTAGTACAGTTCCCAACCTTTTTTTTTTTGCATGCCTCACCTAAGTATCTCTAAAATCCTGATATTCCCCCCCTCCCTCCATGACATATAATTTTTATTATTCAAAAGGTGAACTCATATTCACGGGGAGGAAGTCTAAATGGTCATTAACTTGGTCTAACTCATGCTCAAATTGTCCCCCCTCCCCCCCCTCTCTCTCTCTGTGTGTGTTAGGTCCACTTCATCAGTGGACTTGCTCCATGAAAGCTAACTACAGCAGTTAAAGTACCACAATTTTTGTTGTTGCTTTTTTGTTTTGCTTAGTCTCTGATATGCTCGAAACAGACTAACACAGCTACTGTTCTAAACATATATATTTTAGTGAGTTTTCATGGATTGCAGTCAATGTCTTCAAACATTTCTTTTTGTATCTGAAGAAGAGAAATGTAATCCATAGAAAGTGCACACTAAAATAAATTTAGTCACAGGATTAAGTTTTTATAATTGTTTTTGTAATGTGCCTTGTACTTACAGGGGGAGTTTCACCTTCTGTTTTGAAACTACATCCTAAAAAGAGAAATAAAATCCAATTTATTTCTGTCTTCCTTGATTTCAGAATGAATAGTTTAGAAAAACTTTAAGCAAAGTCCATTTTCTTAATGTATGAAAGGGGTGAGTTTCCTGCTTAGAAGGTTGCAGTCTAGCACCATAAGCATGCTGATTTAATAGCCAATTTGTGGAGATTCAGTAAATTAATAAACAACTATCACAAATGAGTAGTGCTCAAAAAAGGTACTTAATCGAATACTCTTGGCAAGCAGTGTACAATTTGATGGTCTTAAGTAGAGTTGCCATAATTCTCCCCCACAAAACCGGGACAGAAGTATACTTGACAAAAATGGGTGAGTTATCTACAAAGTAGCCTTTTTTTAAAACAAACATAATATAATGACAGCTATAAATATTTACTACAGTTGATTCTTACTGTAAGATGATCTGTTGTACTAATGAGAAGTCGCCTCGCAGTCAACTCTTAACGTTCTCAGTTCCTGGAAACACACTGGTCACACTTATTGGGCGGTGGTGTGAGGTGAGGGCATTAAGATTTGTCTCCAGGTATATTCCAACTCCAGAGAGGCAGGAAATTGCTCATTTGATGGAGAGAGTTTGAATTTATTTTAATGATGTGCTATAATACACAATCAGTAAGTTTTTAAAATCTGGGGCTTTAATATGATTTTTATTCAACTGACCGGGACAATTTTTCTGACCTTGAATCCGGGACAATCCCAGTTTTCTGGGACGTATGGCAACCCTAGTCTTAAGTGGCCTTTCATCTCAAAAAAGGAAAGTAAAACAGTTTTTATAAGTGCTGTATTTTAAATTAAAGAAACTTTAAAGTATCTTGATGAATGAAGGTCAGATATGGAGAGAATTCTAATTGCTAACATACTATTGCGGTAAATCATTGTGCATAATATTCTCTTTTTCTTCTTTTATATTTCATTTAATAATTTCTAAAGGGACCTCAAAGCAATTCAGAGATTTTAATGGATATAAATACAGTAATACCTCGCATAATGAACGCTTCGTATAACGAAAAAATTGCATAACAAAGCGTTCATTACGCAATGGTGATATCCCGCATAACGAATTTAAAAAAAATATTTTTTATTAATGTTCAAAATATAATTACAAAATCTAAATAAAAAGAAAAAATACAATACAAAAATCATATGACAATATACAATACAATACATAAAATTCATACAATAATGAACAATAATAAACAAATAATAAACAATACTAAAAAATAACACTATAACAATACCTCTACTTGTCAAAGTAATACCTGCCCATCCTTCACTAAATCTTAATTATTATAACTCAAATAATTATATGCAGCTTAAAAATTACATTTGCAATATTTTCTTTTTCTTATAGCAAAATCTCCAGATCAGACTCATTTATATATTTCTATAATATTCATATTTACACCTTTTTTTCTACCCAAAACATATTAGTTAATACTTTATTATACAATAATAATACACTGGGTGTGTAGCGGGATTTTGTGTATATGTTTTTATTATTGTATTCTCCCCATCCTTCACTAAATCTTAATTATTATAACTCAAATAATTATATGCAGCTTAAAAATTACATTTGCAATATTTTCTTTTTCTTACAGCAAAATCTCCAGATCAAACTCATCTATATATTTCTATAATATTCATATTTACACCTTTTTTTCTACCCAAAACATATTAGTTAATACTTTATTATACAATAATAATACACTGGGTGTGTAGCTGGATTTTGTGTATATGTTTTTATTATTATATTCTCCCCATCCTTCACTAAATCTTAATTATTATAACTCAAATAATTATATGCAGCTTCTAAATTACATTTGCAATATTTTCTTTTTCTTATAGCAAAATCTCCAGATCAAACTCATTTATATATTTCTATAATATTCATGTTTGATCTGGAGATTTTGCTATAAGAAAAAGAAAATATGGCAAATGTAATTTTTAAGCTGCATATAATTATTTGAGTTATAATAATTAAAATTTAGTGAAGGATGGGGAGAATATAATAATAAAAACATATACACAAAATCCAGCTACACACCCAGTGTATCATACAATGCCCTGGAGGATGCAGGATATCACAACATTTTTCACTGTTTCCAAAATGTAAATTGATCAGGTACTGGCCCAACCCCCGCACCTCCAGCCAATTTTGACTCTACAAATAGTTGCCAAATTTTCCAGAATCTATTTTCTTTAATTAAACCCTTTTTTATTCAATTCCCATGTTAATTTATCATTTAGTGCAAGATCCCACATTTCCTTATACCAATCTTCAATTTTCAAAATTACATTGTTTTTCCAATTTCTAGCTATACATTGTCTACCCATTGTCAACATTATAGCCAGTAACGTTTTATCAGCATCTAAATTTATATTATCCATATCTGTCAGCAAAGCGGTACTTGACCCCAGTTTAAATCTCATTCCAAAAATACTACAAATTTCCTTCTCAATTCTTTCCCAAAAATCTTTTACCATATTGCAACTGCATTTTTTTTGTGTTATGCGGTTTTTTGGGTAACCGGGGTATATCAGGTCAATGGGAACCCCAGATAACGAACATCCCGTTAGTTCGCATAATGAAAAAACCCGCATAGTGAAGAGCTCCGTGGAACAGTTTTTTCATTATGCAGGTTTCTACCGTACTAACCCTCCCAAATCATTATCTGCTTAGGATAATGAACCACCAATGTCATATTGCTTCTGAGACTAGCCTAAGTAATCTCTTATCTCTTCCAAGCAGGGAGGGCTGGGTTTTCTCTTTCTTGGTGCATGACTATGGACAACTTCCCTGGTCAATCTTCCATCTGCCCAGTTTGCTTCCGGTTTCACAAACCCTTTTTTAAAAAATACCCCCCTTCGCACCAGGTAGATGGGATTTGTAGGAAGGGAATAATTAATTGGCCTCCTCTTGCCTGTTTGTTTTCCTTTGTGAATATGTATTCCCATTCCTATACATGGCCACTCTGAGTGTTGGGCGGTGGTAAATAACCTGACTCCCTAAAGGGGCCAACGGCTACGGGCAGATGAGCCCCTTTAGGTGGAGTGATGGTCACACCTCAGTGGAAGAAATGCCACTGGAAACCATCAAATTGGGCCCAATGGCAAAATGAGCGGAGGAGGAACTCTGATTCCCAACACTCATGAAGGCAGAAGAGGCCATGCCAGATGGACTGGCTGTGAAGGCACACCTTGTCCAAGGCTGCGGCAGTCCATTGCAGTCCCGGTGTCCATTGCAGTCCCGGTGTTAAATCCTGCATGTCTCATTTCATGTGTGCCGCAGGAGATGGCTCTGTGATCATGGCAAGCTGGAATCCACCTTAAACAAATTCACGGCAATGGCATGTTTCCTGCTTCAAGAAGAAATGCATTCTCAGATACGAGTTGCAGCCGATGATACACGGCCATTTGAAAGTGTCTCTCTCTGTAGTTTATAGCTACATAGGAAGTTTGTAGTGCTTATCTAATTTGAAGTAAAAGTGCTATACTATCCACCAATACATGGGATAATGGTAGCATTATAATAGGTGACACCCAAAAGCAAATATTTAAATCTATGATCCCAGAGTATTTTTTCTTCTCCCTGCTTCCAAAAGACTGTCAGTTTTGTAGAAAGCTGATGTGAAGAGTAGGTGGTATATAATGTAACAAAAAAATAAGGTGTATAATTCCTAGACTGAATTAAACGGTTTTGTTATATTTATAAGGAATGCATACAAGTAACTGGAAATCCAGGGAAAACACTGAAAATGGTTGTTTTGTAAGCTTCTAAAGGTAAAGGTTTCCCTTGCTTGAAAGCCAGTCATATCCAACTCTAGGGTTCTGTGCTCATCTCTGTTTCATAGCCGAAGAGCCAGCACTGTCTGCATCTGCAGACATTTCTGTGGACATGTGGCATCGAAGTGGTCCCTATTTATCTACTTGCAATTTCTTGCTCTCAAACTGCTAGGTTGGCAGGAGCTGGGACAAAGACAGGAGCTCATATCACGGACTTGACCCTTGACGGGATTCAAGAGGCTGGTTACAATCAGTAGGCTGTCAGAGTTCCATTACTCTGCAAACTCCCTCAAGAGCCTTTTGTCACCTCTCTGTCCAGAACCTGGGTTGCCGTGCTCCCACCTGTCCGACACAGGGAGTATGCGTGTAAAGCAGAGAGCAATAGTACCTGGATATGCCTGAGAAGTAGACTCCAGCTCAGTAGATAGTAAAACTCACAAAGAACTTTACTTTCCAAGGTGCTAATTTCATAGAAGCAAAGCATAATATAATAATACCTGTGAAAATAAAAGAGTTCATACAGACAGAAGTCTCAGAATTCCATCAGTTCGTTGGGCAGGGAATAATCTCCAAGATAGAACGGGACGGAGATATAGAACAATGAAGGTAAAAATGAGCCGTCTCAAGAACAGTTTCTTCTCCAGAGCAATTTTGGCCTTAAATGGAAACTCTGGACTCTGAAGTCATCTTATCTTATTTTAAAATTTAAATTTTTTTTAAAGATTTTGAATTTTTAGGATTTTAGAATTTTTAAATTTTTAAATTGTACTGTATGGTACTATCTTAATTGGTGTTTCTGTAGCTGTTTTAAATTAAGGGATATGCCTTATTCGAGTTGATATATAGCAACCGAGAAATTTTGTTGTTCCTGCAAGGGGACAATGACAATAAAGATTTATCTATCTATCTTTATTTATCTGTCTATCTATCAATCAAGTCCATTCCGTTCCATGCCCTGTTGGGCTCATCCATCCTGCCATGGGTCATTCCCCTTAGGGATAGAGTTCAGCCAACACGGGTTTGGTAGCCCTGGTTTAGAGAACTGATTTGGGGTCTGAAAAGGCACCCCTTCTATAGGGAAAAGAGTGGCTTCTGACACCCCTTGGAATGCGTTACCTAATGGCATTACATAATGGGAAAACCCCTGGATTATGTAATGTGTTTATGTCTGGAAATTCCTGGACTGCAGGTGTTCTCCCCCACCCCATGGAATTTATGGGAACACACCTGGCCTCCTAATGTATGTTAGGAATGCACCAGCTGTTTCCTCTGATGTCACGTCTAGCTGTCAAACACCTGAGGCTGACTTAAGATCTATGGAATGTGAGATATGAGTAAACAAAAGAAAGAATGCAGCTACTTACTAACGAGCTGTCAACCTAAGATCATGACAGCTCATTCCGTCCTGCAGTACTCGGGAATCAAACTGCTGACCTGCTGCCTTCCAGGCAGAGTCTTAGTTTCTGTTATCTTAACCTATAAAACCAAGGGTTAACCGTTGGAAGTTCGTATATGTTCCTAAGCCTGGCACTGCTAACCCGCACTCACCCTTCGTGCACACGGCCGAACTGGGTCCGCAGGTCAACGAAGGATTGAGAAATGCGCCAGTGGGGCAACAGCCCCACAAACGCGAAAAAAGGGAAACAACTTCATTTCCCAGTGTTCTTTGCGCTGCGCCACAGCCAATCAGGCTGAGAGGCGCGACCACAAACAACATTGAGAAATGCGCCGCGGCCAATCAAAATTGAGCCACGGGGGGAAAAACGCACCACAACCACAAATCACAAACCCATAACTACAAGCCCCAGAGTCCTGCGCGACATGAGCGCGCAGAACGCTGAGGAAGCCGGTGCCCGAAAAATAAAAAAAAAACTCACCGCCTCACAGCCACGCAAACACCAACCGCCCTTCTTTCCCTCACCAACAGCGCCTGAAGGTCCCGATTGGAGTTTCCCCTTTAATATCAGTAAGTGGGGGGTGGCGATCCCCCTCTCCGCTGGCTCACCTGGGGTTGGGAGGTTTGTGGAGACAAAAGGGGTATGTCCCCCCCAACCCTTCTGGACCCAGGAGACCAGGGAGAGGGGATCGATTCCCCCCCTCCTAAAAAAAACCTCTGTCTTTAAAAAGAAGAAACCAAGCGGTCCCTTTACTGATCATATACCTATAGTCTGGAATTGTATGTGCTGTCTTTTCCTTCCATCTGAATCTATGTTTTGGGCAGAGAGCCATGCCTAACTTGCTGCTCAAAGGTTTTCACTTTCATTTTTACTGCTTGCCTGTTCCCCCTCACACAGCTTATGTAAATCAATTCCACTCCCAACAATCTTCTTGAAATTTAACACTTAAAACAGGGGTTGCCAACCTTTTTAAGTTGGGACTGTCCTGAGAATATAACTGTCCTGAGAATATAATCCAGTGGCCTTCTGCTTTCCGCATTGCAGCATGACACCTGTACCACTGATCCACTTCTGCGAGTCACTTTCTGGTCTTGAGGCCTTTTGGCACACAAAGTCCTCCTCAGCCCCAGGCCAGTATTGATTAAGCTACTGCACTCCATCAAGATGGATTCAAGTGGGATTTAATCCTCTTGAGTACCATCACCCTTCCCTATGGTCTCTAAGCCGTTATGCCTTAGAGTTGTCAGGTTTGTTAACATGCTGCCTGACACTCGGCGTTGAGTCGCTGGCAGTATGGTCTAGTCTATTACCATAGCAGGATAACCTGGCCAGATACAATTATTATTGCTATTAATACTTTCTAGCTTCCCAGGCCTGGTTTGAATGATTTATAGAAAGCATCTTTCACCACTGTAACATCTTTAGAACTGGAAGAGTGATAAATCCAAGATCCACCAATAATTTCTAATCCGGGGCAGGGAATGGTACAGAATCTCTTTATGGAGTCTCAACTTGTTCTTTGCCTAATTTACATGTCCTGCTGGTTAGTTGTATTTGATGGTTTGTTTAATTCTGCTATCTTCGTTTCATTTCCCATGACATTAGTGAACATGTAAATCAAGATATAAAAAATTCCCATCATTTGTGCTTAGTGCAGCAATGAGAAGTTTTTTGTTTATTTTAATGTTGGCTCTTCTATGATTTTTATCCGGAGACATTAGCTATGTGCATAAATTACTTTATGAATGTTTCATCACTTTTGAAAAATACAATTATTTTAAATAGTTATAGGTGTACGCATTGTGTGTGTGTGTGTGTGTGTGTGTGTGTTAAACAGAGGTCTTTATATATGTATGCTGATGGAGTTACTCTCCTGTAATTTTTATGTATATAATTAAATTAAAGGAGTATAACTCCATCAGCATATATTTCAGCTGATTATTGCCACAAGTTGAGAAGTCAGCATAAACATTTACTGTTTCTTGATGGTCATGCAATTGGTATATAACGACAAAGGCCTACACTAATTTCTTAATTTGTATCAATCCACACTTGAGATTTACACTAATTGAGTTATCGTGGTAAGCATAATTTACAGGATTTTGGTCAATATATTCAGATGATGTCAAAATATTAAATAGTATTTAACTTCAGTTTTTTTGCTGTACTATACTGGTCTTGGACCATAATATTGATTGATGTTAAAATGTTAATAGCCCTGCATTAAAGCCAAAATATCAGTTTGACCGTGACAACCATTTAACAAACAATAAATTCGATCAGTCTCAAAGTTTATTTGAAATAAAATTGTTATTACTTGACATTTCAGAATTGATAATGAGATGAAAAAAGCCAGTTTGAAAAACAAATTCTACAACTTTAGTGCTACCAGTGAAAATAGATGCTACTATCCCCCGCAATTCCCATTCAGAGGAATTTCCTCTCTAACCCCAAGTTTTCATCAGGTATTATCCGTAGTCCCTTAAGAATATAATCACACCCTTAAAAATTAGAAACCTGTGGGGATCTTTTTTTAAAAAAGTAAAAGAAGGCATACAGGAAGCTCAATTCTTTTTTTATTAGGCAACAACTGGAAATTTTTAGTGGTAGCATATTGGATCCTCCCAGTAGTTGGCCTGCCTATATTCAGTAATAAATTCTTAGTGTCAGAAGAAGACCATAAAAGTTTAATAACATTATTTAAAAATATAGCAACATTTTGGTCTCTGCTTCTGTACTGGTTAGGATGCATTTGTGCCTTTTAGTTATTCCTATAGCAGTGATTTTTTTCTGTTTTTTGTACGCCATGGTCCTAAATTGTGGGTTCAAAGTTTCACTTGTCTTAAACTGCTCAGTTGTTCATCATCCCAAAATCCCAGTTTACTAGGCAAATGTAAACTATAACATGAGTAAACAGAAGGTGGAACAGGATATCCAAGGAAGATCTTCTTGTTTCATTTGAGTTGTGACCAAGTGTAGCGATCAGCCCTGGGGTTGCGGAGGGCAAGTAACAAGACACGCATGAAGAGGGTCAGGTTGACGGCTTGATTGATTTAATTTACAGCAAGTATTTATAATCAAACTTCTAGGAGAACCAAACTAGATGCTCACAGAGATTTTCTCTGCCTACGTGATTAATAACTAATGTGATTAATAACCATTGATATTGACAGAAAGGCTTTCCTGGCTCTGTGGTTTCAGGAAATGTAAACAAACAAGACTGGTTAATATTTAGGTACAAACCTGAAACAATAGGATTAGTATGACCCATGCCAAAAGGTCGAATGTTGGTCAGTAAGGATTAAGGGACTGTTTGCCCTGTTTAATTAGTTTTTGGGTTCCTCCAAATTGTGTTCCATGAATGGAATGTAGAGTTAAGAGTGTATCATTAACTGATCAGAACCCATATTCTAAATAATAATGTATATATTTTGAATAATCATGAGGTCACACTATTAACTACCACTACATATCCGCTTTTTTACTGTTTAAGAGGAGTGAGACATTGGTAATTAACATTCTGCATAGTTTTATGCAATCTGTGCAATTCTCGTCTGGAAGGCATATACTTAGGTTGACATACTGATATACATTTTCCAAATATTTGTGGAATACATTGACATAAACAACATCCCATAATTAGAATAGTGATAGCCAAAATCGCATGTTGTACCAATTGTTTAAGCCATTCAGTAGATGGGAGCCAAGCCCACAAGCTGTCCCACAATGAAGACAGTAGGTTATCTTATGAATGTTGTTTTTCATAACTTCTTGCAAGTTATTCAATTCATGTTCTATGGAACTATTAAGATCATGGAATTTTAACTCACATCCCTTATTCCCAATGATTTTACAAAAACCACCTTGCTTAGCTAGTAAATAATCAAGAGCCATTCTGTGTTGCATGAGTATTTGATTGAGTTCCTCTGTCTCTATTTGGAGGTCTCTAACTATTTTCCCAGTGGCATTTACAGTTTTTTCTAAGCGGCAGGTGAGTCCTATAATAGACTTGCGATTCTCTTGCGCTATAATGCCTGGGTAACATCCCAGAGTCAAGGCTCTGGTGATTGCAGCTATAACTGGTCTTCCTCCTGAGGAGGAGACCTTGCTTAACTGGACATCAGTTATCACTTCATCAGAGCATTGCGATCCCAGCATTCCAACGACTTTACATCGTTTGCGATGTGAAGAAGAAGGGGAAACTACTAGCTTTTCTACCTTCGTGAATGTATCGTGTTGTGGTGTTTCTACCTGTTCTGGTTTTACAACTTGTACTGGAAATGTGAGGTACCCTAAACCTGCACATTTATAATTGCCTGGGTGGTAATTTGTTGCGACACCCTGAAAGAAAAACCACAAGTTAGGATCTCATAATTGCCATCCTGTACAAATATTTTCTGCCCCTCTATAATGCTTAGAATGTGTTGCTGAAAAACCATATATATCTACCCATGTTGATTGTGCTTTGTCAATGGTACCATTATAAGTCTTATTATAATTACCATATAACCAAAAATAATCTGTGCATCCAGTATAATTTTTAAGTCCATGTAACAACTTCTCAATTTGTTTCCATTAAACCCAGTAAGGAGCCCATGTTCCTCGGCTCCAGCAACAGTTAGTGTATGAACTGTACTTCATGTGTCTCCATGGAATCTCATTCAGCTCGTGAGGCGCTAATGAAAATAAACTGTCCTGCTGGTTGACACTTTGTGTTTGATCGATAACTATAGCAGGTTTGTTGATAAGCATTGGCATAAAAGCAAAATTTGATACAGTTACTGGGTTTTCATAAATCAAAGTTGCATCCTTTCCATGAATTTCAAACATATAATGAGCATGTCTGATCCATATATTAGGACTGTGCTTAAGTGAACGTAATGTTCGTTGAAGTTCTGTTGAGTGTTTAGCATTGAGTTTTTTGAATCCCGTTTTGTCTGCAACTCGTGTGGTTGGTGGATGTGCAACCTCCCCCCCCAAGGGAAAGCCCATGTGTGTATCAATCCCCCCCCCGGAGTAAAAAGCATGCCAAAATCATCAAAATTAGGATTAAAAAATTGTGGGTAAATTGAGCTATGACAGCCGCTGTAAAATTTTCCGGTGAATTATCTTTTCCCTGAGCGTGCAAAGAAACAGTTGCTTGGTCACTGTGGTGTCTGATCTGGCCCCACGTCACTGGAGTGGGTGCCGCTGTCCCATGGACCCTGCGCTTCTTGCGCTTCTGCTGGGACTGCTGGACTGACATCTGCTGGATTTCCGGCACTGGTTTCCGGGGTTGGAACTGGACCCATGCCATGATGTTGTCTAAGGGCTGGCTTAACACACTTGGCTGGAATCCAGAGAGGTCCTGAAGGGGCGAGAACCGTAGCGTAACCCCCTCCCCATGTTATTAACTTAACTGGGCCTCACCAGGTGGGATCTGGCATCTGTTTATAATAACCGAAGAAGAGGTGCTGCACTACGGAAATGCAATTCCTGTGGAGAAAAATCTGAAAAAGTTAAATTTAAATGATTATAGGTAAATAGGACAAGATACAGCCTTCTCTGGAAGTCTGGGAGGGTCCTAGTCGCCTTTCCCCTTTTTCTCTGTTTTTCTAAGAGAGTTTTTAATGTACGGTTAGTCCGTTCCACAATTGCTTGACCTGTTGAATTATATGGAATACCATGAGTTAATTTTATATCCCATGTGCGGCAGAAGTCCTCAACGGCCGCGGAAACATAAGCGGGGCCGTTGTCCATTTTTATAGCCTCTGGTTTGCCTAAAATAGCAAGGCAAGCAAGTAAATGATTTTGTACATGATTAGCATTTTCCTCTTTCTGCATAATGAGAAAATGTGTCCACTGTGACGTATAAATATTTCCACTTCCCAAACTCGGGATAGTGTGTTACATCCATTTGCCATAGCTGGTTGGCCTTGAGACCGTGGGGATTTACTCCCTATTCTGGTGCACATTGCATTCCTGCACAATGTAGGCATGAACGGACTATTTGCTGGGCTTGTGCGAGAGGCAGATCGAACTGCTTCACCAAAGCCTTTGCATTCTGATGGAAAAAAGCATGGTTTAGGATTGGCGTTTCGAATACACCACCTGTAATTTTGTCTGCCTGGTCTGCCTGGTCATTGCCTCTGACAACCAACCTGGCAAACCTTGATGGCTCTGAATATGTGCCACATATAGATTATAAGTTTGTTGGTGCATCAAATACTGTAAGGAAAGAAACAATGCCATTAAATTATTATCAATTGCGGGTGTGATATACACTCCTGGCAATTGATAAACCAGATTTCTCACATACACGCTGTTTGTGATAATGTTCAATTCCTGCTTGGGGAACAATTAAAGGGCTAAAATGACTGCAGCCACTTCGGCCCTTTGTGCCGATTTCTGCGGCATGGTGAATTTAATTTCCCATTTTTCCAATACCTGCCAAGTGACTACCCAACGTGTTTTGCTACCATCGGTGAAAATCGTCAGTGAATCCTTTAAAGGCTGTTCCGTGAGGATGGAACTTAGCGTAATTGCACGCATATGAGTCGCTTGTCTTTCGGGTAATGAAAACCTAATTCCCCTGTGAATCCTTCGAGAGCAATGGGGAGCGCGTCTCCGTTTGCCATTAAATTCGAGACTTGTTCTTTGCTAATTGGTAAAACTATTTCTTGGGCATTCTACCCAGAGAGATCTTTTGCTCTCATACGTCCCTTTTGAATCAATTCAGCTAACATTTCCACAGGAGAAAGTATGTTTCTAGCAGGAGTATGTGGCAAATATATCCATTCTACCAAAAAAGCAGTGTCTTTTTCTCCCTTGTTACCCAAAACTGCACAATATGTCTTAACAGTGGTTACAATGAAGAGATTGAGTGGTTGATTAGGTTCTGGGCCCCGATCCACCCAAATCTCGGCGAAAGCTGCATTGCCATGCTTAATAACTTCTTGCGCAGCAGCTGTGATGCTTATTTTGTCAGTGGGTTGCTTCCCTTTGGTTAGGAGGTGAAACAAAGCACTGAGTGTCTCAGTAGATAGCTTGAAATAGGGTTGTGCCCAATTCAGCATACCCAAAAGTTGTTGCAATTCCACATATAAAATTGAATCCCTAATTTTTAAGCGTGGTATTTGTGGGGATCGAATAAGCTTGCATTAGCTTATGCCCAAGATACAGATAAGGTTGCTTCCACTGAACCTTTTATGTGGCAATGAGTAGCCCATAAGGCTTCAGCGAGTCCTCTAATTCCCCCATCCATTGTGGGAGAATTCTGGCCCCACAAACCAAAATATCATCAATGTAATGATAAATGACAGCTAGGGGATGAGTGTCTCTAAATTGTTTGAGAGCATTGTGCACAAAAATTTGACATAAAGTCGGCAAATTAAGCATTCCTATAGGAAACATTTTCCAATGGAAGCGGAGAGTAGGCTCTGTATGATTGGCTACTGGAACCGTAAAGGCAAATTTCTCGTGATCCTGAGGACTCAATGGAATGGTGTAAAAACAGTCCTTCAAGTCAATGACTAGGATCTCCCAATCTCTGTGAATCATGTTAGGATTTGGTATGCCACACTGCAACGCTCCCATGGGTTGAATGCACTTGTTGATGCCTCTAAGGTCATGCAAAAGTCGCCATTTACCAGATTTTTTTCTTGATTACAAATATTGGTGAGTTCCACGGTGAAGTGGATGACTCAATGTGGCCAGCAGCTAATTGTTCTTTCACCAATTGCTTTAGCGTTACTATCTTCTCCCCCGCTATGGGCCATTGTTCTACCCACAAAGGTTCTGTGACTATCCATTTTAGGGGAAGAGCTGTGTGGCTCATTCTAACTTAAGAGTGGCAGAGAACTGTGCAAGCAAATATCTACCCCACAGATTGATGTGCACTGGGAGAACGTGCAGTCTGACTACCGCTTGGGTTGGCGAATCAGCTGTGGTAGCTGTCAGCCAAGACAAGCTCTGAAAGGCTTCTAACTTTCCTCCAATCCCCCACACCTGATCAACCTCCTCCAAAGGCCAGTCTTGGGGCCACTCGTGTTTCGAAATAACAGTCACATCTGCTCCTGTATCAAGCAGACCCACGAAAGTTCTGGTTGAGAAATACCTTCAGATTGGGGCATTCCTTTCCCATTGGCTTTGTGATAGCTAAAACTGCTGATGCTTCTTCACGTTCTCTAAGCTCAGGCCAAGTTGGGTCTACAATCCCCCCGGAATCGCTTCTGGGAGCCAATCCTCCTGCAGGGAGGGTGAATGGAAGCATAATCAGTTCTGCCACTGATTCTCCTTTCTCAATCGTTTGAGGCATGGTAGTCCAGATCTGCATCTGGATGATGTCTTCAAAGTTCAAGTCAATTACTCCCGGAACTATGAAAATCCCTCTTTTTCCCGCATCTGTGCACGGAAGGACAAGACCAAAGACATTAAAGGGAAATGGGCCGACAATTTGGGAGTCTGCGATGTACACTTGTCCTGGCAGTGCCAGTTGAATGTCTTCTAGCACCACCAGTTCGATACCCGCACTTTCCCATGTCTCGGTCGGGGTGTTGAAAACTGCCTGCTTCCCTTTCTGCTTTTCCTTTGCTGAGTCCCTGTTTGGACCTAGGCTAGAGATGGGCCTGATTGGGAGTTTCCTGAATTCTGAACATTCTTACACTCATTAGCCCAATGAAAGCCATTGTTGCCCTTTGGACAAGGTTTGGGGGGTTTTATTGGACGACCTCCTCCCTTGAATCTAGTATTGCTATTGCTGTTGTTACCTGAACTATTGTTGCCTGTCCCCCCCTTCGACAATCCCTGAGCATATGACCTGACTTGCCACATCTGAAACAATTGCCTCTGAACCTGGGACATCCCCCTGGTCCCTGATCTTGTACTGCGGCCGCCAGCAGCCCCATTTGGTATGATAGTGTTCCGATATCCTGGTAAGCCCGAATCATATCCATCAAGTTAATGTCGGGACGATGGCCCGATGTCTGCAACACCTGTCTGCAATCCAAATTCGCATTGTCCTTCGCTAACTTCAACATGAGTTCTTGCTGTGCTTCTTCGTTATCTATCTGTTGCTTTATCGCTATCTCAAGCCTATTGATGAAATCCATGTAGGGTTCTTGGGGACCTTGTTTGATGCTGGTGTAACTTTTAGCGGGCTTCCCACTGGCTGGCACCTTTTGGTAGGCTCTGTAGGCACACTGACTAGCTATAGTCAATGTAGCTTGGGGGATGAGGCATTGCACATTTATAGTTGCAAAAGCGCCAGTGCCACAGAACTGATCAGCTGTGTACAATCCTCCTGCCCAATCCCCTCTCCTTTGGGGTTCTAACTGAAATTCACTGTCCCAGATGAGAAACTGACTCGGGGAAAGCATCATTCTCATTGTGTCCCGCCAATCCTGGGGGATAAAAACCTGAGTGTGACAGAGCGTCTCAAAAAGACCTCTCACAAATGTGCTTTGGAGCCCCGTGTCTTTGATTGCCATCCTGATTTCAGCAAGCATTTTGTAGGGCATAGGGGTATGTTGAACAACTAAATTACCCTAAGGATTGGTGGCATATTGGAGGGGACAAATCTGTAACAGCTTGCTTATCTCTTCTGCGCTCAGTTCACCTTTTACTGTTTCCCTCTCTACCATGGCTCGGAAAGCACTCCTATTCTCCCTTTCTTCTCTAAGGGGGTCCATTGCTTCAGTTTGCCCCTGGTCACGTGGGACTGTTGGCATGGAAACCAATGCCAAAGGGGGCGCTATGGTGATAGAGGGTGGCAACACATGCGGAAACCCCTGATGCTCAGATTCGTACATGGGTGGGAGCTGTTGGTACGATCAAAGCAGCAGCAATTCCGCTGGCCGTCTGTGTGCCAAATTTCTCAAGAGCTTCTTTACATTTCAGCCAAGTTACAAGAACTTCCGCTGGTGTTCTTGGATCCTCATACAACTTAATTCCTACCCTGACCCATTCATCAATGTGGAGCGATCTGTGATCTGGAAACCACGGACACCATTCGCTAAT
Source organism: Bradypodion ventrale (assembly GCA_035047345.1). Taxonomy (NCBI): domain Eukaryota; kingdom Metazoa; phylum Chordata; class Lepidosauria; order Squamata; family Chamaeleonidae; genus Bradypodion; species Bradypodion ventrale. The sequence continues at coordinate 3,953,724 of JAWDJE010000008.1, read as the reverse complement.
GACTGGCAGCATGTGGCGTATTTGCCCAGCGGGTACCCATCTCCCTGACTTCCTGAGCAAATACCCCAGCTCCTCAGCAAATTCCCTCTGAGAAGCTGTTAGCGAACCATACTAACAAATGTGTTTTTCTTGTGAAGAATGAATCGGTGCACACCGTTTTGAGTCCTTCCCTGGACGAGCGAGCATGGCGTGTTGAGTCCAGCCGCTTACCACGGTCTTGTTATGCGATGTTTCTGGCTCTGCATCGAGCCCTGCAATTTCCGATCCCCTTCCTCCATTCCTGGCTGAACCGCGTAACAGCCAAACGCTAGATGCTTCAAAGCCCTGCACTCGCAATAGGCTCCGCGATCTATGGCCCCATATGTAACGATCAGCCCCTGTGTTGCGGAGGGCAAGTAACGAGACACGCACGAAGAGGGTCAGATTGATGGCTTGATTGCTTTATTTTACAGCGAGTATTTATAATCAAACTTCTAGGAGAACCAAACTAGATGCTCGCAGAGATTTTCTTTGCCTACGTGATTAATAACTAACAAATGTAATTAACCATTGATATTGACAGAAAGGCTTTCCTGGCTCCGTGGCTCCAGGAAATGTAAAGAAACAAGACTGGTTAATATTTAGGTACAAACATGAAACAATAGGATTAGTATGACCCATGCCAAAAGGTCGAATGTTGGTCAGTACGGATTAAGGGACTGTTTGCCCTGTTTAATTAGTTTTTGGGTTCCTCCAAGTTGTGTTCCACGAATGGAATGTAGAGTTAAGAGCGTATCATTAACTTTCAGAGAAATAGCTGGCCGAGCGATTTTTCTCTGCCACAAATGATGAGAATCCATATTCTAAATAATAATGTATATATTTTGAATAATCATGAGGTCACACTAATCACTACCATTACAACCAAGATCCAGTATAACAATCTTATAACGCAGGGGTTCCCAACCTAAGACCTGTGGGCCGCATCCAGCCCACAGCACCATTTCATGTAGGCCTCCACCAGTGGTGGGCTCCAAAAAAAATTGCAACCATACTGCGGGCGTGATATGGTAAGTGTGGCCAGGGGAAAGCCCTGTGTTGCACCCAAAACTTGGATGGGCTGGGCCAGCCAGAATTTCTTCTACTGGCTCTGGAGAACTGGTGTGAACCTGCTGATGCCCACCACTGGGCCCCATCTCTTCAAGGGCATTCGAGAAACAAAATGACCAACCCTTTGAAGGGGAGTGCGAGTGACCGCTGGTCCATGGCAGGAGGACATTTTCCACCTTCGTCCCTGCCACAGAGCCCCCTGAGCTCCTCCCCTCAGCCGGTTGGAGGGTGTGATGGAATTGGAATATTCCATCTGTGTTTTTTCTTTGTTCTTTAGTCTTCTAAAGAATGGCACCAGGCATGTGTTTTTGCCGCATGGGTCTGGAGAGTTGGAAATGAATGTGTGATTGACAGGTCTTGTTGAAACATCATTGGTCGGAAACCCAAAAGGGGGAGGGCTAGAATCCCCAAGGGGGAGAGCCCGAAGGCAGAAACTGTGGGAGGGAATTTCTCTCAGAGGCGGAGACAGGCAGTCACTCTTTGTTTTTCAAGGAGTCAAGATGTAGCTCTGAGATGAAGAAAGGAGGCCACGTGGCATGTGAGCCATCCCTTAGTAAGCCAATCTGCTTTAACTCTTTGATTCCTGATCTTTGATTAACTGTATTTTGTATCCTGAAAACTTCCTGTGAACCTGAAGAATAAACCAGCTTTACTTCAACCACAAGCCTGATTCTTTAGAGGGGGCAATACAAGAGTAAGCCTACGGAACTGCATGCTACCTTATCCCTTTTAATCTCTCCGCTTTAGTTACTGGGCTCTGCTAAGCCAGATAAGTCCCAGGGTGCTGGGTCCTGCCATGGCAGATAAACCCCAGGTAATTGCAGCCTGTAATGGCTGGATGACCATCAGGCTTGCCCGAGTCGGAGTCTAAGAGGAAGGAGAAACCTGAGGAAGAGAGACGGAAATGGTGTCGTTCCTTGGCACATAACGCCTGAATCTCCACCAGTTCACCTACACCCTTTGTTCACTACCTAGATTTAGATAACGATTTGGCTGGGGCACGCATGGTAAGTGAAAAGCCTACAAGATAAAAATCAATTCTCATGCTAGAGATGGTCTGAGAGCTGGTGGTGGTCTCTGCACTGCAAGCTGGGATGGTTGTGCAGCTGATCTGGCTGGGTATACAGCCAAAGTGGGCAAGTCAAACCCTGGGAAGGGAGAGGACTGCAACTTCCATTATGCTATCTACACTGTCTTGGTGTGAGCAGGAATTGAAGACTCTTGGAAACCTGTGGAAGATTGCAAAGAGGAGGAAGAGGAGAGTCTGTGTTCCAGATCTGGGGGAAGAGCCAGCTGAGAATTGAGTGAAGATTCTTGAGAAGCTGTTGTTTTTGTTTGTTTTTTGTGCTGACTGACGGTTGAATAAAGGTATGTATGTATGTATGTATGTATGTATGTATGTATGTATGTATGTTCGTGATTTCCTGATTACTTGGCTCAGTTTACCCGACTCTGCACTGGTCCATGTGCCCCTGCGTTCGCTGCACAGATTTAGGTCGTGGGTGAGGCAGGAACAGCACGGATGAACAGTCTACGGAATATGAATCAGGAAATCAGACCAGGAATCCTCAGTGATGCTGAGAATTCCTGGAAATATGCCTGAAGACTTTTGGAAACCTGTGCAGTTTGGAGGGTAATTTTGTTCCTGTGTGTTTTGTTCCTGTCTTGTTCTGAGGACTGAGTGAGTAGCTGAAAAGCTGAAAAATGTGCTTGGAGGGGTTGCTTTGTTGTCTTGTGAAATCAGTGTGAATTAACTCACGGTCAAATTCCATCCTGGCCTTACCAAGAACTGTGCTGAATTCTAATCTGAAGAGATCTGCAATCAACATTTGGACCCTTATTTTGGACATTTTAATTGGACTAAAGTTTGTTGTGGACTTCTAAAATCTGCGATCTCAATGAATTGGCTTAGTTTGCATTCTAAATACATTTTTTTTTAAATCGGCTAAATTGTATGCTCATGCTATGATTTTGAAATGCTCTGCTGATGTGATTACTCATGTAATTGGGGAGTGGGAAATGTTTTAAAAGGGTATGTGTTGTTTGTTTGCTAGAAATGCTAGAGAAACCTTGTAAGGAAGAAAAGAAATGTGCTTGCCTGTTTTAAAAATGCAAAAAATGAATTATGACAAAAAGCATGATTTTTCAAGAAAATCCTGGTTTTCGTCACCCTAATGAGGATGGTGTAATGGAATGAATGTGCTCATTCCATCTTTCTTTCTGTAGCCTGCCTCCTGGAAGAGGAGGGGGGAGATGCCCCTTCAAGGTGGCGATTTCAAAACACATGGGAGCCACATGGCAACATCTTGGGGAAGAAGGGGTGGAACTTGGTGTGTGATTGAAGTCTTGCTGGAAGATCATTGGGGATAAGCCTGAACTGAGAGGGCCAGGTCTGGGCCAGAGGGCCAGGTCTGGGCCAGAGGGCCAGATCTGGTACACTCTCACAATCCCATTGCCAGGAAGCTGGAAAAGCTTGGCCTGAGTGTGTTACCCATGACATGGGCCTTAAGATACCCGAGGATGTTGCAGAGGATGTTGAGTACCAGGCTCCATCACTGACGTTGAGCCTGGATGCCGTCTCTTAGGCTCCCTTGGATGTTCAGCCACAATGTTTAATTGTATTTCAAGTTTTATTTAATTTACCATCTTTGTCTGTAAACCACTTTGGGTCACCAATAGGTGAGGAAAGCGGTATAAAAATATACTAAATAAATAAATAAATACATTTTTCAATCAGTCTTCTAGTTGTAGTGAATGCTGAATTATGATATTTGTAACATTTTCCTAACATTATGCCGGCAACTCCCAGATTCGTCTTCTTCAGGTGCTATATCCATTCTGGATATTGGCTATCATTGTGGCGATAGTCTTCCTGTTGTAAACTCCTCGGAACAGTTCTTCCAAGGATATGCCACACCAGTCTCTCAGGTTCTTCAACTATGAAGTCCATCTACGTCAAAGGCCTTGCATCCCAGGGATCTTTCCTTGCAGAGCGAGTTGGAGTATTCTATACTTTATGTTGTTCCCCATGGTATGGCCAAGGTATTGGAGCTTTCTTTGCTTGATTGTCTTAAATAATTCTTTTTCTAACTCCCAGATAAAACATTAAAACCCTAATAGATGACAAGAGTTTTGTATGCCATTTGTTGAGTTGCTCAATAAAGTGCCAAGATAATGAGCAAATCCGTGATTGTCATTTTAAAAAAAAATTAGGTAGTTTTTACAGATTAAGCAGTACCTGCTGTCTTTTGAATTGGTACCAGTTTAATCTATACCTATAAATCCAAGGGTTAACCGTTGGAACTTGCTATACGTTTCTGCACCCATCCATCCTATCCCGTACCGAGCCTCCTGCACTTGCCCGAATCCGGCCCGCAGGTTACTGCAGGGTTTCCAAAGGTGCCAGTGGGCACCTACAAGCACGAAAAAGGAAAAGAACTTCACTTCCCAACGTCCTCTGCGCCACGCCTCAGCCAATCAGGCTTAGAAGCGCGAGCAAAAAGAACGTTGGGAAATGCGGCATGGCAAATAAAAATGGAGTCGCAGAAAAAAAACGTTGCACAAACTCAAACAAAAACCAAAAAACTCAAAGTCCCAACGTTCTACGCGCCGTGAGCGCGCAAAACACTGAGAAAGCCAGCATGTGAAAAATTAAATTAAAAATGCAACGGGAGCGCAAGTCCGCCACAGGCGGATGCAGCGCCTCAACAGCCTCACAAAACAAAAAGCCACAAAAAAACCACCATGAGACACCCACTGGCCTTCTTTCCCAGAGCAACGGGGAGAAGAGGGACTCCCTCTCCTCCACACTACCCCGCCGAAGACACGGTGAGACCACCGCCGGTCTCAAGGTACCTTGAACCGGGGTGGAAAAAAACCAACAGCAGGCAGCAAATCTGCAAGGAAGGGCACCACCCCTTACGGATCGCTGTTGCCGATCTCCGGTTAGGTAAGCCAGGAGAAAAAGGAGACAGAGATGAGAAAAGCATCATGAGGCAGATAGCTCTTCTCTGCCTCCTTCTCCCCTGACCTACTTAATGAACCTTACCAGGGGAAGAACGGGCTGACTGCCGGCTCCTCCTTTTCCCCATTGCTGCATCGAAACCAAAATTCGAAGGAACAATGGGGAAAAGAGGAACCGACAGGCAGCCTGTTCTTCACGCAAAAGTGCACACCAACAACAAACACCAAAATTAATAAAACAAAAATAAATAAATAATTTTAAAAACCATTAATAAAAAACAGTAAACCACAAAATCCACAAACAAAAACATCCACAATACCACAAAAGCACAGACAAAACACCTAACTACAACACAAAAATACCTAACTAACACAACTACCACAAATTACACAAAAAAACACCTATGAAATTACAAAAATAAACAAAACCAGAAATAAACAAACCAATTACACACATCTAAAACCTAACCATAATAAAAAAGAACAAACAGAAACACCTCCCAGCCCATCACCACAAAATCAAAATAAAGAAAAATCCCAGAATAAATAAATCCAGACAACTCACCAGCACATCCTCCCTTCACGAGACCGGAACAGAAATGAAGAAACAAAGACTACTTACCAGAAGATGCCCCACCTAGAGGCCAGGAGAGAAAAACCACGTGAAAAGAAAATGAAACACACAGCCTCATCTGCAGGCTGGAATATTAAAAACAAGTCAAAAACAAAACAGCACCACCTAGAGGCCACAAGAGTAAAAACAAGTCAAAAAATAACAATAAATCAAAATTGTACACAAATAACAATCATATGTTTAAAAAAATAAAAAGATTTATAGCATCCTCTGTTGATTTTTAACTCACCCCCCCCCCTCGCCCCCAAAAGCAAGACACAATTTATAACAGCCCAGCAACACCGGGCAACCTATGCTAGTAGGATAATATAAGCTTATTGTTTCTCTTTAATAACATTTCTCTAGCTTTCAAACTGTTTAAAGAATCATCTCTAGCTTTTTGTTTCTTCTCATAAAAAAGGACATTAACATTTGTTAAGACCATAAGAACAGCCTTGCTGGAACAGGCCACAGCCCATCCAGTCCAGCATTCTGTCTCACACAGTGGCTCACCATTTGCTTCAGGGTATTCTCAAGCAGATGCCTTCACCTGCTTAGGGCATTGAGAGATATCCTGCCTATCTCTCCAACCCGGAGGTTGTCCTTAGATATCCATAATTATAGCCATTGATACCCTTGAACTCCATGAACTTGTCTAATCCTTTCTTAAAGCTGTCAAGACTGACAGCTATCACCACTTCTTCTGGCAGGGGGTTCCATAGACCAGTGATCCTCTGGGTGAAAAAGTACTTTCTCTTATTTGTTTGAGAACTAGCACCCAAAAGTTTCATGGAGTGTCCCCTAGTTCTAGTGTTGTGCGATAGGGAAAAGTTTTTCCTTATCTACTTTGTCCACACCGTACATGATTTTATAAACTTCAACCAGGTCACCTCTTAGATGCCGTCGTTCAAGAGAGAAGAGGCCCAACCGTTGCAACCTCAGATGGTAAGGAAGGTGTTCCAGTCCCCTAACCATTCTGGTTGCCCTCCTCTGCACTTTTTCCAGCTCCATAATATCTTTCTGGAGGTATGGCGACCAGAACTGTACACAGTATTTCAGATGGGGCCTCACCATAGAATTAAAAAGAGTCAAAATGACACTTGCTAACTTATTTTCTATACCCATCCTAATGATCCCTAGCATTGAGTTTGTTTTTCCCCCGCTGCTGAGGCACACTGGGTTGACACCTTCATTGAGCTGTCCACCAGGACACCAAGGTCCCTTTCCTGGTTTGTCGCAGAGAGTTCAAACCCCATCAGATTATAAATGTAATTGGGTTGGTTTTTTTTGCTCCGACATGCATCACTCTGCACTTTCTAGTGTTGAAGCTCATTTGCCACTGTTTTGCCCACTCCCCCAGTGTCAAGAGATCCCTCTGGAGCTCTTCACATTATCTCACAGTTTTCACTACCCTGTATAATTTAGTGTTGTCAGCAAATTTGGCTACCTTTCTATATACTCCTTCTTCTAGATCATTTGTGAAGAGGTTGAAAAGCAGGGGTCCCAGTACTGAACCTTGGGGGACCCCACGTTTTACTTCCCTCCACTTGGAGAAGTGTCCATTTAGTGCTACCCCCTGTTTCCTGTCCCTTAGCCAGTTGCTGATCCAGGACAAGACCTGTCTTTTTATTCCATGACTGGTAAGTTTATTCAAGAGCCTTTGGTGCAGGACCTTGTCAAAAGCCTTCTGAAAGTCCGGATAAACAATTTCAACTGGATCCCCCTTATCCACATGCTTGTTGACACTCTCAAAAAATTCCAACAGATTAATGAGGCATGATTTGCCCTTGCAAAAGCCATGTTGGCTCTCCTTTAGCAGCGCCTTCTCTTCTATGTGCCTATTAATTCTATCTTTTAGGATGGTTTCCATCACTTTCCCTGGGACACATGTCAAACTGACCGGTCAGTAATTTCCTGGATCATCCCTGGATCCTTTTTTGAAAATTGGTGTTACATTCGCTACCTTCCAGTCATCAGGCACAAAGCCTGATTTGAGAGAAAGATTATATATTTTGGCTAGGAGATCAGCAATTTCATCTTTAAGTTCCCTGAGAACTCATGGATGGATGCCATCTGGTCCTAGTGATTTGTTAGCATTTAGTTTAACAAGACGTGCAAGAACCTCCTCCCTGGTTATTTCTATCTTGCTTAATTCTTTGGTTTCCCTCCCTACGAAGATAGGCTCTGTTTTTGGGCATGTGGTCTCTGTCTTCTTCAGTGAATGCTGAAGCAAAGAATTCATTGAGTCTCTCTGCAATCTCTGTTTCCTCTTTAATAACACCCTGCCTTCCATTGTCGTCTAATGGTTCAATGGCCTTCCTAACTGGGTTCTTACTTCTAATGTACTTAAAGAAGTTTTGTTATTTCTCTGAGTGTTTTAGCTATATGCTCCTCATTCCTGCTTTCTTTTCCTGATTGTTGCCTTGCATTTGTTCTGCCAGAATTTATGTTTCTGCCTGCAGTACTCATTCGGACAAGCCTTCCATCTTCTAAATGAGCTTTTCTTGCTTTTGATGACTTCCCGAACAGCTCCTGTAAGCCACATCGGAGTCCTCTTGGACCTGGCAGTGCCCTTTTTTTTTTGGGTATGCGTTCCAATTGGGCCTCTGTTATTGTTTTTGTAAACAGCCTCCATGCCTCTTGGAGTATTTGGACTCTCTCAGTTTTCCCTTTCAGCTTCTTTTTTACTAGTTTCCTCATCTTTGGAAAATTTCCTTTTTGAAAATTTAAGGTCTCTGTGTTAGATTTTATCAGTGACGTGCGGTCTATGATCAAGTTAAACATAATTGAGTTGTGGTCACTGTTCCCTATTGGATCAGTCACATTAACATCTTGCACCAGATCCTTTAATCTACTTTAGTCCTCCTACAAGTGCTTTTCCCTCCCAGTACATTCTCCCCAAGGATCTTGTTTCATTTGTCAGATCTCTTTAGCAATCTCTTTTTTCTTGAAAGAATGATACATTGCAGTTCATGTAAGCGCCTGGGAGTGGCATTTCATCTTCTAATACAGGGATGCCCAAACTATGGCCTGGGGCCCAGATCCGGCCCCTGACACCAATTCATCCAGCCCACTAAGCCCTCATCGCTCCTGGAAGTGGAAGTAAAATGCACCCAGATGAATTATCGCCGGGGCCCGGATCTCGCCCCTGGGCCGTAGTGACCATCTCCCTGAAACATTTAGGTACCCCTGTTCTAATAGAATCCTGAGTCTACATGAAATGTTTAACACTGTAGAACTTTTTTCTCTACCTCATACATTGATTAGGTGGGGAGCGACTGCATGGCTTTGGGAAAGCATAATAGAGACAAACAAATGATTGTGTAGAAAGTAACTATGGTTATGACCACACTGACTCTTTTGGTATAGAGCAGGAGTTTCCAACCTAAGGCCTGTGGGCCAGATCTGACCCATGGTGCCATTTAATGTGGCTCTCCACCCCTCCAAGGGCTTTTGAGAAACAAAATGGCTGCTCCCTTTGAAGCTGTTGGGACAAAATGGCCACCCCAATCATGCAGGCAGGGCAAAATTGCCGTCTGGCCCTCAAAGCTGACTGAGAGAACGTGACCCGGCCCCCAGCTTGAAAAGGCTGGGAACCCCTGCTATAGAGTGCTGTGATCTTAATAAGGGCACTTGAGGCCAGGAGGAGAAGTAATAATGCCATTTGGTGCAATTCCTACCTCCAAATGTCATTTTGACTTCAAACACAACCTATTTAATCCATTTCTTTCCACTATCAGTTGAATATTTTGCATGCTTCTCTGCAGAATGGCAGGGTATTGAATTTATTTATTTATTTATTTATTTCGTTGGTTGGTTGGGCTGGACCATTAATATTAGTCTGAATCACTTATGTTCAATTTCTTTACTTTGTGCATAGTACTGAATGAGAAACTGCCCATAGCTATGGTTTAGTTCAGTACTTCATACAAAGGCAAAGAAAAATGTTTTTAAATTTTAATCTGAGTGATTCAGTGAAAAAGCAACAGTCTAGCATAGTAAAATAAATCATTTCCTCTACCCCTCCACAGTGGGGTAGGGGAAATGTTCAATCTGGCAATGCCCTGAAGCAGCTTTTTTATTAAGGCTCTTCACAGTACCAGAAACAAACATCGGAAGGAGCCTTGGTAGCTTTGACAACGGCAATGCTCGATTTTGGTCCGTTCCCATGAATCGTATGGTCTGGAAGTAGATTAAACTAGTGCACACCTATTCATACAAACAAAAAGAAGCCCCTGATGGGCTCAGAAAGGTGCAGGTGGGCCCTCTGAGGTGGATTTGCACACTACTAATCCGATCATCCAATTGCTCCACAGCACACCAAACAGAGGAACAAATGCCTGTCTGATTTAGCCCTGGGTTTATCTACCCCTTGTTTCCCCTGCTGTGGGAGCTGCACTGGTTACCAGTTTGCCTCCGAGTACAATCAGGGTACTGGTTATGACCTTTAAAGCACTATATGGTAGTGGGCCAGAATACCTAAGAGACCGCATCGCCCTAAGAACATCTGTCCGTCCAAGCAGACCGGAGGGGCTTCCTAATTGTCCCATCAGCCAGGGGGGCCCACCTCTCTGGCACAATAAAAAGGGCCTTTTCCGTGTCTGCACCGGCCCTTTGGAACCTCCTGCCAGTAGAGCTATGGTTGCAGACGGAGCTGCTTCCCTTCAGGAAAGGACTTAAGACCTGGCTGGCGGGGCAGGTGTGGAGCTCTGAGGGCAATGTGGCGCCTGCTCGCTGGCTTTTACCATAAGATACACTCTCTCTGCTTCTTGGGGTGGGTGGGATTTTTAACTGTTTTTATTGTGGGGGTTTTAAATTATGTAAGCCGCCCTGAGTCGGGCTTGCCTGAGTGGGCGGCGAACAAGTTGAAAAATTAAATTTAATTTAATTTAATTAAATTGGAGTATGTGTGTTTGCCTTTAAGGTACAACTACTTCTGCCTCCATAAACCTCTGGGATAAGAATGGTTAGATAGCTAAAGGAAGTAAAAGACAGTGGTTAGGACAACTTGCAGTGTGTGAATTTGTATCTTTTGGGAATCTCTAGTTCTTGGAAATTCCCTAATATATGGGTCCCCAAACACCGGGCCGCGGACCAGTACCATGCCACGGGGTGGGGTGGGGGTGGCGCTGGGAGCCCCGATGGCAGCCTTCTACCCTCAACATGCTCTGTCGGGTCTGCACAGCAAACAGAGCGAGAGCATGGGCTTCAGACACGGCAGATAGGCAGGTGGCAAGACCCCTCCTCCACGTTGCTTAACTATGGCAGGGATCTGCCCCCACCTGTGTGCAATGTGATACCTCACTGCCCGAGTCAAATGGTGTGGCTGGCAGGTGGATGGGCCTCTCTTTGTTTTTAAGCTACAGCAGGGCTCCTCCCCCGCCTGTCCGCAGTGTGCACTTTATTGTATTTATTATGTGCTTGCACCGTCCAATCCCACCATCTCCACTTACCAGTCCATGGAAAAAATTGTTTAGCATGAAACCAGTCTGTGGTGCCAAAAAGGTTGGGGACCCCTGTCCTAACAGATCATTAACCTAGAGGTAGTGGTAATTATCACATTATGAAATGACAAACATACCATAGGAACTTTCCTTGAGTTGCAGGTTTGAACCCAAAGGTTCTTCCCTTTTAAGGTGACAATTTGTAGAACCTGGTGCTCTTTCTTCCGATCACCCACCTATTCTATTCTTACAGTCTTTAAATTGCCCTGCTTTTTCTGAACTCTGCCTCAAATGATGCTGTGCCCTCAGTATTGTCTTTTTCCACCTCCCAAAGTATTTCTGTTCCACTGAGGTGCTTTCTCTGTCTAAGCCACTATGATATACTAATTAGATGGTTGGACACAGTGATCATTTGCATCAGATTGCTTTGCTTCTCAGTTGTAAAATGTGTAGGTTAGTAATAAACCGGCTGGTTCTTAGGAGAAGGGGAGGGAAATGGGGACAACTTCAAACTTTTTAAAGAAAAAAAGAGATAAAAATTAAATCTCCAGACCAGGTGCAAACCGTAATGAACTGCTAATATTGTCATTGTTGAGCCTGAGAGAAGCTTTGATTTGCTGTTTTTATAGACCGTCTATTTCAGTCATACAGTAGAAACAAATTAAAACAATTTGCAGTTAAAAGAAAACAGTCCAAGTCTAAGAATAAAACCAGGAACCAGTAGGCAAAAAGCCTAATCAAATCACATCAACAGCAGGACAATCAAAACACACTGTCAGTATAAGCAAAACAGCAGCCAAAATAACTTTCTTACTCAAAGTGCTAAATCCACAATGAACAAGGTCAGTTGTCCCTCTTTCAGAAAAAGAGACTGTACCTATTGATCTTTCAAGGGAAGAGATTTTCAAAGCACTGTCGAATGATAAGGTGTAGAAGTTATATACCTTACTGAGTCATCGTTAGTGCAAGGTAGTAAAGCCCACAGAGGACATAATCCCACCGCTAGCTGCTACTGGATGCCTGATTGAACACCAGCCCTACTATATTCTGTTTCAGTTAGCAAAATAAAAAAGTGGATTTTAGTGTTATATGGGTTATATATAGCAGGGGTGCCCAAACTTTTCAGGCCGCGGGCTGATTATGTCGTTGAGCAGGCCGGTCATGTTCCTCCCACTGGAAGCGCGCCCGCTGTCACTGCGGGTTCATTTATGGCAGTGTTTTGTGCATGCGTGGGCACGTTTGACTTCCGCTTCTGGGAGCGGCGTAGGTTGTGCAGGCCGGATGATTTGGTGCCATGGGCCAGATCCAGCCCACAAACCATAGTTTGGGTTATAGTGTGTGGAATGCATGGCTTTGGGCTTTGTTCAGCAGCAAGAGGCATTTGAACAGCTAGGATCTTATCCTGGAAATAGGTGCTATTTGCTATGAGACTGTTAGGCTGATGGTCAAGGGTCTATACACCACTCACAGAAATAAACACTCATGGAATAGTCTGCCATTTGGCTAATATTCTGCTAATGCATCTTACTTTACAAGAGCCTAAATAGCTTAAAATGCCTAACCTCTTGTATTTAGAGACTATCTTATGTCAATTTTTTTCCCAGCAAAGAGTTAGATGATACTGTGCCAAATGTCAATTTATTTCTAAATGTGAGTGGTGACAGATGGTTTCTAGTCAGAAAAGATTAAAATTAAACCTTCTAAACTGCTGTATCTCTTGCAGTACTGTATCTCTCTTTCAGACTGTCTTTTATATATGTGCACTCTTAAGGATCGGAATCGACTTTGCAGCTGAACAACAACTCTTAACTGTACATCGGAATCAGAGTGGGATAGTGGATAAAGTGTCAGGATACCTGGAGTCTAATCTGTACTCAGGGAAAACTCCCTGTGGGGTGGCCATAGTCAGCATTCCTTGAACATACCATGTCTCTTGAAAACTCTGTAGTGGTCTCTATAAACACAAACAACTTGATGGCACATTATCACAGTACAACAGATAGAGATAGGATACTTTTTCTGGCATTCCTTGGAAAATCAGTATGAGTGCAGTGGACCTACTCTTTCTGGTAAGAATAGTCCTGGTGCATGGGGAGGCGTTTAACTATGAGACACTCACTATTTTGGTGTGTTATTTTTAAAGGGGGGGGGGCGGAACTGAACCCAGCCCATGGCAAATACACTTGTGATACTCCTGGCACAGGCTGTGTGCCAATAAAACAGGCTGCAGTTTATTTGGAAGTATTTAATATACTTAACTTCTCTAGTTTATCTTTAGCCTCTTTGCCAGACCACTTGTTTCTTTATTGTTCGTTGGAATCCCTTTTATGTGGTCTATATTCCTGTTCTGGAAGACAAATAAAATATGCATTAAACAGAAATAAAAGTTGTTCAGACGCTGCAGTTTAAAGAATGTATTAATATTTAAATTGAGACTTTAAGTACTGTAGTGTGTGCTAACAGGCCATCATGGCAGTCAAGATAAAGCATTCACTTATGTGAAATTTTAACATCTTGCTGAGTTGATTTTTGCTTGTTTTTCCTCCTTTTATGCTTAAGTTTTTTATGTATTGCAAGAAAGACACATAAGATTTGGGCTACATTTACTATAGTCCTTCTGCTGTGAAAATGTTTAGAATTAATATACAGGTATGTTCCAGAAAGTGAAGTTCATGTTTTCTAATACTGAACTCATGTGTTTGCATATACTGTACTGTATGACTGACAGATTTCTATTATTTGGGTGAATGCAAAATTACTTGGATTTTTGGGATGAAGTAGACTTGATCCACGAAAGCTAACCTTAAAATATAACAGCTCGTCTTCAAAGTGCTATAAAGTTTTTGCTTTGTTTATTCTTTGATATGCACAAAATTATTTGTGACTGTGGCAGACCTTTTTTTAAAAAAAACCTTGTTCTGGAAAGTAAGGTGTAACAGAAAGCAAGAAATTGCAAGTAGATAACTAGGTACCACTTGGGTGGGAGGGTAAACAGCATTCTGTGCAGTCATGCCTGCCACATGTCCATGGAAATGTGTACAAATGCAGACAGCGCTGGCTCTTTGGCTTTAAACGGAGATGAGCACTGAACTCTAGAGTCGGATACGACTTGCTTTCAAGCAAGGGTGACCTTTACTTTGCTAAAGTGAGGTGAGGCTTTTTAAACTGGATAGGGAGATACTATGACCCAGCAGTGCACTTGGGCCTCTTCACCTATCCTATATATTGTTCCTTTCCCGTTTCTGTCTACTGAGTAAATTTTCTCCCATCTGAAATATGGTGCCAGAAATGAGGAGTGCTAGAAAGAAAGTGATTTGAGGGAGTAGCAACAGAAGTGTAATGAGGACTTATCCCGTCACCTTTGCTTCCCTTTTTCTGTTCAAATGACCTCTCCCATCCCGCTTATGTAAGGACATATGATTCAGGCTAGAGTCTTTCTGTCTGTAAGGTAGCAATGGATGCAAATAAATATGATCAGGTAAAATATTCCAGGAGGGAAGTTCCTTAGTTCCTTTGGTTTGGTCAAGTGTGAGAAAAATTAGCTGGCAAACCAAGGTTGCCATTGCCTGGGGTACTTCTGATTGTGGTTCAAGAATGTAAAATATACCCACCGTCTTTGAGGAGGCTCTTTCTTTGAAGAGGGAAGATAAGAGTTAAAGACTAGAAAGTCCTGCGTACCTGGTTTTTGTTTTTAAAGATGAAACTTAATACCAAAGTTTGAACATTCAGGAAATAGATGAAATCCAGTAGGAAGTCACTGCTTACCAGGTAGCTTTCACCACAGTTCTTCTTCAGAAATTAATAAAGTAAGATGGAACTGCTGTTCTTCATCTCACTGCTATCATTCATCCTAGGTTGGAACAAGATATTAAGAAGTTAAAGGCTGACCTGCAGGCCAGCAGGCAGATCGAACAAGAGCTGCGTAGTCAGATCGGTTCTCTGACCAGCACAGAGCGGGGTATTCGGTCTGAAATTGGACAGCTCCGACAAGAAAATGAACTGCTTCAGAATAAGTGAGTTTTTCCCCCTATTGCTAGAATATGCTGACCCTTTTTGCTGTTGATTTTTACATGTATAACATTTTTTTAACATATAGCTTTTTAAAAATCAGTGTTTGTTCTTGCCAAAGTTAAGGTTGTTTTAAGTCCTATTCATTTAATCAAAAGATTTTAAAGTGTTCAGCCATGACCTAAATTTTGCTCTGTTCTGTACTTTATGGATGAAATCCAGAATTCTCAACTAGAGTAAGCCTATTGATGGAACTTACAGATGAGTTGGTTCACCAATTCCCCACTGATTTCCCGGGCCTACTCTGATTGTGACTTATTATTGGATTTCAGCCTATAACCGTGATGCCGAACCTTGGCACGCCAGGTGTTCTTGGACTTCAAATCCCACAAGCACAAGTCAGCACTCCTACTGATCAAGGCTTCTGGGGATTAAAGTTCAATAACACCTGGAGTGCCAAGGTTCACCATCATTAGCCTATAAGTAGGGTATCCTACTATAGTAAAAGAGTAGACCATATTGCCAGCAACTCAATGCCGAGCATCAGGACTGAGGACTGACAGCATTAGGTGCCAAAGTCGTCAGGGAAGGGTGATGGTCCCCAAGTCGATTAGATCCCACTTGAATCCATCTTGATGGAGGGCAGCAGCTTCATCAATACTGGCCTGGGGCTGAGGAGGACTTTGTGTGCCAAAAGAGCTCAGGACCAGAAAACAACCAGCAGAAGTGGATCAGTTGTATGAGTGTCATGCTGCAGTGCAGAAGGCAGATGAAAGGCCACTGTATGGCTTCAAAAAATCCAGGTAGAAAAGTGGGATAGCAAAATAAGAAGGAAAGATCAGATTGGTAGGAAGTTATCGAAATTTGGAGAGCTGATCTATAGTATAAGGAAGGGGATTATGGTCAAGAAAGGGGTGGTAAGTAGAATATATAAAATGATAAATAAAAAGGAGGAACCGCAAAGGATATTGAGGAATATATGGGAAGAAGAACTAAATACAAAGATATGTGAGCAAACCTGGGGAAAAATGGAATCAACGTATAACAAATCAATTATCTATTAAGGAAAGAGAACATAATTTTAAATTAATCTGGATGTGGTATTTGACCCCAAAAACAGTACACAATAGGGATAAAAAAGCTCAAACAAATGTTGGAGATGCAATAAAATGTTGAGTACCTACCTTCATATGTAGTGGTATTGTGAATATACCCAGAAATGTTGGAAAATGGTAGAACAGGAGATCGGTAATATTTTTAAAAAAACTATAGCATTGAACCCCAAAGTTGCTATTTTAGGACAATTTGAGGATATAGATGTTGGTGATGAAAAGAAAGAGTTAATGGCTATGTTATTCTCCGCTACAAGACAGATTATAGCTATGGAGTGGAAGAATAAAATGAATATAAGCAAAAAAAGATGGTACAGTCAGATATGGCGGTTGGCTTTAAACGATAAATTAACATTAGAAATGAAAATGGCAAGAGAAGAAATTAAGTATAATCCCTTCTGGCAAATTTGGAGACCATGGGTAGAATATGGCCTACTAGCCAAAGACGGAATAAAACCTGTGCAGGATGAATGCAGCTTTTGGGTGAACTGACAAAGATAAAATTGGTGTAAGAGGAAGACAAATTTCAACGTGTCTGGTACATGGTGTGGGTGGTGGGAGGGTGGTGGGAGGGTGAGGCTAAATGGTATGTTGTAAGGTACGTTATGTTGTTTTGTATGGTGAAATGTATCTTAATAAAATATTTTTTTTTAAAAAAAAGGCCACTGTATTATATTCTCAGGCCAGTCTTCATGGCTGATTGCCATGAGGATTGCCAATATGCGGAATTGGATATGGCAGAAGAAGAGGAAGAAAGGCAGAAAATGCCTTTTAAAATATGACCCTGGTCTTTTCCATAGCTGAAGGAAGGGAAAGAAATGTAATGATGTGGTCTGTGAGCAAAATCCAAGATCAAGGCCACAGTTCTCCTTCATATAGTTTGTAAATCCCTACTATTGGGTTATGCGCCTGCGCAGAACATCGATCGGAGGTTTTTAAGCTGATTGGCTAAAAGTTTTGGCAGTAAGACCGCCCACCCTTAGGCGCCAGTTCGCCATTTTACCTCAGCTCTCTTCTTTCCGCCTCAGCAGCAGGACGATTGTTGAGAGCTTGCTCAATTTTTTCGTCAATTCCACTGGAAAAGACATCGCTTTTCGTACATTTTTTTCCAGCAATCTTGTCCTCCGGGCAGGATTGCCACCCCAATACTTTTTCTTCTTTGAGGAATCAGTCACCCGTCTTCGCTTTGGTCACCGTTTCCCCCCTCAAGGGGGTAGCGGCTGGCCGGCCCTTTAGGGTTGTTCGTCTTCTCGAACTTTCCACTTCCATTGGAAGAATTTTTCATGGCTGCGGCCTTTAAGCAGTGTTCTTCTTGCTTGAAGAAATTCCCAGCGTCGGACGGGCACAGTCTGTGTCTCTTCTGCCTTGGCGAATTGCACCAAAGTCAGACCTGTGTGCACTGCCAGAATTTCACTCGTCTGGGGGTTCAAAACCGTAGTAACCAGCTGAAGGCGCACCTCACGGAACTTGCCCTCGCTCCAAACGCTGCGCCTTCCACTTCTGCCGTGATGAGTACCGCGTCGACAAATGTTCCTCAGGCCTCGTCCTCTCTTCTAATTCGTAAGAAAAAGAAGATAGACAAAAATGGAGAGAAAAAGAAGAAACACAGATCGGACGAGCATCGTTCTCTTCCACCTACGCCTTGCCCTCCTGTCTCTCCTAGGCCATCTCCACCTTTCTCCATCGCAAGGTGTCCCTTGCTGGGGTCTTCTGCGTGGGGTGGTAGGTCCTCTTCCGATTCGCCTAACAAGGGCCGCAGGGCTGGGGCTCCAGCTCGCCCCTTGCGACTTCCGTCACCACCTCGTGAGAGGGGCCATACCAGGCAAGTTTCCGTCTCTCCGAGACCTCGGACTCCCACCATTGACGAGCCGGTAGCCACCATTTCGGCCACCATTTCGGCCACCGTTTCGTCACCGATCATCCCAGCCACCACTTCGCCCCCCCCCCCACCGTTTCTCAACCGGCTGGAGTGGATGCTGCCCAGATGGACCACTTCAAGGGCATGTTTGAGGCCATGGTGAAGTCGTTCGTCGAACATTTAAGGCCACCATTCCTGCGGCCTCTGCAGCTCCGGGACTGACCACCGCAAGCCCCAGGAATTCTGGCCCTGCTGCCGTTTCGCCGCCCTCTCGAGGGTTGAACAGTCGCTCCGTTGGCCCGGCCATATCGTCATGGCATGGTCTGGACGTTGATGCAACGAGCGCTCAGCCCATCGACCCGCCCAGGCCATACTGGCGCGGTCCCGATGTGGCTTCGAGAGTCCCCCCCTCATCCTCCGGTGATTCCAGTTCGTCTTCGGAGGAGGAGGGGTGGGACGTCGACGCAGACAAGATGCCCGACCAGGCTATTGGTGCCATCGAGCCACCACGTGGTGAAGACCAAAAGTCTCTCACCGCGATGCTCACCCGTTTGGGCACCGCATTGAATTTACGGGTGGACCAGCCACCACTGGAAGGGGAGGACCAGATGACGGCCAAACTAGTCAAGAAGGCCATCAGACTGGTCCATATCACAATGCTTCCCTCCATGTTGACGTCAGCGAAGGCAACATGGAAGAAACCCGTTTCTGCCCACTCCGTTTCGTCCAGGCTCGACGGGTTGTACCGAGTCCTTGACGAAAACATTGAGTTTCTTCAGGGTCACCCACTACCCAACTCCTTGGTTGTGAAGGCCTTCCAACACAAGACTGCGGTTAGTGGGTTCCCGGTCCCTTCGACTCTGGAGGGGAAGCAGTTAGACGCGGTGGGCCGTAGGTTTTACGCCACCGGGTCTCTCTTCCTTAGAGCCACCAATTACTCTGCCGCCATGGGTCTATACCAGTCCCATCTTTGGAAAAAGACCAGGGCCATTGCCGCTAGACTCCCATCTGACATCCAGAAGGAACTCAACTCGCTGGCCAAGGAAGGGGACTTTCTGGCAGAACAACAAATGAGGACGGCGAGACATATTAATGACTATGCAGTCAAAGATATGTCCTCCACCATTCTTTTGAGGCGCCACGCTTGGCTCAGAGGGACCACTCTCGATGATTCGATGAAGAAATTGATCGAAGAGTTCCCTTTTGACAGACAGGGCCTCTTTGGCCAGGATACCGATAAGGTGTTGAACGAGTTGCGCCAAACCAACTCCACAGCGAAGTT
The DNA here is from genome assembly GCA_035047345.1 of Bradypodion ventrale. NCBI lineage: Eukaryota > Metazoa > Chordata > Lepidosauria > Squamata > Chamaeleonidae > Bradypodion > Bradypodion ventrale. The sequence continues at coordinate 3,934,355 of JAWDJE010000008.1, read as the reverse complement.
CCTGGGTCTCGCTACACCTTTGCAGCCGGCGAAACCCAGGTTCCAACCGTTCACCCACCGGTATCGTGGAAACCCTCAACAGCAGGGCGGCTCCAACGAACAGTCAAGGTCTGGTTTTTACCGGCCGCGGCGGCAACATTACAAACAGCGCTTCCAGCCCTATAATCAAGGCAAACGCACGGACGGCAAGTCCAAATCACGGGATTGAAGTCTCCCCGGCCAAGGCTCTCTCGCTCCACCTTCCATACCTCCCCCTCCGGAACTTCGGGCAGGTGTGGTCCGACGTAACGAACGACCGGTGGGTCTTGAAGATCTTGTCCGTTGGTTACGCCATCGAGTTCGACTGGATGCCTCAGGTAGGAAAACGCCGTTTCACCATCTCGTCCGCCCGATTCTGGACCTGTGTCACCTCAACAAGGGCATCCACACCAGGGAGTTCCAGATGGTGACTCTCCAGACCATCCTCCCCCTCATCAACAAACCGGACTGGTTTACGGTGATAGACCTCAAGGACGCTTACTTTCACATCACCATTCTCGAGGGCCACAGACGGTTCCTGCGTTTCAAGATAGGGAACTCTGTGTATCAATACCATTGCCTACCGTTCGGTCTGGCCACGGCACCGAGGGTCTTCACCAAATGCATGGCTCCAGTGGCTGCCTTCCTCCGCCAGAAGGGGATCAGGGTCTTCCCGTACATTGACGACTGGTTGATAGTCTCTCCCACCAGGTCGTCCGCCGTTCGGGACACGGAATTCACCGTACATCTCATGGAGAGTCTTGGCCTCAGGATCAACTTTACCAAATCAAAGTTGGAACCTTCACAGTGAGTAGAGTACATTGGAGCGGTACTGGACTCACTAGCGACCAGGGCCTTTGCCCCTCAGAAACGCTTACTGGACATTGCTCAGGTGGTAAGCGACTTCAGGAACAAACCCTTCATCAGGGCAAAGAAGGCTAAGAGACTACTGGGTTTGATGGCTTCAACCACGGCAGTGATTCCTCATGCCAAGTTGAAGTTCCGGTCCCTACAATTGTGGCTCATCCACGAGTTCGATCCGCTCACGGAGAGCCAGTCCAAACGGTTGTTTCTGTCTCCGGAACTGGTGGACCAGCTGGTGTGGTGGACAACACCTCTCAATGTGGCTACGGGGAAGAACCTTTACCCTCCACAACCATCTTCTCAAGTTCTGACCGACGCAAGCAACCTCAGCTGGGGAGCTGCTTGTGGGACTCTGACTTTGGGAATGGTGCCTGGAGAGGCACATCTTCCCAGTTGGAGTACACATCCAGGATAAGCTGAATGTGCTGGCCGACCACCTCAGCTGCCTCACCTCAACAACCCTTGAGCGGGAGCTGGACAGCGTGGTTTTTCAGTCCCTTTGCAGGGCATGGGGGACCCCGAGCATCGATCTCTGCGTCGGAGTCCAACAGGAAATGTCACAGGTACTGTTCTAGGGCGGGCATTGGACTAAACTCCGAGGGCGATGCCTTCATGAAACGGTAGGATCAGAACTACCTCTATGCCTTTCCCTCATTTCCTCTGGTTCAGAAGGTCCTCACCAGGATGTACCAACACCAGGCGAACACAATCCTCATTGCTCCGGCATGGCCACGTCAGCCCTGGTATCCACTTCTGTTGCACATGTCGTCGCAGTCTCGCACGCTGCCGGACTCACCGACTCTCCTGCAAATGGAGCACGGTCAACTCCACCATTTGGACTTGCCCAGCCTCTACCTCACCGCGTGGAGGATAATCCCAGACTCTCCAGGATCTTGGAGTTAGCCAGGCGCCCCTCTACAAGGAAGTCCTATGCCTCCAAATACAAGTGGTTTCGTGCCTTTCTGGAATCCCAGCAAGGGTCTTCCCCACAGGTGGGACTGCAAGACATCATGGCCTACCTCCTCAATTTGGCAGAGTCCGGCCTCGGCATTACCTCCACACGGGTCCATCTGTCAGCAGTAGTAGCCCACTCTCCAGCTGGTTCGCCTGGAGCCGGTGCCTTCCGGGACCAAATGGTGAAGCGTTTTCTCAAGGGCCTACGAAATGCTTTCCCTCCGGTCAAGACTCCGACCGCACAATGGTCATTGTCTACTATTCTGAACGCACTCACTAGGACTCCTTTCGAGCCGATGGCTACCCCAGAGATTCGTCTCCTCACATGGAAGACTGCCTTTCTGGTGGCCATCACGTCTGCTAGACGAGCTGGTGGCTCTGCAGGCGGATGCCCCATTTCTCAAATTTTTCAATGGACGCGTGGTGCTCCACGCCGACATCACTTTCCTACTGAAGGTAGTTCCCAATTTCATATGGCTCAGACTATTTCATTGCCAACTTTCTTCCAAAACCCCAGCAACGCCCAAGAAAGGACTTGGCACACCCTGGATGTGAAGCGAGCTTTATTGTTTTACACCAGCAGGACGTGTGAGTTCCAGAGGTCACAGCGTCTGTTTGTTGTCTATGGGGGAAAGTCTAAAGGTGAACCCATCTCTTCCCAGAGGTTCTCCAAAAGGATTACGTCTACCATCTACCTGGCCTACGAGTCTGCCTTGTTGCCACCTCCTCCACATGTCAGGGCACATTCTACAAGGGCGGTTGCCACCTCCACTGCCTTTTTGGAGGGCACTCCGCTTGAGGACATTTGTAAGGCTGCCACTTGGTCCAGACCTTCTACATTCGTCCAGCACTACAGGATGGACACCAGAGCCACTGCGGATGCCAGACTTGGTCATGTCGTCTTTGCCAGAGGGCTCCAGGCGCCTCGCCCTTGAGGATCCATCCTGCCTGACAGACATCTTCATCGTGGGATCATCTCATCCGAATGCCCACCGACCAAGTAAGTGTGAGCTTGCTAATCTCCCAATAGTGGGGATTCACAAACTATACGAAGGAGAAAGTTGGGTTTCACTTACCAGTGATAACCTTTGTTCTTCGAGTATATAGTTTATGAATACACACTGCCCACTCTGCCTCCCCTCTTGAGCAGCACGGATGAGATCATTTGGTTTATCCTATGCTAGGCTTAAGTATGGAACTGAGGTAAAATGGTGAACTGGCGCCTAAGGGTGGGCGGTACGGTGGGCGGTCTAACTACCAAAACCTTTAGCCAATCAGCTTTAAAGCCTCCAATCGATGTTCTGCACTGGCGCATAACCCAATAGTGTGTATTCACAAACTATATAATCAAAGAACGAAAGTTATCACTGGTAAGTGAAACCCAACTTTTCTTTTTTACTGTACTACTAAAATATCGTTAAAACAATAACTTTGCAGCCAGCTAAGGGTTGGTGTGGTTTAAGAACACAAATGAAGAATTCAATGGGTTACTAGTATTCCTTTGTCTACAGAAATTGAGCTAAACAACTGATTGTGTCTTCTATGAAGAAACCTGATATTACTGCATTAGGAACTTGTTTTAGAAAACATCTAACCAGGACTTTTGGATTTTCCTTTCACCTTCAAACTTTGCTTGATGACAGGTCCTTCTGGTGTTATGCTGGTCCAGTAAAGACCTTTGCTAACCCAGGTTTTATCCTCTGGTCTACTTGGTTATGTTTGTTCACCTGTGAAGAAGAATGAAGTAAAGGCTCGTTGGAGTCCTGTATAAATTAATAATAGTTAATTTTCACTGAACAATAAAAATACTATAGGAGCATATGGAAAATTACTGTTATTCTTTTACAGAAAGTCGTTTGACTTAAGCAATTAAAGACCAAGCTATTTAACATAAGCAATTTTTTAGATTTATGGAAGCTCCTCTCTAGCTCAGATTTCATTCAATTTAATTCCATATGAAATGGTGGAGATACTCTTTCCTTTTTAATAATAATAATAATAATAATAATAATAATAATAATAATAATAATAATAATAATAATAATAATAATAATAATAATAAATTTTAATTTATATCCTGCACTTTCTCAGCCGAAGCTGACTCAAGGCGGCAATTACAACATGTCCACAACATACAGTATAATAATAGAACAATAAAGTATTCAGTAAATAATCAATGCTCGATAATAAACATAAAATTAATCACGATATAAAATATACATGATATCAAAACATCAAATACAATGAAATTATACAAAATACATAATAAATACACCAAAATACAGTAACCACAGTTAGGCAACAAAACAAAACACCCTCCCCAGCCCGTAGGGCCCAGGGAACGGAGCCCAGGGCTCGACATCCATGCGTCGCCCGAGGATCAGCGTCCCAGACAAGATGAGGGGCAGCCCCAGGAGCAGCTGTGGCAGGTCTTCGGCCAACCGCATCCCATCGGCTTCTTCTCCCCTCCCAAACTTGGAAGGGGAGGCAGCCCCGGGAGCAGCTGTCAACATTTATAAGGGAGCCCTAAGGCTTAATGTCTACAGCTTTGTCTCTCCCTGCTGGGGAAAAGAGAAAAGGGCGGGGAGTCCCAACAGCTGTGGCGGTGTTTGGCCCAGCGGCACGCGTCAGCTCTTTATCCCTCACCGCAAAGGGAGAGAAGGGCGGGGAGTCCCAACAGCCGTGCCAGTGTTCGGCCCAGCGGCCCGCATCAGCCTTTTATCCCTCCCCGCAAGGGGAGAGAAGGGCGGGGAGTCTCAACAGCTTTTCACAATCCTTCCTAAAATCCCTGAAATTTCTTAATTAGAATTAATCTCAAGAAAGCCAACCATCTTCCTTTTTCTGAGCCTGTCTGCCTATGGGCCTTTGTCAATGCTGCTTCCCTTGTAAGGGATTCAAGAGACACCAATTACAGTCTGATTGTCTCCTCTTCAGCTAATATGCAGACACTTGTACTTTTTACATTTTTACATTAAACTAGCATAAATGAGATTAAAGAGGACATCAGCCAAAAATACATTATGAAATAATTACCTTAACTCTGTTAGGATGTGTTCAGATACAAAACCACACACTTCACCACAGCGCTGAAAGCGTAATTATATAAATATCAACTACTGTGTGTGGAAGTTTGAATACCAAGAATTAATCTCATGACATTCTATCCTCCATCACCACGTTTTTACTGGATATGTTCCTTTTCCTGGAACACCGGTGAGCACCGGGGGCACCAGTAAGGTGGTGTCCCCCACCTGCTGACTGATATAGCAATATCGCTCCTTGGTGCGCCCCTTTTTAATGCTTTTTAGCTTTTAGTGTTAGGTAATTTTTAGTACTTTAATTGGTCTTATGGGTTTTTAAGTTTTAGATTGTGTTGTGGATTTTAACTTTGTGAGCCACCCAGAGTCGTTTCGAGTTGGGTGGTTATATAGATTGGATAAATAAATAAATAAATAAAAATCTTCAGATGTACAGGATGGAGTTCAAGAAAATACCAAACCTTGGCAGAAACAGTTTTAAAAAATATTTGTTGCTGAGTTTTTACGGTACTTTGCTTACAGGAAAGTAATCACATATTTCTCCTCTATTTCAGATTACATAATGCTGTACAAATGAAGCAAAAAGATAAGCAAACAATTGGCCAATTGGAGAAAAAATTAAAAGCAGAGCAAGAGGCACGGACCTTTGTAGAAAAGCAACTGATGGAAGAAAAGAAAAGGAAAAAGTTGGAAGAAGCGACTGCTGCACGGGCCGTTGCATTTGCAGCTGCAACCAGGTGAAGACAAGTATACCTTGTCATCTCTAGAGTCGGAAAATAGGAGCTTTTAGGGTTTGGAACATGCCTGAGCTGGTGAATCCTACCTATCAAACTGTCAGTTTCTGAAGAGTAGTTATTTCTACTTAGTTTTAAAATAGCAAATTTTGTGATGGTGCTTTTTATTATTTACAAATTACAATGACTAGCAAACATCTTTTGAGCACCATCTTTTGATTATTTGCCATGTGTTTACACAATTGGAAACTGCCCGGAATGGGAAATGTATTTAATATAAAAAAGAAAGTTAATTCCAACTAGAGTAGATCCACTGAATCAATCTGAACCTGGTAAATAGTTAAGCATGATGATTCAGTTAGTCTATCAAGATATTTTTTATTTTGTTTCTGTGTTCCATGGCATTAATTATGGCACACAATTTTGTGACGTGCTAATTTGATAAGCATTCCCCATAGCCTTATACAAGAGCTTTTATTATTTCGTAAAAACCTCAAAACCTTGCTGGCACAATGGGTGTGGGGGGCAGCTGGGGTGATAACCACTCTTGGCTGGCTCATATAAATGTCGCCCGGGCTCCAGCTTTTAGCTTTCAGTGTTTAGTGTTAGTTTTAATGTTGGTTTTAGAAATCTGATAATGCGGCACTGGGGAGGGCTTTTTAAATCTTTTAAACTTCAAACAATTTAATGTTTTAACGTTTTTAGTTTAATGTTATTGTAGAATTTTATCTGTCATATCTATATGTGTAAGCCACCCGGAGTTGCCTTGGCTAGGGGGCGGCAGTAGAAATGTGATTAAAATAAATAAATACAAGTTATTAATAAACATGCTTCAGAAAATTGGGCGCAGGACTGAGTCTTATAGTACTCCACTTTTTACTTCCTCCCAGTTTGAGAGGCAGCCATTGATAATCACTCCACCTGACAAGTTATTCTATCCAGGTCACAACTAATTAGTTTTCTAATCAGAATAGAATTGGGCACTTTGTTCAAAGCTTTGCTGAAGTCATAAGAACATAAGAACAGGCTTGCTGGAACAGGCCACAGCCCATCTAGCCCAGCATTCTGTCTCACACAGTGGCTCAGTCAAGATATATTACATCTACAGCATTCCCACCATCTACCAATGAGGTTGTACAGTTAAGAAATGAGAAGTCTTTGGGACTACTATTCTTTACAATTCTGTGTTAGCTTCCACTTGTTACTACATTGTTTTCAAGGTGCTTGCAGAGTGACTATTTTATAATTTGCTCTAGAATTTCCCCTAACATTGATGCCAGGCTGACTGGTCTGTAGTTCCCAGATTCTCCCTTTTTGAAGATAGGGACAATGTTAGCCCTCCTCCAACCATCAGATAGACAGTGGTTCTGGGATCTCTTTAGCCAGTTCTTCAATACTCTTGGATGCAGTTCATCTAGCCTTGGACATTTGAACTCAGTCAAAGTAGTAAGGTATTCCTTGCCTAGTTGTTTATCAATCTCATACTACACACCTGTCCCCTCAACTTATACAGTACATTTTCCTATAGAATCATAGAATACCTTTTTGGAGGAAAACCAATGTAAAGTAGTTTACATATTTTGATTTGGATGGACCTGAAGGAAAGCTTTTTCATGCATCTCAAGCATTGTGGTAGATAGTGAACAACTAGCTGGATAGCTTGATGGTTTAGGTATCTGGCTATGGAGCCAGAGGTTGTGGGTTCGATTCCCCATTGTGCATCCTGGAAAAGTGAACCTGTGTGGCTTTGACCAAGCTACCAATCCCTCAGAAGAATAGAATGGTAAGCCAAATCTGAGTATTTTCTACCTAGAAAACCTTGGAGAGGGTCGCTATAATTTGAAATAAACTTGACAACAAACAATTTTGTTTTTGTTGTTGCATAAATGCTGCCTAAAATGGGTTTGCAAAACAGGTTTTTCTCCCCACATTGCATTCTGTTCGAGTTTAGAAACATTTGGTAGGGGAGAATTGCTAACTTTTCAGCAGGGACTAAGAAAGTTGGATGCCGGTGTTTCATTTTCCCTTCCAAGGGAAGTTCCTAATTTCCAGGAGAAATAAGTTCATGTTAAGAAGCCTATGGTGAGTTAAGTAGTTCATGAGGTGTTTGTATCCCGTTTACTGGCATTCTTTTTGATGCTGTTACTGAGCTGATATTTAGAAAGAACAAATGCAGCTCCCTTTCCAACCTTGCAGTGTTAACACTTTTATGAAATTAACTGTGGCACATGCTAAAATTTGCACCTCTTTTTCTTTTCCCATTTTATTTGGCAGAGGAGAATGCACAGAAACTTTACGAAATCGCATCAGAGACTTGGAAACAGAATGCAAGAAGTTAACAATTGATATAAAGCTCAAAGAAGATCAGATACGAGATCTAGAAATGAAAGTTCAGGTAAGGAAACCTTTCATGCTTCTCTCTATCCTCGCAGTAGTTATTACAGAGAGAATTTAAATGGTAGAATTTCTACACTTCACAATATTTACCAAAGTTTGAGAGACTTTCAGCATATGAGAATTCTTCTTGTTCTGCTGCCTCCAAATCTGAATATTGGTGATCCTCATGGCAATCAGCCATGAAGGCTGTCCTGAAAATATAATGCAGTTGCCTTCCACATCGCAGCATGACACCTGTACCACTGATCCAGTTCCGCGAGTCACTTTCTGGTCCTGAGCCCTTTTGGCACACAAAGTCCTCATCAGCCCCAGGACATGATGGATGAAGCTGCTGCCCTCCATCAAGATAGATTCAAGTGGGATTTAATCCATTTGAGGACCATCAGCCTTCCCTGTGGACTTTGGCACCCAAGGCTGTTAGTCCTCAAGGTTGTCAGGTTAGTTAACTGCTGCCTGACATTCAGCGTTGAGTTGCACGCAGTATGTTCTACTCTATTACCATAGAAGGATAACCTGGCCAGACACTTTATGAGAATTGCTTAGGGTTATCCAAAACAAAGCTGTTTTCGCTGGATTTTTCTTCTTCTTTGATGTTTCCGTTTCTTTAGGAAGAATTACATATTTCCACTCTGACAAGAATTGCTTTTCACACACAATTTTATTTCTGTTCTTAATTGTTTGTTTGGCAATATGAAAGTTTTGTAATTTCAGAATTAACACCTAATAGCATTAATACATTTTGGAGATGCTTCATTCCAAAGCATAGTCTAACACAGGGGTCCCCAACCACCGGGCCACAGACTGGTCTGAGCCATGGACTGTCCTACTGGGCCGCCGGGGTGGGTGGCGCTGGGAGCACCAATGGCAGCCTTCTGCCCTCAACGTGCTCCACCAGGTCTGCCTGGCAAACAGAGCGTGAGCATGGGCTTCAGACTACAGCAGATAGGCAGGTGGCCAGGCCCCTCCACGTTGCTTAACTACAGCAGGGCTCTGCCCCCCCCACACACACACACACACACCTGTGTGCAGTGACTGTGCTCTTCCCCCACTTACCACTCTGTGGGAAAGTTATTTAGTATGAAGCCAGTCTGTGGTGCAAAAAAGGTTGGTGACCCCTAGTCTAAAGACAAGCTATTCAGGTATATTGGACTGCACAATGTTAGCTTGGAATTTCATATTGATCTCTCACGGAGTTCATTAAGCCCTGAAGGAGGGAACAGGAGGATTTGGGAAGGATGTGAGCAGAAAATCCATGATTATGCCTGTGGTGTAAGGACTGGAGTGACATATTAGGATTCAGGTTTTGAATCCTTGCTCAGCAATGGAACCACACAGAAGAAGAGGCAAGTGAAACAAGTAAAACTACTTCAAAAATATTTCACTTAACTTTAAGTCCCTGCTATGGTCATTATAAGTCATTTCTGACTTAACAGCACATCACGCTCACACACACATTTCAGTGTCCAAACTGCTGCTTGTTATGATTGCTGTAAATATTTCTGATTTGACAGTATATAACACTCACGTTGTGTGTGTATACATGCATGCACACAAAAACACACACACACTCTTCCATGTTCATACTTCAGCTTCTGTAAATCTAAATTACATTTATATTTAGATTAATTATGTCTAAATATGTCTTTTTGCATACTATTTCCATTTACAAAGGATATAACAAACTGGTCCTAACTTCGGCATATTGTATCTTGGCCTGCACATTTCTCATCTTCATTTGTTTTTCCTTATATCTCTGTTACAAGACCCCTTTTTATAATTCTCCTGCCTTTTAATCCCTTTCAAAGGAGCTACGGAAATACAAAGAGAATGAAAAGGATACAGAAGTGTTAATGTCAGCACTTTCAGCTATGCAGGATAAGACACAGCATTTAGAGAACAGCTTGAGTGCGGAGACAAGAATCAAATTAGATCTGTTCTCTGCATTAGGAGATGCAAAAAGACAACTTGAGATAGCCCAAGGTAAGTGAAATCCTTTAGAGCAGCACAAAATAAGATGGTGCCCTCTTGTGTGCAATAAGATGTGATGCACATGTGCAACTAGAAGGCACTTCCATGTGAACTTTCCTTACAAAATGCAGGGATCCTTGTCAGTTGGTAGTTGCTTGGTTGCATTTGCCTGGGATATGATAGATCTTGATTCATTGGAGTTTTGAGCAGCTTTTCTGGGAGCATTGGGGACTGCTTCAAGAAGGGTTAGCTGGGCAGGGGAAACATTGAACACATGGAGATATTCTAGAAGGGTTTAAGAAATCAGTCTTAGTGATGAAACACCTACAGTTCAAGTGCTATACAAAAGAGAAAAGGATGATATACTCCTTTGAAGAAAAATCCTGTGAAGAACCTTCAGGTATAGAAAGTGAAGTGAAAGCTGCTCTGAAAGAACGAAGTAGAAATAAATCACCAGGAGTGGATGGGATACCGATACAAGCAACAGAGAATGCATCTGTTGAAATGTTAACAAGAATATCAAGCAAATCTGGAAAACGAAACAATGCCCCACAGACTGGAAATGTTCAATATATATCTCAGTCCTTAAGAAAGGAGATGTCATAGAACTACAGTAAAGCATTTGATTGTGTGGATCATGAGAAACTGTGGGTGGTTTTGAAAGAAATTGGGTTGCCTCCTATACTGGCGATGGTGAACCTTGGCACTCCATGTGTTCTTGGACTACAATTACCAGGAGTCCAAGTCAGCACACCTGCTGATCAGGGCTTCTGGGAGTTGAAGTTCAAGAACTTGTGCATGCGTAAATGTGGTTATGTCAGCCATAAATGTGCCTGTGGCTGTCGTAAATGCTTTTCAAAGCATAGGTTCTCCTTCGTATAGTTTGTGAATCCCTACTAATGGGTTATGCGCCTACGCAGAACATAGATTGGAGGCTTTAAAGCTGATTGGTTAAAAGTTTTGGCGGTAAGACCGCCCACCATACCACCCAACCTGAGGCGCCAGTTCGCCATTTTACCTCCGTTCTCTTCTTTCCACCTCAGCAGCAGGACGATCGTTGAGAGCTTCCTCAATTTTTCTGTCGATTCCATCGGAAAAGACCTATTCAATATTTTATTTTTTTTCCAGCAATCTTGTCCTCCGGACAGGATTGCCACCCCGGTGCTGTTTCTTCTCTGAGGACTCAGTTACCTTTTTCGCTCAGGTCACCATTTCCCCCCTCAAGGGGGTGGCGGCTGGTCGCCCCTTTGGGGTGTTTTTCTCTCGAACGTTCTACGTTCTCCATGGCCTTCTTTGAGAGGAATTTTTCATGGCTGCGGCCTTCAAACAGTGTTCTTCTTGCTTCAAGAAGTTTCCGGCTTCGGACGGACATAGTCAGTGCCTTTTCTGTCTTGGCGAGTCATACCAGAGCCAGTCTTGCGCACACTGTAAAAATTTCACCCGTCTGGCGGTCCAGAACCGAAGTAATAGATTGAAGGCACACCTGATGGAGCTCACCCTTGCTTCCACCGTGGCTCCTTCCACTTCTACCTCAATGAGTGCTCCTCCGCCCAAACAGGCTCTCAAACCTTCTTCCTCACTTCTTTTTCACAAAAAGAAAAAGAAGGACAAGAACGGGGACAAGAAAAAGAAGCACAGGTCGGAAGAATGTTGCTCTTTACCACCGACTCCTCATCCTCCAACCTCTCCTGGGCCTTCACCGCCTTTCTCCACCACGAGATGTCCCTCGCCGGGATCTTCCGCTTGGGGTGGCCGTTCTTCGTCGGACTCTCCAAACAAGGGTCGCAGAGCTGGTGCTCCAGCTCGCCCTTGCATCCCTCTTCTTCTACATCACCGGCTGGTGAGAGGGGCCGTTCCACTGCACGGCAAGTCTCCATGTCCCCAAGGCCACGTACTCCCACTATTAACGCTCCGGCAGCCACCATTTTGGCTACCATTTCGTCGCCCATCATTCCTCCCACCGTTTCGCCTCCCACCATTTCGTCGTCACCGGCTACCATCACTGCTGGCCAGATGGACCTCTTCAAGAGTATGTTTGAGGCCATGGAAAAATCCTTTACCGACCAGTTTAAGGCCACCATTCCTGCGGCCTCTGCGGCTCTGGTACCAACCACCGCAAGACCCAGGGATTCTGGCCCTGCTGTCGCTCTGCCGCCCTCTCGAGGGTCGAGCAGTCACTCCGCTGGGCAGGCCATAATGGATTGGCACGATCCCGATGCAGCTTCCAGAGTCCCCCCCCCCCTCATCCTCCAATGATTCCAGTTCGTCCTCGGAGGAGGAGGGGGGGATGTCAACGCGGAAAAGACGCCCGACCAAGCGATTGGTGCCGTCGATCCGCCGAGGGGAGAGGACCAAAGATCTCTCATGGCGATGCTCACCCGTTAGGGCACTGCCCTTAACCTACGAGTTGACCAGCCGCCATTGGAAGGGGAGGACCAGATGACAGCCAAGTTGGACAAGAAGGCCATCAGACCGGTCCACATTACAATGCACCCTTCTATGCTAACTTCTGCAAAGGCCACCTGGAAGAAGCCCATTTCAGCCCACTCCGCTTCGTCCAGACTCGATGGGATGTGCCGAGTTCTGGACGAGGACGTCAAGTTCCTCCAGGCACACCCACTGCCGAATTCCCTGGTTGTGAAGGCCTTCCAGCATAAAACGGCTGTCAGCGGGTTTCCGGTACCATTAACTCTGGAAGGAAAGAAGCTGGATGCGGTGGGTCGTAAGTTTTACGCCACTGCTTCTCTTTTCCTTAGGGCAGCGAACTATTCAGCTGCTATGGGGCTGTACCACTCGCATCTTTCGGAGCGGGCTAAGACTCTCACCACCAAGCTGCCATCTGACCTCCAGAAGGAACTCGTCTCACTAAGCGAGGAGGGTGACTTTCTGGCCAAACAGCAAATGAGGACTGCACGGCACATCAATGATTATGTGGCCAAGGACATGTCTTCCGCCGTCCATCTACACCGACATGCTTGGCTTAGAGGAACTACCCTCTACGACTCCATGAAAAAGTTGATTGAGGAGTTCCCCTTTGATGGCCAGGGTCTGTTTGGCCAAGATACTGACAAAGTCCTCAATGAGTTGCGCCAGAAAAACTCAACAGCAAAATTCTTGGGTCTCACCACTCCATCACAGCCCACGAACCTGAGGTTCCAACCCTTCACCCACCACTACCGAGGGAACCCTCAGCAACAAGGGGGAATCTGTGGCACAGACCAAGACGAGTTTTTACCGACAAAGGCAGCAGCACAACAAACAACGGTACCAGCCCTATGGTCAGGGTAAGTGCACGGATGCCAAGTCCAAGTCATGCATTTGACTTTTCTCCGGCCAAGACTCTCTTGCTCCAACTCCTGTATCTCCCCCTCCGGAACTTCCTCCAGGTGTCGTCCGGCATCACGAACGATCGGTGGGTCTTGAAGATCTTGTCCGCTGGTTACGCCATCGAGTTCAACCGGATGCCTCGGGTAGGAAAACCATTTCACCACCTCATCTCTCCATCTGGAAGAAGAAGTTGCAACCCTTCTCTCCAAGGAGGCAATTGAGCTGGTACCACCGACCGATTGGGACAGCGGTTTCTACTCAAGGTAATTCGTTGTCCAGAAGAAGGACGGAGGCCTCCACCTGATTCTGGACCTGCATCGCCTCAACAAGGGCATCCACACCAGGGAGTTCCAGATGGTGACTCTCCAGACCATCCTCCCCCTCATCAACAAATGGGACTGGTTTACGGTTCTGGACCTCAAGGATGCTTACTTTCACATCAGCATTCTCGAGGAGCACAGACGGTTCCTTTGTTTCAGGATAGGGGACTCTGTGTACCAATACCGCTGCCTACCGTTTGGTCTGGCCACAGCACCGAGAGTCTTCACCAAATGCATGGCTCCGGTGGCTGCCTTCCTCTGCCAGAAGGGGATCAGGGTCTTCCCGTACATCGACGACTGGCTGATAGTCTCTCCCACCAAATTGTCCACCATTCGGGACACGGAGTACACCGTCCATCTCATGAAGAGTCTTCGCCTCAGGATCAATTTTACCAAATCAAAGTTGGAACCTTCACAGCGAGTGGAGTACATTGGAGCAGTTCTGGACTCGCTGGCAGTCAGGGCCTTTGCCCCAGAGAAACACCTACTGGACATTGCACAGGTAGTAAGCGATTTCAGGACCAAACCCTTTGTCAGAGCGAAGAAGGCTCAACGACTCCTGGGCTTGATGGCTTCAACCACAGCAGTGATTCCTCACGCCAGATTGAAGTTCCGGTCCCTACAATCGTGGCTTCTCCACGAATTCGATCCGCTCACGGAGAGTCAGTCCAACCGGTTGCTTCCCTCTCCGGAACTGGTGGACCAGCTGGCGTGGTGGACCACGCATCTCAATGTGGCGATGGGGAAAAACTTTACCCTCCACAGCCGTCTCCAAGTTCTGACCGACGCGAGCAACCTCAGCTGGGGTGCTGTTTGCGGGACTCTAACGGTCAATAACACCTGGTCTCCTCACGAGATCGTCCACCACATCAACTACCTGGAGTTGCTGGCCATATGTAAGGCCATGCGGTCCTTCGAGACATTGCTATGTGGGAAGGCAGTTCAAATAGCATCAGACAATACCACCGCGATAGCATACCTGAACAAGCAAGGAGGGACAAGGTCCACAAAGTTGCTATATCTGGTGGTGCAACTTTGGGAGTGGTGTCCCGAGAGACACATCTTTCCAATTGGAGTCCACATTCAGGGAAAACTGAATGTGCTGGCCGACCACCTGAGTTGCCTCACATTGACGACCCACGAGTGGGATCTGGACAACAGGGTATTCCACTCCCTTTGCAAGACGTGGGGGACCCTAAGCATTGACCTCTTTGCATCAGAGTCCAACCGCAAGTGTCCCAGATACTGCTCCAGGGCGGGCATCGGACTGAATTCCGAGGGCGACGCCTTCATGAAACGGTGGGACCAGGACTACCTTTATACCTTTCCCCCGTTTCCTCTGGTTCAGAAGGTCCTCACCAGGATGTACCAGCAACGGGCAAATGCTATTCTCATCGCTCCAGCATGGCCACGTCAACCCTGTTATCCACTTCTGTTGCACATGTCGTCACAGTCTCGCACGCTGCCAGACTCTCTGATGCTTCTACAAATGGAGCAAGGGCAACTTCACCATTCGGACCTGCCCAGTCTCCACCTCCCCACGTGGAGGATAATCCCAGACTGTCCAGGATCTTGGAACTAGCAAGGCGCCCCTCTACGAGGAAGTCCTATGCCCCCAAGTACAGGCAATTTCGTGCCTTCCTGGATACTCAACAGGTGCTACAACACATCATAACGTACCTCCTCCATTTCGCGGAGCTGGGTCTCAGCATTAGCTCAATCAGGGTCGATCTGGCAGCAGTAGTAGCCCACTCTCCAGCTGGATCCCCTGCATCTGGTGCCTTCCGCGACCAAACGGTGAAGCGTTTCCTCAAAGGCCTGCGAAACGCTTTCCCTCCAGTTAAGACTCTACCCGCACAATGGTCGTTATATACAGTCTTGGATGCCCTCACTAGGGTTCCCTTTGCGCCAATGGCTACTGTGGATGTGCGTCTCCACCTGGAAGACTGCATTTGTTGTGGCCATCATGTCTGCTAGACGAGCTGGTGAGCTGGTTGCTCTACGGGTGGATGCCCCATTTCTCAAAATTTTCAATGGCCGCGTGGTGCTCCATGCCGTCATCACCTTTTTACCAAAGGTAGTCTCTCAATTTCATATGGCTCAGACTATATCTCTACCAACTTTCTTTCAAAACCCCAGCAACATTCAAGAAAGGACCTGGCACACGCTTGATGTGAAACGAGCTTTATTGTTTTACACCAGCAGGATCCGTGAGTTCCGTAGGTCATAGCGTCTGTTTGTTGTCTATGGGGGAAAGTCCAAAGGCGAACCAACTCGTCCCAGAGGTTCTCCAAATGGATTACGTCAACCATCTACCTGGCCTACGAGTCTGCCTCGTTGCCACCTCCTCCACATGTAAGGGCACATTCTACCAGGGTGGGTGCTACCTCCACTGCCTTTTTGGAGGGCACCCTGCTCAAGGACATTGTAAGGCTGCTACCTGGTCCAGGGCTTCCACATTTGTCCAACACTACAGGATGGACACCAGAGCCACTGCGAATGCCAGACTTGGTCGGTCCATCCTACCTGACTGACATACTGCATCATGGAATCATCTCATCCGACTGCCCACCGACCAAGTAAGTGTGAGTTTGCTAATCTCCCAATAGTGGGGATTCACAAACTATACGAAGGAGAAAGTTGGGTTTCACTTACCAGTGATAACTTTCGTTCTTCGAGTATATAGTTTGTGAATACACACTACCCACCCTGCCTCCCCTCTTGAGCAGCATGGATGAGATCATTTGGTTTATCCTGTGCTTGGCTTAAGTATGGAACTGAGGTAAAATGGCGAACTGGCACCTGAGGATGGGTGGTACGGTGGGCGGTCTTACCGCCAAAACTTTTAACCAATCAGCTTTAAAGCCTCCGATCCATGTTCTGCGCTGGCGCATAACCCAATAGTGTGTATTCACAAACTATATACTGGTAAGTGAAACCCAACTTTCCCTTCTATTTCCAGCTGGGAGTATACTGCTGCTTCAGCCAGGAGAGGGTGCTCCAAGTTAATGAATCTGTGTTCTAACTGATAACCATATGTATTTACTGTACTACTTATATTTTGGAATAGTAGCCATGTTGGTCTGTGTTTCATGCATATCAGAGAATAAACAAAACAAAAACACCGTAGCAGCGCTTTAAAGACTAACAGTTAGTCTATAAAGTGCTGCTACAGCGTTTTTGCTTTATTATATGATGATAATAATTTCGTGTCAGAGACTACTCTGAGTTGAAAGGTTTTTTGCTGGAGAAACTCCGCTCAGGGGACTCCAGAATGAGGCTCCTATCATGTCCCCAAGTGTCGTTCTCGGGTATCGAAACCCAACCTTCCATTCTACAGCTCAGCGTTTTAACCACTAAGCCACTGGGGGAGCTGAAGTGTATTCTCTGATATATTGTACTTATATTTTGGTATTTGTAGTTTTGCATTGATGTCTTGTACCACAGCCTTTGGGTTATAAACTTGATTGCTTGTGGGTTGTTAAGTAGAAGATTTTGTTATTTGTTTCTGTTTAACATTGCAGGCCAGATAATTCAGAAAGATCAGGAAATCAAGGACCTAAAACAGAAGATTGCAGAAGTCATGGCAGTTATGCCCAGCATAACATACACTGCAGCCACCAGCACTCTGAGTCCTGTTTCCCCACATTATTCTTCAAAATTTGTGGAAACCAGCCCTTCTGGACTTGACCCCAATGCCTCAGTTTATCAGCCCCTGAAGAAGTAAATGCCCGCTTCCAGTTTGTTCAATGGAAGGGATCACACAGAAAAATCTCTTGCAGTCAAGATGAAACTTGTATTGTACGAGACAATACTTCTTTATTGTTTAAAAAATAAAAATAAGGAAGTGGAGGGGAAAGAACCCCCAACACCACAGTTTGGCTAGAACCTGCCCATGAGTTTTTTCTTGTAAATTTTTAGAAAACCTCACAGAACTTTACAGTTTTTTTCCCTTGGCCAATACATTAAGGGAAGAAGAACCCATAAATCTTGGTTTGCACATAGCAAATTCCACCTCTCCTTCTTTCTTCCCTCAAATTGCATATTCTTACAAGGTTTCCTCTTGGGGGGAATTAAATGTCAAGGAGCTCTGCTTGATTACAAACCTTTTCTTTAAAAATATATATAATGAAGCCAAAGAGGCAAATTAAAAATTCTGAGGAATAATGATGGAAATTGTTTAGTTTTTTTTTATTTTAAGAGTAGAAGATTTTGAAGTCAAGCAAGGCTTCGATGATGTCAGTGTATTGCCAAGGGGAGGGATAAGGGAGGGAAAATGTGTGCAACTTTTAAAAAATTTGCTCACCCCTCTAAGGACCAAATGAATATTAACAAGGCACAAGTTTTAGGGAAGTCAAAAATAATATGGAATAGGTCAGTGATGGCGAACATTGGCACTCCAGGTATTCTTGGATTTCAATTCCCAGAAGCCCAAGTCCCTGTAAATCCACACAAATGCGTTTACTGCACATACGCACAGTAAACCCATTCATGTGGATGTACAGGGACTTGGGCTTCTGGGAATTGAAGTCCAAGAATACCTGGAGTGCCAAGGTTCTCCATCATGGGAATACATAGATAATAATGTTTGATTCCTGTCAGGGTGTTTACTCACTTGAGAATTGCGTGTTCAACCGTGCTGTGAGAAAAGAAGAGTCATTTCAAGAGGAAACTTGTTAGTAAAAAGAATTTTCTCCCCCTTTTGCTGTCATCCGGCTTATTACATTAAACTCATTTTACAGAGTCTGCTGCAGATCTTAAATGATAATCTGGATGCCCTTTGCCATCCAAGCTTACATATTTTTTAATTTGTCTGTTCGTTTGGGGTACAAAATCCAGCAGTGTTCACTAGAGAAGAATATGCTGTAGAGGGCTTAGTAGAAAGAGAGGAAGTGTTTTTGGTGAAGACAGAATTGTGCAATGTACTGTATACAGGAAACTGTCAGGCAGGCTTATGAAGCAGCAGTTTGTAGGGATGTTTTGATTTTTTTAAAAAAAAAAAAAAAAGTGAACTGCGATTACGCTCTAGTATCATCTTGTGTTTGACAATTTAATTTCAGTGGGGCTGACTAAATCTCAGCCAGTGTGCCAAGGCGTTTTTAGAACAGTTTTTAGAAGAAACTCGTACAATTGCACAAGATTTAAGTTTAAATGTATAGTCCGCATCAGTAGGAAAGTGTGTTACATTGGCAACTTTCAAAGTTGGGGTGTGGGTGGGAGGGGGCCGTGGGAAGGGATACAAAATTGTATTAGTAACTAGCAAAAGTATAAAATAAAGCTATTTTTGATTTTTGCAAACATGCAGTAGACTCTGGGAGGGCAAGATTCTTCCTTAAAAACAAACAACACTTTTTAAAGTTTCATGTGAATTGGCAAGTATGCCTTGTTAAAAAAAAATAAGTAGGACAAGCAAGTCAACAAATATAGGAGTATTAAAGATCCATCATTTTTTAATCGGAGATTCTTTTGAGATTTAAAAAAACTAGCTTTAGCCAGGTGTGCATGTTTCTGTCATTTGCATTTTTGAATCATCTTGTGTAATTGTCACCATGAAAGTGTTACTCAGAAATTTCATAGGTTCTCATCTTTGTGCAAAACATGGACTATTGTCACTGATTTTTTTTGTGTTGAGGTTCCCCCATTTTTTTATTTTTATTTTTTGTTGCCTTTCAGGGCACTAATTTTGTTCAAATACTTGGTCTTGGCTGCATTCTTCTTTTTTCTGTGGGGTTTACAAAAAAATAAACATTTTCTTGCAGATAATGCAGCTTTCTGTTGTCTTTTATGAGCCCTAGATTACTGTGGTTATATACAGTATTGACTTTTTGAAAATGACCTTTATTGGCCAATTGCCTACTGCTTGAGCCATTTCCACAGTTCTAGAGAAAAGCAGAACATATTGGCTTTTCAGAGCGTGCCAGCATTACCTTAAAACTGATGGCGAACCTTGGCACTCCAGCTGTTCTTTGACTTCAATTCCCAGAAGCCCATGTCAGCACTGCTGCTGATCATGGGAACTGAAGTTCAAGAACAGCTCAAGTACTAAGGTTCGCCATCTCTGCCTTAGAACAGGGTTCCTCAAACTTGACTCTCCAGATGTTCTTGGACTTCAATTCCCAGAAGTCCTGATCAATAGGAGTGCTGACCTGGGCTTCTGCTAACTAAGTCCAAGAACACCTGGACAGCCAAAGTTGAGGAAGCCTACCTAAGAATAAGGGTGGATGAGAGTTGGGGATCACATTGACCCATCATCCATTTTGTTGCTGGCTATGCACCCCCATTTCCAACGCTCCTATGGCAGTGGTAACTGCAGAGCTTTATGTGCAACAGGGTGCTTGTATAATTGGAAACACAGAAGGTCTCTAAATCCTGGAGATTCAATGTGTGTGATTTTTCACCTGACTGGCATTAAGCATTCAGATAAGAATCTGCCTTTCCTTGCCTCAGTTCAGACGAGGGTGCTTACAAAGCTTTCCTTTCTTAATCTCAGTTGAAATCCCAAGCATGCAGTGATACCTGCATTTAGATTGCCATCCTTTTTGTTGGAAGATCTCAATCAAACACTAATGTGACCTGCTTGTCAGGTTGCAAGCAGGAGAGCAGAATAAGTAGCGAGGAAAACACCTTATCTATGATTGCTATGTCACTCTAGAGCAGTGATGGCCAACCTTTTAGAAACCTGGTGCCCAAGGAGGAGGAGGAATCTGGGCAGGCACCACGAGTGCTCACACACATATGTGATGTCGTCGGCATGCCTCTGGCAAAGTCATGTGGGTGCATGCGTGCTGGCAACACCGTGTGTGCTTCCCCCCATGTGAGCTTCCCACCCCTGGTACTCCCCAACCCCCACGGGGTTTCCTCACCACCCCCCACAAGTGCTCTCCACTCTACCGGGTCTCCCCACCCCCCACTGGGCCTCCCTACCCCTGTCAGGCCTCCCCACCGGGCCTTTCTACCCACCCACCCACTCCCAGCCAGTCCTCTCTCCCTACGAGTGCTCCTCACCTTACCTCTCCCAGCCACAGCCTCCCAGATGGGATTTCAGCTTCCCCTCTCACCTCTCCTTTGTTAGAAAGAGCCAGCTGGGCCTTGAGTGGCTGAACTTCCCCTCGAGGGTGTGCGTGCCAGGAGAAAGGCTGCATGCCACGTCTGGCACGCGGGCTATAGGTTTGCCACCACTGCTCTAAAGACAACAGGTTCACATCACATGTATGGTAATCTGCAACAATAAATTATCTTTTTTTCAGAAAAACGAGTTAAACAAGACTCCTCAACTGGGTGCCTAAAGATTCCTTTTTTGTGGGTGCCCAAATATTCCTTTTAATCCAAAGCGGATTCAGCCAAGGCCTTAAACTGCTACCTGATGGCCACCTGATCCTACATTTTCTGCTTACAGATAGCACAGAACTGGCTCTGTGTTTCAGTGTACTTCAGCTAGTCTTGCTAAGCATCAGAAAGACTCCATAATTTTTTCCCATTTAAAGGGAAATAAGTCCTGATGTTACTTCAGTGAGACCACATTTTCCTTGTAAATCATGCATTGAAAATTGGAGGAATGCACTCAAAACATTGAACCATAAGTGCAGTGCAAATTTAGTACACTCTCGACTGTTCTCCCTAGGATTAGAAGCCACATTGTATTGCTCCAATTAAGATTAGGAATTAGAAGACATGAAAAGTGCTTGTTTGAAGTGTGTCATCTATATTGTTTGCAAGATGATTAAGGAACATAATCATTTTCAGATAATGGAAACCTGTATTTGGCCAGCCTTTGATCTGCAGATAGTTGAACTTCTTAAAATGAAAAAAGAAAAAATCCCTTCAATTGGCTCATCAAGCTTTATTTGCATTGCTGCCAAATTGTATGGAAAAATAGGGGTTAGGAGGGATCAGCTGTAGTTACCTGCAACACTTGTGTCATGTTTGTGATCTTGCCAAAGCAAATGGAGAACTACACTTGCAGCAAGCGCAAGCTGGTTGCACTACTAGAAGAGAGGGTCCAGCAGCTAGAGGCCCGCATATCTAACCATCAACAAATTAAAGAGATTGAGCTGTTCTTGGACAGAGCGGAGCAGACTATCCTGGACAAAAAAGAGACAGGCCACAGTTCTGAGGAGGAAATCATTTCACTAACTCAGGAGGTAGATGCATGGAGGAATGTGACTCATAGAAGAAGAAGGGCAAGGAATCACTCTGAGAGTCTGAAGTTACAGAATCAATTTGAGGCTCATTCCCTAATCACACCTGATGAGGAACACACAGAGGAACAACTGGTTCCACCTGAGGATCTCTCCTTCATCACACTTGATGAGATACAGGAAGATAAACGACAGGAACAAACTGAAGTCCTCTCCCTTAATATGGTTGATGAGGTGCATGTAGATGAACAGATTGCAGGAGAGAGGCTCCTTGTACTAGGTGATTCAATAATTAGAAATACAGAGAGATGGATTTGTGATGCACACGATAACCGTATAGTGACTTGCCTGTCAGGTGCACGAGAAATCTAGATAGCTTGTTGAGAGAAATGGGAAGGAGTACCAATGATATGGGGAAGGCCAAGCGGTCAGTCTCAGAAGCCAAATTCAGGTTGTTAGGAAGAAGACTTCCAAGATAGCATTTTCAGAAGTACTGCCTGTTCCTCGTGCAGGACCTACCAGGCAGGCAGAGCTCAGAAGCCTCAATGCATGGATGAGGCGGTGGTGTCGAGAGGAGGGCTTCAGATTTGTCAGGAACTGGAAAACATTTTGGGGCAAGCCAAATCTGTTCAGGAGGGATGGGTTGCACTTGAACCATGATGGGACCAGATTGCTGGCACTCAACATCAAAAGGGCTGCAGAGCAGCTTTTAAACTGATAACTGGGGGAAAGCCGACAGGAGCTGGGCAGCATCCGGTTCGGGAAAGTGTACTTGAGTAGTGAGGAGGATGCAAAAATTACTGAGCAGAGCGAGGAGCTAGTCACCAGCACTCTAGCAGAAGGATGCAAGAGGCAGTCTAACAATGCAACTGGACTCAAAAGACTGTATCAGAAAAGCATATATAAATGCTTGTATGCAAATGCCAGAAGCCTCCAGAACAAAATAGGGGAGCTGGAATACTTAGCAATAGATTAAAACATTGATATTATTGGCATCACTGAAAACCTGGTGGACGGATGATAACCAATGGGATACAGTTTTCCCAGGCTACAAATTGTACAGGAAGGATAGGAAGGGGCAAACGGAAGGTGGTGTAGCCTTGTATGTCAAAGAAGCGAAAAAATCGTACGAATTGGAATATCTAGGGATTTGGAGTCACGATTAGAAGCTCTGTGGGTAAGAGTACCAGGCCACAAGGATGGTCTAACAGTAGGCATATACTATCAGCCTCCAACCCATCGCCTGAGGGAGACTAGCAATTGGAGAATGTTGTAAAGGAGGCATCTAAGAAGGGAAGCCTGGTTATAATGGGGGACTTAAATTACCCTCACATAAGACTTGGTGAACTGGGGCAGATGGTTGAAGACCCAACTAGAGGTACAAGAATCCTTGACTTGTTCCTGAGTAAAACTCAGGATCTGGTGCAAGATGTTAATGTGACTGATCCAATAGGGAACAGTGACCACAACTCAATTATGTTTAACTTGATCATAGACCGCAAGTCACTGATAAAATATAACACAGAGACTTTAAATTTTCAAAAAGGAAATTTCCCAAAGATGAGGAAATTAGTAAAAAAAAGAAGAGGCATGGAGACTGTTTACAAAAACAATAACAGAGGCCCAATTGGAATGCATACCCAAAAGGAAAAGGCACTGCCAGGTCCAAGAGTACTCCGATGTGTTCGGGAAGTGATCAAAAGCAAGAAAAGCTCATTTAGAAGATTGAAGGCTTGTCCGAACGAGGACAACAGGCAGAAACATGAATTCTGGCAGAACAAATGCAAGGCAACAATCAGGAAAGCAAAGCAAGACTTTGAGGAGCCTATAGCTAAAAGCACACAGAGAAATAACAAAGACTTCTTTAAGTACATTAGAAGTAAGAACCCAATTAGGAATGCCATTGGACCATTAGACGACAATGGAAGGCAAGGGGTTATTAAAGAGGAAGCAGAGATTGCAGAAAGACTCAATGAATTCTTTGCTTCAGTATTCACTGAAGAAGACAGAGACCACATGCCCAAAACAGAGGCTATCTTTGTAGGGAGGGAAACCGAAGAATTAAACCAGACAGAAATAACCAGGGAGTTCATAAGGACTTACGAACATATGTGGTGGAGTTGTGATGTGGTTAAAGCTTTTTGGCTTAAAATAGAAAATGAAATATCTCAAATAATGGGTAGTAACTTTAAGCTGGAGTCAGGTACCGCCTTATTGATGGAGTTTGACAATATGAATATGGAAGAACACAATATAGAACTATTAATAATATTGACAACTGCAAGACAATGTATTGCTAGAAATTTATTTATTTATTTATTTATTTTTGCACATTTATATCCCGCCCTCCTGGTGGGTACACCACTCAGGGCGGCTAACAATATAATAAAAAATACAATAAAAACAATTCAATGACAATAACTAAAAACAAACCTAACACCCAAATTGGAAGAATGATTCTACAGTGGATATAGAGGAATGGTATAGAGAAATGTGGCATCTTTCACTTAATGTTAAGTTAACTTGGGAATTGAAAATAAAAAGAGGTATGACAGATAAAAATAAATTTGGAATCATGTGGAAACCATTTCTGGTTTATACACAGTCTGAAGGTAAAGGTAGCAGACCAGCCCCAAGTCACATGAGTTTTTGGTTATAATATGTGATGCTGGGCAGCTCTGCAACTCCCAAGGCACTGGGGTATTATCTTATACATAGCACTGGGGTATTATCTTATGTTTAGATTTGTTTTTCTTTTTAAGATAGTGTATTTTTCACATTAAAATGGTATCTGTCTAAACAAGAAGGTTTAAATAAGTATGTGATTTTACTTTTAATTTTTACTTGTAACTTGATTTCTATGTTATTTTTTATTATGTATCGATATCTTTTTCTTTGTGTATTACTTTTCCTTTTTTAAAAATAATAATAAAAATTAATTAAAAAATAAAGTGAAGATAACAGGAAAACAGGAAAAAAGAAATAACCAGGGAGGAGATCCTTGCATGTCTTGTTAAACTAAATGCTAACAAATCACCAGGACCAGATGGCATCCATCCACGAGTTCTCTTGGAACTTAAAGATGAAATTGCTGATCTCCTAGCCAAAAGATATAATCTTTCTCTCAAATCAGGCTTTGTGCCTGATGACTGGAAGGTAGCGAATGTAACACCAATTTTCAAAAAAGGATCCAGGAGTGATCCAGGAAATTACTGACTGGTCAGTTTGACATGTGTCCCAGGTAAAGTGATGGAAACCATCCTAAAAGATATAATTAATAGGCACATAGAAGAGAAGGCGCTGCTTAAGGAGAGCCAACATGGCTTTTGCAAGGGCAGATCGTGCCTCACTAATGTTGGAATTTTTTGAGAGTGTCAACAAGCATGTGGATAAGGGGGATCCAGTTGAAATTGTTTATCTGGACTTTCAGAAGCCTTTTGACAAGTTCCCGCACCAAAGGCTCTTGAATAAATTTGCCAGTCATGGAATAAAGAGACACGTATTGTCCTGGATCAGCAACTGGCTAAGGGACAAGAAACAGAGGGTAGCACTAAACGGACACTTCTCCAAGTGGAGGGAAGTCAAGAGTGGGGTCCCCCAAGGTTCACTACTGGGACTCCTGCTTTTCAACCTCTTCATAAATGATCTAGAAGTAGGAGTAAATAGCAAGGTAGCCAAATTTGCTGACAACACTAAATTATACAGGGTAGTGAAAACTGAGAGATTGTGAGGAGCTCCAGAGGGATCTCTTGGCACTGGAGGAGTGGGCAAAACAGTGGCAAATGAGCTTCAACATTAGTAAGTGCAGAGTGATGTACATCGGGGCAAAAAAAAATATCCCAATTACATTTATAATCTGATGGGGTCTGAACTCTCTGCGACAAACCAGGAAAGGGACCTTGATGTCCTGGTGGACAGCTCAATGAAGGTGTCAACCCAGTGTGCCTCAGCAGCGGGGGGAAAACAAACTCAATGCTAGGGATCATTAGGATGGGTATAGAAAATAAGGCAGCAAGTGTCATTTTGCCTCTTTATAATTCTATGGTGAGGCCCCATCTGAAATACTGTGTACAGTTCTGGTTGCCATACCTCCAGAAGGATATTATGGAGCT
Source organism: Bradypodion ventrale (assembly GCA_035047345.1). Classification (NCBI taxonomy): domain Eukaryota; kingdom Metazoa; phylum Chordata; class Lepidosauria; order Squamata; family Chamaeleonidae; genus Bradypodion; species Bradypodion ventrale. The sequence goes on along the minus strand of JAWDJE010000008.1, from coordinate 3,908,485 downwards.
GGAAAAAGTGCAGAGGAGGGAAACCAGAATGATTAGGGGACTAGAACACCTTCCTTACCATCTGAGGTTGCAACAGTTGGGCCTCTTCACTCTTGAACGACGGCATCTAAGAGGTGACCTGGTTGAAGTTTATAAAATCATGTACGGTGTGGACAAAGTAGATAAGGAAAAACTTTTCCCTATCGCACAACACTAGAACTAGGGGACACTCCATGAAACTTTTGGGTGCTAGTTCTCAAACAAATAAGAGAAAGTACTTTTTCACCCAGAGGATCACTGGTCTATGGAACCCCCTGCCAGAAGAAGTGGTGATAGCTGTCAGTCTTGACAGCTTTAAGAAAGGATTAGACAAGTTCATGGAGGACAAGGGTATCAATGGCTATAATTATGGATATCTAAGGACAACCTCCGGGTTGGAGAGATAGGCAGGATATCTCTCGATGCCATTTCCAGGGAACCCTAAGCAGGTGAAGGCATCTGCTTGAGAATACCCTGAAGCAAATGGTGAGCCACTGTGTGAGACAGAATGCTGGACTGGATGGGCTGTGGCCTGTTCCAGCAAGGCTGTTCTTATGTAGGAGGTTGGAGTATGACAAATTTGGCTTATAATAGACTTCTAACAAAGTAGCTTCAAGTATATTGTTTGCCTGAAATTACTGATTTGCTCAGGACTATATCTCTGTGAAAAACATGCCCCTATGTAATTTACTTATCACCATACAGCTAGTGACTCGACGCCGAGTATCAGGTGGCAGTTAACTAACCTGGCTCCCTAAGGAGGCCAATGGCTATGGGCAGACGAGCCCCTTCCGGTGTGGTGATGGTCCCCCTCAGTGGAGGAAATGCCACTGGAAACCACCATATTGGGCTCAACGGCAAAATGGAGGAGGAACCACTTCACTATTCTAATTACCAATGGTCATAGAGGTGGAAGAAGCTATGCCAGATGGACTGGCTGTGAAGGTGCACCTTGATAATATCCTCAAGGCTGTGGCAGTCCATTGCAGTCCCAATGTTAAATCCTGCAGGTCTCATTTCATGTGTGCCACAGGAGATGGCTCTGTGATCATAGTGTGTGGGTCGCTTCAAGGCAAGCTGGGATCCACCTTAAACAAATTCACACCAATAGTATTTTTCCTGCTTCAGGAAAAAGTGCATTCTCAGATACGAGTTGCAGTCGACGACGACGTTATTATGAATCCACCAGATTGATCTCAATTAAACTGCCTTCTTCCAGCAAATGGTGAAGGATTCGTAGTGTATTTAAAGATGTATTCTTTGGAAAGTGCTTTTCTTTCCAATCATTTTCTAAAGTCCACAGTGATTCCAACAAATGGCTGAGCAATGAACTTTCTCAGGAGTGGAGATGGAAGATTCTTTGGTTATTTTGTAGAGCCCAACCATATTGTCAAATACTACAGGATTCTCTTTTGGCATTTTCAGCAGGAGTGATGAAAGATTCGGTTGTTCACAAGCAGCATAATGTAAGTGTTCAACCTTCAGAAATTGATATAGTTGGGGAACAGGGACTCCCAAAATAGGGTTCTGAATTCCAGAGCTGTTCGGATATCATCCTCCCCATTGTGTGGCTTTTCTGATTCTTGGAGCTTTTGCTGGATATCAAAGCAACAGTACAAGTAATGTGAACCATGGGGGTTAGCCTGATGGGATCTGGCATTTTGTCCATTCTTACCTTTCCCAAGCATGTAGTTATGCATTTCTAGATAACAAAACCTGCTACACCAGTATCCAGTATCCTTTATTAACTGATTAGTCATCTGGCCATTTCGGGTTAAAAAGTAATAAAGTAGATTAGATAAAATATGATTACAAAAATAAATAAATAAAGATTAAAAGTAGAATGATATACAGTAATTACAATTAAATAAGATGTAAATTTTACGCAATAAAATTCGTCACTTTTGCATGCAACCCCTCTCTCAGTGATGGCAAACCTTTTAGAGACCAAGTGCCCAAACTGCAGCCCAAACCCCACTTATTTATCATGAAGTGCCAACATAGCAACAGGGGAGGAAGGAAACGCTCCCATTGGGCTGCTGGGCAGCGAGACGGGGTGAACTATGTGCTGGGGGAGGGAGGAAGTGCTCCCATTGGGTTGCTAGGCAGAGGGGCGAGGTGAACTCTGTGCTGGGGTGACTACTTTTAATCTCTTTTTGTTGTTTTTTGTAATCATTTTTCTTCTAATCTAATTTATCACTTTTTAACCTGATATGGTCAAATGACTAATCAGTTAATAAAGGATACTGGATACGCGTGCCATAGGTTCGCCACCACTGCCCTATTTGATCAATAATACATTTTCTCTTTTGAATGGCCCCAAGTATAAACTTGACAGTTCTAATATCTACATATTTATTTGTGCTCTGAAGGAAGTAAACTGGTATACGTGGTTGAAATGTTTGAAATGGCAGCCATGGGTTTTACTTCCTCATGTTGAAAGCGAAGAGGGGTGTGGCCAAAAATTTCCCTTATTTTTAAATCCCAAACTTGACAGGTATGACGGAAACGTCTGCAGAAGCAGACAGCACTGGCTCTTTGGCTTTGAAACAGAGATGAGCACTGCACCCTAGAGTTGGATGCAACTGGCTTTCAAGCAAGGGAGACCTTACAGTAGTCTTCCCTCAAACGGTATCTTCCAGAGTTGTTGACCCTGCAACTTCTATCATTACTAACCAGCTGCCTTGAAATGATGTGAGTTGTAATGTAATATGTTTTTTCTTCTTTATTTCATCTTTTACCTCTTCCGGTGCCGAGGAAGATAAAAGGTTCTTGCTCTAGCACTTCTAGCAGCCTCCACCAGCGTTATTTGGTGTTCTTGTAATATTTCTTTGATATGTTATCTCTCTACCTTCCTTTGAGTCTGCCTGGTGCTCTTTGTCCTGCAATATGTTTGGAGGACAAAACAACAACAAATGAAGAAGGCTGATTTAAGAGACTTGGTGTTGTGCAGTGATTAGAACAAAGGACCGATCTGCCGAAAAAGAAATAAATTCACAATTTCTAACAATTTAAGTAAAACGTCATTTTAGAGAAGAGTAGCAAGAGTTAGGGATTGTGGTGGCTTAGATGTGGGCCTTGATGACTGGAAGGTCGGCAGGTCAGCAGTTCGAGACCCGGGTACTGCATGATGGAGTGAGCGCCCATCTCTGTCCCAGCTCCTGCCAACCTAGCAGTTTGAAACCAAGAAATTGCAAGTAGATAAATAGGGACCATTTTAGTGGGAAGGTAAACAGCGTTCCGTGCACTCCGGTGTCTAGTCATGCCTGCCACATATCCATGGAAATGTCAGCAGATGGAGACAGCACTGGCTCTTTGGCTATAAATAGAGATGAGCATTGAACCCTAGAGTCGAATACTTTCGAGCAAGGACAACCTTTACCTTTACCTTTACCAGCAATAGTCAGCATTGTGCAATGATTAGAACAGGGGACTGATATAGAACAGGCAAAGAAATAGCTTGTGTGTTGGGCCACAGCTCAGTGCAAAATATTATTCAGCAATCAAACGATTATTGTAATGCGCTCTACATGGGGCTGCCCTTGCCGACCATTCGGAGGCTACAGTTGGTCCAGAATGCAGCTGCCTGAGTGGTGATGGAGTGTGGACGTTATGCCCGCACCTCCCCACTACTTCAGGAGCTGCACTGGTTACCAGTTTGCCTCAGGGTGCAATTCAAGGTGCTAGTTTTGACCTTTAAAGCCCTATATGGCAATGGGCCAGGATACCTTAGAGACCGCATCGTCCCAAGAGTGTCTGCCCGTCCAACCAGAGCGGACCGGAGGGGCTCTCTAATGGTGCCATCAGTTAGGGGTGCACATCTGTCCAGCACCTGAAGGAGGGCCTTCTCCGTGTCCGCACCAACTCTCTAGAAGCTCCTGCCAACAGATCTAAGACTTCAAAGAGAATTGCTGCCCTTCAGGAAAGGATTGAAGACCTGGCTGGCAGGGCAGGTGTGGGGGGCCCCCGAATGGGAACACGGTCCCCGCCTGCTGGCTTATGTAAAGAATTAAGAACTCTCTCTTCTTCTTTTTATAGTGGGTGGGATGGGTGGGTGGGATATGGGTCTTTTAAAGTGGGTGGGATATGGGTCTTTTAAAGTGTTTTTATGTGTTTTTAAAACTTGTTGTAATGCCGCCCTGAGTCGGGTTCGGCCTGAGTGGGCGGCATATATAAATATGACAAATAAATAAATAAATACCTCAGAGACTGCATCGCCCCAAGAGTGTCTGCCCGTCCAACCAGAGAGGACTGGAGGGGCTCCCTAGTTGTGCCTTCAGTTAGAGGGGCCCGCCTCTCTAGCACATGAACAAGGGCCTTCTCCGTGTCCACACCAGCCCTCTGGAACCTCTTGCCAACAGAATTGAGGTTACAGACAGAATCGCTGCCCTTCAGGAAAGGTTTGGCGGGGCAGGTGTGGGGCCTTAATGGGAATACGGCCCCAGCCTGTTGGCTCATTTCAAGTTAGTGTCCCTCCCTCTGTGTCACTTGTATCCCTTTTATTATTTTATGTATAGGGTGGGGTAGGAGGGTGGGTAGATGGGGGTGTGTCTTGGGGTTTTTAATTTGTTTTATATGTTTTTAATTTGCTGTAAGCCGCCCTGAGTCGGGTTCGCCTGAGTGGGCGGCATAAAAATTAAATTAAATTAAATTAAATTAATACAGAAGATTGTGAACCAACCCTACCCCTTGCCCAAAATTTACAAAGGAGAAGAGAGAGGATTGAAAAAGAAGAAAATAAACAATAAATGCTTACCAAACCAAAGGATACTGTTCTATTTCTCTATTTTTTGGAAATATAGACAAGCCGGTATGTTAACTTGCTCAAAATACTAATTAGTATAGATTTTCTTTTTTCTCAGGGAGAGAGAGTCCGGATTTCTTTGTACCTTAATTGAATCCCATTTACTCTGATATGTTGCCTGGTAATACTGCAGATGTGTTTCAACAAATCATCTTTAATAGGTGGAGGAGGCCAGGAAGCTAATCCTATGAAGTTGAAAGGAGGTTTACTCTTTTTTTAAAAAGAAAGGAAATAAATTCACCACCTTGAACAGTTTAAGCAAAACATTGTTTTACAGCTGTGTAGTAAGAATGAACAAACATTCCCTTTCATTGCTTGGCAACTTTAATGTCCTTTCTTCTTTTCATAGATGATAAGCAAGCTTCTCTTGCATAATTATTGCAGTTATTTCCTTCTAAATTTAGGCTGCGTGTGTTTGGTGTTCAAGGAATAATGATGACTCGCATTCAGAAGTGAAATACAGCTCCTTATTAGTGGGGTTTGAACACAGTTTGGATGGGGCAAAACTCGGACTTTTATGCAGTACAAACAGTAATAGTAACAACAATAAACAAAGCCCATTGGCTAACAAGGCGTGCACACATTTCAATCCACTTATTTGCATAAGAAAGATACATTTCGCCCCTGTCAGATTCTAATTTGCACGCCTCTCGAAATCTCACGAGACTACGCTGTCTGGCGAGATTTCGTAGCTGTCAAACAGGGACGCTGTTTGACAGCTAGGAAAGTGCGGGAACATGGCGGTTTGAATCACCTTGACAGTTACATACACAGTTATCATACATAACATTCCTCCCCCCTAGGTAAAAACAAAATCCTTTAACCAGGATGGCGGTCTAGTTTCCCTTTTGGGTCGGACACTTGGGTGAGCTGGCTCAGGGGCTCGTAAGACAGGAAATCAGACTGAAGTAAGGGATTGACTAGAGGGAGAGGATTATAAACCCAAATCAAAATCCCATTTGTCAGATGGAGGAGCAGGGGATCGCTCAAAACAAAAATCTAATGCTGGGGATGATAAGGACAACTGAGGGTTCCTCCTATGTGTACTAAGAGTGGATGGCGACTCTAAACAATGGTGGTCATCATAATAAAGGAGTCCAGAGTGCTAGCCTGGGACAGTGTGGGGGTACACATGGCCGGAGTAGGGGAGCATTCCACAATTTCCCCTTGAAATCGGTCCCTAGAACACACATCTGGGTCAATGTTAGCTGGCTGCTGACTATTACCTCTGCCCCCTGGGTTTAAATGGGTGGGGGCCAACCCTAACGTTGAGTGTCTGTATTCATCTTGTGGGTCCAGTATTCTGGGTATCAATTGATGATGACCACCATTGTTTAGAGCCTCCTCCAGATCAGACCAGTGGCTGTTTCGATTCTGTAAGAAACAGGACCAGTTTGATCTATCACTAAACCAGGCCCCACCAGCTGCATAATTGCGGCAATGTATAGGGTCTCTGGGCGAAAAACCATTCTGGTGTTGGATCGCTATGTTTGTGCCCTTCTCCTCCACCCTAGAGGGATCCAATCTGTCCAGCAAGGATGACAGTTTCCTACGCTGGAGCAATTCAGCAGGGGAGAGCCCTGAGGCAAGGGGTTGAGCCAGTAGGTAAAAAGGAACTGACATAACTGGAGCTCCAGATCCCTTTCCCCCATGCGCCGAAGTGCGTCCTTGGTTGTGCGCACCTGCCGCTCCACCTGGTCATTGGTGGCAGGGTGGAATGGGGCTCCAGTGATGTGTCTAATTGCATTCCTTTCCATGAAGGATTGGAATTCTGCAGATGTGAACGTGGATGTGTTGTCGGACACCAGCACATCTGGAAGGCCAAATGCCACGAACAGCCTCTTTAGGTGCATTATCGTTGTAGCTGAAGTGGTATTGGGCACTTTAATCACTTCCAGCCACTTGGAGAATGAATCTACAACCAACAAAAATAGGGCTCCCCTAAATGGACCTGCAAAATCTATGTGTAACCTGGACCACGGGCCCCTGGCAGTGTCCCATTTCCGAGAGGGAAGGTGGGTTTCGCTCTGGGCAATAGCATTAACAGGTGGCACAAGTGCCGACCATCTGTTCTATGTCTCTGTCCAGTTGAGGCCACCAAAAGTAGCTACGGGCTAGGGCTTTGGAACGTACAATTCCTGGGTGACTTGTGTGAAGTAAATTTAAAACCTTTTTCCTGAAGGTGACAGGAATTACCACCCGCTGGCCCCATAGAAGGCAACCTCGTTCCACAGACAATTCCAAACGTTTGTGGTGGAATGTTTTGAATTCCTCGGCTAGAGGAGAGACGGGCCAGCCTTTTTGTATCCAAGATATGACTTTAGATAAAACCACATCCTTGGCCGTGGCTTTAGCTATATCGGAAGTGATGACCAGGGCGAGTTGAATGCCTCAATCATGAGGACTTGGTGATCGCTTTCGATCTCGCAATCTGGTTCTCTGACCCCAGGCAGTGGAGAACGTGACACTAGAGTGAAATCGTATGCATTTAAGAAGATTGCCCAGTGCAACATTCTTGGGGACAGGGTTTGTGGCGTAGGCTTCCCGTTTACAAAAATTCCAAGGAGGGGCTTGTGGTCTGTCACGATGGTAAAAGGCCTGCCATAGAGGTAATTGTGGAATTTCATAGTGCCTGCCACAATTGCCAACGCCTCCCTGTCAGTCTGAGCATAATTTTTCTCAGGTTTTGATAGGGAACGGGAATAAAATGCTACAGGGACTTCCCTCCCATCATTTAACACATGGCACAACACAGCCCTGACTCCCACAGGGGATGCATCACACACAAGGACAACCCTTTTGTTGGGATCAAAATGAGTTAACACAGCATCCAAAGACAGTAGTCTTTTAAGATCTTGGAACACTTTTTCCTGGCAATGGCCCCAGTGCCAAACAGTATATTTTTTAAGGAGCCGATGCAATGGTTTGGCAACTGAGGCTTTGCGATGGAGGAAAGTGTGATAGAAGTTTAACAGTCCTAAAAATGATTGCAAATCAGTTTTACATTGTGGCCTGGGTGCATTCCACATGGCTATTACCTTGGATTCTGAGGGCATAATACCTTGAGGTGTAATCCTGTACCCCAGGAACTCCACCTCCCGTGCCAAAAACACACATTTGTTCCTTCTGAGATGTAGACCAGCCCGCTTGAAACATGACAGTACTCTTTCAAGCCTGGTCGCTAGTTTGACGGTGTCTTTAGTGGTGATCAGGACATCGTTGAAGTATGGCAGCACTCCGGGCAACCCTTTTAAAATACGTTATACAAGAGATTGAAATATTCTGGGGGCCGCATTCACCCCAAACTGTAGTCTGGTCACCTTAAATGCCCCCTTATGCGTGACTATGGTCTGGGTTATGGCAGCGGCAGGAGTCACCGTTAACTTTGGTAAGCCTGGGCAAGGTCAAGTTTTGCAAAACAGTTCCCTCCATGCGAGGAGGCAAGAAGGTGGCTTACCACAGGCACAGGATATGCGTTCGAGCGAATAGCTTTATAGATTGCGCATTTATAGTCTGCACATATCCTGACCTCGTTGCTTTTCAAGGCAGTCACAATCGGTGTCTCCCTTTGGTGTCTTGCACGGAAGACAAAGAAGGAGTCGCAGGAAGGACTAACACAGGTTTATTCATTGATGCTCAGCACGGACATGAGGTAATGGGGCAGATACATCTCATTATATACCATAACACAATACATTTGAATCTTGTTGCACGGTAGCTCATTGGCTGCTACCGGCGTGGCCTCGCCCAGGTCATGCCTCTCTTCTGCAGTTGTTTTCTCTTCTGCAGTTGTTTTCTCTTCTGCAGTTGTTTTCTGTAGCTCCTGATCATGTGGGGAATTTCCCGCGGCTGTTTGTGATTTGGGCAATGTGGACCATGTGAGACTGAACGCTCGCAGCTGCCCTCTATGGGCGGCTTGCTCGCGTTCCTTAACAGCTGAGATACATTGTGATTGTGGACTGGTTACATTCATATTTTTAAAGTAACATTGTACATGCATACATAACATCCCTCCTCCCTAGGATGGGACGAAGTCCCTCAACCATTGTGGCTTGCCGCATGTGCGCCTGGGGCGTGCGGCCGCCTGACTTAGCACAGGGGAGCCGGAGGCTCCTGGTTCCGCGGAGTCCTGCCCTGCCATGGAAAGGGGGGACTCATTAGCGGCTCGGTGTGGCGTCTGTGGCACCCTTGCATTGGGGGACGGGAATGGAATGAATAGTTGGGAAGTGAATCCCTGCCTGCCGCTTGAGGAGTTTGGGGACCCCCCCAGTACGAATCTCGGGACCGACGAAGAGGCCCTCGTGGCCTCGCCACCCCCCGCTGCCTGTCCGGGCATTCTAGAGACTGTGGTGGGCGGACTCGCCCCTGTTGCCTGTCTTGGGGGTTGGTCTCCGGGGGGCAGGAGCTATTGCATACTCCAAAACAAAAGGGCTAGGGGGACTGGAAGTACCAGGGGCTGAACTGAAACCCCTCTTCTCGCTAGGACGGGTGGGGGACCACTCCGCTACATCCCCCTGGTACTGCAACTCGTAATCATCATCAAACTGATCCCTCTCTTTGAAAGTATCCTCCTCTGTGTCTCCCCCTTGGGTAATGCGGGTGGGGGAGGACCCTAACGCTGATTCCCCCTCGCCGGTGACTCGCCTTCGGAGTTGGTCGGCGTGCCTTCTCCAGAGTAGACCTGAACTAGTCTCGACCCTGTAGGATACCGGCCCCGTTTGCTCAACAATTGTCCCTGGCACCCACGCTGGCCCCGAGGCCGCGTAGTTTCTGCAGTGAACCGGGTCCCCTAACGCAAAACTTTTGGAGCTCTCTCCCCCTATGCTTATGTTTCTCCCTTCATCCTCCATCCTGGACGGATCCATCCGGTCAAACAGTGTTACCGGACGCCTCCTCATGAGGAGTTCGGCTGGGGAGAAACCTGACGCTAAAGGGGTTGTCCTGTAGCAGATGAGGAACTGGCACAGATGCAGGTTCAACTCACCGGGACCCATGCGCCGCAGTGCGTCTTTCGTAGTGCGCACTTGGCGCTCTACCTGACCGTTTGTGGCGGGGTGAAATGGGGCAGCGGTTATGTGCCTGACGGCATTCCTCTCCATAAACGTCTTGAACTCTGCCGACGTGAAGGTACTCGCATTATCGCTCACAAGGACGTCTGGCAGGCCGAAGCAGGCAAACAGCTTTCGCAACTGTTTAATGGTTGCGGCAGAGGATGTGCTGTTCATGGGGATTACCTCCAACCACTTGGAGTAGGAGTCGACTACCAGGAGAAACATGGACCTGCGGAAAGGGCCGGCGAAGTCGACATGGATCCGGGACCATGGCCCGCGGGCCGTATCCCATTCCCTATGGGGTAACCGGGACTCCTCGGGCCGAGAGCTCTGGCAGCTCTCGCACATGCCCACTAGGCGTTCTATGTCCCCGTCTATCTGGGGCCACCAAAAGAAACTCCTGGCCAGAGCCTTGGAGCGCACGATCCCGGGGTGGCTGGTGTGCAGTAGCCTCAGCACCTTGGCCCTCAGCTTCTCTGGGATAACCACCCGCTGGCCCCAGAGTAAGCAGCCCCTTTCCAGAGAAAGCTCTACTCTGCGCCTGAAAAACGGCTTGAAATGTTCCTCGGGGGGAGAGGTGGGCCACCCTTTTCTAACCCAGGAACTAACTTGGGCCAGGATCTTGTCGGCCGCCGTGGCCTTGGCGAGGTCGGCCGGCACAATTGGGGGTGAGTCGAGAGACTCAATCAGCAGGACTTGGTGTTCCTGCTCTACCTCACTCGTGGGGTCCCCTAAACTAGGGAGAGGGGATCGGGACAGGGCGTCCGCGTGGGAGATCTCCTTCCCTGGGCGATAGACCAGCTCATATTGGTAGGCGTTGAGAAAAATGGCCCAACGCAGCATCCTGGGGGATAGAATTTGTGGGGTTGGTTTGCCGGTAGTGAAGATCCCCAGCAGCGGCTTGTGATCCGTCACTACCATAAACTCGCGGCCGTATAAGAAATCGTGGAACTTCTTGGTTCCCGCGATTATTGCTAAGGCCTCCCTATCTGTTTGCGGGTAATTGCGCTCAGCTTTCGAGAGGGACCTTGAGTAGTACGCCACCGGGGCTTCCCTCCCGCTCTCCAACATGTGGCACAGGACCGCCCCCACCCCCACCGGGGACGCATCACAGACTAGCACCACTGGTTTTTTCGGATCAAAATGGGTCAGGACCGCATCCGAAGACAGGAGTGACTTAAGCTCCTTGAATGCCCTCTCCTGCTTGTCCCCCCACCGCCAAACCGCGTCCTTCTTAAGTAGCGCGTGCAGTGGCTCCGCGACCGATGCCTTCCGAGGCAGGAAGGAGTGATAGAAATTTAGGAGCCCTAGGAATGACTGCAGCTCTGGTTTCGCGGTGGGGCGAGGGGCGTCTCTCACGGCCGCTACCTTGGACTCGGAGGGTTTGATTCCATCCGGGGTTACCTTAAACCCTAGAAACTCTACCTCCCTCGCGAAGAATATGCACTTGTCCCTCCTCAATCGAAGTCCTGCCCTCTCGAACACTGAGAGAACCCCATCTAGCCTCTTGGCTAACTCTAATTCGCTCCCCGCTGTTATCAACACGTCGTCGAAGTATGGGAGGACGCCTGGAAGCCCCTTTAAAAGGCGTTCCACGAGGGACTGGAAAATTCCGGGGGCCGAATTCACGCCAAACTGAAGGCGCGTTACCTTAAACGCCCCCTTGTGCGTTACGATTGTTTGCGCGGCGGCAGCAGCCGGGGTTACAGAGAGCTGCTGATACGCCTGGGCCAAATCTAACTTGGCGAAAAACCTCCCCCCATGTAGCGTGGCCAGCAAATGGCTGACCACGGGCACCGGGTATGCATTTGGCCGAATGGCCTTATTTATCGTACATTTATAGTCCGCACAAATTCTGACCTCCCCATTTGACTTGAGGGCTGTAACAATCGGCGTTTCCCACTCCGCCGAGTCAACTGGAACCAAAATCCCCTGCCCCACCAATTTGTCCAGTTCCGCCTCAATCTTGTCCTTGAGGGCGAAGGGCACTCTCCTTGGCTTGAGGCGGATGGGCCGGATTTCTGGGTCCAGCTCAAAGGAAACCGGGGGCCCCTTGTATTTCCCGAGCCCCTTCCTGAAAACGTCCAGGTGTGCGTCGCACACGTCCCGCATTGGGTCAGTCTCGATGGCGTTAATGCCGGACAGTTCGATCCCCAGGGGAGCAAACCACTGCGTTCCCAAAAGGCAGCACCTCCCCCCTTTTAGGACCACTAGGGGCAGTTTCTCGGAGTAGTTCTTGAACTTCACCTTGAAGTTCCCCACCCCCAACACTGGGATCCCATTTCCCTGCACGTCCCGTAGGTTGGATCTCATGGCCCGCAGTTTGGGCCGTTTCTCTGGGGGAATGCGCATAAACTCTTTTTGGGACAGGATGGAATAGGAAGACCCCGAGTCTATCTCCATCCTCACTGGGACCCCCTGCAACAGTACCTCTATGAAGAACCGCCGGTGCTCCAGGCCCACGCGGTTCACGCCGTCCTCGCTGTGGCCGGCTGAGGCCTTCCTGGTGCCGGCCGCCTTTCGTTGGTGCGTCTGGGAATGGCTGGAACTGCCCTTGTCCTCGACTCGTCCGCGCCTGCATACTCGGGCGATGTGTCCCTTTCGGCCGCAGTTGTGGCACTCGGCCTTCCGGAACGGACACCTCGTGCGGTCGTGGGCCGCCCCACAACCGTCGCAGCAGCGGTCCTGCCGTTCTCGGGTCTGCCGCTTCTCACCTCGCTTCTTGATCCTCTGGACGTCGTCGTCCTCGCTGGAGTAGGGATCCGCTGTCGTGGAGGACTCCTCGGACAACGTTGGTGCGGCGGCGGGCGGCTTGGGGGCCCGCCAGGCCGTCTTCGCTGGTGTCCGCCGGGCCGCCTGCACTGGTGACTTGGCCCTCTCGGACGTGGCCCCTCGGGACTTGAATAGCCGGACGCCGCTCCTGGCTTCCTCGGCTGCTTGCGCCTCCCGCAGTACTTCGTTGAACGTGAGCCGATGGTCGCGGGTCATGAGCCTCCTCTGAAGCTCCTCGTCCCTCAAGCCGCACAGCATGCGGTCACGGAGGGCCTGGTCCAGGTCGTCCCACTGGCAATGCACCGCTGCAAGCCTGAGGGCCGCCGCATAGGCGGACACGGATTCGCCCGGTCGCTGGTCTCGCCTGTGGAACGCGACCCGGGCTGGGAAAATCGAGACGGGCGGCTGGAAATGCTCACGCAGTCTCTCCAGGATACGGTCGATTGGCACCTCGTCCACCTTCCGGGGGGCCACCAGGGTCATCAGGATCCGCAGCGTGGCCGGCCCCACCTGAGACAGGAAGTGGGAGCGCATCTTCGCGGCGTCGTCGACGCCTGCAGCCTCCATGGCGTGCCGAAACTGGCACTCGTAGAGCTCCCATTGTTCGGGCTCGCTGACATCGAACTGGTACGGCTTGACCTTGGGATTCGCCATCAATCCCACCTTCGTCGCCAATTTGGTGTCTTGCACGGAAGACAAAGAAGGAGTCGCAGGAAGGACTAACACAGGTTTATTCATTGATGCTCAGCAGGAACATGAGGTAATGGGGCAGATACATCTCATTATATACCATAACACAATACATTTGAATCTTGTTGCACGGTAGCTCATTGGCTGCTACCGGCGTGGCCTCGCCCAGGTCATGCCTCTCTTCTGCAGTTGTTTTCTCTTCTGCAGTTGTTTTCTCTTCTGCAGTTGTTTTCTGTAGCTCCTGATCATGTGGGGAATTTCCCGCGGCTGTTTGTGATTTGGGCAATGTGGACCATGTGAGACTGAACGCTCGCAGCTGCCCTCTATGGGCGGCTTGCTCGCGTTCCTTAACAGCTGAGATACATTGTGATTGTGGACTGGTTACATTCATATTTTTAAAGTAACATTGTACATGTATACATAACACTCCCACTCTGCAGAGTCCACCGGCACTAGGATGCCCTGCCCCACCATTTTGTCCAGCTCGGCTTCTATCTTCTCCTTGAGGGCAAAGGGTACCCGGCGTGGTTTCATCTGGATGGGCTGGATGGCAGGGTCAAGTTCAAAGTCAACAGGGGGCCCTTTGTACAAGCCTAAACCCTTTTTGAACACCTCGGGATGTGCAGCACAAACATCCCAGATAGGGTCAGAGTCTATTGCATGAATGCCAGATAGCTGGATTCCCAGGGGCTTAAACCATTGAGTCCCAATAAGATTGTTAGTACCCCGTTTAACCACAACCAAGGGCAAAGTGGTGTGTATATTTTTAAAACTAACCAAGAAATTACCCACCCCCAGGACCGGAATCTGGCAACCCTGCACATCCCAGAGGGAAGTCTTGAGGGATTTAAGCTTGGGCTGAGAGGCTGGGGGAATCCTCAAAAACTCCTGCTGTGGAATTATAGAAAATGTAGTACCTGAATCCACCTCCATTCTGAAGGGGATATCCTGAAGGCTCAGTAGAAAAGCTCAGTGATGCTGCCCACTTGGCACGGGTCTGGTTTGGGTGACACTTTGGCGATGGACGCGTTGCGGCGATGACCATTCTTGGGCTCAGGTGCTGACGGTCTCTGCTTTCGCTGCCAGCATACCTTAGCTATGTGCCCTTTTTGTCCGCAGTTGTGGCATTCTGCGGTGTGGAATGGGCACTTCTTGCGGTCATGCCGGGCCCCGCAGCCTTTGCACTTGCAAAGGAATTTCTTCTCCCGATTGTCGCAGTGTTCTTGGCGCTTTCGTTGGACCGCTCGGACTTCACCCTCTACGTCGCTGGACTCCGATGAAGAGGTGGAACCAGGAGATGCTGATGAGGATGAATATGAGCATCGATCAGCTTGCACAGTTGAGTCAGTGGCACTGGTAGTGGAGTGGCGATGCCGGAAAAGCTTTACCCCGGACCGTGTGGCCTCAGACGCTACTGCCTCTTCTAGTATGGCCTTGAATGTTAGCGTTTTCCTGATCATGAGGCGACATTGAGCATCTTCATCCCTCATGCCGGCCAGCAGACGGTCTCGGAGCGCTTCTTTGATGTTGTTCAACTTGCACGAAGTGGCAGCAATGTGCAGAGCGGCGGCATAATCTGCAATGAATTCACCAGGGTGCTGCTCCCTTCTGTGAAAGGTCACCCTGGTCGGGAAGATCAAGACCTCTGGCTGCAGATGTCTCCTCAGTGCTGACAGGGTCTCAGCGAGCAGCACCACATCCACATCCCGAGGAAGAACGAGGTGGGTGGCCAGCTCAAGCGTCTCAGATCCGCACTGTGCGAGGAAGCAGGAGCGCTTCTGGTCTTCGTTGGTGATCTTCTGCGATGCCATTGCGTGGCGGAACCGGCGTTTGTAGACTGCCCATTTCTCTGGATGAGCTGGGTTGAATGGGCTGATGTTGCTGCCTTGTGGGGACGCCATCCCACCTTCTTTGCCAGTTTGGTGTTCAAGGAATAATGACGACTCGCATTCAGAAGTGAAATACAGCTCTTTATTAGTGGGGTTTGAACACAGTTTGGATGGGGCAAAACTCAGACTTTTATGCAGTACAAACAGTAACAGTAACAACAATAAACAAAGCCCATTGGCTAACAAGGCGTACACACATTTCAATCCACTTATTTGCATAAGAAAGATACACTTCGCCCCTGTCAGATTCTAATTTGTGCACCTCTCGAAATCTCGCGAGACTACGCTGTCTGGCGAGATTTCGTAGCTATCAAACAGGGATGCTGTTTGACAGCTAGGAAAGCGCGGGAACATGGTGGTTTGAATCACCTTGACAGTTACATACACAGTTATCATACCGTACATAACAGTGTGACTAAATGATGGCTCAGAAAGAAGTGAGAGCAGTATTTGGACAAGAATGTTTTAATCTGTATTTGAAGTGTGAAGGAGTTTGTTTGGAAAGGTGACATGAATTTGCTGCAATTAGTTTAGGTTTTCTCTGGGGTTTTCCCCTAAGAAGGACGGTAATGATTTATATGTGAGCATGGATGTTTGTGTCATAATACTGTACATAAATGTACGACGGAAAATTTGCAAATGGCAGGTAAGGATTTGGGAGTATGCCATGATATGGGTTAATGCTCGTAAGTGCTCCTTTAAAAGAAATAAACACAAATAAAGCAACTTTTAATTGCTAGTCCCTGTTGTGTTGGAGATGGCTGTAATACCAGCATCAGAAACAAATTTAAAAAATGGACCAAAAAAAATGCTCTCCCATCACTTTCTTTTGAAACTCAAATTTCCTATTTGGACATGCGGAAAACCCCCAGCAGAACTTTGGGAGTGAAGTTTAGTCTACCCCAGTGATGGGCAGTCTTGGCCCTCCAGCTGTTCTTGAACTTCAATTCCCAGAAACCCTGACCAGTTGGTGTGTTGACTTGGGCTTCTGGGTTTTGAAATTCAAGAACAGCTGGAGGGCCAAGACTGCCCATCACTGGTCTACCCACTGGGTGTGAAGCCATTGAAGCTAAAATTAATAGTGTTACCTAGTAATTAGAAGCAGGTGTTTTCTTCAGTTTACAGATCTGCTTACTAGTCCAATAGGGGCCAAAGTGGCTTAGTGGTTAAGACGCTGCTGAGCTTGACAGGTTAGCAGTCTGTAACAAAGTGACTGACGGAGCAGTACAAAAGATCCGCTGAATCATGTTGGGCCAGTATTCTGCAATGTATTCTTTGTAGCAAAATTGTTTAAACCAGGGGTTCCTAACCTAAGGCCCATGGACCGGTTCCGGCCCACAATGCCATTTCATGTGGCCCCCTACCCCTCCAAGGGCATGCAAGAAACAAAATGTCTGCTCCTTTGAAGCTGTTGGGGGAAAATGGCCACCTCCATCGTGCAGGCAGGGCAAAATGGCTGTCCGGCCCTCAATGCTGACAGAGAGCATGACTCAGCCTCTGGCTTGAAAAGGTTGGGAACCCCTGGTTTAAACTAAAGCTACAGCAAAACCCGACTTACAAATGCCTCGAGTTACATAAAACTTGACTTACATAATGATTTTGTGCTAAAACCATGTCCCGATTTACACGATTTCCTATGGGTTTGCTTCGAGTTACATAAAGATTCTTTTCCCTATGGGTTTGCTTTGAGTTACGTAAAAATTAATTTCCTTATGGGTTTGCTTCAATTTTTATAAATTTCATTTTTCCTATGGGTTTGCTTCGAGTTACATAAAAAATAATTTTTTCTATGGTTTGTTTCGAGTTACAAAAAAATTCAATTTAAGCAAAAGCCTACGAAACGGACTTTTTTCGTAAGTAGGGGTTTTACTGTAATGCTATTTTATTGATACAGTATTACTATTTTACTGACGATGATAGTCTTAGCATTTTTATACACTGTAAATTTAGATGTTATTATATTTTATATCATATCTTTTTACATTATACTGTTATTATATTTGCATATATTGTGTTTTTAACATGATATATGCTGGATCCTATTTGGTTGAGTCTGACTAGAGCATTCTATAATCTCTTTTGTTGTTCCACCACAGTATGTTCAATCATGTTCTGAATGTTTTCTCTATATGCTGGTCTTTGGCTGTAATGATAAATTGATGGATTGACCCGACGGCAGTGCAATGGAGTGAGTGCCTGCCAACCTAGCAGTTTGGAAGTCAAAAATTGCAAGTACAGTAGATAAATAGGCACTGCTACGGTGGAAAAGGTAGCAGCATTCAGTGTGCTTTGACATCTAGTCGTGCCTGCCACATGACCACAGGAACATCTACAGATGCAGACAGCGGTGGCTCTCTGGCTATAAATGGAGATGGGTATATGCATGTGTGTGTGTGTGTGTGTGTGTGTGTGTGTGTTATTTTTCCAGGTCTGAGCACTGAATTCCTTACAATAGCATTTTACCAATGAGCGTGCTATAAATTTCTTTTTAACGCTCTCCATTTTTTCTCTGTAGTCCTAACATTTTCCCTGGGAGTCTGCTCAGTGGTGGGTTATAGCTGTAGTGCAAAGGGAAGCAGGGTGTTGAATCAGAGAACGGGAGGAAGAAAGATAAGCTTGTCCTCCCCAGCACCTTCCAGATTTATGCACAATTCCTGCTCTCTTTTTGAATTTTCAGCTCTCATTAAAATAACTTAAATGCAGAACTAGCTGCAGGAATCCTTTTACTTACAGCGACCTTAAGCTAAGAGGCTCATGGTGGTTTGGCGGCAGCGGGTTTTCACCCACCCACGCCTCCCTCTCAGGAAATGTTTTGCACAGCTTAAATATTCCAGGTTTATATTCCATTTATGCTGGATATCAGTCTGCCCATTCTGTCACATTGCTCAAGAGCTGCCAGGGGCTCAGAATAGGTAAAGGTCATCCTTGCTCGAAAGCCAGTCATATCCGTCTAGGGTTCAGTGCTCATCTCTATTTACAGCCAAAGAGCCAGCGCTGTCTGCATCTGGAGATGTTTCCATTGAAATTTGACAGGCATGACTAGACACCAGAACGCTGTTACCTTTCCTGCCGGAGCAGTACCTATTCATCTACTGTAGAAATTCGATCCATGTAAAGATTTAAATCAGCCTCATAAGGAGCAGTTTATAGCCCCAGATAAACAAAGGAAGAGTTAAGAAGTCTAACGGAGTCCAGCTTCATTAGGCAGAGTAAGGAAGAAACAGAGATAGAGAAAAAATATACACACGACTGCAGTCTTGGCTGAACAAAGGAATAATCATCGCGTCTCTTTATTCAAACAGAGTATATCAGAAACAAAACTAAGGCACACACAACCAATCAGAATGTCAAAACCAAATAAGGAGAAATAAGGAGAATTCTTCTCACTATTCTACGCATGCCCAAAATCAAGCGTTGTCTCTCATGTAACCAAGAGGCCTTTGTTTACAAAATGTGTAGGAGACAGGCAGACAGAAACCAGATGAATTCCCACATGTCCTCCTTTTTCATTTAAATTTGAGAGAGGGACGGCTAATCATACCCCTGCATGTCATCATACTCCATAACTACTCCTCCAAATACATCGTCACTGTCCTCCTGGACATCGTACCCCTCCTGACTCCTGGTACCTTGTTCCGGAGGATGATACCTCATTGAGTACAATTGCCGTCGTGCAAAACCCGATGTCTCCCTTCTACGCAGTGGACATGTGTTACACATATAAATAAGATTAGTACTACAATAAATGAAAAAACACAAAGATATAAGGCAAATAATAATAATAACCCCATAAAAGAAAACTTGTCTAAGGACAGACAAATCAGGCAACCAAGAAGTCATCCAATCAAAGAGATTAACATCAGTGCGTACATTGTTAGTAATGCTCTCCTGTAAATTCTGAAGTTCTTTCTCAATAGTATTATTCAGATCCTGGAATTTTACCCGACATCCCTGGTTCCCGACCAGCTTACAAAATCCTCCGGATTTTGCTAACAGGTAATCTATGGCCAGTCTGTCCTGCATTTGGTCTTGATGAAGCTCAGTGATTTCCATTTGAAGATCCCGTATGACCCTCCCTGTGGCATTGATTGATTTCTCCAGCCTACAGGTGAGTCCCAAAATGGACCTTCTATTCTCCTGGGAAATGACACCTGGGTATGATCCCAATGTGAGTGCTCCAGTGATAACACTCCCTATAGCTCTCCCCCAGGAGCTACCATCAGAAAGCTGAACATCGATTATCACTTCATCATTGCAACCAGAACCCATCGGGCCGGCAACAGCTCTCCGGCGCCGGGCATCTGCCTGAAGCAGCATTTGCACTTGTATGGGTAAGGTAAAATAACCCAATGCTGCACATTGATATTGTCCTGGATGGAAATTCGTGGCAACTCCATTAAAAAAGAACCACATGTTGGGATCCTTAATTTGCCATCCATTGCAAATTGAACCACTATCTATAGCAGAATAATCAGGAGTAAACATAGGAAATACATCATATATATCTTCAATAGTAGTGTTAAACAAGGTAAAATTAAGCTTATAAGAACTGTTATAACTACCCCATAACCAAAAATAATCATCACAACCCGTATAATTGCCTACATTCCGCAAAACCCTTTTTGCTTGAGTCCAGTGCTTCCATTTACTATTCCAGACCCCAGAACTATGACAGCAGAAACAAAGCCCTTTAGTGTATTTCTTGAATGTCATGCTTCGCCAGCGGGTGTTGTTAAATTGTTCTGGGGGATTAGAGAAGAGTGTAGACCTATCAATATGTTGCAAGTTCCAATAACCAACTCAGGCATGTTGAACAATGCCGGAAGAAAGGCCATTTGAGACACTGCCAGTGGATGCTCATAGTATAACGTTGCATTCTTACCATGAACCTCAAACATATAGTTAGCATGACGAAGCCAAAAGTTGGGGTTGCCCCCATGAGTCATTGTTCTTACAGCTGGAAGCACAGTAAGAAAGAAAAGAACAAATGTCAGCAAACTTAGTCCGCTGGTGAACCACCGTCCTGGAGCTGAGTAACCTTCTTTCTCCATGGGCGGATCGCTCGAGCAGGAACCCTTCCACTCAGGATCCCCTTGTTGCCAATAAACGACCAATGGCTTAGGAAGACACTCCCCTAAGAAACAGGAGCATGCCCTGTCTGATGACCAGTGCCATGTTATTACTAGCACCATGTAACTAGACATGAAACATGCCTGACATTTAACACAAATGCAATATCACAAACCCATTTACATGTGTAGGGTACTGAAAACTCTTCCATGTACTCCTGGAGGTACCTTGAGATATGCAGTTTCATAAGGCAAAATATAACATAAGCAAAGTCAGGTCTTTCCCCTGCAAGAGAATAAGCAAAACATTTAAGCATAAACAAAACATGAACATTTCTCTTCTTCCTTACATGAAGGAGGTTTCTGTAACATTCTAGCAAGCATTTCTCACTCCCCAATTACATGAGTAAGGCATTACATTTCTTCTCTCACTAGGTGTATGTGAAAGAGGCATTCAATAACTTAAAACCAGCATAGCATGGTAAATCAAATACAGTACAAATATCATTAGAGCATTTCACACTCATGGCATGAGCAGGTAGACAATTTTTAAAAAGGCTTTCAGGTTTTATAATGCAAACAAGGCCAATTCTTCTTTAGAGTCCACACAAACTTTTTAGTCCAATTAAAATGTCCAAATTAAAAGTCCAAATGTTGATTGAAGCTTTCTTCTTCTCAGATTACAGCTTAAACACTTATCTTCTCTCCAGCACAGTTCTTGGCATGGCAAGGTTGAAATTAGGCCATAAATTAATTCTCACTGAATTCACAAGACAACTAGACAACCCCCCTTTTCAGCTTTTCGGGCAAACACACATTCCTTCATGGTCCAGCCACACCCATCTGTATTAAGGCAGGCAGATGAGGTTTGAGCACAAAGGACAAATTCTCCAGAAGTTGCAAGTAATTTTCACACAGAAGAACAGTACAGGGAACTCCCATTTGCTTTCCCTGCAATCCTGATGCTTGAAACTTGGAACAGCCCACTCTGGATCTCTTTGTTTGAGGGTTGGGCAGTTCAAAATCAGCCAAAAACTGGAGTATGTCTTCTCCCTCCTTGTATTTTTGCAAAAGCCTGCTGTCCATAGAGGAAGGATCCACACCCCTTTTCCTCTGGACTTCTTTCATTTGCAGCATCTGAATCTCAACTTTATGACAAACTGCATCTGTTAGTTTGTACTTGCAATAAGACCCCTTTCTGGGCTTGGGTTTTCTGCATTCCCCCTCTGGGCTATACTTCCACTTCTGTAGGATCTTCCTGCCCAAACGTGAGGTATCAAGTTTACTACTCAGCTTCTCCTGCTCTTGTGATGAGGGTTGCTTCAGGGGTGAGCTGAGGTCTCCTGTGCTGCTCTTGGAATCACACTCCTTGCTTCCTGCCACTTTGCATGCATTAATAACTTCAATCTGTGATGAGGTCCCCACCATTTGTTCCCAATCAGCTGGCACTAGTTGTTTTTTAGACTTGGCAGGCAGTATTGCAGCAGTCCCATTTGCAAGAGCCTCTCTGTTCACTGGATATACAGCAACAGGTTCCATATCCAGCACAGCTGCAGTTAAAGCAGCAGAGAACAGGTCTTTTGTAGGGCTAAAAGTGCTTGATTGCTGCAAGGCAGGATATAATGTCCCATCTCCTTTTCCACCCCCATCTCCATCAGGGGGCTCATGCTGTTGTTTCTCATATGATGGAGGGGCTGTCGCCAGAGTCCCTCCCTTGGCTGGGGGCAAAAGCTGTGGAAGGGGACCAGCAAGCCTCTGGGACAACAAAATATTTTTTGGAGTAAGTCTTTGAAGACAGTTTCTGACTTCATTCCAGGTATATTGCACTGGGACAGAAACCCCATCATGCTTCTGCAATTCATTCCCAACCTTTTCCCAATCTTTTAAGTCCAGACAATCATATTTAAACCAAGGACAGATTTTTCCTACAACTTGGACCAGCTGTTGTACTTCCTTCGTATCAGCCCGTTTCCCATTCTTATTCAGAAGATATGAGATATCTTTACAAAGCTCCTGCTCTGGCGAAGCTAGCACGCACCCCATAATAAATCTTTCACTCACCCTGTTGGAATCTCAAGCGCTTGATTGACCTTTCCCGGTCGGACCTTTCTCTGGTCGTGGGTGAATGACAATAGACCTCCCCGGTCGCCAATTATGAGGTGTTAATTGCTGAAGCAGATTACAAAGAAGGCTCTCATTGTAGTTCAAAGCCTCCCACAGAGCGCCACTTGTAGAAATTCGATCCATGTAAAGATTTAAATCAGCCTCATAAGGAGCAGTTTATAGCCCCAGATAAACAAAGGAAGAGTTAAGAAGTCTAACGGAGTCCAGCTTCATTAGGCAGAGTAAGGAAGAAACAGAGATAGAGAAAAAATATACACACGACTGCAGTCTTGGCTGAACAAAGGAATAATCATCGCGTCTCTTTATTCAAACAGAGTATATCAGAAACAAAACTAAGGCACACACAACCAATCAGAATGTCAGAACCAAATAAGGAGAAATAAGGAGAATTCTTCTCACTATTCTACGCATGCCCAAAATCAAGCATTGTCTCTCATGTAACCAAGAGGCCTTTGTTTACAAAATGTGTAGGAGACAGGCAGACAGAAACCAGATGAATTCCCACAATCTACTTGCAATTTCTTGCTTTCAAACTGCTCGGTTGGCAGGAGCTGGGACAGACGACAGGAGCTCACTCTGTTGCGCAGTACTCTCGTCTTGAACTGCTGATCTTCCACCCTTCCGGTTGTCAAGCTCAGTGTCTTAACCACTAAGCCACTGTGACCCTTCCTCTTCCACCTTGCATCACCTATTATTTCTTGTTTCCTTTGATCTTAACCCACAGACACCTTGCTAGAAAACATGGGGGGTGGAGGGCTTCCCCATTTATTGATCTCAGATGATCACAGCAAGAACATTAAAGGGGCTGTGGTGGCTCAGTGGTTAAGAAGCTTGCCTTGTTAGCTGGAAGACCAGCAAGTTGGCACTTCGAGACCTGGGAACTGCATGACGGATTGAGCACTTGTCTCTTTCCTAGCTCCTGCCAGCCTATCAGTTTGAAAGCAAGAAATTGCAAGTAGATAAATAGGGACCACTTCATGGGAACAGATCTTGGGGACATGAAAGGAGCCTCATCCGGGCACCCCCTGAGTGGAGTTCCTCCAGCAAAAATCCTTTCAACTCAGAATAATTTCTGACACAATAGTATTATTATAGCAAGATCACCCTAATGGCAGAAAGTGAGGAAGACCTAAATAACCTCTTGATTGGAATGAAGGAGGAGAGTGCAAAAGCTGGCTTGAGACTTAATATCAAGAAAACCAAGATAATGGCCACAGGCCCCATCAGTCCCTGGGAAATAAATGGGGAAGAAGTAGAAGCAGTGACAGATTTTACTTTCCTGGGATCTAAGATCACTGCAGATGGCGACTGTAGCCATGAAATAAAAAGACGATTGATTATGGGGAGACAAGATATGAGAAACCTGGGGAATATAGTGAAAAGCAGAGACATCACCTTGAAAACAAAAATTCGCATAGTCAAAGCAATGGTATTCCCAGTGGTAATGTATGGATGTGAGAGCTGGACCATTAGGAAGGCTGAGCGCAGAAGAATAGATGCCTTTGAGATGTGGTGTTGGAGGAGAGTCCTGAGAGTCCCTTGGACAGCAAAGAGAACAAATAGATCAATCCTGACTGTTCATTGGAGGGACAAATAGTGAAGATGAAGCTAAAGTACTTTGGACATCAAATGAGAAGGGAGGACTCACTTGAGAAGGCCTTGATGCTGGGAAAGGTGGAGGGCAAGAGAAGAAGGGGGAGTCCAAAGATGAGATGGATAGATGGTATTGTGGACACAATGGGCACGGAGCTTGGTGGGCTGAGGAGAATGGTGGAGGAAAGAGGTGCCTGGAGGAAAATGGTCCATGGGGTCGCAAAGGGTCGGAATCGACTGTGCGACTGAACAACAACAACAATTAAAGACTTCCTTCACAGGATAGGGTACAAAGATATCTGAGTTGCCTTCTGGATCTTTAAGCCGCAGGTCAGGCAATTCTGTAACTTATTTCCTCCATCTGAACTTAACTTGTGGTGCAGTGGTTAAACTGCTGTACTGCAGCCAGAACGCTGTGAGTTTGATCCAGACCAGGACTCAAGGTTGACTCAGCCTTCCATCCTTCCAAGGTCGGTAAAATTAGTACCCAGAATGTTTGAGAAAAAATGCTAATTACCTATGAACCGCCCAGAGAGTGCATGAAGTGCTATGAAGTGATAAATAAATAAACACATTTCGTGTCAGAAATTACTCTGGGTTGAAAGTATTTTTGCTGGAGAAACTGTGCTCAGGGGATGCCTGAATGAGGTTCCTTTCATCTCCCCAAGATCCATTATGCAGCACTCGAGTATCGAACCCTGACCTTTCAGTCTTCAAGCTCAGCGTCTTAACCACCAAGCCATCATATATAACAGGAGTTCTCAACCTTTTTAAGCTGGGGGCCGAGACGCTCCCTCAGACAGCTTTGGGGGCTGGAAGGCCATTTTGCCCTTCTTCCACCACATGGCACTTCTGGGTGTGGGGGAGGCTGTGGGGGAGCACATGAAATGGCGCTGTGGGCTGCATCCAGCCCACGGGCTGCAAGTTGAGAATCCCTGATATATATGATTACTACCCCAACTTAACTGAACTACCAATAAGTCTACTGGGGTCTTTGTCAGCCTTTCAAATCTTAACATCCTACTGACCACCCTGTCAAAGAAGCTGAGTCCCAACACAAGTCCTCCCCCCCCCCGCCTCCCAGCTCATTTGTATGTTAACAGGCATTTTGTTACTAGTAAGAAACCATTTTAAGGACACAAAACTTTCAGCAGTATTGTTAGGAGCCAAATGCTACCAACAAAAGTGGTGATTATTTTAATCTATACCTATAAGAATGGGTTGGGCCATGCGTGTCCGGAATGCGTGTCCACACACATCCAGCCTATCCCGTAATGAGCTGGCCACACTTACCTTGCCAAACTGGGACCATCACCAGGAGGTTCCGGAGCCCAAAGGTGGGGCCTAAGGCCCACAAAATGGGGAAAAGAACGGAAACTAAAACTCCCATGGTGCCATGGGATAAAAACTTTCTCTTTCTCTCTCTGGTAAATATTTGGAGCTGCTGCTGCTAAGCCAGTTTTTGAGCTTTTAAAAAAATGAAGATGGGGTAACAGCCCTTCCTTTCCATTTGACATGTCTCCTAATGCCACACAAGTATGGTCTTCCGGCCACGGGTGTCTGTTGATTCCAGAAAGATCTGCAAGCTGTAATTCCAGCATTTTCTGTCCTCAGGGAACGCGTATTCATTACTTCACCTCCCGGACCTAAAACAGCGACGGAATTTAATTTTTGAAAGACTTATTATTCAAAACGTTGCCTGTGGATTAATAAAACCATTAATTATTGAAAGCCGGCAAATGCTCCCTGGTGGTTGTTTTGCTGCAAAGTTTAACGTTAAAAATAGAGGAGGTTGCTTGCAAGCTTCAGTCGAAATATCCCTGTGTTGTTTTTGCTTTTCCTGCAGGAAAGAAATGATCACTCTCTTTTCCAGCATGGGGGGCCTTTACAACAGCTTTTGCTCACCTGCTCTAACAAGAATAAATCCCAAGGTAAAGCGAGATCTTTCATTGCATAACTGAGAAGGCCATCAGTTACCCCTTTGGCCAGTAACAAACTGGGTCAGAGCAAGGCGAAAGGCTGGAAAGTTGCAATGCTTAGCTCGTCACGTAAATGAAAGATTGTGAGAGTGTTTCAGATGGTTCGGCCCAATAACTCCAGAGACAGTATATTATAATTAAAGTCTTTTATTCTCACTGCCCGCATGGCAGTCAGTGACTGTATCAAGGATCAAAGATGGAAAAAAGGCGGGTATGAGTTGGAGGTGGTTCTTTTATAGGGTTGGATGAGGTCAGAGGCATAAGGTTCAAGGGAATAGGGTTACAGTGGCAAGGCATTGTGGTACATGTAGTTCAGGTCAGTTTGATATTACATCTGACAAAACCCCTTCTAATATCATATGGACTGACTACATTGAGTGCATACCTGAGCATTTTATTTTCTAAGACACAAACTGCCAAACAGGTACTCATGCTGAGCTGAGGGGAGTGGAGTGGTTTGGTCAGTATGTCTGCCACCTGTTCCTTTGTCTCACAATGTGTTAGCTCTATAAAGCCTTCTCTTATCATCTGTCTCACGTTCTTGCACTTGATATCTATATGTCTAGATTTCCGGTTTATAGTTTCACCTTTTGCTATCTCTATGGCCGCCTGGCTATCTTCGTGGATGGTGATGGGGAGCTTGGGCTTTTCCCAGATAAGGGAGATCAGTTCGTTTATCCAGATAAGGTCACATGCAGCGTTTGACAGGCAGACATATTCGGCCTCGGCGGTGGAAGTAGAAACCAGTCTCTGTTTCTCGGTGCGCCAGTATATTGGGCTGCCATTCAACATCACCATGTAGCCGGATGTGCTCTTCCTGGTTCCTGAGCATCCGCCCCAGTCAGCATCGGCGTAGCATGACAGGTTGATTTCTTCATCTATTCGAGGGGTGAGCAGTAATTCTGTCTCCATGGTGCCCTTCAGGTATCTCAGCAGTCTCTTGACGGACGCCCAATGAAACGTCTTTGGGTTACTGGAATGGCGTGAGAGAAGGTTCACTGCCAGCGTAATGTCGGGCCTGGTCCAGTTGGCTATGTGTAACAGCGATCCAATGATGGATCTGTAGAGGCTGACGTCTTCGAACTGTTCCCCTTTCGCGTAGGCGTTTTTCAAGAAATCTGTTTGCATAGGCGTCCCACAGGGGTGAGCGTTTGACATGTTGCATCTGTCAAGGAGTTCAGCTATTTTCTCCTTCTGGGAGAGTCCAAAGCCATTGGGTATCCTTGAGACTTGCACCCCTAGGTATTTGTTCACTCTCCCCAAGTTTTTCAGGGAGAATTCATTTTGCAGTCCATGAGCGAACTCGTCGCATTTGGACTTACTTTTCCCAAAGTACAATAGGTCGTCGACATACACTAGGACCTTTTCAACTTCCTCTGGTGATTTCCTTAGAAATACACATTTGTCGGCTTCGGCTGGGAAGAAGTTCAATTGCCTCATTGCCTCGGCCAGACACTCGTACCACCTCCTGCCGGACTGTTTTAGGCCATAGAGGCTTTTGCTGAGTAGCCACGTTTCCCCTCTATTGCGCCCAAAACCAGGTGGTGCTCTGACGTATATTTCCTTGTCAAGGTCTGCATGGAGGTATGCTGTCTGTACATCAAACTGGTACACTTGTTCCTCGAGGATGGTTGCCATCACTAAAGCGGCCTTTACGCTTTCTGGCTTCACTGTGGGGGAGTACGTGTCTTCGTAGTCGTCGGGGTATCGTTGGGTGAATCCTTGGGCGACTAGTCGCGCTTTGTACATTACCCCTTCATTTTCCAAAGATTTTACTTTAAACACCCACTTTGTCCCCACTGTCCTCTGGCCCTCAGGAACCTCAGCAGGAGCGTACACTCCGAGGGCCTTGAGGCTCTCCATCTCCCTTTCCATTGCCGCCTGCCACTTGTCTTGTTCTTCGGGAGGCAGCTTGTCTATGTCATCAAAGCTTGCTGGTGTCCCGGGGTAGGTGTTTATGCCCAGCACATACTCCTTTAGTCCTTTGGGAGTTAGGCCTTTGGTTGGCCTGGTTGACCTGCGGGGCGCCTCTGCTGGGGTTTTTGGAGGTTCAGTCTCCACAACACTAGTGGTATTTTGGTGCGACCGCCTGGTCTCATCCTTCTCTGGTGGCGTGTCCGCTGGTCTGTTGGGCCTTGAGTTGGACGAGGGTGCTTTGGTTCCCTCTTGTGCTGGCTCATTTGTCAGTACCTCGTTTGCGTGTATCTTACTCCAATTCACGTGTTCATGGAACGTGGCCGACCTGGAAATCACTATTCTCAGGTTGTGGTCTAGGAAGCGGTATGCCTTCGAGCCCGGTTCGTACCCCATGAACCTTAGCTTCTTCGTTATCTTGTCCCCCTTCTTTCTTAGTTGTTTCGGTATGTGTACGTCTGCGAACACACCGAAGATGTGAAGGTGGCTCAATTTGGGCTTCTGCCTGTACATGGCTTCATAGGGCGTTTTTCCGATAACGCCAGACCATAGCCTGTTCAGTGTGTAGTTGGAGTACAGCAAAGCTTCCCCCCAGTATGAGAAGCTTAGGCCTGCATCTTCAATTGCGCATCTGATCATGGTCTGGAGCACTCCGTTCCTTCGTTCGGCGACTCCGTTCTGGAAGGCTGAGAATGGTGCGGTTTTGTAGTGTAGCATCCCCTTCTCGGTTATCCAGTCTTGGAACTCTTTGGACAGGAATTCCGATCCTCTGTCCGTCATCAGTTTCTTTATGTTGGTGTTGTTCTGGGTTTGCACCCTTTGGTAGAACTCTTTGAACTTGCTGAAGGTCTCGTCCTTGCTTTTGAGGGTGTATACGAAACCGTATCGGCTGTAGTCATCGACTATCGTCAAGAAGAATCTCTTCTGGCCCAAGGATCTCTCGAGTGGCCCCACCAGGTCGAGGTGGACCAATTCGAAAGGGTGGCTTGACTTCCTGGAGGGTGTCTTCGGTCGTGCCTCGGTTTTTGTCTTGGAGCTTTTGCATACAGAGCACTCCAGGTAGTTCTCACAATTCTTGATCCTTAGTCCTTTTGAACACCCTAGCATCTTCTTGACTGTCGGAAAACCTATGTGTCCCAATCTCCTGTGCAACAGGTGCGCGCACTCATCATGTATTTGTTTCCCTATGGATATCCTCAGTGTTCTATGCTCTGCGCTGCCGACCCCTTCATTTCTTGTGGGACTGCCGTAATCATTGTTTTCCCTTTCTGGGTCTTCATGTTCGGGTTCCCTGGGGTCGTCTGTGGTGCAGTCCTGCATCTCTTCATCGTCAGTGCCGTCGATTAGGCCTATTGTGGCCTGTCCATCCTCGGCTTCCTTGGCAATGAGGTACGGTAGGCCGCCTATGAGCTCCACTCTTCCAATCTGCTTTCCCCTTCTTTCGATGGACACCCTCTTGTTTTCGAAGACTATCCTGAGGCCGGGGTCTTCTGTGAGCTTGGTGATGGCCAGGACATTATATGGAATTTCAGGGGAGTAAAGGACGCCTTTGACCTGACCAATTCCAGGGATGAGTACGTCGCCCCTGCCGGTTACTCTTGCATGTTCCTGGTTGGCGACTTTAATTCTGAAGGAATCTTTTTCAAATGAGTTGAATATTTCCTTGTGGCATGATGTGTGGGTGGTTGCCCCGGAGTCGATCAGCCACCGCTGTAGGTGTGCATTTGAAGACCTGTCTGCCCTGTGGCTGCTGGTCCCTTCACTGTGCTTGACCACATTCACTGAATCTGGTTTGTATCCATCTTGCCCCTTCTGTGGCTTAAGCTCTCTCTTTGGGCTAGGTGATCTTCGTCGTCTGTCCCCCCTGTCGTTGTCGCCCTTGTGTCTGTGTGGGTATTCGTCCTGTGACCCACGCCTGGGTCTCGGAGTGTCCTCATGGCGTCTTTGATCGCGTGTGGGTTTGTGTTTCCTTGGTCCACATGTGTGACACTCGAAACTAGGGCTCCCCTGTTCAGGGAAACTGACTCTTTTGCGTGGCCTGTCCTCTCTGCGTGTGGTGGCCCTACTTCTCCTAAGGTTATCCTCAGCTATGAGTTTCTTAGTGATGTACCCCAATGTGGCATTGTCACTTCCCAAATTATCCAGCTGAGTCAGGAAGTAGTCCCAGCTTGAATCGAGGGAGTTGTATATAATGCTAATCTGGTGCTGATCCGTCACGATTTCCCCCCTTCTTATGAGGTCGGATCTCATGTTGTTTAATGTCATCAGGTGCTCGCTCATTGTTGATCCCTCTTTCATTTTGTATGCATACAACTCTCTCAATAGCAAGCAGGTCGTAGTCCTTTCATTGCAATAAAACATTTCATACAATATTCCCCAAACCTCATGCACAGTTAGCCCATCAGGGATACTCCCATACATTGAAGTGTCAATAGAGCTTAAAAGCAAACAGAACACTCTGTGGTGTAGTCTGTCCACCTTTAGGGTCCATGGCTTTCTTGGCGGGTCCTGGATCAGGTACAGTGCCCCCTCCCTCATCAGAATTACCTGGAATTGTTGTGCCCAGTCCATTAGGTTCTCCCCAGTCATGCGAAGGATTGGGAAGTTGTGAGGTAGTTGGCTGTGCTGGCCGGCATTGCTTCCTTTGCTGGATCTGGCCTGGTGCCCTGGGCTGTCTCTATATTGGCAGTGGGGGATGGGTACACATATATTTGCTATTGGATGTCCCATTTGCAGTTTTTCTGGTTGCCTGTAGAGGGAGTTCGCTGGTCCTCTGCCCATGGAGCGACCTGAGTTGACCTGCAGTTCCTCTTCTTCGCCAGAGAGGGAGTTCTCCTGCTCCTCTTGCGCCTGCGTGAACCTCATTGTTTGCTGGCTGCCGAGGTGAGCGGATCTCTGTCTCGGAGGTCCTGCTGCTTCAGGTTGGAGCGTCGGTGAGGAGATGCTTTCGTCGCTGGAGCTGCTTTCTTCATCGGAGGATTCTGTGGAGCTGTCGCGTGGAGGCCGCCATCTTTGCTGGACTGATGGGGGTTCGGGTCGTCGTAGCTCTGGCTCCTCGGGTCGTGGCTCCGCGTGGAGGTCGGCTTCCTTCTCCGGACGTTCCCTGCGTTTGGTTCGGGCAGACAGCGGGTCGTGGTAGGTCTCACTTTCTTTGTTCTGTCTTGCGTGTGCTTCGGGTCTTCCCGCGTGGATGCGTGCCTTGCGGGTCTCGCGCCCCTCCCGTTCGCGGTAGTGTGTTTCTGAGGGGGGGCTGCGTCCCCTTCGGTTTCTAGCTGGGAAGGGTTTGCGGTGGCTTTCCTCCGAGGAGAGGTCATGTCTCCTTCAGCCTTTGATTGCGAAGGGGGCCTCTGCCCATGTGAGGAGTTCGGCCCGGTTGTCAGCAGCGCCTCTCTTGGGGGCGTGGTGCCTGCTTGGGGGTCTCCGCTCCTCTTCTAGTTCCTGGGGGCTGAGGGTCGGCATTTCTAGGGTCTGTGTGTCCACCCTCCGGGGTCCCAGGGCCATTTCTTTCCTTCGCGTGGTTGGGACGCGCGGGTTATCTGCGGGTATCGTTGTCCCGGTGGATTTTCCCACCGGTGTGTTCGAATCTAGGGCCGCCGCTTGTAATTGGTCGGCTAGATTTGAACTCGGCTCGGTGCTTGGGGTTCCCGCCATGGAGGATCTCGGGGTAGAGCTTACCGTGCCGTTGGTGTGGGGTTCATCTCCGATGTTCATCAAGGCCAGTAGCTCTGCCGTGGGGATCATTCCTCTCCCGGCTATCGCCCTGTGGATTTTGGTTGTTAGGCTTTCGTCTTGGTCGTCCCTTTCGGTGGATGCCCCTCCGGTTTCGGCCTTCGTTTGGCCATCTGGGTCCGTCTCCGTGATGGTCCGGTTGGGGTTGTCCTCTTCCATTACCGTTTGGGGTCGTGCGATTGCCTGTTCCAGAGTTTCGGGTCCAGTTGGTCTTTTGTTTTAATTTTGGAGTTGTTTGTGGGCGAACCATCCTCTGCTACCATTTTGTGAGAGTGTTTCAGATGGTTCGGCCCAATAACTCCAGAGACAGTATATTATAATTAAAGTCTTTTATTCTCACTGCCCACATGGCAGTCAGTGACTGTATCAAGGATCAAAGATGGAAAAAAGGCGGGTATGAGTTGGAGGTGGTTCTTTTATAGGGTTGGATGAGGTCAGAGGCATAAGGTTCAAGGGAATAGGGTTACAGTGGCAAGGCATTGTGGTACATGTAGTTCAGGTCAGTTTGATATTACATCTGACAAAGATGTGCAGACAACCTACAGCAGGGGTGCCCAAACTATGGCCTGTGGGCCGGATCTGGCCCATGGCACCTAGTAATCCAGCCCACACAGCCCTCACCACTTCTGGAAGCAGAAGTTAAACATACCCACACATGCACAAAACGCTGCTGTAAAGCAGCCACGGCTGTCGTAAACATGTTTACGACAGCCACAGGTGCATTACAGCAGTGTTTTGTGCATGCGCAGGCGTGTTTTACTTCCGCTTCTGGTGGGAGGAAACACGTGACCAGCTCACGACCCGAAAAGTTTGGGCACCCCGACCTACAGAGTTCGTTTTACTGTGAGAACATAATACTATTGGTTAGTTGGTTTACATTTACACCCTGTCTTTTTTGTGTAGGCACATCTGCTTGAGTATAAGTGGGTGTGTTTCTTCTTCTTCAGGTGCTGTATCCGTTCTGGATATTGGCTATCATCATGGCAATAGTCTTCCTGTTCTTAACTCCTTGGAACAGTTCTTCCAAGGACATGCCACACCAGTCTCTCAGGTTCTTCAACCATGAAGTCCATCTACATCCAGGGCCTCTTTCTTCCCAGGGATCTTTCCTTGAAGAGCGAGCTGGAGAATTCTATACTTTATGTTGCTCGTCATGAGATGGCCAAGATATTGGAGTTTTCTTTGCTTAATGGTCTTAAACAGCTCTTTTTCTTTATCCATTTGGCTCAACACATCATAGCTCTATTCACTTTGCTTGTTTGGAAAGCATACGCCTTCCCTTCCTTTCTTCTTAAGTGCCGTATCCAATTCCGAATATTGGCTGTCATCATGGTAATAAACCATGTAGATTGTCCTAGGAACAATATAAGGCATTGGCCTTCCATTTGCCTTCCGCATCGCAGCGTGACACCTGTACTACTGATCCACTTCCATGAGTCACTTTCTGGTCCTGACTCCTTTTGTCACATAAAGCCCTCCTCAGCCCCAGGCCTCAGTTGTTACCCTCCATCAAGACGTATTCAGGTGGGATTTAATCCTTCCCTTTGGACATCACCACCTTTAGTCCTCAGGATTGTCAGGTTTGTTAACTGCCACCAGGGTGGCAGTGGCTTAGAGGCTACAGTGCTGAGCTTGGTGACATTTGAAGGTTGGTGGCTCAAGGCCCGTGCGCCGTCTGTCCCAGCTCCTGCCAACCAAAGCAGTTCGAAAGCAAGAAATTGGAAAAAACACACAAAACAAAACTGCCGCCTGATGATCAGTGTTGAGTTGCTGGCAATATGGTCTATTTATTTATTTATTTATTTAGCGTGTAGCATTTGTACACATTGAGTCAACATATAACCAAAAGAAAAATATATAAACTGTATAAAACTAAACATTAATTTATAAATAAGCATCTAAATAATTTATATATTTGATTGCACCAGGAGTCACCCTGGTCTACTATATTATCATAGCAGGATAACCTGACCAGACAGTCTCTCTTTTCTTTACTTACCTTGGTTGATCCGTGTTTTGCATGTCAGTTTGATGTGGGTGGATTGAAGCATCATCTTCCACTGTTTCTGATCCCATGCCAGTCTCATTCAGGGCCTTGGGAACTTTGCCATGAACTGGTTTTCCCATCTGCTTACTGGCCTTTCTTGTGGTTGCTTTATATCAAGCCCATTCTGACTGCGGTGGCTCAAGTGGTTAAGACACTGAACTCGCTGACTGGAAGGTCGGAGTTTGATTCCTGGTTACTGCATGATGGAGTGAGCTCCGTCTCTGTCCCAGCTCCTGCCAACCCAGCAGTTTGAAAGCAAGAAATTGCAATTAGATAAATAAGGAACACTTTGGTGGGAAGGTAAACAGCGTTCCATGCACTCCGGTGATGAGACATCTGCAGACACAGACAGTGCTGGCTCTTTGGCTATAAACCAAGATGAGCACTGAACCCTAAAGTCGGATATGACTGGCTTTCAAGCAAGGCAACCTTTACTTATCCATTCTGTGATAGTTTTTACCCACCTACTATCTTTGAAGCAGCACACATGCCCAGCCCACTAACGCTTTTGTGTATGGGACCAAAGACACCAGGACAGCCGAAGAGCTGGCTTAACACAACTTTATTACATGCTGGTCAGAGGGAAATGAGGTAATGGCGGACGGACAGCTCAATATATATAGTGGCTATACATTTGAATGTGGCTCCTTGACAGTCTATTGGCTACTGTCCGCGTGACGTCATTGCAGGTCACGCCCTTCTTGTCCAGGTGAAGGTGATGGCGGGAATCTTCCCGCGCTGTTGTTTTTAGGTGAGTCTGGACCAATGAGCTTGGACGCTCGCTATTGCCATCTGGTGGTCACTAGCTCGCGTCCTATTGGGGTTACAGTGATGCAGCTGATGGTTATCATGTTACAAGTAGAAGGATACATTGGTTACACATGAATAGGTACATTGTATAAGGGTACAGTGTTTGAGAACACAACAAACACCTTGCAAACTCAATCAGTGTTGATGCTTGTTGTGCACCTGATCTTATGTGCAGTTCTTCATTTGATATTCGATCAACCCATCGTATCCGTAGGATCCTTCACTTTTCCTTTTGGCACCATATTCTTTTCCTCAGTTTAGGTGGAGGGCTAATGCCTTCTCTTTCGCTGCAGAGTCAATACGAGTCAGTGCCATTGACCCCAGGAGTCAAAAGATTTAGTTACAACTTTCCACCCATAGCCAGATATTCTCAGCTGGGAGCAGGTCTCTGTATGTGTAGTTTGTGCTTATTTCCCTCCCTGTACTTGCTGTGCTGTGCAGGAAGTTCTGGCACTTGCAGTCCTAAAACATAACTATGTTAAGCTCTGGTCTAAGCTGCAGAGAGGCAGAAATGAGGTCTTCTTATCGGTTGCTTTCAGTGATGGGAAAAGGGTTTGGATAAACCAGGGGTACCCAAACTTTTTGGGCCATGGGCCAGTCATGTGGTTCAGCGGGACAGTCATGTGGTTCCTCCCACCGGAAGTGGAAGTAAAACGTGCCTTGCAATCTGTTTTGCAACATGATGAGATAGATTTTAAGCTGCCATTTTCTCTGCTTAAACCAGGGATACCCAAACAATGGCCTGCAGGCCACATCCTGTCCCTGATGCCAATTCATCCAGCATGGGCTGCCCTCATTGCTCCCGTAAATGGAAGTAAAACGCAGCCGTACAAAACCCGCCTCCACCTCCACCAACACTGGATGCTCCCTGGCCAGCTACCAACCTGGAGGAAAGGCAGCAGTAGCTGTGTGGCTGGCGGGCTACAAAACTTGCTGCTGCTGCTGCCTCCTCCTCCTCCTCCTCCTCCTCCTCCTCCTCCGCCACCACCACCACCACCACCACCACCACCGGATGTCCCCTCGGCCTGTCTCGGCCTGGAGGGAAGAGGACACAGGTGATGGGGTTGAGTTAGCTACGTTTTTCGGGGGGGGGGGTTGTTTGAAGTTTTGTGTTGGGATGGGTTGATGCTTTACAATGGTGGATGATTGGGATATTTGTTGAAAGGCTTCTGAAATGTTGAAATGCTTCTGAGATGTTTCTGTGATTGTTATTTTGTAATTGCAACTGTGATATTGTGTTTCCTTGTTAGCTGCCCAGAGTTGCTCTGCAAGTGGGGCGGGATACAAGTTGAAAATTGAATTGAATTTTACTTCCACATTTTACTTCTGCTTACGAGAGCGAAGAGGGCGGCCCATGCCAAATGAATTGGCATCAGTGGCCGGATCTGGCCTGCAGGCCATAGTTTGAACACCCCTGGGATAAACCTTGAGGAAATCAACAAGTGACATTCAGGGGCATCTGTAATAATCACCCCTTCTCCCCTCCTGACAGTTCAAGTGCCACTTCATATCCTACAGTCAGACTGTTCAAATTCACAGAGCTAGACAGAGAACATATTTTGAAATCAAAGAGCACATTCAAAATCTGAAACACATCTGAATATTGACCTTCAGACAAAGGCTTTGTTTACTGAATGTTCCCAAAGTGCCTGCTTTGTTCTTGAATCTTTTGATTTTAATGCTTTGTCGAAAGGATAGAAGAAATTAACTCTGCTTCACTGCGGTATCGAAGATGGGAGACACGGTTTGGTGTCTTGCACGGAAGACAAAGGAGGAGCCGCAGTAAGGGCTAAAACATAACTTTATTGCATGGTAGTCAGTGTGAACATGAGGTAAAGGTGGACCAAACTGCTCTATTTATAGTACACTGTACATTTTGAATAACCCGGGTGATAGTTCATTGGTTACTGTCCGCGTGACGTCATGGATCGTCACGCCCATCTTCTCCAGGTGCGGTGCGGTGGGGAGGTTTCCCGCCCTTCAGGTATTCAGGGGAATCTGTATCATGTGAGCTGACACTGCTATTGGCACGAGCAGTATTATTCTTAACAGCTTGCTACAATGTGTCATTGATTACTTACAATAGATACAATTGTCGGATACAATCAGTTAAAGGGTACTTGTCGCAATCTATTCAGTACATAACATCCCTCCCCCCTAGGTGAGGACGAAGTCCTTTAGCCATTGAGGCTTTCCATACGTTCGCTTTGGGCGAGTGGTGGCCACACTTCGGGCCGGAGTCCCTGCATTTGAGGAGGGTGACTCATTAGCGATTGGCTGCGAGTCGTAAACCGGGGATTGGGAAGGTCTAGGTGTGGGAGTAAACTCCAGGGATGTGAGACCGGGGGCTCCAGGGACTAAAGAAAACCCCCGCTCTTCGCTTGGATGGGTGGGGGACCACTCCGAAAAATCTCCCCGGTCTCCTAACTCAAAATCTAACAAGTCTTCGAAATCCCTCTCCTCTAAATTGTCCCTGTTACCCGGCGGGTCAAAAGGATGCGGGTTTGTATCATTTCCCTCCCCCCTGTGGTCTGTGTCTTCCCCTTGGGATAAGCGGGTGGGGGAGAACCCTAACGCTGACTGCTCCATTTGGTCACTCACGTCTTGCCTTCCCACTACTCTACCTCTGAGCTGGTTGGCATGCCTCCTCCAGAGGAGTCCTGTGCCTGTCTTGACATTGTAGGAGACTGGCCCCATCTATCCGACCACTATTCCAGGTACCCAAGTGGGGCCGCCAGCCGCGTAGTTCCATCAGTGTACCGGCTGGCCAATCTCGAAACTCTTGGTCCCCCCTGCTTCTATGTTTCTACCCGTATCCTCCACCCTGGTTGGGTCTAATCTTGAGAGAATTGTGGCGGGTTTCCTCCGCATGAGGAGCTCGGCGGGAGAGAGCCCTGACGCTGTGGGGGTTGCACGGTATCTTAATAGGAACTGGCAGAGCTGCAAGTTCAATTCCCCAGGGCCCATCCTACGCAGTGCATCCTTCGTTGTTCGCACCAGGCATTCCGCTTGACCATTTGTAGAGGGGTGAAACGGGGCCGCAGTTATGCGGCGAATTTTGTTAATCTCTATGAAACCCTGAAACTCCACTGACGTGAAAGTTGTGGCGTTGTCGCTCACAAGTACCTCCGTAAACCGAAGCAGCTGAATACCTTGCATAATTGCTTAATCACTGCAGCTGGCGATGTACTGGCCATGGGAATTGCCTCCAACCACTTGGAGTAGGAGTCCACTATTATAAGGAAAAAGGTACCTCTGAAAGGACCCACGAAGTCCACGTGTAGATGGGACCACGGACCACGGGCCATGTCCCATTCTCTGTGCGGAAGTCAGGACTCTTCGGGCCTGGTGCTCTGGCAGCTCTCGCAAGTGCCAACCATGTGTTCTATATCTGTGTCCAGTTTTGGCCACCAGACATAACTCCTCGCTAGTGCCTTAGAGCGCACGATGCTGATATGCAGCATCTTGAGCACCCGGGACCTCAGAACTTCGGGGATTACTACCCACTGCCCCCAGAGTAGGCAGCCCCTTTCTAAGGAGAGCTCGTCTCTCCGCCTACCGTAAATCCTGAATTCCTCTGTAGGGGAGGTTGCCGGCCAGCCTTTCTGTACCCATGAACTGACTAAGGCCAATGACTTGTCTTTCGCCGTAGCCTTGGCGATCTCAGCTGGCAGAATTGGAGGCGACTCTAGGGCCTCAATCAGGAGCACCTGGTGGTCCTGTTCTACCCCGCACTCAGGGTCCCCTGCCTGTGGGAGGGGTGACCTAGAAAGGGCATCAGCATGGCTGATCTCCTTGCTGGGGTGGTAGGTCAACGTGTACTGGTACGCATTGAGAAAAATCGCCCATTGCAGCATCCTTGGGGACAAGATCTGCGGGGTTGGCTTATCTGTAGTGAAGATTCCTAAGAGGGGCTTGTGGTCACGACTTTGAATGGCCTGCCATAGAGAAAATCATGGAACTTCTTGGTTCCTGCAACAATCGCTAGGGCTTCCCTGTCTGTTTGCGCATAGTTTTGCTATACCTTGGACAGGGATCTCGAATAGTATGCTACTGGGACTTCTCGCCCGCTCTCTAGCACGTGGCAGAGGACTGCCCCCACCGGTGAGGCATCGCAGACCAGCACAACTGGTTTCTTTGGGTCGAAGTGGGTCAACACAGCCTCGGAAGAAAGAAGCTGTTTGAGCCCCCGGAATGCCCGTTCCTGGCTGTCCCCCCACGGCCAAGCCTCATCCTTTTTTTAGCAATCTATGCAGGGGTTCAGCTACCGACGCCTTTCCCGGGAGGAAAGAGTGATAGAAATTTAGGAGTCCTAGGAAGGACTGCAGTTTGGCCTTGGTGGTGGGGCGAGGAGCATCTTTCACTGCCGCTACCTTAGACTCTGCTGGTTTTATGCCCTCAGGGGTTATTCAGAAACCCAGAAACTCTACCTCTTCAGCAAAAAATACACACTTGTCCTTTCTTAACCTGAGCCCCGCTCTCTCAAACACCGTTAGTACCCGGTCTAACCTCTTGGCCAATTCCTGTTCCCCTCCCGCTGTTATCAGAATGTCATCAAAGTAGGGGAAAACACCTGGGAGCCCCTTCAACAATCTTTCTACGAGGGACTGAAAGATCCCCGGAGCCGAATTTACGCCAAATTGGAGGCGCGTCACTTTAAAAGCTCCCTTGTGGGTAATAATTGTCTGAGCGGCGGCTGTAGCTGGGGTTACCGACAATTGCTGGTATGCCTGGGCCAAGTCTAGTTTGGCGAAACACCTCCCCCCCATGCAAGGTTGCTAACAGGTGGCTTACCACCGGCACTGGATACGCGTTTGGGTGAATTGCGTTGTTAATCGTGCACTTGTAGTCAGCGCAGATTCTGACCTCCTCATTAGCCTTAAGTGCCGTAACAATGGGGGTTTCCCACTCGGCGGAGTCCACCAGCACCAAAATCCCCTGACCCACCAGTTTGTCCAGTTCAGTCTCTATTTTGTCCTTTAGTGTGAAAGGCACTCTTCTTGGCTTCATCCTAATGGGTCGGATGTCGGGGTCCAATTCAAAGGAAACTGGGGGCCCTTTGAACTTCCCTAGCCCCTTCTCAAAAATGGCCGGGTGTGTGTTACACACCTCCGTGATCGGGTCAGCCTGCACGGCGTGTATGCCTCTGATGAAAACTTCCAAGGGGCCGAATCACTGTGTACCCAGGAGGCAGCAGGACCCTTCCTTTAGGACTACTAGGGGCAACTGCACGGAACGCCTTTTAAACTGAACCTTGAACTCTCCCACCCCCAACACTGGTATACTCTTGCCCTGAACTAGTCTTAAGGGCAAATTAGTCTTAAGGGCCTTCAGCTTGGGGCGTGACTTTGGGGGAATGCGTAGAAATTCCCTGTGGGAGACGATGGAGTACGATGACCCCGAATCGATCTCCATCCTTATTGGGACCCCCTGTACCAGTACCTCCACAAAAAACTGGGGCCGCCGAAACTGCATGCTGTGGACCACCTGGTCGCGGTCATCGGGAATCCGTCGAGACCCGCGGTGCTCATGGGGCCCGTCATCATCAAGGATGTGCCCAACCTCGTCCGCCTTTCGTTGGGGCCGTTCTGCCTGGCCCTTCCTGTCATCTCGACGCTGCCTGCAGACCCTTGCGATGTGCCTGCGCCGCCCGCAGTTGTGGCACTCCGCCTTCTGGAATGGGCATCGGCTCCGGTTGTGGGATGCCCTGCATCCATCGCAGTGGCGGTCCTCTCTGGCACGGTCTCGCCTCTCGGGTCTCCTCTGCACCCGTTGCACGTCCTCGCTGAAGTCGGAGGCGGACGTGGTGGACTCGGAGGGCTCCTGCTCTCCATGGGAGGAACAGCTGTGGACTGGAACCACCGGCGGGGCCCCCCCAACCACGGCGGTCCTGGCCCGGCACACCCGTTCGCCTTGTTGCACTGACTCGGTGGCTTGGGCAATGCGCAGGACATGCTCGAATGAGATGCTCTCGTCTTTGGCCAGGAGTTTTTTTCTGGCCCCCTCATCTCGCAGGCCCAGCAGGAGCCTGTCTCTCAGCGCCTCGCTCAGGGACGCTCCCCACCGGCAAGGCACGGCAGCCACCCACAGGACTGCCACGAAGTCTGCCACGGACTCACCAGCCTGCTGGCACCGCTGCTGAAACGCTAACCTTGCCGGAAACACAGACACCTTCGGGCGAAAGTGCTTCCTCAACTCGGCAAGGATCTCATCTAGGGGCACGGCCCTGAGCGGTCTCGGCATTAGGAGATTGGTGGCCAGTTCCAAAGTCTCTAGGCCACACTGGGCCAGTAGGAATGCCCGGCGCTGGGCTTCCTCCTCGATGCCTTCGAGGTCCATAGTGTAGAGGAACTGCTGCTCGTAGAGTTCCCATTTTTCTGGCTTCGTGGTATCGAAGGGCGCGATGTTCACTTTTCGGGACACCATCCCACCTTCGTCGCCAATTTGGTGTTTTGCACAGAAGACAAAGAAGGAGCCGCAGTAAGGGCTGAAACACAACTTTATTGCATGGTAGTCAGTGTGAACATGAGGTAAAGGTGGACCAAACAGCTCTATTTATAGTACACTGTACATTTTGAATAACCCGGGTGATAGTTCATTGGTTACTGTCCGCATGACATCATGGATCGTCATGCCCATCTTCTCCAGGTGCGGTGCGGCGGGGAGGTTTCCCACCCTTCAGGTATTCAGGGGAATCTGTATCATGTGAGCTGACACTGCTATTGGCACGAGCAGTATTATTCTTAACAGCTTGCTACAATGTGTCATTGATTACTTACAATAGATACAATTATCGGATACAATCAGTTAAAGGGTACTTGTCACAATCTATTCAGTACATAACACACGGATATGCCACCTTCTCCAGATGTTGCTCACTGCACATAAATCCATGCCTTCTGCTGGAGCAGATGTTGGGGGACACCAAACTCAAGCCCAACAAAGCCTGAATAGCTGCCACAGAGATGTTAGTCTCTGGCATCAAGTGAAAAAGATGGCCAGTGGTTGCTTGATAACACCCTTTAATGGTAGGCTGCTGTTTCCAAAGTTAGTGTGCAACACTGCCTCAATCGCTTTTGATGGCTGTGAGAAGCTGGGTTTTAATTAAGAGTGATTGGCTTTAATTAACAGCAATGACTACCGGCTAGTGGCTTCACATGCACACACAGTGGATAGCAGTGGAGAGGGCTGATAGTTTTAAACATGTAGGAAAGCCCGTTTGGCCAGGTTATCCTGCTATGGTAATAGAGTAGACCATACTGCCAATCACTCAATGCTGATTGTCAGGTGGCAGTTAACTAACCTGACAACCCTGAGGATACACGGCCTTGGCCAAGTCCACAGGAAAAGGTGATGGTCCCAATTGAATCCATCTTGTTGGAGGGCAGCAGATTCACCCATCCTGGACCGGGACTGAGGAGGACTTTGTGTGCCAAAAGGGCTCAAGACCAAAAAGTGACTCGCAGAACTGGACCAGTGTTATGGATGTCATGCTGTGATGCAGAAGGCAAATGGAAGGCCACTGCATTATCTTGTCCCCAGGACAATCTTCATAGCTGATTGCCATGAGAATAGCCAATATTCAGAATCGGATAATGAAGAAGAAGAAGAAGATGATGATGATGATTTTGCTACTAGCTAGAAGAGAAGCAGCAAAGAAGGATTCAATGGACACCTTGTTTGGTTTGGGGGACAAGGCTGGCGATGCTTGCTTTAACTACTAGCACTCTCTTAGTGCAAGTGGATGCCAAACAGATAGCAAGGAGAGGAAGCCAATCTGTGTTGGGTTTTTGTGTGACTTTTAAGGGAGTTACTCAAGGAGCAGAAGAGATTTGGGGCATAGGGTTCAGGGCTTTGGATAGCTTGGTAGAGTTCAGACAAAACTCAGAGCAGTTTTGCCAAGCAATGCTGCTGGTGCCACATGGATCAATTGCACTGTCCTGTTGGTGTATCTGAAAGGAATCACAGTAAGTTGTGGGCTGCGGTGGCTCAGCGGTTAAGAAGCTCGCTTTGTTAGCTGGAAGTCTGGCAAGTTGACAGTTCGAAACCTGGGTACTGCATGATGGATTGAGCACCAGTCTCTGTCCCCACTCTTGGGGACATGAAAGGAGCCTCATTTGGGCATTCCCTGAGCCAAGTTTCTCCTGCAAAAATCCTTTCAACCCAGAATAATTTCTGACATGAAATTATTATTAATATATAGTACGTTGTGCTGATTTTTTTTCTGGCTTCAACTCTATATGTTGTCAGCTAACTTCAGGCTGCACTGGATGAGGGTTAGAATTCCTATGAAAAGTCAGGTGTGTTGCTTTGGTATAGTCCTGGATGCCCAGGTTTCACTGGTGACTAGGAGTGCCTTTGTTGTGCCAGCTATGCCCAGTCTTTGAGATGTCTGAGCCTAGCTACAGTGATGCACACCTTAGTTACATCCTGTCTGGATTACTGCAATATGCTCTTGTTGGGTCTGTCTTTGAAGAGTGTTCAGAAATGTCAGCTTGTTCAAAAAGCTGCAGCCAGACTGCTGACTAGCACTGGCTACAGGGAACATATAAAGGTAAAGCAGGGGTTCTGTTTGTAAAGGATTTCATAGGGAAGAATTATTTTAATTCATTATTTTATTTACTTAATGCCTAGTGTGCCTTAATAATTAACCTGTCTTTATTCTGTAACATGTTTAGCTTTAATAAGTTTAAATGGATCCATTTTGGTAGGTTGCTATGAGCAGAAACCAACTTCTGACCAATTAGAAGCTGCAGGTCAGCCTGCTCCTTGTTCTCAGACAGTGGACCTGGGAAGATGTCTGCTCTCAGACTAAGCACCTGTGAGCCGCACACTTCCCAGACTCACCACCTGTGGGTAGACGGGAGAAGCACGTCTTGCTGATGGGAGCGCTGATTAAATGTCCTGTCTCACACTGGACTTCAAAAAGCAGGTCTGTCAATCAGAACATCTCGGCATGCATTCTCACCCAAAACAGTATAAATATTATGGCAATTTAGCCCGATCAGGAAAGGGATAGGGCAGTAATCTCAGATCACATGGAAATGCTGCTCTCCACCTTCCAGAACCGATCCGACCTGTAACTCGTTACCTGGATGTGCGGGCTCGCTCAGCCACACTCTTTTAGATAAGTACTAGCATAGTTTGCCCGGCGTTGCCGGGCTTTTAAAAATTGTGTTGGATACTAAAGGGTTTGGTTTTTTTCTTGAACTAATGGTGATGGGCTGTTTTAAATGGTGGTGTTAGGTTTTGTGTTTTTGTGGCTTCCAGTAAATTTTTTTGTATTTTTTTATGTTTATTGAAAAAAAATTAAATTTAATTTAATCTAATTTAATGTAATATTATTTAGTTTAAAATTTAATTTTGTTTTTTAAAATGTTTTTTTAAATTTTTTTTGTTTTGGTTTTTCAGAGTGAAAAGGGGTTTTGTTTTGGTAATTTTTGAGATTAGTGTGTTTTTTTCAATATTTGTATAATTTATTTGATTAAATTTAGAATTATTCTTATTAGTTCAATAATTTTGATTGTTGTTTCTGTTTTGGCCACTGGGTGGGGGTGTTGAGCTTTTGTGCCTCTCATTACATTTGTTACCTTCTGTCCTCTTGGTGTCGCTTCTGGTAAGTTTCCTCTTTCTCATTTGAGTTCCGGTTCTCAGAGAAGGAAGACGTCTGTTTGTAAGTTCTGTGGGGGTTTTTTGGGGGGGTGGGGGGTTGGGGGGTTGGGGGTGGGTTTTTTTGGGGGGGTATGTGTGTTTTTTTCTTGTTTATTTTTGGCTG
The DNA here is from genome assembly GCA_035047345.1 of Bradypodion ventrale. NCBI lineage: Eukaryota > Metazoa > Chordata > Lepidosauria > Squamata > Chamaeleonidae > Bradypodion > Bradypodion ventrale. The sequence goes on along the minus strand of JAWDJE010000008.1, from coordinate 3,864,221 downwards.
TGTGTGTGTTTATTTTTTGTGTTTTGGTGTGTTTTTGAATGTATTTTCAAGTGTGTGTGGGGGGGTGGCTTTCTTTCTCGCTGGCCATGCTGGATGGCCCGTGGGAAGGAAGGCCAATTGCGGGGAGGCTTTTTCCCCCATGGGCCATGCTGGATGGCCCGTGGGAAGGAAGGCCAATTGCGGGGAGGCTTTTTCCCCCATGGGCCATGCTGGATGGCCCGTGGGAAGGAAGGCCAATTGCGGGGAGGCTTTTTCCCCCATAGGCCATGCTGGATGGCCCATGGGAAGGAAGGCCAATTGCGGGGAGGCTTTTTCCCCCATGGGCCATGCTGGATGGCCCGTGGGAAGGAAGGCCAATTGCGGGGAGGCTTTTTCCCCCATGGGCCATGCTGGATGGCCCGTTGGGAAGAAGGGCAGTTGCGGGGGGTTGGTGGGTGGGTGGGTTGCTTTAATTTTTGTCTCTCCGGCTGGCCCATCGAACAGAAGGGCAGCGGCGGCTGGGGTTTTTTTTTTTTACTCGTATTTTTCGCGCGCCGGCTGGCCCTTCGAATGGAAGGGCCATGTTGAGGGGGGGTTTCCCCCACGGGCCTTGCTGTGTCGCCCATGGGGAACAATGGCTGTGGCGGTGGGCTTTTTTTAACTTTTATTTTTTGTGCGCCGGGCGCCTCACTTGTTTTTCGCGCGCCGCTGACCCTTCGAACGGAAGAGTAGCGGCGGCGTGTTTTTTTTATTTTCTTCCCCCATGGGCCATGCTGGCTCGCCCGTGGTTTTGAATGGCTGCAGCGCCGGCTTTTTCTTATTTTTGTTTTCGCGCGCCGGCTGCCTCATCATTCTGCTCGCTCATTGCGCGCAGGACGCTGGGGCTTGTAGTAAAGTGTTGGTGCTTTGTGTTTGTGCTGCGTTTTTTTGAAATGCTTTTCTTTTGATTGGCTGCGGCGCGTGTCCGAACGCTGCTCCGTGCGAGAGCCTCTCAGCCTGATTGGCTCTGGCGCGGCGCGGCGCAAGGACTTTCGGGAAGTGATGTTCTTTGCGTTTCTTGCCGTTAGTGGGGCTGAGGCCCCCATGCCGGATTTTTAAATCCTTCGTTGACCTGCGTAGGCAATTCGGCCGTGCTCTCGAAGGGAGGGTGCGGGACAGTAGGGCGACGCATAGCAACGTATAGCCAATTCCAACGGTGAACACTTGGTTTTATAGGTTAAGATTGCTTTTCTGAAATGCTTTCTTATTTTCTTAGAAACATGTCTTTTGCTTAGCGTAGTCTAGTGAGGATTTTTATATGTTGGAATTCTCTATTTTTATTCCAATAAACCTTTTAAATTATTTCTTTGTCAAGAAAAGTTATTCTGTCTCCTTCCAGCCATGAAGGAGCAGAAAGGGAATTTTTCATATAAGGCCTTGTTAGTTTCAACACTGAAGCTTTGTTTTTCAGCCAGTGCAACTGAAGCCGATAATCAAAGGGAGCTAGAGGGGAGAGACTCCTGGAGTCTCGTCTTCCCAGGACAGTGCCTTACTCCCCCTCGTCTAAGCTGCAACATTGAAGGCCAAATTCCCACCATATTATTTTCATAAGAGGGTGCTAGTTCTAAAGGGCAAAGATGCTACCAGTCCCAGAGGGCTTTGCAGAGTTTTTCAAACTGTGACACTTTTTAAGGCTTCACCATTACCCATTAGAACACCATTTTTCCCGCTGGTTTTCCCTGCCCGGGTTTACCGCGACGAGGCACCCTTTCATAATGCTACCAAATGTCTGCCAGGCTTTCCCTCACTGAGACAGCAGACTGTCCCAACATCTTGGGGACAAGGTGACCAGACCAGCCGATCAGCGGGAGAAGGTTTAGGTGCAGCCGCCTTGGGACCGGGTCCTGTGTTTGTAGGTTGCGCAGCCGACAGGGGCCTGGTCACACAAGCGTGATATTGTTGAGTGTTTGATGGTCTAGCCAATTAACTCCAAAGACTAAAGTTCATTTTAAGCCTTTTATTGTTACATGTAATATTGTTTGGTCAAGAGGTCATCATTGGGGGATAGGGTCAGGCAGGAATGGAGTCAGGGATGCATGGTCAGAACTCTTTAAATGAGATGGGTGGGAACACAGTCGGATTGCATTGTAGTTCATTACAGTTCGGTATTTCACCTTAACAGGTTCCCAACTTAAGGCCTGTGGACTGAATCTGGCGCACAGCACCATTTCATGTGGCCCCTTACCCCTCCAATGGCATTCAAGAAACAAAAGGGCCACCCCCTTTGTAGCTGTTGGGATAACATGGTCACCCCACATCGTGCAGGCAGGGCAAAATGGCCATCTGATCCTCAAAGCTGACTAAGAGAGCATGACCCGACCCCTGGCTTGAAAAGGTTAAGAACCCCTGAGTTAAAGCATATCAGAGAGTCATCGTCGGCTGCTACTTGTATCCGAGCATACATGTTTCCTGGAAGTCATTTTCTCAGTTGATGGATGTGTCTCTGGTGACTCAATAAACCAATCCTGGGATGAAACATACGACTATAAACATTAAAATAAATTAAATTTCATGTCAGGGTTGAAAGGATTTTTCCTGGAGAAACTCTGCTCAGTGGATGCCTGAATGAGGCTGTTTTCATGTCCCCAAGATCCATCGTGCAGCACTCAGGTATTGAACCCCAACCTTCCAGTCTCCAAAACTCAGTGTTTTAACTCCTAAGCCACTGCAGTGCTGCTGCTGCACACATTACACACATTACACTGAATAAATGGTGGAGGGCATAGTTGAGTTTGACAAAGCTTCCATGCTCGTCGCTTAGGCTCTTCAATCAAATCAAATTTTAATTCATACCCCACCTTTCTTTCACCGAGGCCGACTCAAGGCAGTAAGGCTTCTTCATGTCTGTGGCATTCTCCTTCAAAGTGATCGGTAGCAGCAGAGATGGTTTGGCACCAAAGTCTATGGCCCATTGCCTCACAGGTTTGTGGGTTTATACCTGACACCTTCATGGTTTGTTTCAGCTGTTTGAAACATTATCAGAGAGTAAACAGAACAGAACAGAAAAAAAAAAAAAGGGGGGGACAAAAAAGGTTGTGGCACCTTAAAGACTAACTGCTGTATTTAAATGTGAGCTTTCGTGGACCAAGGCCACTTCATCAGACTTGGTCCATGAAAGCTCACATTTAAAGTGCCACAACATTTTTGTCTCTTTTTTTTTTGCTGTTCTATTTTGTTTACTCTCTGATATGCTTGCACAGACTAACATGGCTACCACTTCAAACATTTCAACTATAAAGGTAAAGATCTCCCTTACTCAAAAGCCAGTTGTGTCTGACTCTATGACAGGGGTGCCCAAACTTTTTTGGCCATGGGCTGGTCACGTGGTTCAGTGGGCCGGTCACGTGGTTGCTCCCACCAGAAACAGAAGTAAAATGTGCCTTGCAATCTGTTTTGCAACAGGATGAGATAGATTTTTAGGCTGCCATTTTCTGTGCTTGAACCAGGGGTGCCCAAACTATGGCCTACAGGTCAGATCTGGCCCCTGACGTCAATTCATCCAGCCCATGCCGCCCTTGCTGCTCCTGGAAGCAGAAGTAAAATGTGCCCATATGGGCTTATGGGTGCTTTTTACTTACGCTTCCAGGAGCAGCAAGGGCATTGCAAGCCAGATGAATTGCTGTCAGGGGCTGGATCCTGCCCACAGACTGTAGTTTGGGCACCCCTGTCCTAATCATTCACTATTTTCCCAAAGCAGCTGATGGTGGCCTAAGACTTTTGTATGGGTGTGTTTTACTTCCACTTCCAGGAGCGGAAAAGGCAACATGGGCCAGATGAATGGGGGCCAGATGAATGGGGGCCGGATCCAACCCATGGGCCATAATTTGGGCATCCCTGTGTGATGGAATGTGGGTACTCATTCCATCTTTGTTTCTGTGGCCTGCCTCATGGAAGGGGGGGGGGATGACCCTCCAAAATGGCGATTTCAAACCACATGGGAGCCTTGTGGCAGCATCTTGGGGAAGAAGGGGTGGAACTTGGTGTGATTTAAATGTCTTGCTGTAAGATCATTGGCTGGTATCTCTGAGGAGTGGGCCAAGGAGGAACCCTGGGAAGTGGGAGGAGACAGATCCGGGAGGCCGACCCACACACTCAGAGGGACTGGGAGGCAGACATGCTTGGGAGGCTGAACTGGAAAGCAGCCAAAATGTGAGCTCTTGGAAGAAGGGGGCAACGGGCTTTCTCCCCCCACCCCCCACCAGCCTACTTTATCTATCTGCTTCTGATCTTTTACTGGACTGTATTTTGAACTTTGCTATGCTTATAATACAATTATGAAAATGCTTGAAGAGACTTGGAGTGATTTCTTTGCTCGACGCTACCTGATTTACTTAATGGTGAAGCCTGAACTGAGAGGACCAGATCTTGGTCAGAGGGCCGTATCTGGTACTCTCTCACAATCCCATTGCCAGGAAGCTGGAAAAGCATGGCCTGGATGTAAGAGTATTGTTATACCCTGCTCTATGAAGTCATCTTCATTTACAGTCAAAGAGCTGTAAATGTAGTTAGTTAGTTAGTTTCATTTGTAGACTGCCTTTCTCTCAGGCAGCTCACACTGTTAAAACAAGTAATATAAAAAAATAACAAATAACAGATTAAAAAGCAATTAAACTGCAGGAATAGATTAAACATCTATGAAGTAATTAAAAACATAAAACTTTAAAAATGAACTGAGAAAGCAAAAAAGAAAAAAGCATCAAGGGACTCAGCTCAATCGCTGAAAGGTGCTGAGTCACAAAGAACACGTTCTTTGCATGCAGAAAATCTGTGCTTTGATCCTTGCCACATCTAACGAACACAGACCCCAGGAGAAACATCTAGGAATGACTCGTTGCTGAGGGGAACTGAACCAAGGGACAGTTTTGTAGAAAAGCAGCAGAGCTTTTCTGAGGTTTCAAACCCACATCCCTAATGAGTCTGGCTCTCCTTCTCTTTCACTCCTCTGCAGTGGAGGAATTTGGGGATCCAGATAGGATGCTGACAAACTGGAATCGCGGCAGCGGAAAAGGCGAAAATTGGCTTTGAGATAAACATTGCTAAACTTCAACAGACCCTGTGACATTTCAGCTAAACAGGAAATGGCTTGATTAGAGCATAAGGTCAAAAATATTTATTCATTCATTCATTCATTCATTTATTTATTTAGACGCTTCCATAATTAGTGTAAAATGCTTTTTTATTGTTCACAAAAAAGATAGGTCGTCCTTGCTCGAAAGCCAGTCATATCCAACTCTAGGGTTTACTTGCCCATCCCCGTTTATAGCCGAAGAGCCAGCCCTGTCTGCATCTGCAGATGTTTCTGTGGGCATGTGGCAGGCATGCCTAGACACTGGAGTGCACGGAACGCTGTTTACCTTCCCACCGAAGTGGCACCTATTATCTACTTGCAATTTCTTGCTTTTGAACTGCTAGGTTGGCAGGGGCAGGGACAAGAGTTCACTCCATCATGCAGTACGTGGGTCTTGACCTGCTGACCTGCCAACTTTCCAGTCATCAAGTTCAGCGTCTTAACCACTAAGCTACTGCAGTCCCTTTTCACAAAAAAGTAACATATAAATAATATTAAAACAAAAGAATAGACCATTTAGCAAAAACAACCCAGAACAACAAATCTCTGTGTGTGTGTGTGTGTGTGTGTGTGTGTCTGTCTGTCTGTCTGTCTCTCTCATGTATGCAAGCAGCCCCCCGATCCCGCATGCAACTCAGCTGCCGAAGTAATGCAGCTAAGGAAGCTCAGCCCATGTGCCTTCAACTAACCAATCAATAGCTAGCGCGGGAAACCGCCCGGTTTCAGGTGAGACTCAGCAGCTATTCAGCAACCCCCGCTGACGTCATGACTAGTGCAACCAATGGGGTTCCGTGGCGGGGATTTCAAATACAGTATATAAGGAGCTGCGTCTCCTAAATGTGCCCATGTACAAATTGACCATGCTGAAATAAAGAAGTGCTTGGCCCGCCTGCCGGTTCCGTGTGCAATCAATCTGTCTACATCAAAATGGGATAATAGTTTCCACAGAGTAACCCTCGCACCGTTCGACACCTTGAAGCCCGAGTCATGGGACCTGTACGAGGAGCAGTTCCTGTATGCCATGGATGCCGAGGGCATCGAAGACGAGGCTCAGAGACAAGCCTGCCTCCTGGCTCAGTGTGGGTTGCCGACCCTGGAGCTGGCGAGGAACCTCCTGATGCCGAGGGGCCTAAGGTCCGTCCCCCTCACTGAGATCCTGAACGTGCTGCAGGCACACTTCCGGCCGAAGGTGTCTGTGTTCCCGGAACGGCTGGCCTTCCACCGGCGTGACCAACGGGCCAGAGAGAGCATGATGGAGTACATCGCCGCGCTGAGACTGGTGGCCGTCCCTTGCCGCTGGGGCACCCACCTGAGCGAGGCGCTGCGAGACTGCCTCCTCCTCGGCATGCGGGATGAGGAGGCCCAGCGGAGACTTTTGGCCCAGGATGAGGACATCACCTTTGAGCAGGTCCTCAGAGCTGCCCAGGCTGCAGAGGCGCGTAAAAGACAGGGTGCTGGCGTGTCGGGTGAGAACCGGTGCCTCAGAGAACCTGTCATCCGCTGTGTAGGCCCACAGATGCTTGCCTCGCAGCGAGCGAGAGCCACGAGAGCCGAGAGCTGCGGCAGCCGCCGCGTCCTCATCCAACCTCAGTGAGAGTGAAAGTGAACCTGAGGTCCAGAAGGTGAGGAAACGACCTTCCGAGAGGAACCGGAGAGACACCGCTGAAGTGAGCAGATGCTGTGAGGGGGTATGGGGGCACACACGACCGGAAGAAGTGCCCCTTCAGGAAAGCCGAGTGCAACAACTGTGGGCGTTTGGGCCACATCGCCAAAGTGTGCAGACAACACCGAGATCCTGACAGGACCAGAGCGTGGGGAAGATGCACGTGGAGGACACTGGTGAGACGTGTGTCAGACCGGCGCACCTGTTTTTTGTTAAGGTACTGTTGTAGGGGGTCCAGGTGAAGATGGAGGTGGACTCAAAGACTGCCTACTCCATTATCTCGCAGACCGAGTTTCTGCGCATACCCCCTAAGGACAGCCCCAAACTTAGAGCCCTCCGAACGAACTTGAGGGATGTCCAGGGAAGCTACATCCCAGTCCTGGGAGTGGGGGATTTCACCGTATGGTTTAAGAACTTCACTAGGAAGTTCCTCTTAGTAGTCCTTAAGGGGGGGTCCAGTTGCCTTTTGGGTACCCAGTGGTTTGAACCACTGGGAATTGCATTGACTGGAATCAACACCATCCGAGGCAACCCCATCCAAGACGTGGGCAACACACACCCGGCAGTTTTCAGGAAAGGACTTGGGGAGTACAAGGGGCCTCCTGTGGACTTTGATATGGACCCTTCCGTCCGCCCTGTGTGCATCAAGCCGCGCAGAGTGCCTTTCGCACTAAAGGACAAAATAGAAGCGGAGTTGGACAAACTTGTGGGTCAGGGGATTTTGGTACCAGTGGAGTGGGAGACTCCGATTGTAACGACCATGAAGTCTAATGGGGAGGTTTGGATTTGTGCTGATTACAAGTGTACCATCAATAAGGCAATCCGCCCCAATGCCTACCCGGTGCCGGTAGTTAGCCACTTGCTGGCCAAGTTACATGGGGGGAGGTGTTTTGTGAAGCTGGACCTAGCACAGGCTTACCAACAGTTAACAGTCACACCTGTGGCCGTAGCTGCCCAGACGATAGTGACGCACAAGGGTGCCTTTAAAGTGACACGCTTCCAGTTCGGCGTGAATTCAGCTCCCGGTATCTTTCAGGCGCTTGTGGAACACTTACTCAAGGGACTCCACGGGGTTTTGCCATACTTCGACGATGTATTGATAACTGCTGGGGGGGAGTCAGAGCTAGCACAAAGGTTAGACCAGGTTCTGTCCATATTTGAGAGGGCTGGGTTATGCCTGAGAAGGGACAAATGCATTTTTTAGAGTCCTGGGGTTTTGGATCACCCCCGACGGGATAAAGCCATCCGAATCAAAGGGTGCGGCCGTTCAGTACGCCCCCAATCTAGCTACTAAGGCAGAGCTGCAGTCATTCTTGGGGCTCCTGAATTTCTACCAGTCCTTCCTCCCACAGAAGGCATCTGTGGCAGAGCCGCTGCACCACCTACTGAAAAAGGACGCAGTCTGGCGGTGGGGGGAGGCTCAGGAACAAGCATTCAGTGAGTTGAAGAGGCTTCTCTCTTCCGAGGCGATTCTAACTCACTTTGACCCCAAGAAACCCTTAGTGTTAGTGTGTGATGCCTCACCGGTGGGGGTCGGGGCTGTCTTATGCCATGTGTTTGAGAAGGGGAGGGAGGCGCCAATTGCGCTCTGCACTCGAAAGCAGAGCGCAATTATGCCCAGACAGACAGGGAGGCCCTCGCGATTATCGCAGGGACAAAGAAATTCCATGACTTCCTGTAGGGGAGGAAGTTCACCGTTCACACGGATCACAAGCCCCTCCTAGGTATCCTTGTCACAACCAAGCCCACCCCGCAGATCTTGTCCCCTAGAATGTTAAGGTGGGCGATTTTCCTAAACGCATACCAGCTCACGCTGGTGCATCGCCCAGGGAAAGACATCGTGCATGCGGATGCACTTTCCAGGTCTCCCCTACCAGAGCTGGGAGAGCCCGAGTGCGAGGTTGAGCAAGAGCACCAGGTGCTGCTCATCGAATCACTCAAATAGCCCCCAATTGTGCCTGCAGATATCGCCAAGGAAACCGACAAAAACAGGGTCTTGTCCCAAGCGTTGGCATGGGTTAAGAAGGGCTGGCCCTTAACGTCTCCTTCCGAAGAACTCAACCCGTTCTTCAGGAAGCGTTTTGAGCTGTTGCTTGAGAGAGGATGTCTCCTCTGGGGGCATAGAGTAGTAACGACGAGCGGCAAGACCTGAAGGACGGATACAGTGTGGACCTCCGCATCAAAGGGGTACCTTTCTGTCTTCTGGTGGACTCGTTTTTTCCTCTCCACCGTGACCGAGGAAGAGTACCGTTGAATTTTGCCTGACCTGCGGCCAAAGCTCAAGAATCTCCCAGGCAAGTTAGTGGACTTATGGGGTTGCAATGTTCCAGTTCGGGGAATAGGGAACTTTGAAGTCCATTAACTGTGTTGACGTGAGCCTGCCCCTCGTTGTTGTAAAAGCAGGTAAGAGAAACATTTTGGGGTCTCAATGGTTCGGGGCCCTGGGCATCTGTTTGACAGGGATCCATTTGGGGGAGGGAAAACCAGTGCTCCATTTTGAGGAGGAGCCCCAAGCATTGTTACTACACTGGGAGGGTTTGTCCTGTGGGCCCTCTGAAAGTGATTCTTCGATGGAAGAACTAAGTGCATTGTTTTCCTGACAAGCGCAAGTTGCACCCAAGGACAGTGACTTTGCCAAAAAGACTGGAGAGTCAGATGTGTTTGAGTTGCAAGAACTTTTGCCGCCTGATGCTCTAGACTTTGAAAATCCTGACTATTTATTTATTTATTTATTTTTGCACATTTATATCCTGCCCTCCTGGTGGGTACACCACTCAGGGCGGCTAACAGCAAAAAGGGAAAGGGAAGAGGGAGAAAATACAATAAGTAAAAAATTACAATATAAAACAGTTCAACAACAATAGCTAAAACAAGACCTAACAACTCCAGCTAAAACCAGCATTAAAACACAAACAAACAAATCATCATTAAAAAACAACCCTCCCCACCCTACCCACGTGAATAACCAAACTGGAGGGCAGCCCCTCACATTGGCTAAATCAGCCAGCGGGCTTGACTAGTGGAGTCAAGCATGCCCCAAACATGTTGAAAGAGCCATGTCTTCAGCATCTTTCTAAAGGGGAGTAGTTCCATCTGGAGACGCAACTCAGGTGGTAAGAGGTTCTACAGGGCTGGGGCAGACATGGAAAAGGCTCTCTTCCTGGTCCCAATAAGATGTACTTCTTTCACTGATGGGACCACCAGTGAGCCCCTCCTGTCTACCCTAGTAGGACGGGCTGAATTCTTTGTGGTGACGTGGTCTCTTAAGTAGCCTGGACCAATGCCATGAAGGGCTTTAAAGGTCATAACCAGCACTTGAATTGCACCCAGAGGGACACCTGCAACCAGTGCAGCTCCCAGAGAAGTGGTGAGGTGCAAACATAACGCCCACACCCCATCATAACCTGGGCAGCCGCATTCTGGACCAGCTGAAGCCTCCGAATGGTCACCAAGGGCAGCCCCATGTAGAGTGCATTACAATAATCCAATCTGGAGGTGACCAGAGCGTGAGTGACCGTGAGCAAGGAGAATAGGGACAAATTGGCCATTGCTTCACTCAAAATGTCCCTGGACTTTTCCGCAGCTGCTGTTGTCTGATGTTATTGTGTGGGTGGACATTGGAGGCAGGTGTGTATTAATGGGACCGAAAAATACTCTCAGTTCTAGTGATGTGCGATAGGAAAAACAGTTTTTCCTTATCTACTTTGTCCACACCGTGCATGATTTTATAAACTTCAATCAGGTCACCTCTTAGACGCCGTCTTTCAAGACTGAAGAGGCCCAACCATTTCAGCCTCAGATAGTAAGGAAAGTGTTCCAGTCCCCTAATCATTCTGGTTGCCCTCCTCTGCACTTTTTCCAGCTCCATAATATCCTTCTGGAGGTATGGCAACCAGAACTATACACAGTATTCAAGATGGGGCCTCACCATAGATTTATAAAGAGGCAAAATGACACTTGCTGACTTAATATCTATACCCTTCCTAATGATCCCTAGCATTGAGTTTGCTTTTTTCACTGCTGAGGCACACTGGGTTGACACCTTCATTGAGCTGTCTACCAGGACACCAAGGTCCCTTTCCTGGTTTGTGGCAGAGAGTTCAGACCCCATCAGTTTATAAATGTAATTGGGGATTTTTGCCCCAATGTGCATCACTCTGCACTTACTAGTGTTGAAGCTCATTTGCCACTGTTTTGTCCACTCCCCCAGTGTCAAGAGACCCCTCTGGAGCTCTTCACATTCTCTCACAGTTTTCACTACTGTACCCTGTATAATTTAGTGTCATCAGCAAGTTTGGCTACTTTGCTATTTACTCCTACTTCTAGATCATTTATGAAGAGGTTGAAAAGCAGGGGTCCCAGTATTGAACCTTGGGGGACCCCACTCTTTACTTCCCTCCACTTGGAAAAGTGTCCATTTAGTGCTACCCTCTGTTTCCTGTCCCTTAGCCAGTTGCTGATCCAGGACAAGACCTGTCCCTTTATTCCATGACTGGCAAGTTTATTCAAGAGCCTTTGGTGTGGGACCTTGTTAAAAGCCTTCTGAAAGTCCAGATAAACAATGTCAACTGGATCCCCCTTATCCACATGCTTGTTGACCCTCTCAAAAAATTCCAACAGATTAGTGAGGCATCATTTGCCCATGCAAAAGCCATGTTGGCTCTCCTTTAGCAGCGCCTTCTCTTCTATGTGCCTATTAATTCTATCTTTTAGGATGGTTTCCATCACTTTACCTGGGACACATGTCAAACTGACCCGTCGGTAATTTCCTGGATCACCCCTGGATCCTTTTTTGAAAATTGGTGTTACATTCGCTACCTTCCAGTCATCAGGCACAAAGCCTGATTTGAGGGAAATATTTGAAAACATCTACCAGAGTTTACCAAGGGAGGGAAATTATTAGCTTCTAACTTCCTTAAACCATGAATATTTCATGTGACCTAAGCAAATCCCAGTGGTGGCCACCTCCCATGTGTCTTGAGCACATGACGCATGAGTGAACCTGGTGTATTAATTATTAGAATGCACCCCTCAGAAACAAGTGGAACCAAAGGTTGCCATGAAAGAGCAGACAGTGACAACACCACCTCATTTGTAAGTGTTTGAAATGCTCCAAGTACAAATTACCTCTTTTATAATAAACTGTATCATGCACTAGCACAAAGTCCACACCAGCTAGTAGAGAGGGATGGAATAATCAGGATCAGATTGGAAGCAATAAGGACTAAAGAGAACATACAACAGTTGATCTGAGCCTAGAAAGCAAGAAACTAAGAGCTCTGCCACATATCTATACAGCACAGATGGCAATTGAAAAACAGGAAATGAAGCAGTACCACTTCTAACTGCAGGGATGGAGGGCCACTATATGATGGGATGGTTTCATTTCTGTGATATTAATTATCACTCTTGGGCAGCGCTGTGCTGTTGGCAGCTGAAGCCTAGTTTTGTCTCAGTCAGCTTTCCTTCTCTGACCACGATGGAATTTGTGGACCTGAAATCTCCCAGGCAGCTCCAGCTCTTCAACACAAGAGTGTGGAATGGGAAGATACAATATATACTAGTGGTGGTGAACCAATGGCACACGTGCCAGACATGGCACTCCTAGGCCTTTCTGCTGACATGCATGTTGTCACCCCAAAAGTGTTCACCCCACCCCTCTGCCCAGCAGCCCAATGTGAGTGCTTCTTTCCCCAAGCACAGAGTTCGCCCATCCCCCTGCCCAGCAGCCCAATGGGAGGGCTTTCTCACTTCCCCAGCATAGAGTTCGCCCCACCCCTCTGTTTGACCACTCAGTCTCTAAATGGTTCAACATCACTGGTATATACTGTAATAGTAACAGAATTAAGTCCATTTGGGGGTAAAAATCACTGTCCCAGAGAACTTTCTTACTGCAGACTTCTCTGTATGGCCCCCTGCAAACATCAGAAGCAAAGAGGGCAGTTGGAGCTTGTTCTGAAAAGACATTAATCACAAAAACTATTTTGATTTAGGGTCAGGATGAAACATAGATGATATGAGTTTACTCCTAAAGAATATAAACAGACACTGGCTAAGTATGTTGGCTGTCTTGTCACAGAGGCTAGCACAAACCTGATGGGCTTGTGTTCTTTTAGGATTTCAGAGGCAATAAGCACTCAACGGCTGAAGAAGCAAAGCTTTTTTGCACAACACATAACAAAGACAGATCAAGAAACAAAAGCAAGAACAAAAACATGCAATGCATACCAAGCATGGATTCCTTCTGTCCCTTCTTCAGTTATCTGGGAGCTCAGAATAGGTAGCAGGGACACTTCTTGGTACTTCTGAAATATATAGAGTTCCAAAGTCTTAGAATTAAGTCCTCCCCTGTTTTTATACTCTCAGCTGAAAGGGCTGCCTCCATCCTCCTTGTTAAGAGATGTACAGATATCTACTAATTGGACTAATTGACAAGTAGTCCTTGCAAGTATGAATTAGGTCAGATCATTACCAGCCTATTATCTACAAAAGGGCACTGTGACCTAACCCATCCCTTCTTCTTGGCCAGGCATCCCAGGTGTAAGTTCTCATTAGGCATCCCAGGTGTGTTCACATATCAGTCAAGAACAGAGATGAGGTCAGGGTCATCCCAACTCCTCTGTCTTCTTCTGCAAAAACTATTTACCTGTGGTGGCTCAAGTGGTTAAGACACTGAACTCGAAGACTTGAAGGTCGGAGTTCAATTCCCAGTTTCTGCATGATAGAGTGAGCGCCCGTCTCTGTCCCAGCTCCTGCCAACCTAGCAGTTTGAAAGCAAGAAATTGCAAGTAGATAAATAGAGACCACTTTGGTGGGAAGGTAAACAGCATTCCATGTAGATAAGGAAAAACTGTTTTCCCTATCGCACAACACTAGAACTAGGGGGCACTCCATGAAACTTTTAGGTACTAGTTCTCAAACAAATAAGAGAAAGTACTTTTTCACCCAGTGGATCACTGGTCTATGGAACTCCCTGCCAGAAGAAGTGGTGACAGCTGTCAGTCTTGACAGCTTTAAGAAAGGATTAGACAAGTTCATGGAGGACAAGGGTATCAATGGCTATAATTATGGATACCTAAGGACAACCTCCGGGTTGGAGAGATAGGCAAAATATCTCTCAGTGCTATTTCCAGGGAATCCTAAGCAGGTGAAGGCATCTGCTTGGGAATACCCTGAAGCAAATGGTGAGCCACTGTGTGAGACAGAATGCTGGACTGGATGGGTTGTGGCCTGTTCCAACAAGGCTGTTCTTATGCACTTCGGTGTTAAGACATGCCTGCTATGTGTCCACGGAAATGTCTGCTAACACGGACAGTGCTGGCTCTTTGGCTATAAACAGAGATGAGCACTGAAACCCAAGAGTCGGATAAGACTGGCTTTCGAGCAAGGGTGACCTTTACCTTGAGTTCTAATAAATCTTACTAATTGATATGCTTAATTGGAGAACTTTCTTGTCCTGGTCAGCAAGCCAATCAGATGCATTAATTGCTAAACAAATTCTACATTTTAACTGAAGTTCATATGACTTTAACCATTCAGTGTTTAGAGTGGGATAATGGGAATGCCACGAATTCCTCAGTTTTACAAGGATTTTCCAAAAAGGCCCATTGTCCCCTGCTTGATACATCAGCCAGCAGAAGGCATCCATCTGCCCCAAATCTAGTATCATAAAGCAGGCACTATCTTTTGTTCATTATAATTCTTTCTCTGTCTCATTCTAAGTGCTAAATTATCTTCCAGAAGAATAGCATTTGCAGTTATTAACAGCAACTGTCAATCTCTTTAGCTACTGCAGCTGGTGCTAACCTCAATCCGTTTCTTTTGCTTTCCTGCTGGCTTCCATCCACACCTCCTGCATTATCAGCATAGGGCATTCATTTAAGGAGGCATAAAGCCGATTGACATTGGTGAACATGGATAGTAATTTCTTCTTCTGCCCTAAAACATTTTTAATGTTAATTTTCAGTTATTTCAGGGACGTATAAACAAAGGGTTTATAAACAAGAAAACTCTCTTGACATCAAAACACAAATCAAAAACGAATTGCCAAAATTTGATAAGCATACTTGTGATTTTTAAGAGCGATTGAAACCAGAAACTCTGTGTCTTTGAAAATCCTATCTCTTTGGTCTACCATATATACTTGAGTATAAGCTGAATTTTTTAGCCCAAAAGTGGACCTGGCTTATACTCGGGTCAATGACCACAAGGGTCCCAAGACTGCACCAACAGATGTGCCAACAATTTAATTAATTTTACCATATTTTCAGCTACTGTATTTTGATTATTGAAACTCACTAGCAGCTGCTGCATTTCCCACCCTCAGCTTATACTCAAGTCAATCTATTTTCCTGGGCTTTCAGGTCAAAATTAGGTACCTCGGGTTATATTCGGGTCGGCTTATACTTTATATACAGGTAAGTATCTGAATTTCAGAAGGTTTCATGAGATGGTGGCTTGTTATTTAGACCAACCAGTCTCCAATTGTCTAGGACTGCCTGGTCTTAAGACAGTGGCAGGTAATAAGACATATCTCAGAGCAGGAAGAGAAAGGATTTGCATATGATATGGCTTTAAATCCTAGGCATCCACCTTCATCCACTCCCAGTTGGTGCTAACAGGTTCAGTGACCCAGGTAGAAGCTGTTGACAAAGGGTCATGATGGTGAACCTTGGCACTCCAGCTGTTCTTCGACTTCAATTCACAGCAGCCCAGGTCCCTGTGAATCAACATGAATGGGTCTACTATGCACACAGTAAACCCATTGATGTGGATTCAGAAGAACCTGGGCTTCTGGGAACTGAAGTCCAAGAACAGCTGGAGTGACAAGATTTGCCATCACTGGCATAGGGTGATATAGACAGACATCAATGCTGACTTCCATGTTGAAATTTGATTCATGTAAAGATCTCTTCAATCAGTCAGCCTCATTAGCAGCAGTTTATATCCTCAGATCTTTTGAGGTAGAGACAGAAAAAACACGACTCCAGTCCTTGGCTGACAAACGATACTAATGCCTTCTCTTTATTCAGGCAGAGAGTCTAACAGAAACGAAACTTATTCAAGCAGAGTATACCAGAAACGAAACTTAAGCTAGATAATCAATCAGAATGTCAGAACCCAAATAAGGAGAGATAAGGAGAATAGCAAGCAAAGAGGCTTTTGTTTACAAAATGTGTCAGAGGCAGCCTGACAGAATCCAGATGCATTCCCACATGTCCTCCTTTTTCATTTAAATTTGAGAGAGAGAGAGAGACGGCTAATCATACCCCTGCATGTCATCATATACATCATCACTGTCCTCCTGAACATCGCACCCCTCCTGACTCATGGTACCTTGTTCCGGAGGGTGATACCTCATTGAGTACAATTGCCGTCGTGCAAAACTCGATGTCTCCCTTCTACGCAGTGGACATGTGTTACACATAGAAATAAGATTAGGAATACAATAAATGAAAAAACACAACGATATAAGGCAGATAATAATAATAAACCCATAAAAGAAAACTTGTCTAAGGACAGATAAATCAGGCAACCAAGAAGTCACCCAATCAAAGAGATTAACATCAGTGCGTACATTGTTAGTAATGCTCTCCTGTAAATTCTGAAGTTCTTTCTCAATAGTATTATTCAGATCCTGGAATTTTACCCGACATCCCTGGTTCCCGACCAGTTTACAAAATCCTCCGGATTTTGCCAACAGGTAATCTATGGCTAGTCTGTCCTGCATTTGGTCTTGATGAAGCTCAGTGATTTCCATTTGAAGATCCCGTATGACCCTCCCTGTGGCATTGATTGATTTCTCCAGCCTACAGGTGAGTCCCAAAATGGACCTTCTATTCTCCTGGGAAATGACACCTGGGTATGATCCCAATGTGAGTGCTCCAGTGATAGCACTCCCTATAGCTCTCCCCCAGGAGCTACCATCAGAAAGCTGAACATCGATTATCACTTCATCATTGCAACCAGAACCCATCGGGCCGGCAGCAGCTCTCTGGCGCCGTGCATGTGCCTGAGGCGGCATTTGCACTTGTACGGGTAAGGTAAAATAACCCAATGCTGCACATTGATACTGTCCTGGATGGAAATTCGTGGCAACTCCATTAAAAAAGAACCACATGTTAGGATCCTTGATTTGCCATCCATTGCAAATTGAACCACTATCTATAGCAGAATAATCAGGAGTAAACATAGGAAACACATCATATATATCTCCAATAGTAGTGTTAAACAAGGTATAATTAAGCTTATAAGAACTGTTATAACTACCCCATAACCAAAAATAATCATCACAACCCGTATAATTGCCTACATTCTGCAAAACCCTTTTTGCTTGAGTCCAGTACTTCCATTTACTATTCCAGACTCCAGAACTATGACAGCAGAAACAAAGTCCTTTAGTGTATTTCTTGAATGTCATGCTTCGCCAGCGGGTGTTGTTAAATTGTTCTGGAGGATTAGAGAAGAGTGTAGATCTATCAAGATGTTGCAAATGTCCAATGACCAACTCTGGCGTGTTGAACAATGCCGGAAGAAAGGCCATTTGAGACACTGCCAGTGGATGCTCATAGTATAACGTTGCATTCTTACCATGAACCTCAAACAAATAGTTAGCATGACGAATCCAAAAGTTGGGGTTGCCCCCATGAGGCATTGTTCTTACAGCTGGAAGCACAGTAAGAAAGAAAAGAACAAATGTCAGCAAATTTAGTCTACTGGTGAACCACCATCCTGGAGCTGAGTAACCTTCTTCTCTCTCCATGGACGGATCGCTCCAGCAGGAATCCTTCCACTCAGGATCCCCTTGTTGCCAATAACCGACCAATGGCTTAAGAAGACACTCCCCTAAGAAACAGGAGCATGCCCTGTTATTACTAGTACCATATAACTAAACATGAAACATGAGTGACATATAACACAAATGCAATATCACAAACCCAATTACATGTGTAGAGTACTGAAACCTCTTCCAGGTGCTTCTGGAGGTACCTTGAGATATGCAGTTTCATAAGACAATACATAACATAAGCAAAGACAGGTCCCTGCAAGAGAATAAGCAAACATTTAAGCATAAACAAAACATGAACATTTCTTTTCTTCCTTACATGAAGGAGGTCTGGTTGCATTTTAGAAGGCATTTCTCACTTCCCCAATTACATGAGTAAGGCATTAAACTTCTTCTTCTCCCACTGGTGTAAGTGAAAGAAGCATTCAATAACTTCCAATCAGCATAGCATGGTAACTCAAATACAGTACAAATCTCATTAGCATGAGCAGGTAGACAATTTCTTAAAAAGGCTGTCAGGTTTTATAATTCTTCTTTAAAGTCCACACAAACTTTTTTTTCTTTTTAGTCCAATTAAAATGTCCAAATTAAAAGTCCAAATGTTGATTAAGCTTTCTTCTTAAACACTTAAACAAATACTATCTTCTCTCCAGCACAGTTCTTGGCATGGCAAAGGTTGAAATTAAGCCATAAATTAAGTCTCACTGACTTCACAAGACAATCCCACACAACCCCCCTTTTCAGCTTTTCAGGCAAACACACATTCCTTCATGCTCCAGCCACACCCATCTGCATTAAGGCAGGCCGATGAGGTGTGAAGGCACAAAGAACAAATTCTCCAGAAGTTGCAAGTAATTTTCACACAGAAGAAAATCACAGGGAAGTCCAAGTTGCTTTCCCTGCAATCCTGATGCTTGAAACTTGGGACAGCTCACTCTGGATCTCTTTGTTTGAGGGTTGGGCAGTTCAAAATCAGCCAAAAACTGTATGTCTTCTCCCTCCTTGTATTTTTGCAACAGCCTGCTGTCGTTCGAGGAAATATTCACCCCCCTCTTCCTCTGTATTTCTTTCATCTCCAGCATATGATTCTCAACCTTATGACAACCTGCATCTGTTAGTTTGTACTTGCACCCCTTTCTGGTCTTGGGTTTTGTGCGTTCCTCCTTTGGGCCATCCTTCCATTTCTGCAGGATCTTCCTGCCCAAACGTGAGGTATCAAATTTACTACTCAGCTTCTCCTGCTTTTGTGATGAGGGTTGATTCACGGGGGGGCTGAGATCCCCTAAGCTGCTCTTTGAAACACACTCCTTGCTTCCTGCCACTCTGCATGCATTAACAGCTTCAATCTGTGATGAGGTCCCCACCATTTGTTCCCCATCAGCTGGCACTAGTTGTTTTTTAGACTCTGCAGGCAGTATTGCAGCAGTAAACAGGTCTTTTGTAGGGCTAAAAGTGCTTGATTGCTGCAAGGCAGGATATAATGTCCCATCTTCTTTTCCACCTCCACCCCCATCAGGGGGCTGTTGTTTCTCATATGATGGAGAGGCAGTTGCCATGGCCCCCCTTTATCTGGAGGCAAAAGCTGTGGGAGGGGGCCATCAAGCCTCTGAGAGAATAACATATTCTTTGGAGTGAGTCTCTGAAGGCAGTCTCTAATTTCCTCCCATGTAAATAATATTGATCTAGAAATTCCATTATGCTTCTGCATTTCTCTCCCGATCTGTTTCCACTGTTTTAAGTCCAGACCTTCATATTTAAACCAAGGACAGATTTTTTCTATAGCTTTAACTAGCTTTTGTATCTCGCTCTCATCAGCCTTTCGCCCATTGTTAATCAAAAGATCTGAGATATCTTTACAAAGTTCATGCATTTGCGACGCCAGCACACATCCCATAATTCAAAAAAATAATATTTTTCTTCACTCACCTAATGTGGGACCCAATGTAGAATTGGATGAATTTTGAGCGCTCAATTTATGACCTTCCCGGTCGGGTGAATGAGACCTTCCCCGGTCGCCAATTATGAGGTGTTAATTGCTGAAGCAGAGTTCAAAGCATTCCTTTGAATTTCATTCAATTGCCTCACGAAGGGCGCCACTTGTTGAAATTTGATTCATGTAAAGATCTCTTCAATCAGTCAGCCTCATTAGCAGCAGTTTATATCCTCAGATCTTTTGAGGTAGAGACAGAAAAAACACGACTCCAGTCCTTGGCTGACAAACGATACTAATGCCTTCTCTTTATTCAGGCAGAGAGTCTAACAGAAACGAAACTTATTCAAGCAGAGTATACCAGAAACGAAACTTAAGCTAGATAATCAATCAGAATGTCAGAACCCAAATAAGGAGAGATAAGGAGAATAGCAAGCAAAGAGGCTTTTGTTTACAAAATGTGTCAGAGGCAGCCTGACAGAATCCAGATGCATTCCCACACTTCCATAACTCTAGACAGCCTGGAAAAGCTCTGCATGTGGACTCATAATACCAAGGTTTTATTCCACTTCTGGGCTCATTTATCTAGTTTCCCTTTTCTTCCAATCTGCACAATCACCTGCCGCAGAAAAAATTACCATTCCAAGGCTCAATGAATTCTTTCCTTCAGTATTCACTGAAGAAGACAGAGACCACATGCCCAAAACAGAGCCTATCTTCGTAGGGAGGGAAACCGAAGAATTAAGCCAGATAGAAATGACCAGGGAGGAGGTCCTTGCATGTCTTGTTAATCTAAATGCTAAAAAATCATCAGGACCATCCATGAGTTCTCAGGGAACTTAAAGATGAAATTGCTGATCTCCTAGCCAAAATATATAATCTTTCTCTCAAATCAGGCTTTATGCCTGATGACTAGAAGGTAGCGAATGTAACACCAATTTTCAAAAAAGGATCCAGGGGTGATCCAGGAAATTACCGACAAGTCAGTTTGACATGTGTCCCAGGTAAAGTGATGGAAACCATCCTAAAAGATAGAATTAATAGGTACATAGAAGAGAAGGTGCTGCCAACATGGCTTTTTGCAAGGGCAAATCATGCCTCACTAATATGTTGGAATTTTTTGAGACTGTCAACAAGCATGTGGATAAGGGGGATCCAGTTGACATTGTTTATCTGGACTTTCAGAAGGCTTTTGACAAGATCCAGCACCAAAGGCTCTTGAATAAACTTACCAGTCATGGAATAAAGGGACAGGCCTTGTCCTGGATCAGCAACTGGCTAAGGGACAGGAAACAGATGGACACTTCTCCAAGTGGAGGGAAGTAATGAGTGGGGTCCCCCAAGGTTCAGTACTGGGACCCCTGCTTTTCAACCTCTTCATAAATGATCTAGAAGTAGGAGTAAATAGCAAGGTAGCCAAACTTGCTGATGACACTAAACTATACAGGATACAGTAGTGAAAACTGTGAGAGATCCTCTGTGCAAATATTTTGCTATACGATGCATTCGTTATGTGAGGTACCACTGTACTTGATCTTACAATAATGTGTTGGCTGCTTCCTTTGCTACATGCATGCCAGCAAACCACCAAACAGATCAACAGCCACAAATAACTGACACCAACTGACAAAGGGAAGCACCTTTATCAATACTGGCCTGGGGCTGAGGAGGACTTTGTGTGCCAAAAAGGGCTCAGAACCAGTAAGTGACTCACAGAACTGGATCTATGGTATGGGGGTCTGTTGTGTTTGGATACAATTTATGCTGTAACATTTGTGAACTATTTAGGATCATTACAATCCTCCATTTTGTCTCCTTCTTCTTGGTCTTGTAATTATCGCGGGACTCCGTTCACTCCTATATTTTTATTAATTTTTATAAATGAACAGTACATAAAACAATACAAAGAAATAAAACATATACAAACATACCTAAAATACAAAGTAATCAAAACATATCACGACCTATCCTAATACATTGTTCCAACTATCTTTGTAAATTTGAATACTACTAACTCCTTCATGTTACCCCACTTCAACCGCATCCTTAATATTCTGGATAGGAAGCCACAACAAAAAGAAAACTTATAACACCCCGTGTTTATATACAATGCCCTGAGGACTCCGAGTGGCACATTATATTATCCCCAAAAACTACTTTGATCTGGTACAGGTCTGTTTCTTTCACCTCCCATAGAAGAATGATCCAAAAATGGTTTCCATATCTTCCAAAATCTATTCTCTTTCAGATCACCCCTTTTTTCTTTTATTTCCCATGTTAATTTGTCATTCAATGCTAAAGTCCACATTTCTTTATACCACTCTTCAATCTGTATATTTAGATCACTTTTCCAATTTCTAGCAATACATTGCCTACCCGTTGTAAGCATTATTTCTAATAATTCTCTTTCCTCTTTATTTCCACAAATAGATTCCACATTCGTTAACATGGTGGCACTCGGCCCCAGTTTAATTCTTTTACCCATTATTTCACCCATCTCCTTTTCAATTTCCCCCCAAAAATCCTTTACCACATTACAACTCCACCACATATGTTCATATGTCCCTAATGTTTCTTTACATCTCCAACACATTCCATCTTTTGTATTATCCATTTGATGTAACCTCACTGGGGTCAAATACCATCTCCATAACATTTTGAAATTATGCTCCTTTATTCTAACAGACATAGTTCTCATTATTCTCTTTTTCCATTTATTTTTCCAAATATCTTTATCAATCTTTATTTTTAGTTCTTCTTCCCATATCAATTTCAAGTCCTCCTGCGGATCATCCTCCTTATTCAACAATGTATATAATTTACTAACCAAGCCTTTAATATTTTTAACTCCCTTCCTGATTTTTAGAACCAGCTCCTCAAATTCCGTCTTTTCTCTTTCCAGGTCAAGTTCTCTCATATATTTACTATTCCAATTATTAACCCTCATAATCTGTAACCAATTCAATTTCAATTGGTAAAACAAGTTTGCCCTAGCTACATCATCCCTACAAGCACATATCCAATCTTTCAACAAAAACAATTCATTCTTGACCAAAGTTTCTTTTACCACTTTATCAATCTTAATCGGAAAACCCACCATATCTGATAATTCTACAATCGGAGACAAGTTTGGGACCAAATCCTTCTATACTTTCTTCCATACATTTATTAAACATTTCATAATGGCATTTTTAGTTGCTACCTTTCCAATATTAGCTCCCAAGAAAACCAATTTACCTATATGTCTAAATTCCTTCATCTCAATTTCCTCCCATATTACCTTTTCTCTAGCCTAGATCTTCACTACATTCTTTATTTGAAATGCTCTATAATAGGCCAACAAATTTGGAATACCCAATCCCCCTTCCTTCTGAGGCAAGTACCATAACTTTTTAGATATTCTAGGTCTCTTTCCAGCATTGCAAAAATTATTAATCAACTTTTGAAACTCCCTGATTTCCTTAATTTTCAAATAAATTGGCAATGCATCAAATAAAAAAATGAATCTGGGTAGCAACATCATTTTAGTAAGCGCAATTCTCCCGAACCATGACAACTTCAGTTTTTGAAAAGTTTGTATTCTGTTTTTTATTTCGAATTTCAAGCTGTCATAGTTCAGACTTTTGAGTTCAGCCAAGCTATTAGATATTACTGTTCCCAGATATTTCAATTTGTCTTTAATCTGAATATTAACCATTCCCTTTATTTTCTTCTGATCATCCTCTCCCATATTACAGAACATAATTTCTGATTTATCCCAATTTATCTTCAGGCCCGTGATATCCTCAAAATCAATTAATTTCGCTCTAATTCTGTCCATTACCCTCTCTGGATGTTTAACAATTATCATAGCATCATCTGCATACATACTTATTTTGTTCTCCATAATCCCCTCTATTTTTCCATCTTCTCTTATACCTTTTGCTAATAATTCCAGAGCCATAATAAATAAAATTGGGGATAAGGGACAACCCTGTCTCGTACCTGCCTCTAGCTTTATCTCTTCGGTAACCTCATTATTAACTCTAATAGTCGCTATTCCTTGCTGATATAATTGATCTATCTTAACCTATAAATCCAAGGGTTAACGGTTGGAACTGGCTATAGGTTGCTATGCCTCCCCCTACTTGCCTGCACTCACCCTTCCTGCACACAGCCGATCTGGGTCCGCAGGTCAACGAAAGATTGAGAAAACCAGCAGTGGGGCAACAGCCCCACAAACGCAAAGAAAGGGAAACAACTTCACTTCCCAACCTTACTTGCGCCGCGCCGCGCCAGAGCTAATCAGGCTGAGAGGCTCTCGCACGGTGCAGCGTTCGGAAACGGGCCGCAGCCAATCAAAAGAAAACCATTTTTAAAAAACGCAGCACAAACACAAAGCACCAACCCATAACTACAAGCCCCAGCGTCCTGTGCGCCATGAGCGTGCAGAACGCTGAGGAAGCCGGCACCCAAAAAATAAAACAAAAACAAAAACACCGGGAGAGCAAGTCCGCCAAGCCGCGGGAACCAAAGCCCCCCTCCCCAACGATGCCTGAAGCTCCTAATCGGAGTTTCCCCTTTAATATCACTGGGTGGGGGTGGGGGTGTTGTGCTCCCCCTCTCTACTGGCTCCCCTGGGGTTGAGAGGGTGGGGGGGACAAAAGGAGTCTGTCTCCCCCACCCTCCTGACCCCAGGGGACCCGGCAGAGAGGGGATTCCCTCCCCACCCACCCACACACACACACCCCATATTAAAGAGAAGAAACCAAGTGGTTACTTCTCTTTAACAACGGAGTTGGGGGGGAATCCCCCTCTCTACTGGCTCCCCTGAGGTTGAGAGGGTGGGGGGACAAAAAGAGTCTGTCTCCCCCACCCTCCTGACCCCAGGGGACCCGGCAGAGAGGGGATTCCCACCACCACCCCCACACACACACGCCCCATATTAAAGAGAAGAAACCAAGCGGTTAATTCTCTTTAAAAACAGAGTGGGGGGGGAATCCCCCTCTCTACTGGCTCCCCTGGGGTTGAGAGGGTGGGGGGGACCAAAGGAGTCTGTCTGAGAGGGGATCCCCCCCCAGGACACCAAAAAACACAAAAACAAACAATCAAAAACATTCAAAAATACATAAAAACAAACAAAAATAACACCAAAAAAGTAAACAACAACAAACATTTCCAAACACACCCAGCACCCAGCCAAACACCACAAAATCCAACCACCACCACCACCCCAAATAAAGAAAAACAGCTAACTCACCACCACACGACCTCACACCACAACGACTGGAAAAGAAATGAATAAAGAAAGAGACTACTTACTGGAAGAAGCTCCACCCAGAGGCCACGAGAGAAAAAACAGTCAAAATACAAGATAACCCCTACCAGCAGCACTTGCTGCCCACAATAATAAAAAAAATTCAAAAAGACACAATAGCCCCACACAAAAGGCCCCAAGAGTTTTTCGAAAAAGTATATCATCCTTTATTCTTTTTTTCATCCACAAAACCAAAACACCAAACAAAACTCATCACAATTTAAAACAGGCCATCAAAAAATTTTTGTATAAATAAAAATTTTGAAAATTTCAAATATAGATTAACCTCTTCTTTACAAACATTAACAACAACAACAACAACAAAACCTTTCCAACACCATTTAAAACAGCCGGGCAACGCCGGGCAACCTTTGCTAGTTACTTTTCTAAATTTGTCCCCAAATCCATAGGCTTTAATTATTTCCTTAATTGAAATCCATTGTAAAGAATCAAAAGCCTTAAATATATCCAAAGATATTAATCCCGCTTTTACCTTTGATTGACTCACAACATCTATTAAATCTACCACTCTTCTGGTTAAGTCCGCCATATGTCATCCTTTCAAAAACCCCACCTGGTCTGTATTTATATAATTACCCATAAAATTATTTAAACGATTAGCCAGTATTGCTGTAAAAATCTTGGCATCTTGATTTATCAACGAGATTGGTCTATATGATTCCACTTTTTCTAGATTTTTTCCAGGTTTTGGCAACAATACAATTGTAGTCCTATACCATGAAGTCGGAATTTGTCCTCCATCTAATATATGATTGTATAACTTTACCAACTTAGGTACCACTGTATCTTTAAATTCCTTATAAAAATCGGCAGGTAATCCATCTTCACCAGGAGCTTTTCCCAACTTCAAACCTGTAATTACTTCTCTTACTTCCTTTTCAGACACTTGGTCCTCCATTCTATTTTTGTGTTCCTGTTCTATTCCCCCGGCGATTAACTTCTCTAATTGTTTTTTAAGCTTCTCCTCATCACTTTCTTTTCTCATATATAGCGATTGATAAAATTCCTTCACAATCCTACATTTATCCTTAATCTTATTGCATCTTACTCCATGTTTATCAATCAAAACTCCAACTTCTCTTTTTTCCTTCTTATCTTTTGCTGCTTTTGCTAATAGCTTCGAGTTTTTATTACTATATTCAAAATATTCCCTTTTTAAATACACCAAATCTCTCTTAACCTTTTCTATGTCTTTACCTATCATTTCAGTTTTTAAACTTTGTAATTTTGTAAAAACCTTATTATCTTTTGTCTTGGCATGCTCCCCCTGTAAAATTTTTATCTCCTCTTCAAGAAGTTTCATTTTCAAGCCACCACCATTGCCCCCTTCTCTCAATCTTTCAAGTTCTTTTCTTCCCTTACTTTCACACACCAGCTCAATCGCCAATCTCCGCGATCTGCTCACCCCAGTAACAGCCTGTCACGGCACCGAAGTCGTTGTTAATTTACAAAACATTGTTTAGTCGTCATCCCATTTAGTCCCATCCACTCGAGCCGGCCGGGGAGACCCGCGGCTTTCGCCACGCTCCTTTCCGACCGATTTCTGCGCTACGAACTCCGACTACAGGAACAAAAAGTTGCAAGCTTTCTTCAGAAAAGAATTAGAGAGCTTTTATACCTCTTTTGATATTATTTCGCAATGAATAACTCATTTAATAACTCATTTTGGTGCACGAGCTCCTAAGTTGGTATGCTAAGCCCTCGGCATCCTAGCCATGCCCCCCCACTCCTAAACTATATAGTTGTACAGTTTTCCCTCCGGTCCAATAACCTCCAAGTTACCCCTCTCCCTTCCTGCCTCTTCCCACCCAAATGTATCCATTTCTGAATGTATATAATGAGCAGTGCTACGCCACTGTTCTCCATGTTCTGACTGCCTAATAAACATTTTAGCCCTGTTAAACTGCTTTGTGTTTCTACCAGAACATCAAATTGGTGACGAGGATGGGATAATGGCATCCCATACACCTACCCTCGCTCCCTTCAACATGGCTGCTCCAGAGAAATGGCTCCTGTACGAGCGGCAGTTCCGCCACGTCATGGCGGCGCAGGACATCGCCAATGAGGACAAGAAGCACTCCTGCTTCTTGTCGCAGTGCGGCCTGGCCACTCTCAAACTGGCCACGCACCTCGTCTTGCCTAGAGACATTGACACCATCCCGCTGGCTGAAATCTTGGCGGCTCTTCAGACACACTTCCTGCCGAAGGTGTCCATCTTCCCGGCCCGAGTAGCGTTCCACAGATGGGATCAATGCCCCGGGGAGTCTGTCGCTGGCTACGCTGCAGCACTGAGACTGGCCGCCGCTCCATGCCAGTGGGACAACCTGGAGGAGGCGTGGCGGGATCATCTCCTGGCTGGGTTGCGAGATGAGGAGACTCAACGCCAGCTCATGGTCAGGGACGTCCTGACCTTCAAGTTGGTCCTCCGGGAGGCTCTGGCATCTGAGGCTGCCAGATCGGGCGTCAAGTCCTTTAAGCATAGGCCTGCCGCCTCCGGCGCTTCGGAGTCCGCCATGCAGGCCCATCGCTGCTCGTCTCCCCGCTCCTCCGTATCTTCAGCATCGCTGGCGTCCTCCTCCACATCCGGGTACGGGTCCAGTGATGAGGACAGTGAGGTCCGGAATATCCACAAGAAGGCGGTGGACAAGCACACAGAGAGGGCCCAACACAGATGCATCAGTTGTGGAGTGAGGCACGACCGCCGTCAGTACCCCTTCAGGAACGCCGAATGCCATCATTGCGGCAAGAAGGGCCACATCGCCAAGGTTTGCAGGCAGTGCCAGAAGCAAGCCCCGGAGCCACACAGCCGACCAAGCCGGAAGGGTGCACAATCGTCGAAGATCTCAGCCAACAAGCTGTCCATCCGCCGTGTGTTCAGCATCGCACACCGTTTCTTCACAGAAGTCCAGCTGCACGGCGTTCCAGTCAGGATGGAGGTAGATTCGGGGACATCCTACTCCATCCTCCCCCTAGAGGGAATTTTTGAGAATCCCCCTCAAAGGTTTGCCTGAAACTTCGGGATCTGAAGACATCTGTCCGAGATGTGCAAGGTTCCCTGATTCCAGTCCTGGGGGTGGGGGATTTCTCTGTTGCTTTCAAAAACATTAAAACTAAACTGTCCCTTGTAGTGGTCAAACGCAGCATGAACTGCTTACTGGGGGTGCAGTGGTTTGACCTATTAGGAATTAAACTGTCCAGCATCAATGCCATCCATGCTGACCCGGTGCAGGACATCTGTAACGCACACCCGGCAGTTTTTGAAAAATATCTAGGACAGTACAGAGGTCCCCCAGTGTCCTTCGATCTTGATCCGGCCGTGCAGCCAATCTGCCTCAAACCTCATAGAATGCCATTTGCTTTAAAGGACAAAAATTGAGGCTAAACTGGACAAACTGGTGGGCCGGGGATTTTGATCCTGGTGGACTCCGCAGAGTGGGAGACCCCTATCGTGACTGTGATCAAATCCAATGGGGAGGTGAGGATTTGCGCAGATTATAAATGCACCATTGACAAGGCTATCAGGCCTAATGCTTACCCGGTGCCAGTGGTTAGCCATCTATTGGCTGCTCTACATGGGGGCAAATGCTTTGCCAAATTAGACCTAGCGCAAGCCTATCCACAATGATCAGTTACATCTGCTGCTGCGGCAGCACAAACCAAGGGGGCTTTTAAGGTAACGCGCCTTCAGTTTGGGGTGAATGCAGCCCCGGGTATTTTTCAGTCACTTGTCGAGCGTTTACTGAAGGGTCTACCTGGGGTCCTCCCATACTTTGATGACGTCCTTATAACCGCTGGGAGCGAGTCCAAACTCGCCAGCAGGTTAGATCAGGTGTTGCAGGTTTTCAAAAATGCAGGATTACGTCTTAGGAGGGACAAATGTGTTTTTCTTGCAAGGGAAGTGGAATTCCTCGGGTTTAATGTCGCTCCCGAGGGAGTTAAACCCTCTGATTCAAAGGTTGCTGCTGTCTGCAAGCCCCCCCCCAACACAAAGTCTAAGTTGCAGTCCTTCCTGGGTCTGCTCAACTTTTATCATTCATTCCTGCCAAGGAAGGCTTCCGTGGCGGAGCCGCTACACCGGTTGCTTAAAAAAGATGCAGTCTGGTGTTGGAGGCAGGCTCAGGATCGTGCGTTCCGTGAGTTAAAAGAGCTTCTTTCATCTGAAGTCTTGACTCACTTCAGTCTTGACTCACTTCGATCCCAGAAAACCTGTGGTTCTTGTGTGTGATGCATCACTGGTGGGGGTGGGGGCTGTCCTGTGTCATGTCTTGGAGAATGGGAAAGAAGCCCCGATTGCATTCTATTCAAGGTCCCTATCTAAAACTGAGTGCAACTATGCCCAGACCGACAGGGAGGCTCTGGCCATAGTTGCTGGAATGAAAAAGTTCCACGACTTCCTCTACGGGAGGGAGTTCACCATTGTAATGGACCACAAACCTTTGCTGGGAATTTTCATGACTTCCAAACCAACTCCACAGATTCTTTCCCCCCGCATGTTACGTTGGGCCATTTTCTTAAATGCTTAGCAGTATACCCTGGTGCACCATCTGGGTAAGGATATCAGCCACGCTGACACGTTATCACGGTCTCCATTGCCAGACCTGGGGGAGGTGGATTGTGAAATTGAGCAGGATGTTGAGGTGCTGTTAATCGAGTCTCTCGACTCCCCCCACCCCCATTGTACCTTCCGACATTGCTAAGGCAACTGCGCAAGACAAACTCCTGTCCCAGGTTAGGAAAGGCTGGCCCACATCTCCTCTTGGTGAGGATTTTAAAGTGTTCTTTAGGAGATGGTTCGAGCTCTCGCTAGAGAGAGGTTGCCTTCTATGGGGTCAAAGGGTGGTCATCCCTACCACACTACGTTCTAAGGTACTGAGGCTTCTACATATTAGTCATCCTGGTATAGTACACTCAAAGGCTTTGGCCAGGAGTTTTTTCTGGTGGCCCCAGGTAGACCGTGACATTGAGCAATTGGTAGGCACTTGTCGGAGCTGCCAGAGTTCCCATCCCGAGGAGTCCTGGCTTCTAGCCAAGGAGTGGGATACTGCCCATGGTCCGTGGTCATGGATTCATGTCGATTTCACAGGCCCTTTTCGGGGCACACTTTTCCTACTGGTGGTCGACTCGTTTACTAAATGGCTGGAGGTAATTCCTATGCCTAGTACCTCTTCTGCAGTTACTATCAAACAGCTCCGGAGGTTGTTCAGTTGTTTCAGGTTACCAGACATGCTAGTATCCAATAACGCCACAATGTTCACCTCTGCTGAATTTCAGGCATTTCTGGAGAGGAACGCCATTCGGCATGTAACTTCTGCCCCTTTCCACCCTGCCACCAATGGTCAGGTGGAACGTCAAGTTTGCACTACTTAAGAGGCACTTCGCCGCATGGGTCAGGGGGACATAGAGGTACAACTTTGCCAATTCCTAATGTGCTACCGGACAACGCCCCTGGCTTCAGGGCTGTCACCAGCCGAACTCTTAATGTGCAGGAGGCCGGTCTCATTGCTCGACTGGTTAGATCCTTCCAGGGTGGAGGAGAGGGGTGTTAATGTTGAAATTGCTCACAAAAAGGTATTCTCTGCTGCGGATCTGGTGCACTGCCGGAACTATGTGGCTGCAGGTCCAGCTTGGATTCCGGGCATTGTGGTGGAACAAACGGGGCCAGTGTCCTATCATGTCAAAACAGGTACTGGTTTGGTTTGGCAGCACCACGCTGACCAGCTCAGACATAGGGTCACGGAGTTTTCAGAGGTATCAGGTGATTCTTCATATGGTAATTCCACGGTAGGGTCCTCCCCCACCTGCTTACTCCCAGGGGGAGACACAGGCAGAGCCTCGGAAGGCGGTTGTGGTTCCCAGTCTAACTCAGGACAGCCCCACTTTCGTTGGAGGTCGTCAGCAAGCCCAGAGCATGGAATTCTATCTTTTGAGTTATGGGATGGGGGGGGGAGTTTGTAGAGTGTTCCCCCACTCATCCAAGTGAAATGCGGGGCTTTGATTTCTCCCAGGGAACCCCCCATCCTGCTGCATTTGAGTCTACCTCAACTCCCACCCAAATGAGGCAAGCTTTTGTTGAGTCGCCCCCTACTCATGATTCTCAAAGGCGTGACTTTTCGTTGTGTTGTACCCCTCCTGATTCTAGTTTTAATTTTGAGCGATCCCCTGCTCCTGCTTCATTCAAATGGGGTTTTGATTTAGTTCCCCCCCCCCCCGGCTCCAACTCCAAGTCGGGTCAATGCTCCCTTAATTCAAATGGGTCATGTCAAGCCCCAGCATGGGGTATCACTCTATGGAACCAAGTCTACCTCAGATGTCCGAGTTCAGCCAGGTACAAGCGCAACCCAAAAGGGTTTGTAAGCCACCACAATGGCTGATGGACTTCGTCTCATCCTAGTGGGGAGGGATATTGTGTTTGAATACAATTTATGCTGTAATGTTTGTGAACTATTTAGGATCATTACGATCCTCCATTTTGTCTCCTTCTTCTTGGTCTTGTAAATATCGCGGGACTGCGTTCCCGCCTAAACTATGTAGTTGTACAGTTTTCACTCCAGTCCGAAAACCTCCAAGTTACCCCTCTCCCTTCCTGCCTCTTCCCGCCCAAATGTATCCATTCTGAGTGTATATAATGAGCAGTGCTGAGCCACTGTTCTCCATGTTCTGACTGCCTAATAAACGGTTTAGCCCTGTTATGCCAGCTGCTTCGTGTTTCTACCAGAACATCAAAGGGTCACACTGTGATGCAGAAGACAGATGAAAGGCCACGGCATTATATTCGCAGGACAGTCTTCATGACTGATCACCATGAAGATCACCAATATTCGAATATAGAACAAGAAGAAGAAACTCTCTCTCTTGAGCTGTGAAGAAGGTGCCTATATACATACACACACACACACATACATATATACATACATACAGTATGTGTTCACATGCATGTGCAGTGAGGCCTTTTTTATTGCACACAACCTCTCATTTCTTACACTTGTAGAATAATTATATCATTTGAGTATATGTTTAACTCAAAGAACAATCGTCCTATGAGCGATTACTTCAGGAAAATAAGGGCAAATAAATCATAGAGGAAATTAATGCATTTCCTATGCTCTAATGATCATGTGGCAGAACAGTGTGCAAAAAGGACCATGGAAAATAGAGGCAAAGCTTTGAAAATTTATTTTCAAAACATTTGCAGATGTTCACTTCCTCATATTTAGTCTAGAAATATATTCTTCTCTGGTACAGCCAAATGGTGCATGTTCTCACGTTAATGTGCTCACTACCATCAGAATAGTAGAAGAATGTCCCCAATTTATTTGGTTCTCAGTTTTAGGTGTGCTTAATAGGGCCACTGTGGCTTAGTGGTTAAGATGCTGAGTTGGATGACCGGAAGGTCAACAGGGCAGCAGTTTGAGACCTGAGTGCTGCATGATGGAGTGAGCTTCTGTTGCCTGTCCAAGCTCCTGCCTACCTAGCAGTTTGAAAGCAAAAAATTGCAAGTAGATAAATAGGTACCGCTTCAGTGGAAAAGGTAACTGCGTTCCATGCACTTTGGTATCTAGACAAACCTGCCACATGACCACAGAAATGTCTGCAGATGCAGAAAGTGCTGTAAATGGCTCTTTGGCTGTAAACAGAGATGAGCACCACCCCCTAGAGTTAGACATGACTGGTTTTGGAACAAGGGAGATCTTTACCTTTACTAAGAACTGTGTATGTGCTTAGGATTTCTTTAAAAATGAAAGGGATCAGTGTTTGTACCTTTGGTTTTTCACCTCACCAATATCAAATCTGTAGAAGCACTATTTGGAAAAATTAACTTTTTGGTTCACAACTCCTAGAATTTCCCAGAACTGGCCCAGCTCCTGGGACTGAGATTGCTACAACTCAAAGAAACAACACCTACAAGTTTTGTGTAGAAGTGTTTGCAAAGCATAGAATGGCATGGAAAAGGAAGAGAATTGAAGTGCTAATTGTGTGTTTTACAGCTCTGTTAACCCAACATGACCAGTCTCAGGTGTGGGATGGGCAGTATAGGAACATTGACACCATAAAATTACTTCATTGTGTTACTAACAAACTGAGAGTGACTGCTGTTGCACAGGGAGTTGTGTGAGCATTAAATGCGGCAGAATCTTGAAGGCTGTGCTCCAGTTACAGTTTGTGTCCTTTTCTTTCTCTGCAGAGTGTTATGCTGGCCAAGCACTGGAGTTGAACATCTCCAAAAAACTGAACGGAACCTGGTCCTCAAAACACAGCCTGGAAAAGTTACCTTTTTTGGACTGCAATATCCAAAATCTCTTGGTAGGCATGAGATGCTAAGAATTTTAGTCCACATTTTACCACCTGCCTCTGAAGGTAAAATGGAAGAATAGCCTTAGAGGGATGTCTGAGGAAAAAAAATCTGAAGGAAGTAAAGAAAGAAAGAACAGATGGTTAAAGAATTGACAAAGCGCACATCTCTCTAGATAAACGTCCAGGGGGCATTTAATATGAAAGCAATTGTTCCGTAGATATCTCATTTTTCCTGATGAACTGGCTCAGACTAGCTAAATAACAAGATGGGAAGCATTTAACTGAACAGCAGGCAACAAAGATTTCCTGGTAAATTAGCATCGTTCTTTTTTTTAAATAATGAGATTTTAAAAAACCCTCCAAAGGATTTCACATATACAAAAGCTTTCTGTTTATGACATGTTCCTCGTTGTCTGCCAGAAATTTAGTGCCACCTGTGTCCCTGGCTTTTTGGCTGAGTTGTAAATGTACTTCCCATATCATGAAGGGTCACAGAATTGGCAGCTGCCTCAACTGGCATAGCTTTCAACCATCCATTCCCAATGTGTGCCCTCCTCAGATACTGGACTACGTTTCCTTTCACAACTAACTACCATAATCACTGAACAGTAGGAGGTGTAGTTGAAGAAATCTGGGCGGGCACCAAGTTTGGAAGACTTAAGTGTATATGGTACACTGCTGTCTAGCTTCAGTATTACACATTGCTGAAGAGGTAGAAATACAGCTATCTTAAAGGGGAAATTAGAAAGTGTAATAAGACGTGGCAATGTGCAATACTCTTCCCATTCTGCTTTCCATGTTTTCCCCCCAAAGTTAATTTTGATTGCCTCTAGACCAGTGATGGCAAACCTTTTAGAGACCGAGTGCCCAAACTGCAACCCAAAAAACAGTTATTTATCACAAAGTGCCAACACAGCAACAGGGGAGGAAGGAAACACTTCCATTGGGCTGCTAGACAGAGGGGTGTGGCAAACTCTGTGCTGAGGGAGGAAGCACTCCCATTGGGCTGCTGCGCAGAAGGGCGGGGTGAACTCTGTGCTGGGGGAGGGAGGAAGTGCTCCCATTGGGCTGTTGGGCAGAATGAACTCTGTGCTGGGATGATTGCACGGGTGACCACAGAGAAGGCTTCGAGTGCCACCTCTGGCACACATGCCATAGGTTTGCCATCACTGCGCTATACATTATCTGCTGATACCTCTTTTTGTGCATGGTTTGATAGCTGTTTCAGCTACATATGAATGAACTCCTGGAAACTGTGTTAATCACGTGTGACACATCACATGCATCACATGGTGATCATTATTTATATATACAAATCAATATGGGACAAAAATAAATAAAATTAAACCCAACACAAAACAAGCAAATAGGGATTTCAAGATATGTGAGATATTTAAGAAATTATTTCTCCACTGGTACCTGGGTGAATTTTCATGGCCAGGTGAGGATTTTAACTCATGCTGCCTGAGTTCTAGTCTGTCATTCTACCTGGTACATTACACTGACTATAATTGGAGGCCTGCATATGATACCCAGGCATCATTTATTTATTTATTTATTTATTTTTCGTACTTCTATCGCCGCCCATCTCAACAGTGACTCTGGGTGGCTTACAGAAATAGATTATAACAAACCCACTAAAAACGTTTAAAACCCCATTAAAATATATAAAACCCCATTAAAATCCCACCCACGCATATTGAAAGGGAGAG
This sequence comes from Bradypodion ventrale, assembly GCA_035047345.1. NCBI lineage: Eukaryota > Metazoa > Chordata > Lepidosauria > Squamata > Chamaeleonidae > Bradypodion > Bradypodion ventrale. Next base: position 3,829,435 of record JAWDJE010000008.1, on the reverse strand, counting down.
AATCTCACTGTTAAACCAGCCAGCAGGTGGGGGTTATGGATTCCCCATGCCCATCTGGCATGGAAACGGCCCTTGCAGAGGCCACTTAGGTGAGAAGGCTCCCGGCCGTGGTTTCTGCGGGCAGAGAAATTAAGGGGGATGGATTAATGATAGGGTTTGATTCACCCAATTCCTTGACCTGACCAGCGGTTCTGCTGAGAGAGCGAATATCTAACTCCATTACCCATTAAAGTAATCACTCATCTCCTAGGAGAGCATAATCCCCGGTGCAAATAGAAGCCATGTTTACCCCAGTCTAATCCTTGGACAATGGTGTTTCCCCTGTCAATGTTTGCCCCAGTTAATTAACTTCCCCAAAGAGAGATTCCCAATTAACCCGAGTAAACAGGTGATGTGATTTTCTGTCAGATGACGGTTTTGCCACCGTTGCGCTTTTTCTCCTATATATGTTGAAGTTTTCCCCCAATAAACTACTGATCTGATCTCGCTCCATACTGCCTCGTATCATTTCTTGATCAGTCTCCTCCGGGACCTCCGGCTCTCTGCGGCCCCGATTCCTACATCTGGTGACCCCGACGTGATCTACTCGTGAGTAAGCGACCCCCGAGCAGTCTACCTCAGAGTAAGCGATCACACGGTCCGGTTCTGCGCTTGAACCGCGTCCGACCGTCCCGGAGGACAGCGCGGCAGCCCGGCCGGTAAACCAGCCGGTCAGGAGAACGGCCTGAGCGGCGAGGCATTCCAGAGAGGCTTCCTACAGTTTGCTCCCGACTTTCGCGGAGGCTTGCAGGTTACGGAAAAACGCGTTCCGCAGGGTCAGCTGTGAACCCTGACAGCGCAGAGGCCACCGAGGGCCCGTGGTAGGGGACCACGCTCCGAGCTCTACCCAGAGAATCGTCGCCAGAACCTATTACTTGCCCAAGACGCGTCGACTCGTCCCGAGGAGGAAACTTCGGAGGACCCTTCGCAGGTAATATGGGGACCTGTCCTCAGCGACAGCGTCCATCCGTTAGCCAAAAAACTCGTGAGGAGGAGTTTAGAATCCTGGCCAGGGTGTTTCAGTTAAGATTTCACAGCCGAGAGCTACCGAGACTTTTGGCGTACCTAAGGGAGCACTGCCTGCTTTACCCAGAAGTAAAGATTCAGGTCACATTCCAGGCACTGCGAGGGCGCAGGCCAGCCCCAAGGGTAGTACAGGGCTAGATTTGACTTGTCAGGCAGACGTTACATGCGACCTACCAGGCACGGTCTATCTGGTGGACTCCCAGTACATGGGTCCACTGCCCAAGGGCTTTATAGGTTTAGTTTTGCCCCGCAGTGTAGCAGGAGCACGCGGAAATCTTGTAATTCCAGGAGTCGTTGACTCCAATTTTTCAGGCGTTCTCCAAGTTCAGCTTTGGACTCACCTGCCCCAAACAATTCACAAGGGAGACACGTTAGCGCAACTGATCATGGTTCTTTGTCACTTGCCAGCAGGCAGAAAGGGAAGGCTCAGGGACAGCTCAGAGTCCCGGTCAGAGGACCGCTCGAGCGCCAGTGAGGCAGTGCAAGGATACCAGGTCTTAGCGACAGTCGAGACCAACATTGAGTGGAAGCAGCACCCAGTTATCGAGGTATTTCTGAATAATAGATCGTTCTCAGGCCTGTTAGATACCGGAGCGGATGTATCCGTGATAAGCAGAAGCCAGTGGCCAAGAGAGTGGGTCATTGAGCCGGTCTCCGATGTGTGGGGGGTAGGCGGCATTCAGGAAGCGTTTAGGAGCCGGGAATGGGTGACAGTCACAATCCCAAGGGCTGACGGCACAGCGGTAATCCGACCGCACATTCTTGACGTGCACATCAACCTTTGGGGGCGAGACATTTTACAGCAGTACGGTGCTACGCTTACCTTCGGGTAATGGCGTTGCCACTTAAATGGCTCACCGATACGCCGGTTTGCGTAGAACAATGGCCGGTAGTGGGAGAGAAATTAGTCGCCCTCAAGCAGCTGGTTAAAGAGCAGCTAGACGCAGGACATATAGAGCAGTCCACTAGTCCTTGGAATTCGCCCGTTTTTGTCATCAAAAAGAAGTCGGGGAAGTGGCGACTCCTCCACGATCTCAGAGAGATCAATAAGTGCATACAGCCAATGGGTCCGCTTCAATGCGGCATCCCAAATCCTAACATGATTCCCGAGGGGTGGGAGATCCTAGTCGTAGATCTCAAGGATTGTTTTTACACGATTCCCTTAGACCCCAGGGACCGGGAAAGGTTTGCCTTTACGGTGCCGGTTGTGAACCACAGTGAGCCTACGCAGCGTTATGCGTGGAAATTTTTGCCACAGGGCATGCTCAATTCGCCCACCCTGTGCCAAATTTATGTTCACAACGCACTGGCAAAGTTCCGAAACCTTTACCCAAAAGCTTTAGTTTGTCACTTCATGGACGACATCTTAGTCACGGTGCCGCAACTCGGCAGCGAAATGTTTTCAGACCTCCAGGCCAGTCTGGGGGAGAAAGGGTTACTCATTGCCCCGGAGAAAGTGCAGAGAACCGAGCCCTTCTCATACTTGGGTCATCGGCTTCTCCGCTCCTTCGCAGCACCAGTTTTGCCTCAGATCAATTTACAGGACTCAGTCACCTTGGTAGAATTGCAGCAGGTTTTAGGGAACATTAATTGGGCCAGACCGTATTTTCGATTGGATACGGATCTTTTGAAGCCGCTCTTCTCGCTGCCAACCTTAGGTAAGCAGCCAGCAGACCGGATACAAATTTCTCGAGAAGCGCGCTTGGCTCTCGAGAAGGTCAACCAAGTTCTCAGCCAGAGGTGGGTAGATAGGATCGCCCCAGGGCCATATGCTCCGATCCTGAACTTGTACATCGTGCGAGCAGGGTCCATGTTCACTGGAGCGCTAGGAGTAGACTCCGAGAAAGGGGCGAGTATCGTGGAATGGGTGTACTTGCCGAACACCTCTTCCCGAAACATCGTTCCTCCCCAAGAGTTGGTTTCCGCGGTGGTCTACCGCGGAAGTTTCCGCGGTGGTCTACCATGGAAGGCTGAGAGCTAGGGACATCTCAGGGCACGACTTAGCCAAAATTGTAGTCCCGTTCACCAAGGAACAAATTCAGCAATTGATGCAGCTCGGTGACTCGCTTCCAATTGCTTTGGAGGGATTCACCGGATGCTTGGCATACCACTTGCCGAAAGACCCCAGACTTGTCTCGCTTCAAACGCAGACAGTCAGCTTGTTCGAATTGCTCTCGCTGGTTCCGCTTCAGGGAGCCAGGACAGTTTTTACTGATGGAGGTCGCACATATGGTGTCTTGACTTGGCAGGAGGGCCAAGCTTGGCGCACGCTGTTAACTCTTCCACAGAAGTCCGCACAGCGGGCAGAGTTGGCGGCGGTGAACCTTGCTTTGCGCACCTTCGCCAAAGAACGTTTAACCATCATTACCGACAGTCAGTATGTTAGGAATTTGCTTCACAGTCTACAGGGAGCATACATTACTCCCGCGATAGACAAGAATTTGCTTGGTCTGTTTCTCACTGCTCAATTTCATTTGCGAAACCGCATGGAGCCGCTCTATATTGCCCACATCCGAAGTCATCAAGACCTACCGGGTCCGATTTCCGCGGGCAATAGCAGAGCGGATGCGGCGGCAAAGGAAGTTCAGCAACGTTCAGTGTTAGGTGTTTTCACTACGCCAATTCAGAGTCATGCATTTTTTCACCAAAATGCCAAAGCGCTAGCCAGACAGTTCAATCTGCCACTTTCTCAAGCCCAAGGCATAGTTCGCTCTTGCCAGCATTGCGCAGGGGCACCGGGGGGCCCTCGTGGGGGGTCAACCCACGAGGGACAGAGGCTAACCAGGTGTGGCAGATGGATGTCACGCATGTTCCGCAATTTGGCAGATGGCAGTACATGCACGTTTGCATAGATACCTTTTCTCAGTTCGTTTGGGCAATGGCGCAGAAAGGGGAAACTGCTTCCCACGTGCAGCAGCACCTCCTTTCCTGCATTGCGGCCATGGGCAAACCTCGGCACGTGAAAACCGATAACGGCCCGGCCTACTGCTCTAGGCAGTTGGCCGCCTTCATGGCCACCTGGGACATTAAGCATACTTTTGGCGTTCCTTACAATCCGCAGGGGCAAGCGATTGTGGAACGGGTCAATCGGACGCTCAAGTCCTATATTGACAAACAAATAGAAAGCGGGGAGCCACCAGCCCTCCCCAAGTCACAGGCTCTGGCACAGCATTGTCTGAATAAGGTATTGTTCACATACAATCACCTTAATGTTTTTTCGGATTGCACACCGCAGGAGAAGCATTTCCGCCGTTCGGAAGCTCTCCCGCGACCGATGGTCCGATACCGGGTGCCACCGGACCCTTCTTGGAGGGGCCCGGCGCCACTCATAACCTGGGGAAGAGGGTATGCTGCAGTTATGTCTCCTACAGGTGTCGTTTGGATTCCAGCTCGGTGTGTTAAGCCTCACTTAGAACCACATGGCGTGGACCCAGGCCGACCCGAGTCCGATCCCGGAGATGGAGAACCTCACCCTGACCGAGAGGACCCGTCGGGAGAGACAGCGGTCGCAGATGACAGCGCCGAAGATCACCTGGGGGATGGTCAAGGCCCTTTGCCATGAGGCCCAGGATGCCATCCAGCGCGAGGAGAGGGAGCCGACACCGGAGAACCTCGTGGCTGCAGTCTTTGCCCAGATTCATGCCAACTCCATGGCAGTCACCATCATCCTGATCCTCTCCCTACTTGCGGGGGGAGGCGTTCAGGCCGCCTTGTTAAAGGCCAACGATTTGTTGCCAGGCGGAGACCTCTCTGCCAGGATGCAGTACAACATATGGGAAAGGTTGGCGGGTCTCGTCAACCAGTCCGATTTTTGCCTGAGACAGGACATTGGTTCTGCCTCAATCCTGAGCACCTGCCTCATCCCAGTGTGCCATTCTCCAGGCGCATACCCCAGGGATGGGGATTGGCTCGTGAAATGGATTTTCAGCCCATACAACCCAGCGGCTTCTTCAGAATACGCCCGTTGGGAAATGCGGCTCACCATGACTTTGCCGGCTGATGCAGCCACTCTCCACACTCCCCGAGTGGCGGTCAGCCCGAACTCTACTTGTGCTCGAATGACCGGCTGCTCCGCAGTCGGTCGAACCCGGCGCCGCTGCCTCTACGTTGGCAGTGGCAATTGGACTTGTAATAACCCAGTGAAACTTGGCTCAATGTATGCTCATGTTACATTACCATCTGGTTGGTTCTTTACATGTAATCAGTACACGTGGAACTACATTCCTGCAAATGTATCAGATGCTACTTGTTGTATCAGTCGTTTGACACTGTTACTCCCCACTAAGGATATGGTTACCCCAAGCACAAATGTTACAAATGTTTCAGCACCCATACGACACACTCGCACAACCCAGTTAGACAGCTCATGTGAGAGCAGCTTTAGAGTTATGAGTCCAGCCGAGTATGTCTCGTTGGCAGTCAGCATAATTGGCGTGCCTGGCTTAGCCGTCGGCAACGCTCGGAGGATTAGTCGATTGGCTTGCGGACTAGCTAAAGCCATTAACCATACCTCCTCGGCGATAGCGCTGCTCAACCAGGAGCAGGCGGAGCTTCGCCATGCCATACTTGACAATCGAGCGGCTATAGACTACCTCTTATTGCTTCATCATTTGGGTTGCGAATCTTTCCATGGTATGTGTTGCTTCAATCTTACTGACAACTCCCGCAAGGTACAGAGTCAGCTCACGGCCCTCCACACCATAGTCGAGGGCATGAGGGAAGGTTCTGCATGGGGAACTTGGTGGAGTTCATTGTGGAATTGGATGTGGTCGTGGATTCCGTGGGGGTGGCTCCAGACGGTACTCAAGGTGGTGGTGGGGGTGATTATAGTAGGCATAGCAATCTGCTGCTTTGCGCAATGTATTCCCTCGCTGATCTTGAAGTGCCGCCCCAAGAAGAAACCCCGAAGTGTCCTTCCCGATCATCAGCTGATGCCTCTCTTGCGCAGAGTTGCCGGTCAGGCTCTTAAGTAAAACAGAAAGGGGAGATATGGATTCCCCATGCCCATCTGGCATGGAAACGGCCCTTGCAGAGGCCACTTAGATGAGAAGGCTCCCGGCCGTGGTTTCTGCGGGCAGAGAAATTAAGGGGGGTGGATTAATGATAGGGTTTGATTCACCCAATTCCTTGACCTGACCAGCGGTTCTGCTGAGAGAGCGAATATCTAACTCCGTTACCCATTAAAGTAATCACTCATCTCCTAGGAGAGCATAATCCCCGGTGCAAATAGAAGCCATGTTTACCCCAGTCTAATCCTTGGACAATGGTGTTTCCCCTGTCAATGTTTGCCCCAGTTAATTAACTTCCCCAAAGAGAGATTCCCAATTAACCCGAGTAAACAGGTGATGTGATTTTCTGTCAGATGACGGTTTTGCCACCGTTGCGCTTTTTCTCCTATATATGTTGAAGTTTTCCCCCAATAAACTACTGATCTGATCTCGCTCCATACTGCCTTGTATCGTTTCTTGATCAGTCTCCTCCGGGACCTCCGGCCCTCTGCGGCCCCGATTCCTACAGGGGGTCACCTCTCCATTGGTGCCCCACACCTGCCCTGCCAGCCAGGTTTTCAGTTCTTTCCTAAAGGGCAGCAATTATGTCTGTAGCTGCAATTCCACTGGCAGGAGGTTCCATAGCACCGGTGCAGACACAGAGAAGGCCCTCCTTGTGCTAGAGAAACGAGCCCCTCTAACAGATGATACAAGTAGAGAGCCCCTCCAGTCTAGAGTTGCCATATGCCATGAAAACCATGAAATTCACATTTTGTAACTGTTCCACATGGTTCCATATAAAACACTGAAAATTCACGATTTCCAAACGACTTGATTTGGAAGAATTTTTTCCCTGCACTTCTATTGGAACGATCAGCAGGTGGCAGCAGCTTGGTGAACAAGGAGAGTGTGTGTGTGTGTGTGTGTGTGTGTGTGTGTGTGTGTGTGTGTGTGTGTGTGTGTGTACATGCTTCTTGAACTTTTTCTTTCTTGTGGCATCGACCGAATACTGCAGGACAGAATGAGCTCCTGTCTTTCTCCCAGCTCCTGCAAATCTAGCAGTTCGAAAGCAAGAAATGGCAAGTAGATAAATAGGGGCCAAGTTTGGTGGGAAGGTAAACAGCGTTCCATGCACTCCGGTGTCTAGTCATGCCTGCAGCTGGGTTTTGTTTCCTCCTCCCCGTCTCCCCCCCCCCCCGCCCCTTTGCATCCAAGGCTCCTGCTGCTGGGAGTGGGGGGGATGGTGGAGGGGGATGGTGGTGCGGAGCGCCCCCACTCCGTGCATGCGTTCTCAAGTTTGGATGCCGAACCAAAGAACCTGGTTTCCTCACTCCCCCCCCAAAAAAAAAGCAATCTTTGCTTGGCAATTTGCAATTACATTTTTCCAATGCTCCGGTGTCTAGTCGTGCCTGCCACATGACCACAGAAATGTCTGCAGAAGCAGACAGCACTGGCTCTTCAACTTTGAAACAGAGATAAGCACTGAACCCTAGAGTCAGATACTACTGGCTCTTGAGCAAGGGCAAACTTTACTTCTGTCCAGATTTGTGAGAGGGAATTATGGTAACCCTACTCCAGTCCACTCTGGTTGGACAGACGGATTATTTTGGGATGATGCAGTCTCTTAGGTATCCTGGCCCACTACCATGTAGGGCTTTAAAGGTAATAACCAGCACCTTGAATTGAACCCGGAGGCAAATTGGTAACCAGTGCAGCTCCTGAAGCAGTGGTGAGGCGCAAGCATAACGCCCACACCCCATCACCACCCGGACAGCTGCATTCTGGACCAACTGCAGCCTCCGAATGAACATCAAGGGCAGCCCCAGTAATCTAGTCTAGCGGTGACTAGAGCATGTGTGACCGTGAGCAAGGAGTCCCGGTCCAGGAGCGGGCACAACTGGCGAATCACCCAAAGTTGGGTGAAAGCCCTCCTGGCCACGGCTGCCACCTGCTATTCGAGCAGTAGTCGTGAGTCCAGGAGGACCGCCAAGTTGTGCACCGGGTCTGTCTGGGACATACTAGCCCCATCCAGAACCAAAGATGGTAGTTACCGGGATAACAAAGGGCCTCTAATCCATAGCCACTCAGTCTTGCCGGGATTCAGTTGTAGCCTGTTGTCCCCTATCCAGACCCCAACAGCCTCCAGACACCTGGATAGGACTTTGACAGCATCACTGGGATCACCAGGATGTCTCACTGGGATCACCAGGATGTCTCAGACACCAGGATGTCTCAGTCTCCAACCACACTGACTGGGTCCGGCCCCTCAGAAAAGAGGAAAACCAGGACAACACAGTGCCCTGGATCCCCAGTCCTCGGAGCCGTTCCAGAAGGATACTGTGGTCAATGGTATCAAAGGCCACTGAGAGGTCAAGGAGAGCAAGGATGGATGGCCTCCATCCCGCTCCCGCCAGAGATCATCCATCAGCGTGACTATTGACATCTCTGTACCATATCCGGGCCTGAATCCTGACTGAATCCAGATAATCCGCATCATCCAGGACCCCCTGCAACTGACGTGTCACTGCCTTCTCCAATACCTTCCCTAAAAAGGGAAGGTTGGAGATCGATCTATAATTGGTTGGAATCGCTGGGTTGAGTGAGGTTTTTTTTAGGAGGGGGCACACCAAAGTGTGGATTCTGCATACACAATTGGCACAGCTGTCCCTGACAGAACCACAGTTATGGGAGAACACTCCTTTGAGCCGTTGGTTTCAAGGGGACAGAAATTGGGGAGTGGAATATTAGATATAGTTTGATTCACCAATTGCTGATCTGACAGGCAGCTAGGGCAATAGAGGGCCAAAGATTGCCAGATGGTTAACTCGATAGGCACGTAATGAGTAATCTCGCATCCGCAGAAGCTCTAAACCTTAGAGTCAACTTCAGCCACTTGTTTGCTCCCGATAACGATGAACAATGCATGTCCCCGGTAGTTAATTAGTTAGATAAGAAACTTACCCCAGTAAAGTCATCCCTAATTAGTAACTTGTGTAATCTCAATGTGCAGACTCAGGGCTTTCCTGTACACGGCTATGCACAACGTATGCAGGCATCCAAGCCAGGCAGGTATAAAGTATTTTGCTTTCTGATCAATAAACACTGGTCTTCGCTCCATCTTGCCTCACGTGTCTTGCTTGACCAGTCTCCTCCGGGACCCTCCGGCCCACATCGGGCCCCGATCCAACATATGGTGACCCCGACATGATCCTACTCGTGAGTAGCAATACCCTTGGTCCGGTTCTACACCAGAGCCATGTCCAAGTTCTCCCGGAGGCAGCGCAGCGGTTCAGGTCGGAAAGCCATCCGATCTGAGTGACAGCTATGCTACGAGGCATTCCAGAGGCAGAGTGCGCTCCAAAGCTCTGAGGCATCTTGCGCATCGGAAACGCGTTCCGAATGCTCAGGGTCGGCTGTGAACCATGACGCCATCGCAGAGGCCACCAAGGGCCTGTGGCAACAGTCCACGTTCCGACTTCTTCCCAGAGGTCCGTCGCACCGAATCCAGTTACCTAACCCAGATGTGTCGACTCGTCCCGCGGAGGAAACTACAAAGGACCGGCAGGTAATATGGGGACTTGTCCGCAGTGGCAACGTCCGACTGCTAACCAGAGAGTTCACTTAATGGAACTCAAGGCCCTGGGCAGGGTAAATCATACACGCATTCACAGCGCCCAGTTAGTGGATCTTTTGGTGTACTTGGGTGAGCACTGTCTGTTTTATCCAGAAACGGGCATGCTTAGTCTCCAACTTTTGGATAGGATAGGGACCTGCATTAAGCAGGAGCCAATAGCCCCAGCTAAGGTGATTAGCACATGGAGCAAGTGTAGGAAGCTCATCACAGAGGTAGACCCAGTCCGGATAGAGACCGAGAACCCCCCAGCGCAGTCAGAGCCATCAGCCCTGATGGGTCTCTATCCGTCACTTCAGTTTAAGCAGGGAGGCTTAGGGAGCTTTCCCTCAGTGACAGCTGCAGACGTCACTGAAGGAATGCGAAAGCCAACACCAACCTTGACTGCCATAAAATCTTGCAGTCACTGGGCAATCGTCCGGATCTGACGCTTACTGACATGATTAGGGCTTGTGCCGATGTTGGTACAGATTCCTACAAAATGGGTCTGTTGGCAGCGGCGGTGCAAGGTGGTAGGGGACCCAAAGGCAAGACCAAAGGAGCATGTCACAATTGTGGCAAGATCGGTCATTTCGCTAGAGAATGCTGATCAAAAAAGGGCAACGGCCAAAGCACGGGTCGTCCCAAGGCTCCGACCACCCCATGTCCATGATGTCACAATGGCTTCCACTGGGCCAGGAACTGCCCGAATTCGGGAAACCAGAGCACGGGCATGTCTCTGGCCCTGGTCCAAACAGAGACCATTGCCGCTCTGGGAGAGCCAGAGCTGGATTAGATTCTCAGCACATTCCACCCTGCATTCTGGAGGCGCAGGCCAGACCTAAGGGCAGTGCAGGACTAGATTTGACTTGCCAGTCAGAAGTCACATGTAACTTGCCAGGCACTGTCTATCTGGTCGATTCCCAATACATAGGACCCCTGCCTAAGGGCTATATAGGTTTAATTTTGCCCTATAGTATCGCAGGAACGCGAGGAATCCTAGTGATTCCAGGAGTCATTGACTCCAATTTTTCGGGTGTACTCCAGGTTCAACTTTGGACACACCTGCCACAAACCATTCACAGAGGAGACACGTTAGCGCAACTGATCATGGTTCCTTGTCACCCGCAAGTAGGCAGCCAGGAAAGGCTCAGGGGCAGCTCAGAGTCTGGGTCAGCAGACTGCTCGAGCACAGAAGGGGCAGGACAAGGATACCAGGTCTTAGTGACAGTGGAAACCAACATAGAGTGGAAGCGGCGGCCAGTCATAAAGGTATTTTTGAATAAAAAAACCTTTTGATGGGCTATTAGATATGGGAGCTGACGTCAGCGTGGTCTGCCAGAGTCAGTGGCCATGCGAGTGGGCTCTCGAGCCGGTCTCCGATGTGTGTGGGGTAGGCGGTGTCCAGGAAGCGTTTAGAAGCCAAGATTGGGTAGAAGTCATGATCCCCGAAGCTGATGACACAGCGGTCATTCGACCACACATCTTGGATGTGCAAGTCAACCTTTGGGGGCAAGACATTTTGCAACAGTACCGTGCCACTCTTACCTTCGGGTAATGGCTTTACCGCTCAAATGGCTTACCAACACGCCAGTCTGGGTAGAGCAATGGCCGGTAGTAGGGGAGAAATTAGTTGCCCTAAAACAGCTGGTTAAAGAACAGCTAGACGCAGGACATATAGAACAGTTCACCAGCCCCTGGAATTCACCCATATTCGTCATTAAGAAAAAGTCAGGGAAGTGGCGACTCCTTCACGATCTAAGAGAGATCAATAAGTGTATTCAGCCAATGGGTCCGCTTCAATGCGGTATCCCAAATCCGAACATGATCCCCGAGGGTTGGGAGATCCTGGTCGTAGACTTGAAAGACTGTTTTTACACCATTCCCTTAGATGTAAGGGATTGGGAAAGGTTCGCTTTTACGGTGCCAGTCGTGAACCACAGAGCCCACGCAACATTCCGCGTAGAAATTTTTGCCACAGGGGATGCTCAATTCACCCACCCTGTGCCAAATTTACGTTCACAACGCACAGGAAAAATTTCGAAACCTTCACCCCACAGTCTTAGTGTGTCATTTTATGGATTATATTTTGGTCGCCGCACCGCAACTCAGCAGCGAAATGTTTAAAGACCTCCAGACCACTCTGGGGGAAAAGGGGTTACTCATTGCCCGGGAGAAAGTTCAGAGGACCAAGCCCTTTTCATACTTGGGCCATCGGCTTCTCCGTTCTTTCGTGGCACCAGTTTTGCCACAGATTAACCTCAAAGACTCAGTCACCCTCGTAGAATTTCAACAGATTCTGGGGAATATTAATTGGGCTAGACCATATTTTAGGCTAGATACGGAACTCCTGAAGCCGCTCTTCTTGCTGCTAACGCTAGGTACGCAGCCAGCAGATCGGATACACATTCCTCGAGAGGCTCGCTTGACTCTCAAAAAGGTCAACCAAGTTCTCAGCCAGAGATGGGTGGACACGATTAGCCAGGGGCCATATGCTCCTGTTCTGAACCTGTACATAGTCCGGACCGGATCCATGTTCACCGGAGCTCTAGGGGTAGACTCCGAGTGAGGGGCGAATATCATGGAATGGGTGTATTTACCACACACCTCTTCCCGAAACATCATTCCTCCACAGGAACTGGTCTCCGCGGTGATTTACCAAGGAAGGTTGAGAGCAAGGGATATCTCAGGGCACGATTTAGCAAAAATCGTTGTTCCATTCACAAAGGATCAGGTCCAGCAGCTGATGCAGCTCGGTGACTCACTCTCGATTGCATTGGAAGGATTTACAGGATGTTTGGCATACCATTTGCCAAAAGACCCCAGACTTGTCTCACTTCAAACGCAGACAGTCAGTTTGTGTGAGTTATTGTCCCTGGTTCCACTTCAGGGGGCTAGGACAGTGTTCACTGATGGGGGTCGAACATATGGTATTCTTACTTGGCAGGAGGGCCAGGCTTGGCGCACGCTTCTGACTCTTCCGCAGAAATCCGCACAGCGGGCGGAATTGGCAGCAGTGAACCTCGCCTTGCGCACCTTTGCCAAGGAACGCTTGAACATCATCACTGACAGCCAGTATGTCCAGAATTTGCTTCACAGTCTACCAGGAGCCTACATCACTCCCGCGATAGACAAAAACTTGTTAGGTCTCTTCCTCACGACTCAATTTCATTTGCGCAACCGCACCGAAGCGCTCTATATCACCCACATTAGAAGCCACCAGGATTTCCTTGGCCCGATTTCCGCGGGCAATAGTAGAGCGGATGCTGCCGCAAAGGAAATTCAGCAAAGGTCAGTTTTGGGAGTCTTCATGACTCCGATTCAAAGTCATGCATTTTTTCATCAAAATGCCAAAGCACTTGCATGGCAGTTCAACCTGCCACTTTCCCAAGCCCAGGGCATAGTCCGCTCCTGCCCGCACTTTGCAGGGGCGGTGGGGGGGCCCTTGTGGGGTGTCAACCCACTAGGGACAGAGGCCAACCAGGTGTGGCAGATGGATGTCACACACGTTCCGCAGTTTGGGAGATGGCAGTACATGCACGTTTGCATTGACACATTTTCACAGTTTGTTTGGGCTACTGCTCAGAAGGGAGAAACAGCTTCCCATGCGGAGCAGCATCTCCTCTCCTACTTTGCGGCCATGGGCAAACCACGGCACGTGAAAACTGATAACGGTCCAGCTTATAGCTCCAGGCAGTTGGCCACGTTTATGGCCACCTGGGACATTAAGCACACTTTTGGCATTCCATACAATCCGCAAGGGCAAGCGATTGTGGAGCGGGTGAATCGGATGCTTAAATCCTACATTGACAAACAAACAGAAAGGGGGGGAACTAGCCCTCCCCAAAAATCAGGGTCAGGCATAGCATTGTCTGAACAAGGTATTGTTCACGTACAATCACCTCAATGTTTTTTCGGATTACACTCCACAGGAGAAGTACTTCCGTCGCACGGAGGCTCTCCCGCATCCTCTGGTACGTTACCGAGTGCCACCGGATCCTTCTTGGAGGGGCCCGGCCCCACGCATAACATGGGGAAGAAGGTATGCTGCAATTATGTCTCCTTTAGGTGTCATCTGGATTCCAGCCCGGTGTGTCAAGCCTCATCTTGAGTCCAATGGCGTGGAGCCAGGTGTTCCCGGACCCATTGCCGGAGGTAGAGGGATTGACCCTGAAGGGGAAAACCAAGCAGAGGAGGCAACGACAGCAGATGCCAGTGCTGAAGATCACCTGGGGGATGGTCAAGTCTCTGTGCCAGGAGGCGACTGACATCATGCGGCAGCATAACGTGGAACCAACGCCAGAGAACATCATGGTTGCAGTTTGGTCCCAGATCACCTTCAACTCCTTGACAACCATCTTGATCCTTTCCTTGCTTTTGGGGGGAGGGGTTCAAGCCGCTTTGTTGGAAGCAGAAAACCTGATGCCAGGTGGAGATCTCTCTGCCAGGCTGCACTACAACATTTGGTAAAGATTGGTGAACCTCGTCAATCAGTCCGATTTTTGCCTGAGGCAGACCACCGATTCTGCCTCTCTTCTTAGTACTTGTCTCATCCCAGTGTGTCACTCCCCAGATGCGTGCATCAGGAATGGTGACTGGTTAGTGAAGCTGATATTTGGCCCGTTTCACAAGGTCGCATATTCAACATATGCGCACTGGTGAACCCAAGTCACCAAAGTCCTACCGGCTGATGCGGCCACTCTGTACACTCCCCGAGTGGCGGTCAGCCCGAATTCAACTTGTGCTCACATGACCGGCTGTTCCGCGGTCGAAGGGCCACATCACCGTTGCCTCGACCCCGGCAACAGCACTTGGACTTGCAACAACCCAGAGACTATTAACTCAATGTTTGTTCATGTTACTTTGCCTTCAAGCTGGTTTTTTACATGTAACCAACACACTTGGAACTATATTCCAGCAAATGTATCTGATTCCTTCTGTTGTATCTGTCGTTTGACACTGTTGCTTCCCACTAAGGATATGGTTGCCACAAGCACCGATGTGTCTGCCCACACACGGCATGTCCGTGCCACCCAGCTAGACAGTTCATGTGACAGCAATATCAGGGTTCTGAGCAAAGCTGAGTATGTCTCATTGGCGGTCAGTTTGTTCAGCGTGCCAGGCTTAGCCGTAGGCAACGCATGCAGGATTGGTCAATTGGCTTGCGCTTTGGCAAAAGCCATTAACCATACCTCCTTGGCGATAGCGCTGCTCAATCAGGAGCAGACAGAGCTCCGCCATGCCATATTGGATAATCGAGCAGCTATCGATTATCTCCTGCTCGTACACCATTTGGGTTGCGAGACAGTCCATGGCATGTGTTGCTTTAACCTCACGGATAACTCTCGCAAGGTACAGGGCCAGATCACAGATCTCCATAACCTGGTTAAGAATATCAAGGAAGATGCCGCGTGGGGGTGGTGGGACTCATTGTGATCGTAGTTTCCATGGGAATGGCTACAAACAGAACTCAAGGTGATTGTTGGTGTGATAATATTGGGGATAGCGATCTGCTGTTTCGCACAATGTATTCCCTCACTGATGTCAATGTGTCCCCCATGGAGGAAACCCCAGGATGTCCTCACTCCACATCACCTGATGCCACTCTTGCGCCGAGCCGTCTGTCAGGTCCAATTAAACAAATAAAGGGGGAGTGTGGATTCCGGCTCACATTGAGCCTCCGGCCCACATCGGGCCCTGATCCAATACCAAAGCATATTTTAAAGATGCCAGAAACACCCCCTCCCATAAAGATGAATTGATTATTGCCCCGACCCAGCCACCTGTCACTGCCTTGGAGGCTTTGACCAGCCCGGCAGGACAGGGATCTAAAGGACAGGTAGTGGTGCGAACAGCTTCAAGGAGCCTGTCCACTTCCTCAGGGACAACTGGATTGAACCGATCCCAGATAATGTGACTAGACTGTAGTCTGCGCCCCTCCTTACCCTCCCCACCCACACCAGGATTTAGCCCTGAGTGAATCCAAGCGATTTTATCCATCATATAATCAGCAAAGCCAACCGGGTACATGCCCCCCTCTAACAAGGAGATACCTGGTCACCCGGAAAAGGGTGGCCGGGCGATTATCTGTGGATGCAATAAGGGTGGTAAAGTGTTGCCGTTTCACCACCTCGATCGCCACCAGGTAGGTTCTAATAGCAGCTCTAGCCAATGTCCAGTCGGAATCACTCCGGGTCTTCACCCAGTGGAGCTCTCTTTGTCTCTTTGCCCGCTTCAGATCCTTCAAATCCTCCGAGAACCACGGTGATGAGTGAGCCCCACGTGCTCGGAGAGGCTGTAGTGGCATGATTACAACCAAGGCCGCCATCGCCATCCCGTGCCACAGATCAGCGAGTGCCTCGGGCGAATCGTGTAGCTGATCCAGAGGAAAGCACCCCAGTTCCCTTTGGAATCCTTCAGGATCCATCAGTCGCCAGGGGTGGGCCAATTTAATAGGCCCTGCCTCCCTACGGTGGAGCATTGCCCCCAGAAATTCTAGAGTTACCAGATAGTGATCTGACCTGGCACAGGTGCTATGTCTAATTTCTGTAATCTCAGATCACTCTGCCACTGCTCCAACAAGAAGACTAAATCCGGTGTGTGGCCACTGCCCCAGGTCAGGCCCCGGTTTACCTGAGTCAGGCCCACAGCTGCCACGGAAGCCGTGAACTCCCGCTCCACCTCTGAATCCACCCCAAATGAAGGCAGATTGAAGTCCCTCAAGAACATAAATCTTGGAAACTCCAATGCCAACATTGAGGCGGCTTCAAGGAGCTCAGGCAGAGAATCCTTTACCCTGCAAGGGGGCAGGTACAGGAGTAAAATTCCCAACTGACCCAACTGCAGGAACAGGACCGCACAACCCGGCACTTGCGGAGCAATGGCTCTGGCAACTCCCAGTGATTCCCTGGCTACAATGGTGACACCACCGCCCTTCCCCCTAGGCTGGTGCCAAATACCGAACCCAGCTGGACACATATCTAAAAGAGGCACGCCGTCCTCCGGTGTCAGCCATGTTTCGGTGATGCATTTCAAAATGTATTCAGATACAGCAGATAAAATTACACTCTACGGAAGGCATGCAATAAGTACTGTAAAATTAGTTATTTTCTGTGATGTTCTACAGGATTTCTCGGGCGGGGGGGGGAGAGAAAAAGTCAAACTTGGTAGCTTTGCTTATGCTGTTGGACAGGATGAGCCCTCAGAAAATTAAGTTCTAGTTTCTGGTGGCATGACATTCTCTTCCTTTGATGTTGGGATTCCTTTGTGAGAAGGCTAAAACCCTGTATCCTCAAAGTAGTAGAGAAAGCCTGAGGCTGGGGTAGGCAAACTCCCAAATCACATTGTGATAAAACCTTAAATTAGGCCAACCAGAAAGGCAAAAGATAAAAAAGCTAATCTGTGGGCTTGTGCACTTTAATTTGTCAACCTATAAAACTATAAGATCTTAACATGTGTTGTGACCCTAGGATTTCAATTTTGCTGGGGGTTTTTTTGTCTCTTCATTTTCCTCTGCCAGCATGGGACTTGAGTCACTGCCTTAAATCCAAAAGTTCCCTCTGAGTTCAGAAGAATGGCCTCAAGCCACACAAAGTTATCGCTTAGTGAAAACTATGTGGAACTTAGTCCAATGCTCATTGTCAAGAGACAGCCACATAACATGCCCCTCTTGATGGCCGTCTTTATTTTGATGCACAAGAACACTTCCCTGTGGATTTGTGACCCCATGTGACCCAACACGTACAGGTAGATGTTGCAGTATCTTCTGCCTTGGGCAAAACGTCTCAGTCCAGCCCTTGGATTTCGTTACAATTTCCGATGTTCTCTCTGATACTGGGAACTGAAAAGCTGCAAGCGTTTGCAGCTCAATTGGGGGTCTGCTTCGCCACAGCGAGATTGCAAAAAAAGAAAGGGTTTCCATTGTTTGAGGCACCAGAGGTGGTACTCAGATTCTGTGAACTATGACACTTGGAAGAAAAGAGGGAGTATCTTAGCTGTGTGTTGTCAAACAAATGGCTGCTTTAACTGGATCCCTTTGTGCTGCCACACTGGTTTTCTCCTTTATTTCCTCTCTTTACTGGTATCTTGACTTTTAAGATGTAACTTAAGGATGTGCCTCTGTTGATACATCTTCATGCTCTGTGGCCTTCCTTCTTCAGAAGGCTGGTTTTTCAAGCTCATGCTAAGGTATGTTAATACCTGAAGTTAAACAGATTATTTTAGGCCGCAAGGCATCTACCTTGTCAGGATGAATACAGCAAACTGAACATTTGCTTCCTTTTTAAGACACTCAGATTCTGCTGTCTAAAATGGTTGCTTAATGTACAGTAGAATTGGTTCTTACCGGCTTAGGTGTTTGGCAGTTAACAGAAATAAGAGCTGAAGGAGAGAAAAAACATGGATGGGTGGATGGAGAGAGAGATAGAGATTGGTTATTTGCTGTGAGGTGTACAATTGTTTACTATTTCCACCTTCCAGTGAGTTTCCACAGATGAGCTGGGATTTAATTCCTACTCTCTTGAGTCCCAGTTTGTCACTCTGTTTACTATATTGCACTGGCACAGATAGACAGACAAATAGCTAGTTATTTTGAAAATGACACGTGCCATGTCCAATGGTTATCTAATGTTTCTATCACCTGTCTTCCATTTTGTTAAGTATTCTAGTGCAACCCCAGCATGCAGTAACCAGAGAGACTAGCATAACCTAAAGGAAGTTGTTTTGCATTGTTTGCCTGTAATTATAATTAGAAAGGTTCTAAGCCACATGGCTGGAAGAAAGACTTTACTTCTTTCTAAACCAGGTTTACCATGACTCTTGAGCACATGTATCTTCTAACCTCATTTTATGAGTAAATGCTATTCTTCTTTCTCTCAAGTATCTAGTTCAAGTGTGTTTATTAGCTGGGCTAAAGAGGAGCAGACTGGGAGATTTGCATTTGAACATAAAATTGCCTAAAACCTGACCCACTTTGCTGTGCATCTCTAAAAATAACACATTTGAGGCCACACGAGGCAGAAAATCCCATAAGCTCCTCTGCCCATTCCTGGCAGTAAAAATATAATGTCAGCATCTTACAAGTTAGCATTTCGTGACTATAATGCCCAAAAAAAGGCCCTTGATTTCAAAATGCCTACAACTTGGTTCTTTTTGCTGGGAAAGGGTTAACAGTTGGAGTGGAACAGAAATATGAAGGAAGATGCTTTATGTATGTTAAGCTGTTTTCGCAAGGATAAGAGGGACCAAACGTAGAGTAATCAAGCAAGAAGAAACCGTTTGTCTTGGCTGTGTGAAAATAAACTTTAATCCAGTAACCAAACTTCAAAATCCTAATTCCTTCCGATATAGGAATTTTCAAACTTTTCTTCAGGGATCTAAGTCAAAAGAAATTAACAATCATTATAGTCAAAACCTATTTACATTATATACAATATATACAACATATCTTGGATGCATCAATCTATAGCTGTAATCTAATTAGAACAATAAAAATCACAATTAATTACCTGTGTTATCCCGTTCTGAGTGTAATATTATTTGTATTATTATTTTATAACGCGTCCCAGACCTCTATTGTGAGTTCATTTAGTGTCGATGGACATTGGACTAATGGTAAACTACACTCTCATTTAAAGGGATACTAAACAGCGCAGCTGTAACCCGAACAGAGATTATAAGAAACACGTGTAATCAATTTCCATGTTGAGGCCCAAAGGGTACAGGGTATTAAAGCGGTATATAAAATAGCATTCTCTTTGTCTCAAAGTCTTTGTGAGAAAAAGGATCTTGTTTATGGCTTTCCAACACCACAAACTTGAAATCATGGTTACTGTGATTTTTCTCCAAAAAATGACTTACAAGGGGGGCAGAAATATTCCCGGTGCGAATTTTTGATCTATGTTTCCCCACCCTGGTTTTCATTTGGCGGGAAGTTACCCCCACATAACCTAGGTCGCAAGTACATACAAGGAGGTAAATGCACCCCCAACCTTTGCAATTTGAAAATTGGTTTAAACTCAAAGTAAATTGCTGCTGGAAATCGAAACCACTTTAGTTGGCCATGCTAAAGAGCAATGGGTACAGCCTCCGCATCTAAAATGACCTATAATAGTAGAGCGCCTAGGAGGAATGCGGGATTCATGATCAGATTTACTGACAATCTGTTTGATGGACCTTGATTTCCTGAGCGCTATGATAGGGAAGGCAGTGGTCACAGTGACCATGATTTCTAGTTTGTGGTGTTGGAAAGCCATAAACAAGATCCTTTTTCTCGCAAAGACTTAGACATTACTTTGAGACAAAGAGAATGCTTGACTGAACACGGTAGACCTAGGGGTACATGGTCCCTTTGAATGGTTTCCTACACTGGGGATTCGGTCTGAGGTAGTATCATTGTGGGAGCACTGTCCCGATCCTGAATGGGAACCAGGGAGGGGAGAAACTAAATCATAACCGCGTTTGCATGGAGGTAGAGCAAGGGATTGCTCTAAAAAAT
This sequence comes from Bradypodion ventrale, assembly GCA_035047345.1. NCBI lineage: Eukaryota > Metazoa > Chordata > Lepidosauria > Squamata > Chamaeleonidae > Bradypodion > Bradypodion ventrale. Next base: position 3,809,277 of record JAWDJE010000008.1, on the reverse strand, counting down.
TTTTTTTGATGGTAGGCCATCTGGAGATGGTGGGTCATTTATTTTCTGTTGTTCACCGCCCAGTGGGATAACACCCAGATGGGCAGTAAATAAATAAATAAATAAATAAATAAATAAATAAATAAACCTCAGGAGAGAACTCAAAACCCCGCTTATCTCTGGGAAGAGTGGGGGAACACTCGAAAAACTCCCCCCGATCCTGTAACTCAAAAGGGAAATTACCACGTTCTAGGCTTGAGGACGATCCCCAGTGAAACAGCGACTGCTTAGAATTAGCAAGCTGGGGGTTACAACTCGCTGCCGAACCTTCTTCATCTCCCCCTTGGAATAAGCGGGTGGGGGAGGACCCTAACGTGGAATTGCCATGAGTGTTTTCTCTTTGTACCTCCTGAACCTCCATTACCCGATGTCTGAGCTGGTCAGCGTGTCGCCGCCATAATAAACTGTTACCCGTTTTGACCTGATAGGACACCGGTCCTGTTTGTTCCACTACAAACCCTGAAACCCATGCTGGCCCTCCAGCCACATAGTTCCAACAATGCATGGGATCTCCAGCTGAAAAGACCTTTTCATGTGGAATTTCTACATTAACCCCTCTATCCTCCACCCTTGAAGGATCTAGCCGGTCGAGCAATGAGGCCGGCCTTCTGTGCATTGATGGTTCAGCTGGAGATAGCCCTGAGGCCAGGGGGGTCATCCTGTAGCACAGGAGGAATTGGCAAAGCTGTAATTCAATGTCCCCTTGCCCCATGCAGCGAAGAGCCTCCTTAGTCGTGCAAACCTGACGTTCCACCTGACCATTGGTGGCAGGGTGGAAAAGGGCAGACATGATATGCCGAATAGCGTTCCTTTCAAGGAATGCCTGGAATTCGGCAGAGGTGAAAGTTGTGGAGTTATCGGACACAAGCACGTCTGGTAGTCCGAAACAGCTGAACAGCCTATGTAACTGTTTAATGGTCACAGCTGATGAGGTACTTGGCATAGGAATAACCTCCAACCATTTTGAAAATGAGTCGACCACTAACAGGAATAATGTGCCGCGAAATGGACCAGCAAAATCTATGTGCAGTTGCGACCATGGTCCCATTCCTGTGTCCCATTCCTGGGAGGGAAGTCAGGACTCCTCAGGCCTGGAGCTTTGGCAGCTGGAACAAGTGCCCACCAATTGTTCTATATTCTGATCCACCTGTGGCCACCCAAAGTAGCTCTGTGCCAGGGCTTTGGAGTGCACAATTCCTGTGTGGCTAACATGTAGAAGTCATAAGAACATAAGAACATAAGAACAGCCTTGCTGGAACAGGCCACAGCCCATCCAGTCCAGCATTCTGTCTCACACAATGGCTCACCATTTCCTTCAGGGTATTCCCAAGGAGATGCCTTCACCTGCTTAGGATTCCCTGGAAATGGCATTGAGAGATATCCTGCCTATCTCTCCAACCCAGAGGTTGTCCTTAAGTATCCATAATTATAGCCATTGATAGTCCATCACGGCTCCCTCCCCCGCCCCGCTGGTGGGGGAGGTGGGAGCACAGCTGACCGGCATTGTTGTGGTGGGACATTCAAAGCCGCACCGCCAGCGCCATCGGAGCCGCAGTCCATCACGGCTCCCTCCCTCGCCCTGCTGGTGGGGGAGGTGGGAGCACAGCTGACTGGCGTTGTTGCGGCGGGACATTCAAAGCCGCACCGCCAGCGCCGTCGGAGCCGCAGTCCACCACGGCTCCCTCCCCTGCCCTGCCGGTGGGGGAGGGGGGAGCACAGCTGACCGGCGTTGTTGCGGCGGGACATTCAAAGCCGCACTGCCAGCGCCATCGGAGCCGCAGTCCATCACGGCTCCCTCCCCCGCCCTGCTGGTGGGGGAGGTGGGAGCACAGCTGACCGGCGTTGTTGCAGCGGGACATTCAAAGCCGCACCGCCAGTGCTGTCGGAGCCGCAGTCCATCACGGCTCCCTCCCCCGCCCCGCTGGTGGGGGAGGTGGGAGCACAGCTGACCGGCGTTGTTGCGGCGGGACATTCAAAGCCACACCACCAGCGCCGTCGGAGCTGCAGTCCATCATGGCTCCCTCCCCCGTCCCGCTGGTGGGGGAGGTGGGAGCACAGCTGACCGGCATTGTTGCGGCGGGACATTCAAAGCCGCACTGCCAGAGTTGCTGGTCCATTTCCTGGCCTCGGCTGTGTCGGGGCCGGGTTGTCTTCTTCTTTGGCTCCGTTCATTAATGTGCGGGCCATGGGATTCCGTTTTGGGGACATTAGTAGCCAAGGGACTGTTTAATTAAATGTCTATTGTATAATTCATTGTGTAATTTACTGTATTGTATTATTATTGTTTTCCTATTGTATTTTCATGCTGTTATATTGTGTCTATATTTGATTTGTTAAGATTATATTGTATTTTTGGATTTTTGTATTATTATACTGTTATAATTGTATGTTTATTAATTGTATGTATATTAATTTTTTGTTGTAATTGTACTTATATTATTGTGTTGTAAGCCGCTCTGAGTTGGCCTTTTGGGCTGAGTGGAGCGGGGTATAAATCCAATAAACATAAACAACATAAACATACCCTTGTCCTCCATGAACTTGTCTAATCCTTTCTTAAAGCTGTCAAGACTGACAGCTGTCACCACTTCTTCTGGCAGGGAGTTCCATAGACCAGTAATCCTCTGGGTGAAAAAGTACTTTCTCTTATTTGTTTGAGAATTAGTACCCAAAAGTTTCATGGAGTGTCCCCTAGTTCTAGTGTTATGCGATACGGAAAACAGTTTTTCCTTATCTACTTTGTCCACACCATGCATGATTTTATAAACTTCAATCAGGTCACCTCTTAGACGCCGTCGTTCAAGAGTGAAAAGGCCCAACTGTTGCAGCCTCAGATGGTAAGGAAGGTGTTCCAGTCCCCTAATCATTCTGGTTGCCCTCCTCTGCACTTTCTCCAACTCCATAATATCCTTCTGGAGGTATGGCGACCAGAATTGTACACAGTATTCCAGATGGGGCCTCACCATAGATTTATAAAGAGGCAAAATGACACTTGCCGACTTATTTTCTATACCCTTCCTAATGATCCCTAGCATTGAGTTTGCTTTTTTCACTGCTGAGGCACACTGGGTTGACACCTTCATTGAGTTGTCCACCAGGACACCAAGGTCCCTTTCCTGGTTTGTCTCAGAGAGTTAAAAATATTAAAATATTTTTAAAATATTAAAAATATTGTGAAGTCTAAGGACCTTAGAACGTAACACAGATGTCACACAGGGCGTGGCTAAGACCTCGAGGGAGTAACACGCTTCCTGATCTGCTCGTGCTCTTCAATGAGAAAACCAATGCGGATTATGAGCATAAATGAAGATTTGATTTTTTAAAAGGGGGTAAGCCGAAAGCTCTAATTTTTTTTATTGAACTCTAGCGAAGTTTGAGGTCGGAGTTGGATATCGGGCGGTAAGGGAGGCGCAGCGCAGGCTGTGCCGATCGAGCCGCTCCGAGGCCAGACGGGACCTCTACAAAGAAGAAAAGAGGCTTCGGAGCCCGGAGTTTTCCTTTAAAATATAAAAGAGAACGAGGCGGCAGCCGCTGAAGGGAGCCCAGAAGGGAAAAGTAAGTTTGGAAGAAGGAGAGTGGAGGTTGCAGCCGGGAGGAGGAAGGAGGGTGGAAGATAAGGAAAGAGAGAAGGAGAAGGAGTAATGGCGGCGAAGAATGGAAGTTAAAAAAAGTGATGACTGTGCAGAAAGCCGAATGGAGGTAGAGTGTTAAGAGTGGACTGATTGATTGGGACGAAAGAAGGAACGAGAGGTGGGAGAAGTGAAAAGAAAGAAGGAGGAGAGAGAGAAAGAAAAAGAAAGGAAGAGAAGGTGGTGATTGGAAGGGACTGGATTGGAGAAGGAGTGGAGGCGAGCGAAAGCTGCCGCCGTGGCTTGGATTTTTTTTTAAAAAACGGATTACTTCGGAAGTTTATGAGTTATTGATTATTTCTTCACCCTGCTGGATTTGTTTTACCCCGAAATACTGGTTGTACCCTTCAGTTTTTGTGGAAGTACATGAATTGAAGCCAGAGTTGGGAGCTGGTGGGGGTGGGGGTTTCTTTCCCCCCCCCTGCTTCTCCCCCTCCTTTTTTTCTCCTCTCTCTGTTTGGATACCTGGATTACAGTTATGGCTATAAAAGTGGAATTTTTGTGGAATATAATTTAAAGTGTGGAAGCATGCCTGTGGATTGTTCTGCTGGATTACAACTTTGTTCTGAGACTGGAAAGTGGAATTACATCACCTTTTCACTCCTCCCTACCATCATCTTTGGAGATACAATAATAGCAACATCATTTTGGGAGTTACAATTTGGCTACTTGTGGATTTACTTTCCCTTCCTTTTTGTGGATTTTAAAGCAGTCTTCAATAAATAAATGGATTGGCTCAACAAGGTTCATGATATAGAATTATAGGTTTACTAAAGGTTGGTTTTGGATTCGATTTTGACAAAAATAGACTGTACAAGATTAATTTACATAGCTGAATCTGGAATTTGATCAGGAAGACAGTTTTGGAGGACATAAAGGGGTTGCTACACTGAGATTACTATTTGAAGCCACGATGGAAAAATTGGGAAAAGGAAAAGGAAAGGTGGAAGAGGTTGTGAAGCCTAAGAAGATGGATGTAAGGAGGGAGGAGAAGAAGGAGAAAGCAGCATCACCGGAGCCTGCAACAACATCAGCATCACCAGAGCCTACATCAATGGACCAAACGCAAATTATGGTGGAGTTGGGTAAATTGTTTAAGAAATTTGAGAAAATGGAGGAGGCAAATGTGAAAGGTTTTTGGGAAATTAAAGAAACAAGGGCTAGAGATAAAGGGGAAATAATGGAAAAACAGGATAAATTGGTCTCGATGGTTAATGATTTTTCTAAGAAGGTTGATTATAATTTTCATAGGATGGATATAAGTGTTAAGTCAATGGAAAAAGATATGAAACTGATGCAGGATGATATGAAAGGGTTGCATGGGGAAGAGAAGGATACTAAAATGAAAGTAGAAGCGCAAGAGAAAAGGATAGATATGATGGAAGAGATGATGAGAAAACAGAATATAGTGATTCGTGGCATGTCAGAGAGAATGCCAGACCAGCTGAAGGAAAGAATTGTTAATTGGCTAAATAGTTTGAAAATGGGGAAAGATTTTGTGAATGAAGAAATTGCTAACGTTTATAGATTGGGTCAAGGAAAGGGAAAAGTGGTCAAAGGAATGTTTTGGTCAAGTTTGCAAATTGGGGGGATAAATTAAAGGTGATGGCCTTTATAAAACAAGTAGGGTCTGGCATTTTAAAAATTGACGGGAATGATGTGGAGGTTTATAACGACATATCAGTGGAAGAACATGGATGGCGCTATAAGATGAAACCGGCAATGAAAATTTTGATATCACATGGGATAAAATATAATTGGAGATTTCCACAACAACTGAGGTTTTTTCATGACAAGAAAATGCACACAATTGATGCGGGGATGGATGCTTTGGAATATTTGTGTTTGATTGGGTTGGTAATGGCGGCTTCAGAAGAATGGTTGGGATTGAGGAAAGCTTTGATTGAATCTGGGGGAATAAAAAGAGATTACAGAGATGCTGCAGAGAGGGGTGCTACAGGAGGATCTGAAGTGGACTTTAAAGCATTGACTGTGGTTGAGGAGGGGGTGAACCATGAGGTAGGGGTTGGGGAAGATAATGTAGATGGAGGGGGAGGTAATATTTTTAATGATTTTTTGTGTATATATATATATATATATATATATATATATATATATATATATATATATATATATATATATATATATATATATATATATATATATATATATATATATATATATATATATATATATATATATATATATATATATATATATATATATATATATATATATATATATATATGATAGAGCACTGGAGTAGCAGATAGTAGGGTTGTCTTGCACGTTCACCCCCTCCCCTCTTTGATAGTTGAAGGCCGCTTTTGTAGAAAGAAGTGGGGAGGGTAGATATGAATGTTTATTCGTGTAATTTATGTTATGGTTTATGTGTGGTAGAGGGAAACACGCCTGTAGGAGGAAATGAGAGTAACAGAAAATGGTTTTTAAGAATATGGTATGAAGAATATTAAAGTATTGTCTTGGAATGTGAAAGGTACTGGATCACAAGTAAAGAGGAGAAGGATAGAATCAGTTCTGAGGAAAGATAAACCGGATATAGTCTTTCTCCAGGAGACTCATCAAAAATCTGGAGATTAAAGACAAAATACAGCAATATAAAAAGTTGAAGCTGTCCTGGTTTGGCAGGGTAGCGTTATGTAAAATGATGTTGTTACCTAGAATTAATTTTTTGTTTGATGCCCTCCCTATCCAGTTAAATGATAAGGAAATTAAGGAATTTCAAATTATGTTGAATAATTTTTGTAATGGTGGGGAAAAATCTAGAATTGTAAAAAAATGTGGTACTTATCTCAGAAAGAAGGGGGATTAGGATTGCCAAATTTGAGGAATTATTATAGAGCGTTTCAAATTTAAAATATTGTGAAAATTTTAATGAAGGAAAAGGTAATATGGGAAGAAATTGAGATGAGGGATTTAAATCAAATGGGGGAAAGAGGTTTTTTAGATGGTAAAATCGGGAAAGTAGTTAAAAAAATAAATTGATGAAGACAATATTGGGAGTATGGAAAAAAGGTGAAGATGGAACTGGCCCCAGATACTTCTCCTATAATAGAAATCGAGGATTTTAAAGACTTTCCAATACAAATTGATAAAAGGGTGAAGGAAGTTTTATTGAGAAATGACGTTTTCCTGCTGAAGGACTGGATACGGGTCTGTAAAGATGGAGAAAGAAAAGCAGACTTGTTTGCACAAATGAGGTTGAACTGGTTTCAGACCTTGTTGGTAAATAAATGGAATGGTAAATATTTAACAGAAGCCAGTTTGGAAAGAAATATAACTGAATTTGAAGAACTGATATTAAAGATAAGAAAGGGGGAAAGCGGTATCAAGGGCTTAGTTAGTAAAATATAGAGAATGTTAAATAAAGAGGGTAATCCACATGAAGCCTTGAAAATGAGTTGGGAACAGGATTCGAAAATAAAGATAGTGGATGAGGTTTGGAGAAATAAATAAGAAAAGGATTATGAGAACCACGTCTGTTAGAGTGAAAGAACATAATTATAAAATGTTGTGGATATGGTACTTGACCCCAGTGAGGTTACATCAAATAGACAAAAGCAAAGATAAAATGTGTTGGAGGTGTAAGGATACATTGGGAACATATGAACATATGTGGTAGGGTTGTAATGTGGTAAATGAATTTTGGGGGAAAATTGAGAAAGAGATATGTGCTGTTATGGATATGAGAATTAAATTGGGGCCAAGTACTGTTTTGTTAACAGAAGTAGAAAATTTGACTTTAAATAAAGATGAAAAAGAGTTACTATCAATAATTTTGACAACGGATAGACAGTGTATTGCCAGGAATTGGAAAAGTGAAATAACTTTGAAAATAGAGGAAATGGTACAAGGAGATGTGGAATCTTGCATTAAACGATAAATTAACATGGGATTTGAACAAGAAAAAGGGAATAGTTAAAGAAAATAGATTTTGGAAAATATGGCAACCATTTGTGGATTACTCACTAAAGGGAGATGAAAGATATAGACCAGTACCTGGACAAAGGGGTTTTTGGGGATATAAAATAAATGTGACTCTCGGTTTCCTCCAAGGCATTGTAATATAACACTGGGTGTAGTATTTGAAAAATATATTTTAATTGCAGTTTCATTATAATATTTTTACTGTGACTGAATAGGTATGTTAAATGGATGATCTAAATGAAAACGTTGGAACATGTATATTAAGATAGTTTTAGGTGCATTAAGAATTTCTGAAAAATAAATAAGGTTGTATTGAGGAAAGAAGATGTTAGTATGGTATTAGGTCACAGACTAACTACTTATGTGTATTTTATTTTATTGCTCTTTTTTATACTTTTATTGATTTATGTATGGTATTTGTAATAAGTATGTAGGATGTATGTATTTTTGTTTATAATTGTAATGTTTTTTTTTAGTTGTATTATTGTGAAAAATTTAATTAAAATCTAATAAAATAAAAAAAGAACATAACACAGCTGGAATAACCATCCTTTGGCCCCACAGTAAATAACCCCTCTTAAGCGACAGCTTGAAACATTTTCTGTAAAACGCTTTGAAATCCTCCGAGGGAGGAGTTGACAGCCAACTTTTTTTAAACCAGGAAACTACCTATGAAAGGAGTTTCTCCTTTGCAGTCGCCTTGGCAATGTCCGAGGGCACAATTGGTGTGTGTGTGTGTGTGTGTGTGTGTGTGTGTGTGTGTGTGTGTGTGTGAATCAAAGGACTCAATCATCAGCACCTGATGATCCTGTTCAATTTCACAGTCTGGCTCCCCCAACTCTCGCAAAGGGGATCTCGAAAGAGCATTAGCGTGGCTGATCTCTTTCCCTGGGCAGTAAACCAGAGAGGCATTCAGAAATATTGCCCATCTCAACATACGGGGGGAGAGTATTTGAGGAGTGGGTTTAGAAGTAACAAAAATCCCCAGCAATGGTTTGTGGTCAGTCACAATTGTGAACTCCCTCCCATACAAGAAGTTGTGGAACTTCTTCGTTCCAGCAACTATAGCCAGAGCTTCTTGGTCAGTCTGGGCATAGTTGCGCTCTGCCTTAGATAGGAACCTTGAATAGAATGCAATTGGGGCTTCTTTCCTATTTTCCAGAGAATGGCAGAGAACTGCCCCCACCCCCACAGGTGAAGCATCACACACAAGAACCACTGGCTTTTTTGGATCAAAGTAAGTTAAGCACCCTCCCTGGCGAATGACTGGATGCTGCCTTTGTACTACCCACACCGCTGTTTCGAAAACTAGCATGAAACAGCGGTGGAGGTAATAGAAAAGCAGCAACCAGCAATCCGCAAGGAAGAGCACCACCCCTTACGGATCGTTGCCTGCCGATTTCCCGTTAGGTAAGCCTGGGAAAAAGAAGGCTGAGAGGAGAGGACCACTGTCAAGCAGATAGCTCTTCTCTGCCTCCTTCTCCCACAACCGACGTAACAAACCTTACCAGACAAAGAGCGAGCTGACTGCCGGCTCTTCCTTTTCCCCATTGCTGCATCGAAACCTAATTTCAAAACAGCAATGGGGAAAAGAAGAAATGACAAACAGGCCATTCTTCACCCCACAAAACCCAACAACAACAAAACAAAACAGTTAACCAGAACGCCAAGCATCAAAAATAATAAAACACAAATAAATAAACAAATAATTAAAATAAACCAAGTAAAAAACACAACAAAAACAACAAACTCAACAAAAAACACCTGAAATACGAAAGACTAATGAAAAACCATGAAAACTCACTAAAACACCTATCTACAACACGAAAATGCCTAACTCAACAAACAATAATATCACAATTTAAAAAAAAATACAGAAAAAATACAAAAATAACAACTAGAAATACCCAAAACAATCAAACACATCTAAAATTAAAATAAAAACATAAGAACAAGCAGAATCACTTTGGGGGGTTTAAATAGAAACTCTCTACTTAAATCCCCCAGCCCAACACCCCAAAAATCAAAACAAAATAAAAACAAAATAAAATATCAAGAGCACTTACCAAACACATCCTACCTCCATGCTTCCGGAACAGAACTGAACAAAGAAAGACAATTGCAGTACTCTTAATCACAGCCCCACATAGAGGCCGGAAGAATATTAAAACAGACAAAAAATATTTAAAAAATCAAAATAGAAAATAAATAAAATAAACAAAATCAAATAAATTTTAAAAACCACAAATTCAAATCACAACCACCAAAACCACCCCAACCAAAAACAATAACAAGACACACAAAAAAAACTGCCCGGCTGGCCGGACACAAATATGCTAGTATGTTCTAAATGCAAAAACGGGGAAATAAAATAATCTGTTTCCTGGATTATAAATGCATGAAAGGAAAAATCCTTGCTTCATTTTAAAAAAAGTACAGTAAAACCCAATTTACAAATGCCTTGAGTCACATAAAATTTGACTTACATCATGATTTTGTGCTAAAACCATATCTCGATTTACACAATTTCCTTTGGGTTTGCTTTGAGTTACGTAAAAATTAATTTCCCTATGGGTTTGCTTCGATTTGAAGCTTCCAGAAGCAGGGGGGCAGGGCCACACCAGGCCCTTCCCTGAACTGTGACTCATAGGGGCGGAGCCACACTAGCCTTGAAAAGCTCTGAGCTCTTTCAGGGTCAGCCATTTTGACTCTGCATGTGCTCTTAAGCAGAGCTGCTGCTGAGGAGAGCCAAACAAAGGAAGTGAGCACTGGTAAGTTTTGCAGTTGGAGTAGAGCTGCTTTAGAGGCCTCTACTAATTTAAATTGATAATTGAAACTGCTGAGAGCCACCTCTGTTCAAACAGAGGAAGCAGTTTGAAGCTTCCAGAAGCAGGGGGGCAGGGCCACACCAGGCCCTTCTCTGAACTGTGACTCATAGGGGCGGAGCCACACTAGCCTTTAAAAGCTCTGAGCGCGAGATTACAAACTAGGAACAAAAAAATATAGTCGTACTAGGTAGAAAGGTAGTAAACGTGTACATTTTTGAGGCCCAGAATACTGCACTTGTTAAAATGGATTCTGAGGGAACAGCTGTAGTTACCTGCAATTCTTGTGCCATGTTTGTGTTCTTGCCAAAGCATATGGAGAACTACACTTGCAGCAAGTGCAAGCTGGTTGCACTACTAGAAGAGAAGGTCCAGCAGCTAGAGGCCCGCATATCTAACCACCAACAAATTAAGGAGCTTGAGCTGTTCTTGGACAGAGCGGAGCAGACTATGCTGGACAAAGAAGTGACAGGGCACAGTTCTGAGGGAGAAGGCCCTTCACTAACTCAGGAGGGAGATGGTTGGAGGAATGTGACTCAAAGGAGGAGAAGAGTAGGGGATCACTCTGAGAGTCTGAAATTACAGAATAAATTTGAGGCTCTTTCCCTTATCACACCTGATGAGGAACACACAGAGGAACAACTGGTTCCACCTGATGATCTCTCCTTCATCACACTTGATGAGATCCAGGAAGATGAACAACAGGAACAAACTGAGGTTCTCTCCCTTAATATGGTTGATGAGGTGCATGTAGATGAACAGATTGCAGGAGAGAGGCTCCTTGTACTAGGCGATTCAATAATTAGAAATGGATTTGTGATGCACATGATAACCGTATGGTGACTTGCCTGCCAGGTGCAAAAGTTGCAGACATCACAAGAAATCTAGATAGATTGTTAGAGAGAACTGGGAACTTGCCAGTTGTCATGGTACACGTTGGTACTAATGATGTTGGGAAGGCCAAGCGGTCTGTCCTGGAAGCCAAATTCAGGTTGTTAGGAAGAAGATTGAAGTCCCGGACTTCCAAGGTAGCATTTTCAGAAGTGCTGCCTGTCCCTCGCGCAGGACCTACCAGGCAGGCAGAGCTCAGAAGCCTCAATGCGTGGATGAGGCGGTGGTGTCGAGAGGAGGGCTTCAGATTTGTCAGGAACTGGAGAACATTTTGGGACAAGCCAAATCTGTTCAGGAGGGATGGGTTGCATTTAAACCATGATGGGACCAGATTGCTGGCACTCAACATCAAAAAGGCTGCAGAGCAGCTTTTAAACTGATAACTGGGGGAAAGCCGACAGGGGCTGGGCAGCATCCGGTTCGGGAAAGTGTGTACTTGAGTAGTGAGGAGGATGCAAAAATTACTGAGCAGAGCAAGGAGCTAGTCACCAGCACTCTAGCAGAAGGATGCAAGAGGCAGTCTAACAATGCAACTGGACTCAAAAGACTGTATCAGGAAAGCATATATAAATGCTTGTATACAAATGCCAGAAGCCTCCGTAACAAAATAGGGGAGCTGGAATACTTAGCAATAGATAAAAATATTGATATTATTGGTATCACTGAAACCTGGTGGACGGATGATAACCAATGGGATACAGTTATCCCAGGCTACAAACTGTACAGGAAGGATAGGAAGGGGCAAACAGGAGGTGGTGTAGCCTTGTATGTCAAAGAAGTGATAAAATCGTATGAATTGGAATATCTAGGTGATTTGGAGTCACCATTAGAAGCTCTGTGGGTAAGAGTACCAGGCCACAAGGATGGTCTAACAGTAGGCATATACTATCGGCCTCCGACCCAAACTCTTGAGGGAGACTGGCAGTTGGAGAATGTTGTAAAGGAGGCATCCAGGAAGGGAAGCCTGGTTATACTGGGGGACTTCAATTACCCTCACATAGACTGGGTGAACTGTTGTTCAGCACATGATAAAGAGATAAAGTTCCTAGATATGCTCAATGATTGTTCCCTGGGACAGATGGTTGAAGACCCAACTAGAGGTACAAGAATCCTTGACTTGATCCTGAGTAATACTCAGGATCTGGTGCAAGATGTTAATGTGACTGATCCAATAGGGAACAGTGACCACAACTCAATTATGTTTAACTTGATCATAGACCGCAAGTCACTGATAAAATCTAACACAGAGACCTTAAATTTTCAAAAAGGAAATTTCCCAAAGATGAGGAAACTAGTAAAAAAGAAACTGAAAGGGAAAATTGAGAGAGTCCAAACACTCCAAGAGGCATGGAGGCTGTTTACAAAAACAATAACAGAGGCTCAATTGGAATGCATACCCAAAAGGGAAAAGGGCACTGCCAGGTCCAAGAGGACTCCGATGTGGCTTACAGGAGCTGTTCGGGAAGTGATCAAGAGCAAGAAAAGCTCATTTAGAAGATGGAAGGCTTGTCCAAATGAGGACAGCAGGCAGAAACATAAATTCTGGCAGAACAAATGCCAGGCAACAATCAGGAAAGCAAAGCAAGACTTTGAGGAGCGTATAGCTAAAAATACTCAGAGAAATAACAAAGACTTCTTTAAGTACATTAGAAGTAAGAACCCAACTAGGAAGGCCATTGGACCATTAGATGACAATGGAAGGCAAGGGGTTATTAAAGAGGAAACAGAGATTGCAGAGAGACTCAATGAATTCTTTGCTTCAGTATTCACTGAAGAAGACAGAGACCACATGCCCAAAACAGAGCCTATCTTCGTAGGGAGGGAAACCGAAGAATTAAGCAAGATAGAAATAACCAGGGAGGAGGTCCTTGCATGTCTTGTTAAGCTAAACACTAACAAATCCCCAGGACCAGATGGCATCCATCCACGAGTTCTCAGGGAACTTAAAGATGAAATTGCTGATATCCTAGCCAAAATATATAATCTTTCCCTCAAATCAGGCTTTGTGCCTGATGACTGGAAGGTAGCGAATGTAACACCAATTTTCAAAAAAGGATCCAGGGGTGATCCAGGAAATTACCGGCCTGTCAGTTTGACATGTGTCCCAGGTAAAGTGATGGAAACCATCCTAAAAGATAGAATTAATAGGCACATAGAAGAGAAGGCGCTGCTAAAGGAGAGCCAACATGGCTTTTGCAAGGGCAAATCATGCCTCACTAATCTGTTGGAATTTTTTGAGAGTGTCAACAAGCATGTGGATAAGGGGGATCCAGTTGACATTGTTTATCTGGACTTTCAGAAGGCTTTTGACAAGGTCCCACACCAAAGGCTCTTGAATAAACTTACCAGTCATGGAATAAAGGGACAGGTCTTGTCCTGGATCAGCAACTGGCTAAGGGACAGGAAACAGAGGGTAGCACTAAATGGACACTTCTCCAAGTGGAGGGAAGTAAAGAGTGGGGTCCCCCAAGGTTCAGTACTGGGACCCCTGCTTTTCAACCTCTTCATAAATGATCTAGAGGTAGGAGTAAAAAGCAAGGTAGCCAAATTTGCTGACGACACTAAATTATACAGGGTAGTGAAAACTGTGAGAGATTGTGAAGAGCTCCAGAGGGATCTCTTGACACTGGGGGAGTGGGCAAAACAGTGGCAAATGAGCTTCAACATCAGTAAGTGCAGAGTGATGCATGTTGGGGCAAAAAACCCCAATTACATTTATAAACTGATGGGGTCTGAACTCTCTGCGACAAACCAGGAAAGGGACCTTGGTGTCCTGGTGGACAGCTCAATGAAGGTGTCAACCCAGTGTGCCTCAGCAGTGAAAAAAGCAAACTCAATGTTAGGGATCATTAGGAAGGGTATAGAAAATAAGTCAGCAAGTGTCATTTTGCCTCTTTATAAATCTATGGTGAGGCCCCATCTGGAATATTGTGTACAGTTCTGGTCGCCATACCTCCAGAAGGATATTATGGAGTTGGAGAAAGTACAGAGGAGGGCAACCAGAATGATTAGGGGACTGGAACACCTTCCTTACCATCTGAGGCTGCAACGGTTGGGCCTTTTCACTCTTGAACGACGGCGTCTAAGAGGTGACCTGATTGAAGTTTATAAAATCATGCACGGTGTGGACAAAGTAGATAAGGAAAAACTGTTTTCCCTATCGCACAACACTAGAACTAGGGGACACTCCATGAAACTTTTGGGTACTAGTTCTCAAACAAATAAGAGAAAGTACTTTTTCACCCAGAGGATTACTGGTCTATGGAACTCCCTGCCAGAAGAAGTGGTGACAGCTGTCAGTCTTGACAGCTTTAAGAAAGGATTAGACAAGTTCATGGAGGACAAGGCTATCAATGGCTATAATTATGGCTACCTAAGGACAACCTCCGGGTTGGAGAGATAGGCAGGATATCTCTCAATGCCATTTCCAGGGAATCCTAAGCAGGTGAAGGCATCTGCTTGGGAATACCCTGAAGGAAATGGTGAGCCACTGTGTGAGACAGAATGCTGGACTGGATGGGCTGTGGCCTGTTCCAGCAAGGCTGTTCTTATGTTCTTATGTTATGATTTACATAAAATTTCATTTTTCCTATGGGTTTGCTTCAAGTTATGTAAACAAATAATTTTTTCCTATGGGTTTCGAGTTACATAAAAACTGATTTAATTTAAGCAAAAGCCTACGGAACTGACTTTTTTTCATAAGTAGGGGTTTTACTGTACAGTTAAAAAATAGGTGCCAACAACCACTTCCTTCCTTCCTGTACACTCATGAGCCCAGGGCAAACCAAAATGCAAAATAGGTTGGAATATGACTAACAGAGAATCAGATGCTGCTGTTCATCACAAAAGAGATTAGAGATATAGACAACCAATTAGGTAATTGATGCCTGATGCACTGCAAAAGGCTTGACGATAGAGTTTAATGCACTACGATTACTCCTGGCACTTTATCCTATCCTGCCTCATCCTTTCCAGGGTATTTTCAGAGAATATCACCATACTGTATTCCTAACCCCCTAAATCCAGTTTTTTGTTTTTTGTTTTGAAAAAAAAATTCAGTCTTCTCCGCCTGATCACCAATTCAGATGTCTTTTGAAGGAGGAGAAAAGACTCAACCCTGGTTACACAATGTTACTGGTTACAAAAAGCCAAAAAACAAAACAAAACATTGGGGCACTTTAAAGACTAGCTGCTGCCACATTTATCTGGATGTTTTAGCCCCAAATAGAAGCTATGCTAGGCTATGGAAGAAATCTGGCAAGTGAACTAAATGTGTAGACACAAAACCAGATAAATCACCAACATGTATGCGTTAGTTTTTGAGTGAGTGTTGTAGCAGTCTGAGTTGCAATAGGTCAAAGAAAGAAGACTATACACCAGATTTAGTTTAAATCTAACTGGTATATTAACAACATTTACAAAGTAAATTAGCATTACATCCAGCACTGTTCAGCTCTGCTCTGTTCTGCTCTACAAAACAAGCTCTGCAAGCAACTTCTACTTCTACAGCCAGCAAAACACTTAAGGTTACAATGTATCTTATTAACTGTCAATCACAGCAGAGCTGAGCTATGATGATTGCTTGCACCTGTTCCTTGTTAACTGACCTCAGTCTCTCCTTGACATTATCTGTGCACTTTGCCTCACTATATGGATGCTATTGACACTCCTCCTAGGCAATGTGAGAGATATTTAACCCATCTCTGAACCTTTTATAAAACACTCTAGTTGAGAATCATTGTCATATATGTACAAGAAATCATCCACAAAGACTAAAAGTTGTACCTCTGTACCATCTAGGTAAAACTGCAGGTTTCAGCAACACCTTGTTCAAAACCAACATCTTTTAATTTAGGGTTTTCCTTTCTGAAATTGTTTATACATTTGCACACCATCTGTATATATATACACTGTATCTTCTGGCGTATAAGACTACTTTTTAACCCCAAAAAATCTGTGCCAAAGTCGGGGGTCGTCTTATAGGACAGGTACTTAACTGCAGCTTGTTTCCCCTTGTTTCATATGTCTGGCGCATATGGTGGGGGGTGCCGCGGCTGAGTCCCTGCTCTGTGCAGGGAGTATGAAGCAAGGGACAGCAAGCTGCACACATCTTCCTGTACCTCGAGGAGGAGAACGTGAACGTGGATTGGCTCTCCACCAGAACCTGCCCATTCGGCTCGGAGGGCTGCGCGTCTTGGTTGAGTGTGGGTTAATTTTTATTTGGTGTGCATTGGAAGAGGGGTAGTCTTATACTACAAACTCTATATTTTGACTGGAAAAGTTGGGGGTTGTCTTATACACCCAGTCATCTTATACGCCGGAAAATACGGTGTGTGTGTGTGTGTGTGTGTGTGTGTGTGTGTGTGTGTGTGTGTGTGTGTGTGTATAAAGCTAAGGCTTCAAACTGCAGAGTATCCTACAGTTCAAAACCCTTTTATCTGGCTAACGATAATTAGCCAAGCCTTAGTGTTTGAATACATGTTATGCTGTAACGTTTGTGAAATAATTGGGATCATTACGATCCTCCATTTTGTCTCCTTCTTCTTGGTCTTGTAATATCGCAGGACTGCGTTCCCGCCTAAACTATGTAGTTGTACAGTTTTCACTCCAGTCCGAAAACCTCCAAGTTACCCCTCTCCCTTCCTGCCTCTTCCCGCCCAAATGTATCCATTCTGAGTGTATATAATGAGCAGTGCTGAGCCACTGTTCTCCATGTTCTGACTGCCTAATAAAGTGTTTAGCCCTTTAATGCTGGCTGCTTCACATTTCTACCAGAACATCAAGTTTAGAGACACAATTTAATCCAACATAGGCAATCACGCATGCCAAAACAATTCAAAATAATATGTAATCAGAATCCATTCAAATCCATTCAGAATCCACCCTGGTTAGGGTATTTAAAATAAACCCTTCTGGCCCAAACAATGTACGCTTAGCTGTATATCATGTACTTTCTGATCTTTAATTCAGTTTCCTATGTGGGAAACAAGACACACTGTGGGTTGCTCGTGTGAACACCTTTTCCAAGGTGTTCGGCCAGACTTGAACACATCCGGGGACCAACCAGACTTTGCTGGAAAGACAATTGGGGTACGGGCTAGTTAGATAGTTTGGGGGGCAATTCATAAAGCCTTGGCTAGTGGAGACGATAGAAATAGGGCAAAAGTCAAAGGTGGTGACTCTAATGGAAATACACAATCCTCCACTTCTGGCCACGGATTAGGTTGGGCAAATAAGCCACGCTACACAGCAGAAGAATTAGGCACCCAGAGTCAATACACATGGACTCCAAGATTAGGGCAGGAACAATGGGTTTCGCCAACCCAAGGTAATCAGGTGCGAGTTATCCAATTAACACCTAGGTACCTTCCTAAGAACCGGCCTGGCAGCTGGGCCACCGGAAGAGGTCACATATTCAAGCCTTCTGTATTAGGGGTCACGCGCATCCTAGGCGCACATCACCCCAAGGCAGGGTAATAAATGCGTGCCACCCAACCCAGGTCGGGGCTGGACTTCACCGCATGATTGTCTCACGTGTATTCCTTGCAGCCAGCCACCCCAACACCTGAGAGCCATTGCAACATCTGGTGACCCAAACGTGATTCTTCTCAGACGCTACCCCGATCAGAACCCGATGCAATCTCAAGGCTAGGCCAACGCGGTCCCCAGCAAAGCCGCGACGATCCTGAAGCAAGGAAACCAACACGACTGTAAGCTCGGCAGACCCCATGTATCGGAACGGACGCATTCCAAAGCCAGGGGAGAGCCGTGATCCTGGAACAACTGAGGCAGAGCAGCAGAAGCCCGTGGCAGCAACCATAGCTGCGAGCCCGATCCACTGACCAGACCCGAGGGACATCGTCCTGTGCATCACCCGCCCCGCTGTACTACCTAGACTCGTCCCGCGGAAGCGCATCCATGGAATCCCCCAACCAGGTAGTAATGGGGGATCGCTTGGGGGGCAATACTTGACCGTCAGGCAGTGGGCTCAGGTGGAAGAGCTCGAAGCCCTGGCCAGGCAGTTTCAGATAGGGGTGAGGAGGAACTGCCTGACGGACCTAGTGGTGCATCTGGGGGAACACTGTCTGTTCTACCCAGAAGCAGGTACGATGGATCCAGAGATTTGGGACAGAGTAGGGAAATGCCTTAAAGAGGAACCCCAAGTGCCCGCTAAAATCATAGGGGCTTGGAGCAAATATAGGCAGATAATTGCAGCAGTAGGTCCAGCCCGGGTAGAGACCAAGAAACCCCCAGCTTATGTAGAACCATCAGCCCCAGCGCGTCTCTACCCAATCATCAAATTCCAACATGGGGGCTTGGAGGATTGCGGAAGCGTAGGCACTTCCAGGGCAGTCAGGAGTCGTTCCCAACACATGATAGAGGCAGAATTATGCCAGGGGGAATTGTCGGCAGCAGAACTGGCTGGAATTCAGTTGTTGTGTCCAGTCTGCCTAGAGGCAGACGCACTTTCGGGCAAACAGACCACCGTCCACATGCCCGTACAGGCTGCTTGCGGAGACCCGCAAAGCCACTACGGACACAGGGCTCCAGAGCCAATTCACTAGGGAACTCAGGAAGAGAGCAGAGACAGGAGGGGCAGAAGGAGTTGGGTAGGAACCCCCAGAAGCCAAGTCCAAAGGTTTAGATCAGATAGGAAGGTAACTGAACTAGAAAGGAAACTAACTTCTAAGCAAAAAATCCCAGAGTGGTTGTAAAAGGCCACCTGAGAACAGCCTAAAAGTCTGGCTGAAAGGAACCATTTCCTCATGAGTAGACCGAAACATTGCAGACCTGGAGAGAGGGAATGTCCCCAGGAAGGAATGCAGATATCCAAGGTTTGAATGTGTGATGTGTGAATGAATGTTGCACCAGTGTGACTGCAGAATTGTTGAGAGTTGTTATGTGTTTGCATGGTTGTGTTATAATGTTGCAACATTAAACGTGAGATGCCAGGTATTGTGTTCTAGAAGTCATAAGGAAGGTGACCATTAACTCTGTTCATGGGTTGGATACATTGCTTTCAATGGATGGAAGAAAGTTGCCCCAGCCCTGATTCATTCAAGCAGCAGGCTAAAGAAAGTATGAGAAAGAGTGGTGGGCAAAAACTTCTTTGTTTCCTGGCTGCCTGCCTAGCAGCATAAGCACCAGGGAGGAAAGAGGAAGAAGGACGGGGAAAATTCAAGCCCAAAAAGGGGGCAAAAGTGACCCCCCTCCCTCTCAGCCAAGCCTGCCTTTAAAGGTGCAAGGGAGGTTTTTTCCTCTGGTTGCTGGCCTCTTCAAGGAATTAAGCCGCAACTTCCTCATTCTTAAGCCTGCTTAGCAATTAGTGCTGTTACAAAGCAGACAGCTAATTGGAGAGTGAAAAATGGGGAAGAAATTGATTCATTTACTTTAAAGAGACTTGTGCTGGAAGAGACGATTTTTATGGCCTCGAGACCTGAAAAATTGTCTCTTGAGTTTCTCACCCGGCAAGAGTGCTCTAAAAAAAGGGAAAAGAAAAAATCCTGTTCATCTTCACAAAATGGGGTACCTATTTTCAAATGACATGTCTCATAACTGGTTAAATAATAGGTAATGAATAGTTAGTCTTGTCTAGTCTTGTCTAAATGTTTTAAGAATGTAGTAAAGTGAGATCGCCTGAAATTGAGGCTCTGAGCATGAAAAATCACAGGTTCAGATTTTGCATTAAGTATGGCACTGGCACTTCAAGTTAAATAGAATCTTGATCTAGGTAAAATGTCACTAATCCATTACATTATGAACAAGCCTAACGACTTGGGTTTATTCCCACAGCTCTGCTATAACTATGCCTAATCCCTTTACATTACATAAATAATGCTTCAATTTTTGCAAACATCTCTCCTAAGCGCCACATTTCAAAGGTAATTTGTTTTCCTGCAGTCATAACATGCCTGGAACTAAGTTCCAACCTCTTTGTGAATTGTGTAGTGTTTTTCCACAGCCTCCTTAGTTAATTAACTCTTCACTGATACGATTGCTATCTCTTTCCACAGAAACAGGAACTCAAAGGAGCATTACATTCTCTTTAACTGATAAGAAGCTAACCTCTGACTTTTTCATCCTATGACCTTTTCATTTGCTGCATGCTCTTGTCATTAGAGTAACACTGTATGAAATTTTTAACTCGTTTCTTCATTTTGATGTTTTTTCCACCACAGTATTGCCATTAAGACTGTCTTTTTAGCTTGTCTGTCTTTCTAAGTCTTAGTCTGCCATTTCATGGATGACATATTGATCGCCGCGCCCAAATTAGGCAGTGACGTACGTCACGCCCTCCAGAGCACACTGGGGAAAAAAAAGATTAGTCATAGCTCCTGAGAAAGTGCAGAGAGCCGAACCCTATTCTTATCTGGGACATCGGTTGCTCCGATCTTTTGCAGCGCCAGTGCTGCCTAATATCAATATTAAGGACTCAGTCATGCTAGTAGAACTCCAGCAAATTTTAGGAAACATTAATTGGGCAAGGCCATATTTTATAATAGACACAGACCTTTTAAAGCCACTTTTTTCACTGCTAACCCAAGGAAAGCAGCCAGCCGACCAGATACGCATTCCACGCAAAGCTAAGCAAGCACTACAGGCAGTAAATAGCATTCTCAGCCATCGCTGGGTAGACAGGATTAGCGAGGGGCCATATGCCCCCATCCTAAACCTGTACATCATTAAAACAGGGACCATGTTCGCAGGAGCACTAGGTATAGACTCCAGCCGGGGGGGGGGGGGGGGCAAAGATCGTGGAATAGGTGTATCTACCGAACACCTCCTCCAGAAACATCATTCCTCTGCAGGAATTGGTAGCCACAGTAATTCATAAGGGGAGGCTAAGAGCAAGGGAGATTTCCGGACACAACTTGGTCAAGATAGTCATGCCATTCAATAAAGAGCAGACACAGCAGCTAATGCAGTTGGGGGATACCTTACCCATGGCATTAGAAGGGTTCATGGGGAATCTGGGATACCACTTGTCAAAGGACCCCAGACTAGTCTCACTTCAGACTCAGATGGTCAAATTGCAGGGCATGCTGTCCTTGACTCCCCTCCAGGGAGCCAAGACAGTATCACCGATGGGGGGAAAATGTATGGAGTTCTCACTCGGCACAGGGAACAGGCTTGGAAAACGCTGCTGACACTTCTGCAGAAATCAGCACAGAGAGCTGAGCTGGCAGCAGCGAACCTTGCCTTGAAAACGTTCACCCAAGAACCACTGAATATCATCACCGATAGTCAGTATGTTAGGAATCTGATACAAAGTCTACCAGGAGCTTATATCACTCCCGCCATAGACAAGAATTTGTTAAGCCTATTCTTGACTATGCAGTTTCACTTGCGGCACCGCAGAGAAGCGCTGCATGTAGCCCACATTAGGAGTCACCAGGATTTACCTGGCCCCATCTCCGAGGGCAACAGCAGGGCTGATGCGGCTGCAATAGAAGTGCACCAGAAATTAGTCTCGGCCGTCTTTACGACCCTGATCCAGAGGCATGCATTCTTCCACCTGAATGCCAAAGCACTAGCAAGGCAGTTCAACCTGCCATTGTCACAGGCCCAGGGAATCGTGCATTCTTGCCCGCAATGTGCAGGAACACCAGGGCCCCCCTATGGGGAATTAACCCACGGGGGACAGAAGCTAACCAAACTTGGCAAATGGAAGTCATGCACGTCCCACAATTTGGGAGATGGCAGTATATGCACGTCTCCATTGACACATTCTCGCAGTTTGCCTGGGCCACGGCCCAGAAGGGAAAAGCTGCAACTCATGTAGAGCAACATCTCTTGTCATGCTTCGCGGTCATGGGCAAACCAGGCCACTTGAAAACTGATAACGCACCGGTTTATAGTTCCAAACAGCTAGCCACATTCCTAGCAACTTGGGACGTAAAGCACACATTTGGCATTCCATACACTCCCCAGGGACAAGCCATTGTCGAATGGGTGAATTGGATGCTAAAGTCCTACATCGAAAAACAAACAGAAAGGGAGGAGATAGTCCCCCCGAAAAGCCAGGGTCAGGCACAGCAATGCCTGCACAAGGTTTTGTTCACCTATAACCACCTTAACATTTTTGCTGACTGCACTCCACAGGAGAAGCATTTCCGACAGCAGGAAATCCTCCCGCGTCCCAGAGTGCCGCCAGACCCCTCCTGGAGAGGTCTGGCGCCCCTGATAACATGGGGGAGAGGGTATGCAGTGATTTTGTCTCCTACAGGAACCGTCTGGATTCCGGCCCACTGTGTGAAGCCACACTTCGAGCTGCATGGTGTGGAACTGAGTGATCCCGGACCCCCTGCCCGAGATGGAGGGAGTGAGCCTGACGAGAGGACCCAGGCAGAGCAGATGACCCCGGCTGAGGCCAGACCTGAGAGTGACCTGGGGAATGGTCAAGACCTTGTGTGACAACGCCATGTCCATCCTGAGAGAGCAAAACACTGAGCCCACTCCACAAAATATGGTGGCCGCAGTGTTAGCTCAAATCACCTACAATTCCCTGATGGTCGTCTTGATCCTTTCCTTGCTGATGGGGGGAGGGGTTCAAGCTTCCTATGGGGACTTAACACCTGGTGGGGACTTAACCGCCAGACTCCAGTACAACATTTGGGAAAAATTAGCCGAACTTGTCAACCAATCGGACTTTTGCTTGAAACAAACCACGGACACTGCTTCTTTACTGAGTACATGCCTTATCCCAGTTTGCCATGCACCAGGAGAGCAGGCGGGGGACACTGAATGGGTGCACGCATTTGGGCACCATCACCGAATTACGCACGCGACTTACATGAACTGGGGGACTCAGGTAACAAAGACTTTGCCTGCTGATGCAGTCACTCTTTATACACCTCGGGTGGCCATCAGCCCGAGCACACCCTGTGCCAGGATGACTGGCTGCTCCACAGCCAAGGGGCCGCACCACCGTTGCCTGAGCCCCAGGAAAGAGACTTGGAAATGTACCCAACCAGAGACTATCAGTTATGTGTATGCTCATATTATTTTGCCTACAGGATGGTTTTTTACTTGTAACCAACGGAACTACATACCCGCTAACATGTCTGACTCATACTGTTGTGTGAGTTGCTTAACCCTGGTACTCCCCGAAAGGGAAATGGTCACCCCAAACCCTGTCACCCCAAGGCCAGCACGGCCCATACGATCGGTCCAGCTAGATGAGACATGTGACAGTGATATCACCTTACTTAGCAAGGCAGAGTATGTGTCACTAGCAGTCAGTATCATAGGGGTGCCCGGACTAGCAGTAGGCAATGCACGCAGGATCAGCCAGCTGGCGTGCGCGCTAGCTAAAGCCATCAATCACACCTCATCAGCCATTGCCATGTTAAACCGAGAGCAGGCTGAACTGAGACATGCAGTTCTGGATAACCGTGCACCAATCAACTATTTGCTGCTCTTATACCATTTGGGTTGCAAATCTGTCTGGGACATGTGTTATTTTAACCTGACGGACAATTCTCGCAAGGTCCAGAACTTGACACTATAGTTAAACACATCCGGGAAAATGCCAACTGGGGGTGGTGGGATGAACTCTGGTCCTGAGTGCCATGGGGGTGGTTGCAAACAATTCTTAAAGCCATTGCTGGTGTTGTGGTAGTGGGAATTATGCTTTGCTGCTTTGCGCAGTGTATTCCTTCACTCTTGTCAATGTGTACCTCATGGCAGAGACACCGAGAGACCATTACGCCCAAGCAGATCATGCCTTACATCTACGGTGCCCTCAGCCAGGCTGATTTCACTAATAAAAGAAGGGGGAATGTGGGTTGCCCATGTGAATAATTGGCCAAACCTTTCCCAAGGGGTTCACCCGGCCTTGAACACATCCGGGGACCAACTGGACTTTGCTGGAAAGGCAATTGGGGTACGGGCTAGTTAGATAGTTTGGGGGACAATTCATAAAGCCTTGGCTGGTGGAGACGATAGAAATAGGGCAAAAGTCAAAGGTGATGACTCTAATGGAAATACACAATCCTCTGCTTCTGGCCGCGGATTATGTTGGGCAAATAAGCCGCGCTAGACAGCAGAAGAATTAGGCACCCGGAGTCAATACACATGGACTCCGAGTTTAGGGCAGGAACAGTGGGTTTCACCAACCCAAGGTAATCAGGTGCGAGTTGTCCAATTAACACCTAGGTACCTTCCTAAGAACCGGCCTGGCAGCTGGGCCACCGGAAGAGGTCATGTCTTCAAGCCTTCTGTATTAGGAGTCATGCGCATCCTAGGCGTGCCACCCGACCCAGGTTGGGGCTGGACTTCACCGCACGATTGTCTCGCATGTCTTCCTTGCGACCAGCCACTCCAACACCTGAGAGCCATTGCAACAACACACAAACAGAAATATTGTGACATTTAGATGAGCACTGATGGTAGTTTAAGAAAGGAACAAGCTGTTTACCTATAGCTGTGGTTCTTTGTGTAGTCACCTACAAATCACACATATGTGTTGTTCTTGTTTGTGCCTGTGAATGGCTGTTTCAAAATTTCCAGAGCCATGCTGTAGTTTTGGAAGATGTTCTAATGCAGCAGTTCTCAAACTATGTCCCGCTGAACACTGGTGGACTTCAGTTCCCAGAAGCCTAAGTCAGGACATTGGCTGATCAGTGCTTTGGGGAAATGAAGTCCAAAAAACCAAAGATTGGGAAATACTGTCCTAATGACACGCTAGTGATCCAAATTGTTTAGGGCAGGAGTTCCCAACCTTTTCAATCCAGGGACTGGGTCACACATCCTCAGTCAGCTTCATGGGCTGGATGGCCATTTTGTCCTGTCTGCACGATGGGGGTGGCCATTTTGTCCCAACAGCTTCAAAGGGGGCATTTTGTTTCTCAAATGCCCTTGGAGGGTGGGGTGCCACATGAAATAGTGCCATGGGCTGTATCTGGCCTGCAGGCCTTAGGTTGGGAACCCCTGGTATAGGGTTCCTTCCTTTATCTCAATTCCATTGTTCTCTGATGGTTTGGGAAAGGCAGGTATACATTGTTTTCTATAAGTTCAGGGGTTTGCAACCTACAATCCACGGGCTGGACTCGGCCAATGGTGCCATTTCATGTGGTATGCCGCCACCACCACCAGAAGTGGTGGAAGCAGCGAAAACAGCCAAAAACACACTGTAAATGCACCTTTGGATGTCCTAAATGTGTATACGACAGTCGTGGACACGGTTTACGGCAGCGTTTAGGGTGGGGGGGGGACCACGTGTCCAGTCTGCTCTGCTGTCTGAGGGGGCATGGTCCATCCCACAGTGTGAAAACATTAAGAACCTCTGCATAAGATGCAACCCATTACTTGTAGGGAGTCCTTCGTGAAAGCTACAGAGCATGATCCAAGACACCAAAGCTTTCTGATGACACCATCTACACCAGGGATTCTCAACCTGTGACCTGTGGTCCGGATGCAGCCCATGGTGCCATTTCATGTGCCCCTCCCAACGCCTCCACCACACCCGGAAGTGCCATGTGGTGGAGGAAGGGCAAAATGGCTGTCCAACCCCCAAAGCTGTCTGAGGGAGCATGACCCAACCCCTGGTTTAAAAAGGTTGAGAACTACACAAACAGGTACTCATTTCCAACAATGTTGCCTCTCTTCCTAGGCTGCTATCTTCAATAGGAAGGTGTGATTGGGGGAGGGGGGGAGACTTTTAGCCTCAGGTCCTTCATCTTCCTGCTCAGAGTCCCATAATCAATTTCAATACATTGTATGTTGTGTGTCAGAATTCTTGTAGTTAATTTTTGAGGAATTAACCAACTGTTGCAAATGTCTTCATACTTGGGATATACCGGCAATTTGATTTTGCCTCTTTATATTTCCAATGTATAATAGTAGTATTAACCACTAGAGGGATAAGTAAAGGAAAAGGAAGTTTACAGCCAAAAAGCCAATGCAGTCTGTGTCTACAGATGTTTCTATGGCTATACAGAGCACATGGAATGCTGTTACCTTTCTCGCCAAAAGGGTACCTATTTGTCTACTTGCAATTTCTTCCTTTTGAACTCCTTGGTTGGCAGGAGCTGGGACAGATGATGGGAGCTCACTCCGTCACACAGCACTCAGGTCTTGAACTGCTGACCTTCTAGTCATTAAGCTCAGAATCTTAACCACTAAGCCACTATGGCCCCCATACTAGAGGGATAAAGAGGGTACTTTGTGGCTTGTTGGTAATGACAACGCAATGTGTCAAGTTACTTGTGTGATCAGAGCAACAATAATGGTAACTGCAACCTGCAAGCACAGACGTAATGGGTAATAAAAGGAATTCCTTCAGAAATGTAACATCCTAAGCTCTAACAGAAATATGAAAGAAAGATTCCCTCCCACCAAGGCTGAGAGTTTTAAAATTATCCTGCTCAACGTTCTCTCTATTAAACTACGCTGGCTGAATCAAAAGGCGAAGCAGTTTGCAGGAGGGAATGTTTATTCAAAAGCCTCGTTCACTCTTTGAACTATGACATTTTCATTTTGTTCCCGTGATTTTTATCCCAGTTGTGGAATTCAGATGCTTCAGCCCCACAGGGGCCTACGTTAGACTTCCTATATCACAGCTTCCAACTCAGGTTGTGACTGATATTAATGTGGAGTGACTCATCTACTTCTGGCAGAACGAACTGATCGTTCCCACTTCTGAAAAGGATTGGGGGGGGGGGGAGTGAAGGAAAAATAGGAGGCAAACAACTCAAAAGAGGGAAAGGTGTTGATGCAAGAATGTGTAGATAACATTTTGTGGTGAAGCAATAAAAGTTTGTTGTTCAGTTGCACAGTCGGCTCCAACCTTTTGGACCATTGCACACAAAATGTATAGAGGTAAAGAGATCCTGCCAGTCTAGCCAGGTTATCCTGCTAGAGTAATAGAGTAGATGCTACTCAACGCCCATTGTCAGGTGGCGGTTAATGTTGGATTGGGGCCGTGAAGCGGCCGTTGGGTCCCGGAGGAGACTGGTCAAGTAACAACATGAGACAAGATGGAGCGAAGACCAGTGGTTTATTGAGGGAAAATCATCATCATATATAGGAATTCAAGGCGGCGTGTGATAGAATCGTCATCTGACAGAAAATCACATCACATGTTTACACGGGTTAATTGGGAACCTCTCCCGGGGAAGTTAATTAACTAAATTAAACACTGGCAGGGGAAGTCCATTGTTCCTAGCTTACCCAAGAGTAAACATGGCCACTGTTGACGTTAGGGCTTGGGGTAATTCTCAGGTGCGATATTACCTATTACCTAACCGCTTAGTTAGACATTCAATTTCCTCCTGCTCGGACTGTTTGTCAGGTCAGATATGGGTGAATCAATCTTATGACTATTAATCCGCTCCCCAATTTCTGTCCCCTCGGAGCCCAAAGGCTCGGAGCGTTCTCACAAGTCATGGCCTCTGTCAGGGACAGTATGCCAATTGTGCTCGCGGATCCCGCACTCCCCCTTTACTTGTTTGATTGGACCTGACAGATGGCCCTGCGCAGGAGTGGCATCAGCTGACGTGGGGTGATGACATTTCGGGGTTCCTTCCATGGGGGACATCTCAATATCAGTGAGGGAATACATTGCACGAAACAACACACTGCTGTGCCCAGTATTATTACCCCCACAATCACCTTGAGTGTCGTCTGAAGCCAACCCCATGGGAACCACGACCATAACGAATCCCACCACCCCCACGTAGCATCCTCCTTGATGTTTTTGACCAAGGTGTGGAGGTCCGTGAGCTGACTCTGTACCTTATGCGTGTTGTCTATAAGACTAAAGCAACACATGCCGTGGACAGACTCGCAACCCAAATGATGTAACAACAGGAGGTAATCGATACCTGCTCGATTATCTAGTATGGCATGGCGAAGCTCCGTCTGCTCCTGGTTGAACAGCGCTATCGCCGAGGAGGTGTGGTTGATGGCTTTTGCCAGAGCGCAAGCCAATTGACCAATTCTCTGAGCGTTGCCGACGGCTAAGCCTGGCACGCCAAGTATGCTGACTGCCAACGAGACGTACTCAGCTTTACTCAAAACCCTAATGTTGCTATCACATGAGCTGTCCAACTGGGTGGCACGAGCGTGCCGTATGGGTGAGGGGACATGCGTGCTTGGGGCAACCATATCCCTAGTGGGGAGCAACAATGTTAAGCGACTGATACAACATGTGGAATCTGATACATTTGCGGGAATGTAATTCCAAGTGTACTGATTGCATGTAAAGAACCATCCTGAAGGCAAGATAACATGAACATACATTGAGCTAATTGTCTCTGGGTTATCACAAGTCCAGTTGACGATGCTGGGGTCGAGGCAATGGCGCTGAGGCCCGCCGGCCGCGGAGCAGCCGACCATTCGGGCACAAGTAGAGTTCGGGCTGACCGCCACTCGAGGAGTGTAGAGAGTGGCTGCATCAGCCGGCAAAACTTTGGTGACTTGAGTTCCCCACTGTGCGTACGTTGAGAAACCAGTCTTGTAAAACGGACCGAATATCCGCTTCACTAACCAGTCACCGTTCCTGGTGGGCGTTTCTGGAGAATGACACACCGGGATGAGACATGTACTCAGGATTGAGGCAGAAGCGGTGGCCTGCCTCAGGCAAAAATCGGACTGGTTGACGAGAGTTGCCAACCTTTCCCAAATGTTGTAATGCATCCGGCAGAGAGGTCTCCGCCTGGCATCAGGTTGTTGGCTTCCAGCAAAGCTGCCTGAACGCCTCCCCCCGCAAGTAGGGAGAGGATCAGGATGATGGTGGCCGCCACGGAATTAGCGGTGATCAGGGAAAAGGCTGCTGCCAAGATGTTCTCCAGTGTCGGCTCCTTGTCCTCGCGCCGGACGGCGTCCACTGCCTTGTGGCAAAGGGTTCTGATCATCCCCCAGGTGACCTTCGGCGCTGTCATCTGCTGTCGCCGCTTCCTCCACCTGGTTCCCTCCGTCAGGGTGAGGTTCTCCATCTCCGGGATCGGGTTCGGGACGGCCTGAGTCCACGCCATGTGGCTCCAAGTGGGGTTTGACGCACCGGGCTGGAATCCAGATGACACCTGTAGGAGACATAATTGCAGCATACCCTCTTCCCCAGGTTACGAGTGGCGCCGGGCCCCTCCAAGAAGGATCCGGTGGCACTCGGTAACGCACCATCGGCCGCGGGAGTGCTTCCGAGCGGCGGAAGTGCTTCTCTTGCGGCGTGCAATCCGAAAAAACATTAAGGTGATTGTACGTGAACAACACCTTGTTCAGACAATGCTGTGCCTGACCCTGAGATTTGGGGAGGGCAGGTGGTTCCCCCCTTTCTGTTTGTTTGTCAATGTAGGACTTAAGTGTCCAATTGACCCGTTCCACAATCGCTTGCCCCTGCGGATTGTACGGAACACCAAAGGTGTGTTTAATGTCCCAGGTGGCCATGAAGTCAGCCAGTTGCCTGGAGCTGTAGGCCGGGCCGTTATCGGTTTTAACGTGCCGTGGTTTGCCCATTGCTGCAAAACAAGAAAGGAGATGCTGCTCCACATGGGAAGCTGTGTCTCCCTTTTGTGCCGTTGCCCAAACGAATTGTAAAAAGGTATCAATGCAGACGTGCATGTACTGCCATCTGCCAAACTGTGTGACATGTGTGACATCCATTTGCCACACCTGATTGGCCTCTGTCCCTCGTGGGTTGACCCCCCACGAGGGCCCCCCTGGTGCCCCTACACAATGCTGACAAGAACGGACTATGCCTTGGGCTTGAGAGAGTGGCAGGTTAAACTGTCTTGCGAGCGCTTTGGCATTCTGGTGAAAGAATGCATGGCTTTAAATTGGGGTTGTGAATACTGACCGTTGCTGAATTTCCTTTGCGGCCGCATTCGCTCTGCTATTGCCCGCAGAAATCGGACCAGGCAAGCCCTGGTGACTTCTGATGTGGGCGATATAGAGCGCTTCAGTGCAGTTTCGCAAGTGAAATTGAGCTGTGAGAAACAAACTCAGCAAATTTTTGTCTATCGCAGGAGTGATGTACGCTCCCGGTAGACTGTGAAACAAATTCCTAACATACTGGCTGTCAGTTATGATGTTGAGGCGTTCTTTGGCAAAGGTGCGCAAAGCGAGGTTCACCGCTGCCAACTCTGCCTGCTGCGCGGACTTCTGTGGAAGAGTTAGAAGTGTGCGCCAAGCCTGGTCCTCTTGCCAAGTTAAAACACCATATGTACGACCCCCATCCGTGAAAACTGTTCTGGCCCCCTGAAGTGGAACCAGCGAAATCAATTCACACAAACTGACTGTCTGCGTTTGAAGCGAGATGAATCTGGGGTCTTTCGGCAAGTGGTATGCCAAGCATCCAGTGAATCCCTCCAAGGCAATTGGAAGCGAGTCACCGAGCTGCATCAGCTGCAGAACTTGCTCTTTTGTGAATGGGACCATGATTTTTGCTAAATCGTGCCCTGAGATGTCTCTTGCTCTCAGCCTTCCTCGGTAGACCACCACGGAGACCAGTTCCTGGGGGAGGATGATGTTTTGGGAAGCGGTGTTTGGTAAGTACACCCATTCCATGATACTCACCCCCCGCTCGGAGTCCACTCCCAGGGCTCCGGTGAACATGGATCCGGTCCGAACGATGTATAGGTTCAGGATCGGAGCATATGGCCCCTGAGTAATCCTGTCTACCCATCTCTGGCTGAGAACTTGGTTGACCTTTTCAAGAGTTAAGCGTGCCTCTTGAGGCATTTGTATCCGGTCTGCCGGCTGCTTACCTAATGTTAGCAGTGAGAAGAGCGGCTTTAAAAGATCCGTATCCAATCTGAAGTATGGTCTGGCCCAATTAATGTTTCCTAAAACCTGCTGCAACTCTACCAGGGTGACTGAGTCCTTCAAATTGATCTGAGGTAAAACTGGTGCTGCGAAAGCCGATGACCCAAATATGAAAACGGCTCGGTTCTCTGAACTTTCTCTGGGGCAATGAGTAACCCTTTTTCCCCAGGGTGGCCTGGAGGTCCTTAAACATTTCGCTGCCGAGTTGCGGCGCTGCAACCAAGATGTGATCCATGAAATGACACACTAAAGCTGTGGGGTAAAGGTTTCGAAACTTTGCCAGTGCGTTGGAAACATAAATTTGGCACAGGGTGGGCGAATTGAGCATCCCCTGTGGCAAATATTTCCACGCGTAACGCTGCGTGGGCTCTCTGTGGTTCACAACCGGCACTGTAAAGGCGAACCTTTCCCTGTCCCTAGGATCTAGAGGAATAGTATAAAAATAATCCTTAAGGTCTACGACCAAGATCTCCCAACCCTCGGGGATCATATTCAGATTCGGAATGCCGCATTGAAGCGGACCCATTGGCTGAATACATTTATTGATCTCTCTGAGATCGTGGAGGAGTCGCCACTTCCCCGACTTTTTCTTGATGACAAAAATGGGCGAATTCCAAGGACTGGTGGACTGCTCTATATGTCCTGCGTCTTAGCTGTTCCTTAACCAGCTGTTTCAGGGCGACCAATTTCTCCCCTACTACCAGCCATTGTTCCACCCAGACAGGCGTGTTGGTAAGCCATTTACGTGGCAGAGCCATTACCCGAAAGTAAGAGTGGCACGGTATTGCTGCAAGATGTCTCGCCCCCAGAGGTTGACGTGCACGTCCAGAATGTGCGGTCGGATGACCGCTGTGCCGTCAGCCTCAGGGATCGTGACTTTCACCCACTCCTGGCTTCTAAATGCTTCTTGGATGCCGCCTACCCCCCCACACATCGGAGACCGGCTCAATGGCCCACTCCCGCGGCCACTGACTTCAGCTGACCACGCTGACGTCAGCTCCGGTATCCAGCAACTCAGTGAAGGGTTTTTTATTTAAAAATACCTCTATAACTGGTCGCTGTTTCCATTCTATGTTGGTTTCCACTGTTGCTAAGACCTGGTATCCTTGCACTGCCTCACTTGCGCTCGAGCGGTCTTCCGACCCGGACTCTGCGCTGTCCCTGAGCCTTCCCTGGCTGTCTGCTGGCGAGTTACAAGGAACCATAGTCAGTTGCGCTAACGTGTCTCCCTTGTGAATGGTCTGGGATAGGTGCGTCCAGAGTTGAACTTGGAGAACACCCGAAAAATTGGAGTCAATGACTCCTGGAATTACAAGAATTCCTCGTGCTCCTGCGACACTACGAGGCAAAACTAAGCCTATGAAGCCTTTAGACTGGGGTCCCATGTACTGGGAATCAACCAGATAGACTGTGCCTGGCAAGTCGCATGTGACGTCTGCCTGGCAAGTCAATTCTAGCCCTGTACTACCTTTGGGGCTGGCCTGCGCCTTCGCAATGTCTGGAATGTGATTGGTATCTAATCTTGCTCTGGCTCTCCCAGAGTGAGGGAGGTCTCTGTTTGGACCGGGGCCAGAGACATGCCCGCGTTCTGTTTTCCCAAATTCGGACAGTTCTTGGCCCAGTGGAAGCCTTTATTGCACCTCGTACACGGGGTGGTTGGAGCCTTGGGATGGCCGGCGTGTTGGCCGCTGCCCCTGGATCGGCATTCCCTAGCGAAATGACCGACTTTGCCACAAGTGTGGCATGCTCCTTTGTTCTTGTTCTTGGGTTTCCTACCTCCTTGCACCGCCGCTGCCAACAGACCCATTTTGTAGGAGTCTGTGCCAACGTCGGCGCATGCCCTAATCATGTCTGTGAGTGTCAGGTCGGGACGATTGCCCAGTGACTGCAAGATCTTACGGCAGTCAAGATTGGCATTGTCTTTAGCCAATTTCATCATGAGCTCTTGTTGGGCCTGCTCATTATCGATCTGTCTACTGATCGCTTCCTCTAATCTATTGACAAAGTCCATGTAGGACTCCTGGGCGCCCTGTTTGACTGCTGTGTAATTTTTGGCTGCTTTGCCAGCTGCCGGGACTTTGAGGTAAGCCTTGAAGGCTGTCTCAGCTGCGATGTGGAGAGTGGCGAGTGGCAGGGCGACTTGCGCATCCACGGATTCGAACGGACCTGAACCATATAGCTGGTCAGGGATTACCACTCCGCCCATCCTGGCGGCCCTTGCCTGTGCTTCGAGACGGTACTCGCTGTCCCATAGCAGATACTGGCTGGGGTTGAGCATCATCCGCATGACGGCTTTCCAGTCGTACAGAATGAGCATCATGGTTTCGCACACTTGCTGAAGCGTGCCCCTAGTAAATCGACTCTGAAGTCCTGTCTCTGTGATGGCCTTCCGTATAGCCATGAGCAGCTTGTACGGAACTGGCGAATGGACTGCTTGCTGCTGGCCCGTGAGGGCATCTACCTCTATGAGAACTGGGCATAGCTGCCTAAGCTCAGCTAGATCTTCTGCTGGCAATTCCCTCTTGCTGATTTCTGCCTCAGCCATGCGCTGAACCGCACTCTTGGTAGCTTGGGAACCCGTAGCTTTCAGGGAAGTGCCAGCGCTTCCCATTCCGCGCATTCCATCGGTGACGTCTGCAGCTGTCACCGAGGGAAAGCTCCCTACACTACCCTGCTTGAGCTGGACTGACGGATAGAGAGCCACTGGGGCTGATGGCTCTGACTGCGCTGGGGGTTTCTGGGTCTCTATATGGACTGGGTCTTCCTCTGCTAAGAGCTTCCTACATTTGCTCCATGTGCCAATTATGCTGTCTGGAGCTCTCGGTGCTTGCTGAATGCAGGCTCCTATCCTATCCCAAAGTTGGAGATTAAGCATACCCGCTTCTGGATAAAGCGGACAATTGCCCCCCAAGTACACTAAGAGTTCCGCTAACTTATCGCTGGGAATGCGTATTTGGTATACCCTGGCCAGGGCCTTGAATTCCATTAAGTGAATTCTCTGGTTAGCGGTCGGATGTTGCCGCTGAGGACAAGTCCCCATATTACCTGCCGGTCCTTTGAAGTTTTCCTCCTCGGGACGATTTCGATGCGTCCTTTTAGGTAACAGGTCTCAGCGTGACGAACCTCTGGGATGGAGCTCGGAGCGTGGACTGCTGCCACGGGCCCTCGGCGGCCTCTGGGCTGGAATCAGGGTTTCACAGCCTGACCCTGAGCGGAACGCGTTTCCGCGATGCAAGCCGTAGGATGCCTCTTCGGAAGTGCCTCACTGCGTAGCTGTCACTCAGGCCAGATGGCTTTCCGACCAGAGCTGCCGCGCTGTCCTCCGGGACGAGTCGGACACGGTTCTAGCGTACAACTGGACCACGTAGATCGCTTACTCACGAGTAGAATCACGTCGGGATCACCAGATGTTGGATTGGGGCCATGAAGCGGCCGTTGGGTCCTGGAGGAGACTGGTCAAGTAACAACACGAGACAAGATGGAGCGAAGACCAGTGGTTTATTGAGGGAAAATCATCATCATATATAGGAATTCAAGGCGGCGTGTGATAGAATCGTCATCTGACAGAAAATCACATCACATGTTTACACGGGTTAATTGGGAACCTCTCCTGGGGAAGTTAATTAACTAAATTAAACACTGGCAGGGGAAGTCCATTGTTCCTAGCTTACCCAAGAGTAAACATGGCCACTGTTGACGTTAGGGCTTGGGGTAATTCGCAGGTGCGATATTACCTATTACCTAACCGCTTAGTTAGACATTCAATTTCCTCCTGCTCGGACTGTTTGTCAGGTCAGATATGGGTGAATCAATTTTATGACTATTAATCCACTCCTCAATTTCTGTCCCCTCGGAGCCCAAAGGCTCGGAGCGTTCTCACAAGTCATGGCCTCTGTCAGGGACAGTATGCCAATTGTGCTCGCGGATCCCGCAGGTTAACTAACCTGACAATTCTGAGGACTAGCAGCCTTGGGTGCTGAATTCCACAGGGAAGGATGATGGTCCCCAAGTGGATTAAATCCCACTTGACTCCATCTTGATGGAGGGCAGCAGCTTCATCAATATTGGCCTGGGGCTGAGGAGGACTTTGCGTGCCAAAAGGGCTCAGGGCCAGAAAGTGACTCACAGATCAGTGGTACTATGGGTGTCACGCTGCGATGCAGATGGCAAATGGAAGGCCACTGCATTATATTTTCAGAACAGTCTTCATGGCTGATTGCCATGAGGATCACCAATACAGCGGTACCTCATACAACGATTTTAATCTGTTCCATGGGGCTCGTTTTTGTATGAAACAATTGCTATACGATGCATGCATCATACAGTATAGCGATTTTCCCTATGGGATGAATCGTGCAACGATTTTTTTAAAAAAAATTTGCTAAGTGGTTTTCCCATTGAAAAATTGTTGTACAATTTTTTTCCATAGGGAAAACTGTTATACGGGATGCCATTTCCTCCCAAAACCTAATTGTTATGCGATTGTGTTGCTATACGGGGCAATTGTTGTATGAGGTTTCACTAGTATTTGGATTCAGATACGGCAGAATAAGATTGAAAAGAGATCCCCCTTCAGCCTCTAGTTTTCTTTATGACTGGTTTTGTTTAGTTCTCTTCCTGTTCTTTTAAAGGTCTACTTACATATTAAGGGAACCTGTGTATTTCCTACTCTTACAACATTTTTTCATCCAAGTATGCAAATCCTAAACCAGGGGTTCCCAACCTAGAGCCCACGGGCCAGCCCCAGCCTGTGGCACCATTTCATGTGGCCCACGCTGTCTCTGCTACACCCGAAAGTGGAAGTCTTTATGTCAGCCGTAAAGCATGCTCGCACATGCTTAAACACGCCTGTGACTGTTGTAAAACTGGAAGTGGCCAGATTTACGAGAGCTGTAAATGCACCCGCTTCCGCTTCCAGGGGCATGGTCCAGCTCACTCAGCTGTCGGGGGGGGGGGCGTGGTCATGCCCACAGCATAAAAAGGTTGGGAACCTCTGTCCTAGAATTTTCAGAGTCCCCTGGACTGCAAGGAGATCAAATCAGTCAATCCTGAAGGAAATCAACCCTGACTGCTCCTTAGAAAGACAAATAATGAAACTGAAGCTCAAGTATTTTGGCCACCAAATAAGAAGAGAGGATTCACTAGAGAAGTCTTTGATGCTGGGAAAGATCGAAGGAAAAAGGAGAAGGGGGCGGGGGAGGATGAGATGTCTAGATGGCATTTTTGACGCAGTGGACATGGAGCTGAGCAGGCTGCGGAGGATGATGTAGGATAGGGGTGCCTGGCGTGCAGTGGTCCATAGGGTCGCAAAAGGTTGGATTCGACTGTGCGACTGAACAACAAATGTAAATCCTTCAGAGATCTGTTCTTGATTTCCAAGATTTCCAAATTAAGCTCATGAGTTTTTTAAAAAATAAAAGATTTGGAGAACACTCTTACCAACAAATGTAGTTCAGGGTGAAAGTAGACAATACAGTACAAATAAACATGCTATTAGAAACAGAGTTCGCTTGAGGTGTAAACAGTATTTATTTTAACATGAACTTCTTTCAATCTGCATTTGATAAAGTAGCCTACTTTTGTTTCATCATTTGTAAGACAAAATGGCTCCATATAATATTGAAATATTTGCTTGCCTGGATGTTGGAAAATCAGTATCATTTTCTGGAAGTCAAGACAAAGATGATAACTATTCAAATTACAATTATAGTACAAGAAGGAAGTGCCAATGCAGGACTGCAATTGAACTTTAAGAAGACAAAAACCATGAGTATAGAAGAACTACCTAACTTTTAACGTTGATAATGAAGAAATTGAAATTCTTAAAGATATTGTTTACCTTGTTTCAATCATCAGTCCGAATGGGGATTGCAGTCAAATAGACTTGAGCCACGAAAGCTAACATTAAAATATAACAGTTAGTCTTCAAAGTGCTACATTTTTGTTTTATTCTTTGATATGCTTGTAAAATCGTTGTCATCAGCTGCAACTCGTATCCGAGCATACCTGTCAACCATCCCGATTTGGCCGGGATTACCACGGAATTTGACGCCGATTGACGTCATAACCTGCCCTGCGCTGCCAAAAGCCAGTAATTTGGCAGCGGGGGAAAACGCTTTCCACGCATGCGTGGAAGCGCTCCGCCGCTTGCGCAGCCCCTACGCAAGCGGCGTAGCGCTTCCACACGTGCATGGAAGGGTTCTACACAAGTGTAAAACCCTTCCAAGCATGTGTGGAAAGTGACCTGCACACAAGCGATCTGCGCAGGTCCCATTTTTTCTGGAGCCGTGGGTTGACAGGTATGTATCCGAGAATGCATTTTTTTCCCTGAAGCAGGAAAAATGCCATTGGCGTGAATTTTGATTAAAGTGGATCCCGGCTTGCCATGGAGTGACCCACACACTATGATCACAGAGCCATCTCCTGCAGCACACATGAAATGAGACATTCAGGATTTAACACCCAGAACTGCAATGGACTGCCCCAGCCTTGAGGATTTTTATAAAGGTGCGCATTCACAGCCAGTCCATCTGGCATGGCCTCTTCCGCCTCCATGACCATTGGGAATCAGGGTTCCTCCTCCGCCCATTTTACCATTGGGCCCAATATGATGGTTTCCAGTGGCATTTCCTCCACTGAAGGTACCATCACCCCACCTAAAGGGGTTCATCTGCCTGTAGCCGTTGTCCCCTTTAAGGAGTCAGGTTATTTACCACCACACAGCACTCAGCATTGAGTCGCTGGTTGTACAGTCTACTACATTAACATCGTGGGATGTCCGACCAGACATTAGCTTGTACAATAGAATTAGTGTTAAGATGCTTCATTTGGAGTGGCTAAGTTTTTATCTGACCTTCCTTAAGTGGCCTGGTTCCCCTAAAGAAAATGAAAAATTAACCTTCCTTTTCCAAATGTGCAAACTATGCAATTTTGTTTGGGCAAGAGAACATCAGTTGAAGGATGGGCTGACAAAGGACTGGATACTGAAAGAGCTCAAATTTCATGCCATTGTCACTAAACCTGTGATACAGTTCAAGAGATAACTGTGTACTCTGATTGAGTCTTGGTGTACATCTTCCCTGGAGAGATGCAGCTCTTCCTTTCATTTTCTTCTGCAGGGGAAAAACGTTCCCTTAGAGGCCTTTCAGTCATTAGAAACCCCACAATACTTCTCGTAAAAGCTGTTCCTTTGGCCTCACTACCACTGTGAGATGAACTCAGAAGTGCAACAAATTACATCCTTCCTTCTTTTCTTTGTGCTGGTTGTTTTTCTTCATCCGTACATATAGAGAGAAGAGTTACCTGTCATATCTGGCACGGTCCCTGATGATTGGTTGATCTTATAACAACCTGCATTTGCCTGGGCAAAGGCTCCCAGTGGGCAAAACCATAAAATAATTTTTAAAAAGCAAAACCAGAGTAGGAAATTCAGTTGCAAACTCTTAAGACAGCAACCGCAAATAAAACCCCAGCACGGCTTTCTTAGCCTCCAGCTGGGACGGTTGACACCAATGTATATGTGGAAGGATCATGAAGTTGGATTTTATAGCCGGTCACAACAGCTCATTAAATGGACGGGGAAACAAAATAAATCAAGGTATGTTGTGTCCTTGTCTGTTTATAAAATAGTCAGGTTAAAAAAGAGGGCAAAAACTGTCAGTCTTTCTGTGTTTTAAAACCAGAAGCTTGGCAAGGATATAACTAAGGTAGAGTGATGGGGCTTTGTCTTGGGACATTAAAATTAAGAAGCACTAGTATTAACAGATGAATCTAATGGTGGATTTTAGGAAAATAAATACAATTTTCTAAAGGTAAAGGTTACCTTTGCTCAAAAGCCAGTCGTTTTCGACTCTAGGGTGCAGTGCTCATCTGTTTACAGCCAAAGATCCAGCACTGTCTGTGTTTGCAGTCATTTCAGGGTCATGTGGCAAGCATGACTAGACACTGAAGCACATGGAACATTGTTACCTTACCACCAATGTAGTACCTATTTACCTACTTGAAATTTCTTCCTTTTGAAATGCTAGCTCACTCTATCACACAGCACTTGGGTAGCGAATCTTCCGGTTGTCAAGTTCAGCATCTTAACCACCAAGCCATTGCAGCCCCTGGTATCTAGTACCATCTTCTAGCCTTATGCAATTCTCTTTTTTGGAAAAACCCAAACTTTATTTTTTGGGGTGGGTGGTGAGCAAGACATCCATTTTCTCCTTTTTTTTTTGATGATGGCTAATACCCATGCCAAACGGTGAATATCCAAGCAAAAGCAGCAAGACCGTTTGAGACAGTAAAATAAAGAGAATTTGCATGTCATACCTCGCGCAGGGGCCATGGTAATCTCCTCTGTATCATTCCATTTTTAGTATATGTGCTGCGTGATGACACGCAAATTCGTGAAACTTTCCATATTTTTGTTCTCTTTATTTTACTGCCTCAAACAGTCTTGCTGCTTTTGCTTTAATACCTATGCCATACTGGCTGTGTTTTACCCAAATTTGGGCCTATTTATCTGGATTCCTCTGGTGTTCAATTACCAGGCCTAGAACCATCTCCGATGACTTCTGATTTCTTCCTGCCCCACTTCTATGGCATCACAGGGGGCATCTTCATTGACCCTGTCAACTTGGGATAGGATATTTTGACCAATCTTGAAGTTGCTTTCACTTACTAGAGCTTTTTTGGTGAAACTGGGACATCACTTTTTCACAATTAGCTGAGATTAAAATTATGACTCCACAAAGAGCTTTAATAC
This sequence comes from Bradypodion ventrale, assembly GCA_035047345.1. Lineage (NCBI taxonomy): Eukaryota > Metazoa > Chordata > Lepidosauria > Squamata > Chamaeleonidae > Bradypodion > Bradypodion ventrale. The sequence goes on along the minus strand of JAWDJE010000008.1, from coordinate 3,769,429 downwards.
AGTGGTATAATCCAGCTCCCTCTTTGGCCAAGATGTTTCTATGATGCTTCCTCGGGGAGTTCCTGTTGCACAAATCTTCCTGTAACTTTTATCAGATATTTCCTCCTCAGGGTTTCTCTTGATTAAATGCTCTTTAATACTCCACTAACATAGTTATTTCCTATTTGATTCCTTCTATCTTTATTGTTTCTGTTGAGCATAGGTAGTTCGTGACCAAAACCCGAGTTAACCATCCTTCTACTCAGTCCATGAACCACCCCAGCTATTGAAAATAAAATGCTATTTCAAGTGGGTCTTTTAAAAAAAGAAAAAAGGGGGGGTACTCAAGATTAAAACAGTTATTAGGTCCATCTACTTTGGGAAACAGGTACTTACTAATTAAGATACAATTGTCTTACTTTCTTGGAAGCCATTGTGCTGTTGTATGCAGTTTATTCTTTCTTCCCTGTGTTGCGCAACATCCACGCCAACCTACAACATTAACCTAGTGTTTGTACCTGGCTTTTTGTATGCTAGGGACGGTGGTGGCTTAGTGGTTAAGACACTGAACTTGATGACTGGAAGGTCGCCAGGTCAGCAGTTCAAAAACTGAGTGCTGTATGATCAAGTGAGTTTCTGTTGTCTGTGCCAGGCCAGCTCATGTCAACCTAGCAGTTCAAGAGCAAGAAATTCCAAGTAGATAAATAGGTACCACTTCAGTGAGAAGGTAAACAGTGTTCCATGTCTAGTCATGCTTGTCACATGTCCACGAAAATGTCTGCAGATGCAGACAGTGCTGGCTCTTTGGCTATAAACAGAATGAGCACTGAACCCTAAAGTCAGATATGACGGCTTTCGAGCAAGAGCAACCTTTACATTTTACCTTTTGGATGCTATTTTCAGGCAGGGAATTTATTTTTTAACTGTGGGGAAACAACATGCCCTAACATTTTATTTATTTATTTTATTCAATTTGTATAGCCACCCCAATCGACATGCGACTCTGAGCGGCGTACATAAAATCCCCAACATTAAACAATAAAAAACCCTTTAATAATTCCTAAAACATAAAAAAAAGAACATCTGCTTCTGTTGTCTGTAAGCTTTTTCCATAACTCCTATTATCCATAGACATGCTATAATCCCAAAGATCAAATGTGCTTTTGGCTGTTGAATCCATGAAAGGAAGCAAATTGCTAATAAATGGTAAGGAAACAGCCTCATAGAACTGTATTTATGTATTATGTGTGTGTTTATTTTTAAATATTTCTGTCCTACTTTTCCTTCTATTGTGGAGCTGAAAGCACATAAGAGCATGACAAAAAGCATAAACACGCAAAAACAATTAAAGCTGTCAAAACAGTGTTGCAAAATAGCAAGATAATTGTTATAATAATAAAATCAGCAGTCAGGAAAGACAACAGGAGTTATAATCTGTTTTTTCTCCTTCCGTGCCTAGGCCAGACACGTAAATGCCAAAATGAAGCCACCTTTTGGTGAATTCATTCCGTAGTTCCTTTTCAACTGACCTAGTGTGAGAAAGATTAGATGGCAAAACAAGGTTGCCGTTGCCCAGGGTTACACCACTTGTGGTTCATAAACACCACAATGTTCAAGGAGGCTCTTTCATTGTGCCCCTATCATCTGTTAAAAATGACACAAACAAGACAACTCAGTTCACTTTCTCTCCACTCACTCTTTAAAAGAGGTGTGTCTTCACCTGACATAGGTGAGTTTATCATACAGTGAAGGGGCCAGAAAGTCTTCCTTAGAAATAGATTTTATAGAATGTATGCCTGGGCAACTAGCAAGATTATCTAGACCAGAGATGACAGGATTGAGAATAAACTGGGATAAATCTGAAATGATATTTTGTAACGTTGACAAGGAGGAACAAGAGAAAATAAGCGATAAATTTAAACTTCAGGTTAAAAATTGTTTGAGGTATTTAGGAATAAACATTTCAAATAAATTTGAAGATCTTAAGTGATTGAATTATGAAAAAAAGGAAATTAAAGAGAAAATAAAACAATTTAAAAAGATAAAGCTATCCTGGTTTGGCAGGATAGCGTTAAGTAAAATGATGTTGCTGCCTAGAATTAATTTTTTATTTGATGCATTACCGGTTCAATTTAACGATAAGTAAATTAAAGATTTCCAAAATATGCTGCAGTAAATAATTATTGTAATGGTGGAAGCAAACCTAGAATAGCAAAGATTTTTTGTATTTATCCCAGAAAGAGATTGGGAATACCCAATCTGAGGAACTATTATAGAGCTTTTCAAGTCAAAAATATTATGAAGATTTTAACAAGGGAAAGGGTAATATGGGAACAAATTGAGATGAAGGAGTTATGTCAAGTGGGTAAAGGGATATTTCTAGGTAGCAATAAGGGAAAAATAATTGTTAAAAAAAAGATGATGAAGACAATGTTGGGAATACGGAATAAGGTTAAAAAGGAATTAAGTCCAGATATATCTCCAATAATAGAAATAGAGGACATTAAAAACTTTCCAATAAAGTTGGATGAAAGGGTGAAAGAAGTAATGTTAAGAAATAATGTTTTCCTGTTGAAGGACAGGATACGAGCCTGTAAAGATAGAGAGAAGAAAACAGAAATTTATACAGTTGAATTTGAATTGGTTTCAGATAGCGTTGTTAAATAAGTGAAATGGTAAATACCTGAGAGAAACTAGCTTAGAAAGAGGTAAAACTGAATTTGAGGAATTGATATCAAAGATAAGAAAAGGACATATAGGAATTAAGGGTATAGTAAGCAGAATATATAAAATATTAAATAAAGAAGATAATCCGCAAGAAACTTTGAAGTCATGTTGGGAACAGGATCTGAATATAAAAATTTCAGAAAGAATTTGGAAAAATAAATGGAGAAACAGGATTATGAGAACTATGTCTGTTAGAATAAAGGAACACAATTATAAAATGTTGTGGAAATGGTACTTGACTCCAGAGAGATTATCTCAAATGGATAATACTAAAAATAAAATGTGTTGGAGATGTAAAAATTCCCTGGGAACATATGAACATATGTGGTGGAAATGTAATGTGGTAAATGATTTCTGGGGGAAAATTGAGAAAGAGATATGTGATATTATGGGGTCTGTATGCAAGCTGGAGGCAAGTACAGTGTTATTAACGGAAGTAGAAAATTTAAATTTAAATGAGGACATGACTTGACAACACGAAGTGTATTGCAAGAAATTGGAAATCAGAAAGAATTCTAAGAATAGAAGAATGGTATAAAGAGATGTGCATTGAAAGATAAATTAACATGGGAAATAAATAAATATAAGGGTAAAGTTAAAGAAAATAGATTCTGGAAAATTTGGCAACCATTTGTGGATCACTCTCTGAAAGGAGAGCAGGGGAGCAGTCATGTACCAGATCAGATATATTTTTGGAAATGGTGAAAATAAATGTGACATCCCGCAGACTCCTTTATAGTGTAAATACACAGGGTGTTTATTGTAATATTGTTTAATATAATTTAGTAATTGGATTTATGTTTTTGTATAGCAATGGTATAGCAATGTATAGAAATAATAATCAATATGGGTTAATGAGAAATATTGATGTAATAAGACTTAAAAAATCGAAAATAGTAACGGAAGAGTTGAGAGTACAATCTGATTTTGAATATGCATAACTTAATAAATAAATAAGAGGGTTTTGGCTATACATTTAACTCAGTATTTTAATTGAATTTATATGAATTTATTTTATGTAATGTATTTTACTTGTATTTTTGACATTTGTATTGGTAATTTGATTTGTATTTTTGCCTTCTTTAATTTTTCTTTGGCAATATTGTAATGTTGTTATAATCAATAAAATTATAAATAAATAAAAACATTAGGACAAACTAATGTAATAATGCAGGGATGTAATAATGCAGCTCATTCATTCGAAGCAAAAGCAAAGCAACCACACTTATATTCCACCTCATAGTGCTTAGTGCATTCCCTGGGTGGTTCACAAGTTAATTAGTATCCCCCCCCCCCCCAACATGCTGGGTACTCATTCAACCGACTTTGGAAGAATGGACGGCTGAGTCAACCTTGAGCTCTGGTCAGGAATGAACTCACAACCTTTGGGTTGCAGTACAACAGTTAAACCATTGCACCACCAGGGTTAAACTGCTGTTTAACCATTCATTCATTCATTTATAGAAAGAAAGAATACAGTTACATGCCATTCATCTTACAGCAAATGAAAGATTTTAATTATTTGGCAGGAGGAGCTCAGAAGAGCTGTTTGGATGCTCCACAAGGTAGGTGTTAAGAACTGTGTAGCTCAGCACTTCACCCACCCTCCCAGTTCCTTGAAGATCAACAGAAGAAAAGGAAAGCACAAGACTGGGATTCGAACCACTTGCTGCCCCACGTAGACAGTGCTGTGATATATTTAGCTGGTGACCAAGCAAAACACAGAAAACTGGATACAGGAAGAAGGCAGGCAGGGAGGATCAATTAAAAAGCTCCCCACTGAATAGCCTGTGCGCGTTTGTAGAGGAGAGGGCGGTGTTACTGCAGAATGGCAAAGAAGCAGCCTGGGTACCTGAATAAATTGTTGGAAACATGCAGAAAAGATAACCCTATTTCTCCAACACTTCTGCAGATGTCACAGTGCAGAAATTCAGATTGTGCTTTATTTATTTATTTATTTGTTTGTTTTATTTACAGCATTTGTATACCGCTTTCCTTACCCACGGGTGACCCAAAGCGGTTGACAATCAGGTAAAAACATCAGATAAAACATCCTTCTGATGTCCAGGCAGAATTAATCTTGTTCATTACAGTAAAAGTAAAGGTCTCCCTTGCTCGAAAGTTATTTGTATCCGACTTTAGGGTTTGGTGCTCATCTCCATTTATAGTCAAAGAGCCAATGCTGTTTGTAGACGTTTCCATGGACATGTGGCAGGCATGACTAGACACCAGAGTATATGGAACACTGTTACACTTTCCCGTCAAAGTGGTACCTATTTATTTACTTGCAACTTCTTGCTTCCAAACTGCTAGGTTGGCAGGACCTGGGACAGAGACAGGAGCTCACTCTGTCGTGCATCACTCAGGTTTCGAACTACTGCCCTGCCGACCTTCCAGTCATCAAGTTCAGCGTCTTAACCATTAAGCCACCACAGTTATTTCAGTAGATCCTTACAAACCTCCTTCTTATAATCTGCAGGAGCTCTTCACAAATTACCTCTATCTCTAACCTACATTATACAGTAATATCTCATACGTCCAAACTTGGTTCCACAAGTTAAGACGTTGTATGAATTCCGACTTTGTATGAGGCATGCAAAATCCTAGCCGCGATGCCTCATACAACGTCCAAATTATTGCCACCGATGCTTTGTATAACGTCGTTCCCATAGAGATACATTGCACAAACTGCAGGGCAAAGTCAAAGAAACACAGGAAACTGACAGAACTTTAAGAGGGGCCTTCGGCTCAACAACTTAAACAGGATTTAGCAAGGAGCGGGCTCAACAACCACGTCGGAGCCCAACTCCAAGTCCTCAGGATCATTGCAGGACAACAAATAATAATATTTGTTGTCGGTAGGGTCCATTGGAGGCGGGGAAAGAACTCGCCGCACTTGGGACTCGCCTCTCCACGGGCCCCAAATCGGCTCCCTGCCTCCAACGGACCCCACCGATGCAGGGGGTGGGAGGCCGCATGGAGTTCGGCCGGCAGCCGGCCGGAGGAGGCGGGGAAAGAAAGAACTCGCCGCACTTGGGGCTTGCCTCTCCGGGGAGTTCTTTCTTACCCGCCTCCTCCAGCCGGCTGCCGGTCGAACTCCGTGTGGCCTCCAAGCCCCGGCGTCGGTAGAGGCGAGGTGAGGCAGGGACGGAGGGAGGCGGGGCCGGTGGCCGCAGCTGACTCCCACCCCGGGCCGATGGCGGGGGCCCAGGAGAGTCACGGTGAGGCTTGTCGGCTGCTCCTCCGGTGTCCCGGAGGACAGAGATCCCTGGAGGACAATGTTCTATAGGGTCGCAAAGGGTCGGAATCGACTGCGACTGAACAACAAAAAAAACTGCAAAAACCCTAATACCTCATACAACATCCGGCGATGTTGTATGAGGCACCTTTTCCCCCAAGAATTGGGCGACGTTGTATGGATCCGACATTGTATGAAGCGGACGTTGTATGAGGTATTACTGTACTGTATTTTACCATCCTTTCCTCCATTTACCTGCTTACTTCAACTACTTTTCAGTACCCTACATTTCCATCCCTGTCCCTAGTGGTGTGCTGGCCCACAGGGATACAGGGACTCATCCCGGTGCGCCCCAGTGACTGGTGCCTCCCAGAGGCAGGCAGAATTGTCACCAGGTGACATAATTCACCCGGGCACAAGATTTCTCCCACCCCACCCAATAGGCTCTCTGTCCACTGCCCTCCCAAGGTGCCCAGCACATCCCTGCCTATCCCCATCTTGCCGTGGACTTTCTCATTGTTTTGCATGGTGAAATGTGAGAAAAAAAGGCAAGGGAGGTCAGAAATAGCAATGACATGTACTGCATAGACTAGAGGGAATGCCATTTTCCATTGATCTATACCATACCTGCCAACCATCCCGTTTTACCTGGGAAAACCCCTTATTTTTACCCCTCTTCCCTCCCCCCTCCCGGTTTATTAATTTCCCCATATTTTTAAAACAAATATCCTGACCTCACAGGCGAAGCTGCAGTATTTTTTTCTGGCCACCAGAGGTCGCTGTGTGGCAGGCTCTTCGCTTTTGGAAGGGAAGAGAGAGAAGGTGGGGGAGGGGGCATTCTGTCTTTCTCTTTCATTTTTCTCCTGCCAGCCACATGTCCAAGATGGCAGCTGGTTGGAGGCACCATGCTGGGAGGAGGGACCAGAGGTGAGCAATATTTCATTTATGCAGGGGCAAATCAGCTCTTGGTCTGAAGGCAGAGAATTCTCTCTCACTCTCATGCTTTATTGATCTGTTTCTGCCCCCTGCCTCTGTCCTGGCTGGAGGATTCGGTTTCTAGAGTTCTAGAGTTAACTTGGGAGGGAGGGGGGTGGGTGGGAAGTGCTTGATCACTATATGCTAAAGGTAAAGGTTTCCCTTGCTCGAAAGACAGTCGTTTCTAGAGTGCCAAGTTTCGCCATCACAGTCAGAGATTCTATGGGTGGTGGGGGGAAAGTGCTTGATCACTATATGCTAAAGGTAAAGGTTTCCCTTGCTCAAAAGACAGTCGTTTCTAGAGTGCCAAGGTTCGCCATCACAGTCAGAGATTCTATGGGTGGGGGGGAAGTGCTTGACCACTATATGCTAAAGGTAAAGGTTTCCCTTGCTCGAAAGACAGTCATTTCTAGAGTGCCAAGGTTCGCCATCACAGTCAGAGATTCTATGGCTGGGGGGGGGAAGTGCTTGATCACTATATGCTAAAGGTAAAGGTTTCCCTTGCTCGAAAGACAGTCGTTTCTAGAGTGCCAAGGTTCGCCATCACAGTCAGAGATTCTATGGATGGGGGGGAAGTGCTTGATCACTATATGCTAAAGGTAAAGGTTTACCTTGCTCGAAAGGAAGTCGTATCTAGAGTGCCAAGGTTCGCCATCAGAGTCATAGATTCCTACAGTGCCCAATTTTTTGAGCAAGAAGCTGCTTTTTGTACGCGACCAGATCCAAAATACATGGAGAGAATTATCAGAATTCATAGATCCAGTGTGCTTGCACGGGGATCTGAGTTAGGTAAAGGGTCGCCCTTGCTCAAAAGCCAATCGTATCCGACTCTAGGGTTCAGTGCTCATCTCTGTTTCAAAGCCAAAGAGCCAGCGTTGTCTGCGTCTGCAGACATTTCCTTGGTCATGTAGCAGGCATGACTAGACACCAGAGCACACGGAATGCTGTTACCTTCCCACCAAAGTGGTCCCTATTTATCTACTTGCAATTTCTTGCTTTCGAACTGCTAGGATGGCAGGAGCTGGGACAAAGACAGGAGCTCATTCCGTCCTGCAGTACTCGGGAATCGAACTGCTGACCTTCTGCCTCCCAGTCAGCATCTTAGTTACTTAAGCCACTAAGCAAACAAGAAAGAAAAGAAAACAAAAGTCCCCCAAAAAATGGGAAAAGGGTTCTTTGGCCCACAGCTTTGTGCCCATTGCATCTACAATACCATCTAGCCATCTTATTTTGGTCACCCCCTTCTTTTGTCCTCCCTTTCCCAGCATCAAGGCTTTCTCAATTGAATCCTCTCTTCTCATTTGATGTCCAAAGTACTTTAGCGTCATTTTTGCTATTTGACCTTTAATGAGCAGTCATGGTTGATTTCTTCTAGGCTCGACCTATTTCTAACCACATTTCAAAGGCATCTATTTTCTGCGCTCAGCATTCCTAATGGTCCAGCTCTCACACCCATACATTACCACCGGGAATACCATTGCTTTGACTATGCAGTTTTTTGTTTGCAAGGTGATGCCTCTACTTTTAACTATGTTCCCCAGGTTTCTCATAGCTTGTTTCCCAAGCATCAGTTGCCTTTTTATTTCACAGATTCAATCACCATCTGCAGAGATTACCAGAAGCTGATCTCAGCACTCCTGCTGATTAGGGCTTCTGGGAATTGAAGTTCAAGAACAGATGGAGTGCCAAGGTTTGCCATCACTGCCCTAGGACAAAGTGCTAACACAGTGAAATAAAGTGATTTGATCATACACACAAATGAATATTGGCCATAACATCTCAAAGGAAACTTTGCATGCTGGGTTATTTGTTATAGAACTTTCCCTTTATTTTGCTTTTACAATTTAAGAAAGGCCCAGGAACCACAGGAAATGATAGGTCAAAGGAGACGAATGTTTCCTTTGTATGCAGGAAATCAACCTGAAAATAGATGGCTGCAGAACAGTGGTATAGCATCCTTGTGGCTTCCCTTAATATTGTTTCAGAAAGGCCAGTCCACAGAAGCTTAGCTGATGCTGATGTGACCTATACAAATGCTCAGCCTGAATTCACTATGGACTTGGCTCTATGGCTCAATTAGAGCAGGCTGGAGTGTGCTAGACAGGGTTGCTTAAGGTCTCATAGAGGTCTGGTATGCCATTTGGTGAGATCCTTGCATCCACATGGCATATACACCTCAAGCACAGCACCTTCCTTATGATAACAGCATACACATACAAAATTCCCCTCCTTGCCCTCACTCTTTCCTCCTCCTTCAGGGAGGTAGCTTTCATTTCTTTCTGTTTTCCCTAAAATAGGGGTTCTCAAGGTTTTGGCACTGTGGGCTGGACTACTCACCCTCAAACAGCAGAGCAGGCCAGACACAACCACAGTGGGTGAGTTTGCACACGCGTGAGCGTGTTTGTGCATGTGTGGGCACATCCACTTCCAAGGTTGTCAACGTGGGGCCAGATGGAACAGTGTTGGTGGCCAGGGACAGCCTGTGGGCCGTAGGTTGCAAACCCCTGCCCTAAAAGGTACAGCATATCAACATTGCGCTAAATGGTTTAATTTTTTTCCTTCAACTGTTCCACAGAAGAGCCGAGGAAGGAAGGTTTACATTTCCCAGTTACCTCATATCTTTAAGTGGTTAAGCTGTATGTTTAAGCTACTAATGATATGGGGAATTGTAACTGCTGGAAAATTAAACCAGGAAGTTTGTTTTATTAGATCCCAGTGATCCTACATATGGGAAATGCAAAATAAATAAATAAATAATGGAGTGAGCCTACTCACATCTGAAATCTAGGGAGTCGGGACCCAAAAAGGTATGGGTATGATTACTCAGGAATTGGACTGGTTCACTATAGCAGATACTAGCAGAGGACCTGGCGTTGCCTGGGGGTACCCTACCCGGGCCAAGGAGAGACCCGGGCCTGTCCCCCGCCCGCCACGCCAGCTGCCTTACCTTTTTGTCTGCTGCCGTCACGGCCGTGCTCTCAGCTTCACCGCAAGGAGCCGTCTCAGCCTGACTCTAGCCGCCACCGCTGGCCTCCCCAGTGAGTACAGTCAGTGGGTAGCCCTCGCAGCCCGGCCCCTCCGTCCTCCTGTGGGTTGTGTCAAGCAGAAGGGAGGCTCCATTTGGGCGGGTGGGCAGACGACCCATTTGGGGGGCAGAGGCCTGTGGTAGCCAGTGGCTCGGTCCCGTCCTCCTCCTGCCCTCCGGCTGTGGGTTCTCCCTTCCTCCTGAGGCGTGCCTCAGGAGTGCAGAGGAGCCATGCCATGGTGGCCTCCCACCAACAGTAGTCACTTGGCAGTGGCAGCCATAATGGCTGTAAGTGTCACCATCCGTACTGGCGGTTAGGCCGTGCACTACCTGGAATGCTGGGCAGACTTTGGCACATGCGTGGAATTTCACGCATGCGCCACAGCCTGGACACCAGGCAGAGTTAGGCGCATGTGTGGATTCTTGCACATGCACAGCCACCTCCCCTGGCCGTTTCTGCCAGCCAGGGGGTGGGCGTTGCAGCCCCTTTTCGGTTACCCACACCGGCTACCCCAGACGTTGAAGGCAAGCGTGCACACAGTTTCCAGCGCAATCGGTGCAGGGGTGTGGCTTTGCATTAGGGAGCCCTGTGATGTCACGGAGCCCCAGATCTGGTCAGCTGGGAATTGGTTGAGCTGTGGCGATGACATCACAACCCCCCCCCCCAGTTGGCTTTTCCCCCTTGCTTTTTCTCCTGTCGGTGGGGGCATTCACTTTGCGGATTGATTAAGGGAGTGTACCCCTCCCCATGGGGCTTGTCACCCCCCTCAGTGACAGTCTCTTCACCCCAAGGTACGTGTGTGCCGAGTTTCAGCGCGATCGGTGAAGGTGAGTGGATTTGTATAAGGAACATACAGTGCCGGACCTTGATTTTAGTTATATACTAGCATAGTGTGCCTGGTGTTGCCGGGCTGTTATAAACTGATCAGCTTTTTTGTGGATTTTTTTTGTGGATTAAAAAAAGAACAAAGGATGATATAATTGTTTCAAATTGTTTTATTTACCAAATAATGTTTTAGTTTGTGATTTTTTTTGTTAATAGTTGTACCGTTGGTAATATTTTTAAAAATGTGAAAGTACATGTTTTTTACATTGAATGTTTTTAAACTGTGTTTAGATGTTTTGGGTTTTTATTTGAGTTAAAACTCAACACAGGATGTTATAAATATTTTTATTTTATTTATTTAACATATGTTTGTTATCTGTGTAAACTTTTGATTTATTGTGATGTTTTTGACTTGTTTTTACTCTTGTGGCCTCTAGGTGGGGCTGTTAGTTGTTTTGGTTTCGTTTCACGTGTTTTTTCTCTCCTGGCCTCTGGGTGGGGCTTCTTCCGGTAAGTAGTCTTTGTCTTTTCATTTCTGTTCAGGTCGTCATGGAGGGAGTACGTGCTGGTGAGTTCTCTGGTTTTCTTTCTTCTGGGGTTTTTCTTTGTTTTGTTTTTGTGGTGGTGGACTGAGAGGTGTTATTGTTTGTTCTTTTTTGTTTTGGTTGAGTTTTAGGTTTGTTTAATTCGTTTGTTTATTTCTGGTTTTGTTTTCTTATTTCATTGTTGTTTATTTGTGTAATTAGTTGTTGTTTGTGTAATTTGTGGAGTTTTTTGTGTTGTAGTTAGGTGTTTTGTGGTATTCTGGATGTTTTTGTTTGTGTATTTTGTGGTTTATTTTTTTGTTTATTAATGGTATTTTTAATTATTGATTTATTTTTGTTTTATTATTTTTTATTAATTTTGGTGTTTGTTTTTGGTGTTTACTTTACTGTGGAGAGCAGGCTGTCTGTCGGTTCCTCTTTTCCCCATTGCTGCTTTGAATTTTGGTTTCGATGCAGCAATGGGGGAAAGGAGGAGGAGGCAGTCAGCCCGTTCTTCTCCCGGGAAGGTTCGTTAGGTAGGTCTGGGGGGAAGGAGGAGGCAGAGAAGAGCTATCTCTGCCTAAAGATAGTTCTCTCCACTCTGTCTCCTTTTTCTCCTGGCTTACCTAACCAGAGATAGGCAGGCAACAATCCGTAAGGGATGGTGCTCCTCCTTACGGATTGCTGGCTGCTGCTTTTGTATTTGGAAGTACAAAGGCATCAGCCAGTCATACGCCAGGGAGGGAGTTTCCCCTGACAAACTGCTGCCTGTTTTGGGGTTTTTTTCCACCCCAGCTCAACTTTCCTTGAGGCCAGCGGTGGTCTCGCCGTGTTTTCGGCAGGGTAGCGTGGAGGAGAAGGAGTCCCTCTTCTCCCTGTTGCTCCGTGAAAGAAGGCCTTCGGGTGTCTCGCGGTGGAGTTGTGTGGTTTTTTGTTTTGCGAGGCTGTGAGGCGCTGCATCCGCCTGTGGCGGACTTGCGCTCCCGTTGCGTTTTGTAATTTTATTTTTCACGCGCCAGCTTTCTCAGAGTTCTGCATGCTCACGGTGTGCAGGATGCTGGGACTTGTAGTTTTGCGTTTGTGGTTTGCGTTCGTGTGGCGGTTTTTTTTCTGTAGCTCGATTTTAATTTCCCAACGTTCTTCTTGCTCGCGCCTCTCAGCCTGATTGGCTGAGGTGCAGCGCAGCACAGGGAATGTTGGGAATTGAAGTTGTTTCCCTTTTTTTCATGTTCGTGGGGCTCTTGCCCCACTGGCGCGTTTCTCAACCCTGGAGTAACCTCCGTACTGGGTTCAGGCGAGTGCAGGAGGCTCGGTACGGGATAGGATGGACGGGTGCAGAAACGTATAGCAAGTTCCAACGGTTAACCCTTGGATTTATAGGTACAGACTAGCATAGGTTGCCCGGCGTTGCCGGGCTGTTGTAAATTGTGTCTTGCTTTTTTGGGGGGGGGTGTTTGAGTTAAAAACCAACAGAGGATGCTATAAATCTTTTTATTTATTTAACATATGTTTGTTATTTGTGTACAATTTTGATTTATTGTTATTTTTACTTGTTTTTACTCTTGTGGCCTCTAGGTGGTGCTGTTTTGTTTTTGACTTGTTTTTAATATTCCGGCCTGCAGGTGGGGCTGTGGGTTTTGTTTTCATTTCACGTGTTTTTTCTCTCCTGGCCTCCAGGAGGGGCATCTTCCAGTAAGTAGTCTTTGTTTCTTCATTTCTGTTCCGGTCTCGTGGAGGGAGGACGTGCTGGTGAGTTGTCTGGTTTTATTTATTCATGGATTTTTCTTTGTTTTGATTTTGTGGTGGTGGGCTGGGAGGTGTTTCTGTTTGTTCTTTTTTGTTTTGTTTGGGCTTTAGATGTGTATAATTGGTTTGTTTATTTCTGGTTTTGTTTATTTTTGTAATTTCGTAGGTGTTTTTTGTGTAATTTGTGGTAGTTGTGTTGTGAGGTAGGTATTTTCGTGTTGTAGTTAGGTGTTTTGTCTGTGCTTTTGTGGTATTGGGGATGTTTTTGTTTGTGGATTTTGTGGTTTACTTTTTTTGTTTATTAATGGTTTTTAAAATTTATTTATTTTTATTAATTTTGGTGTTTGTTGTTGGTGTGTACTTTTGCGTGAAGAACGGGCTGCCTGTCGGTTCCTCTTTTCCCCATTGCTGCTTTGAATTTTGATTTCGATGCAGCAATGGGGAAAAGGAGGAGCCGGCAGTCAGCCCGTTCTTCCCCTGGTAAGGTTCATTAGGTAGGTCGGGGGAGAAGGAGGCAGAGAAGAGCTATCTGCCTCACGATGGTTCTCTCCTCTCTCGTCTCCTTTTTCTCCTGGCTTACCTAACCGGAGATGAGCAGGCAGCGATCTGTAAGGGGTGGTGCTCTTCCTTGCGGATTGCTGGCTGCTGCTTGTGTTAGTTCTCGAAACAGTGGCGTCGGAAGTACAAAGGCAGCAGCCACGCTACCCCGCCGAAGACACGGCGAGACCACCGCCGGCCTCAAGGTACCTTGAGCCAGGGTGGGAAAAAAACCAACAGCAGGCAGCAGTTCGTCAGGGGAAGCACACTCCTTGGCGAATAACTGGCTGCTGCCTTTGTACTTCCGACGCCACTGTTTCGAGAACTAACACAAGCAGCAGCCAGCAATCCGCAAGGAGGAGCCGGCAGTCAGCCTCTTTTCCCCATTGCTGCTTTGAATTTTGATTTCGATGCAGCAATGGGGAAAAGGAGGAGCCGGCAGTCAGCCCGTTCTTCCCCTGGTAAGGTTCATTAGGTAGGTCGGGGGAGAAGGAGGCAGAGAAGAGCTATCTGCCTCACGATGGTTCTCTCCTCTCTCGTCTCCTTTTTCTCCTGGCTTACCTAACCGGAGATGAGCAGGCAGCGATCCGTAAGGGGTGGTGCTCTTCCTTGCGGATTGCTGGCTGCTGCTTGTGTTAGTTCTTGAAACAGTGGCGTCGGAAGTACAAAGGCAGCAGCCAGTTATTCGCCAAGGAGTGTGCTTCCCCTGACGAACTGCTGCCTGCTGTTGGTTTTTTCCCACCCTGGCTCAAGGTACCTTGAGGCCGGCGGTGGTCTCGCCGTGTCTTCGGCGGGGTAGCGTGGAGGAGAAGGAGTCCCTCTTCTCTCCATTGCTCCAGAAAAGAAGGCCAGTGGGTGTCTCGTGGGTTTTTTTGGTGGCTTTTTGTTTTGTGAGGCTGTTGTGGCACTGCATCCGCCTGTGGCGGACTTGCACTTCTGTTGCATTTTGTAATTTAATTTTTCGCGTGCCGGCTTTCTAAGCATTCTGTGTGCTCATGGCGCATAGGATGTTGGGACTTTGAGTTTTGCGGTTGTTTGCGTTCGTGTGGTGGTTTTTTCTGCGGCTCGATTTTAATTGGCTGTGTCACGTTTCCCAACGTTAATTTTGCTCCTGCCTCTCAGCCTGATTGGCTGAGGCGCGGCACAGAGGACGTTGGGAAGTGAAGTTCTTTTCCTTTTTTCGCGTTTGTGGGGCTCTTGCCCCACTGGCACCTTTGGCAACCCTACAGTAACCTGCGGGCCGGGTTTGGGTGAGTGCAGGAAGCTCGGTATGGGATAGGATGGACAGGTGCAGAAATGTATAGCAACTTCCAACGGTTAACCCTTGGATTTATAGGTATAGAAGATGTTGTCTGATCACGAGCAAAAAGAGCAAAACAGCCCATCAACTGCACTGTATCAAACAGCTGGCTAAAAGCCCATGTATTCACACTCTAAGACAGGGCTAATTGCAAGGTCTGGAGGCCTGAGTCTCCGGGAATTGCTGTGCAAAAAGACAGGTTTTGTGGTGAGTACCACCAAGCAGTGCTGGAGAAGGGAAAAATCTGGTTTTACTGGCTCTTTTCTTCCCTACTCCTTGCTGGCAGCTGGCTTTACTGCTTCGCTGTAAACACATATGCATGAGTGTTGCATATATATTATTTGCTGAAGTAATGCAAGACATCCACATTGGGGTTCTTCTTTGGCCTTTCACATTCTTCTCCTCTTCCTCCCCCTCCCCTTTCTTCAGGAGCCATATCCGTTCCAGATATTAGCTATCATCATAGGATAGTCTTCCTGTTCTTAACTTCCGAGGATATGCCACACCAGTCTCTCAGGTTCTTCAGCCATGAACTCCCTCTATGTCCAGGGCTTCTCATCACAGGGACCTTTCCTTTCAGAGCAAGTTGGAGGATTCTATATTTCATGCTGTTCCTCATGATATGACCAAAGTATTGGAGCTTTCTTTGCATAATGGTCTCAAACAGTTCTTGTTCTTTATCCACCTGGTGCAATGTTTCTACATTAGTCACATGGCCAACCCATGATATCCTTAGCGGCCATCTATAGATCCACATTTCAAAAGCTTCGATTCTCTTTTCAAATGCTTTAGTCCAGGGATTCTTAACCTGCGGCCTCAGCCTACAGCAACACTTCATGTGCCCCCCCTGCCTCCACCACACCAGGAAGTGCCATGTGGTGGAGGAAGGGCAAAATGGCTGTCTGCCCCCCGAAGCTGTCTGAGGAAGTGCGACCCGGCCCCCGGCTTTAAAAGGCTGAGAACTCTTGCATAGTCACGAAAAAAATTGTTATGCGGGTTATAGTCTTGCATAGTCATTGTCCAAGTTTTGACTCCATATAGCAAACGTGGGAATATGTAACATCTCACTATTCAGATCTTTGTAGCGCGAGTTAGATCTCTACTGCATAACAAATGTTGCATTTTTATGAAGGTGGATCTTGCTTTTTCTATTCGTATTTTAAACCACATACACAATTTATTTTGCAGTTGTTATACAAAAGCCCTCTTCTGTAGGGTGACAACCTGAGAGGAAAAACACAGCTTACACCAGCTTCAAGCAAGATGAAATTTCTGCTTAAGGACAAACCTGCTGCAATCCAGTGAAAGACAGTCTTTTGTTGAATCAAAATTGTTCAGGTCTTTGGGTGAGAAGTGGAGTGACACAGTTATTTTTTAATTTAGGTAACAAAATTTTACCTGAGTTAGATGGTATGAATATCAATTGGATGAAATTTATACTTTTAGATTCCTCCATTGTTTCCATACCAGTTATGATTAAATTTGATACAAAATAAGCAAAAACATTGCCCAATTGCATTCACCAAATTTAAGAGGTATGCGGTTACAAGTATGAAGGCAAGCACGTGCTACGATGTAGCTGTTGAAATTGATGACCCAATGGGTGTGTGTATGTGTGGGTGTTTCTTGTGCTAATTTGGCACAAGAAACACAGTTTAAATACCCAGATTTTAAAGGGGGAAAATCTCAAAGATATCTATGATGGATGAATCTGTCTGGTTTTCTTCTTGCTCCCACATTCATTTATTTTTAAATCTCAAGTTCTAATTTCCAAATTTTGGAAAACTCAGTCTAAATCCTTGGTTTATGACCGTAAAGCAGCCATGCCACTTTACCAGGGCTAGAGACTGTTGGGCAGAATTTTCCATTGTTGCCTGGCAACCACCGGCCTGGCACAACAGATACTCCCAGGAGTGTCAACCACCCATGCTCCATTAGACATTTAGGCCAGAGCTGGAAATATTTGTTGGGCTATGGCTTCTGCAAGC
Source organism: Bradypodion ventrale (assembly GCA_035047345.1). Taxonomy (NCBI): domain Eukaryota; kingdom Metazoa; phylum Chordata; class Lepidosauria; order Squamata; family Chamaeleonidae; genus Bradypodion; species Bradypodion ventrale. The sequence continues at coordinate 3,752,564 of JAWDJE010000008.1, read as the reverse complement.
CAGCATGGCCAGTGGGATTTGAAGAACAGTAGTCCAAAAAAGGAAAATTTCTAAGCCTGGCATTTAGCCATGTGAACATTCCAGTTACAGTAAAACCCCGCATAGCGAAAAAGTTCCATTCCACGGAACTCTTCACTATGCGGTTTTCTTCACTATGCGGATCCAATGGGAGATCCCACACACAACAGAAAAAATGTTCATTATACGGGGTTTCTGTTAACCGGGGTATACTCCACTTAGCGGAAACCCTGTATAACGAAAAAAAATTGTTATGCGGGTTATCGCCTTTGCATAACGAACGCTTCATTGTACAAATTTCTCATTAAAGCGTTTGTTATGCGGGGTTCCACTGTATTTGTTTACTTAGCACCTAAGAACATCTGCCTATATAGAAATCTGCCTCCTTGGTCCATCTAATTATTATTTCCTAAAACTGGCCATGGATCTCTCAATTATTATATTATATTAATTATATTATATTGCTTTTGTTTTTAGTTGTGGGAAGTTATATCCCTTATTATGAAATGTATGTTTTTTTTTTAATTTTCTCTCTGGCTCTCTTTCTTTCTTCCCCTCTCTCTCTTTCTTTATCAATTTCTTTGTCTCTGTCATTCTCTCTCTCTTTCTTCCCCCCTCTCTCTTTCTTTCTCTCTTTCTTTGATCCTTTCTCATACGATGCGATGGCTTTCCCCCTTCCTCCTCGCAAGGAAGGTGCCCGCGTTTGGGGGCGTCTCAGCCTGGCTCCTTGCCTTGCGATGGGGAGGGGGGATGATTTCGCTTTTCCCCCTCCTGCTCGCAAGGAAGATGCCCACGTTTGGGGGCGTCTCAGACTGGCTCCTTGCCTTGCGAAGGGGAGGGGACATTACAGTCCCCACGCCCAACGTACCTGCGCGCCGCCGCCGCCGCAAGTCTCCGCCGAAGAACGGAGGCTCGTGGAGGAGGCGGCCCAGGGAAGGTATGTCGGGCTGGGGGTGTTTGTGCTCACCCCCTCTTCTCCCGGACCTGGCTGGTGTGGCGTGTTGATGGGTTCCGGAGGCGGTTCCCCCCCGCCCTCCCCGTTCCTTGCGAAGCACCGCTACATTTGAGTTCTTCTTCGGCGCAGCGACCGTTTGTTTTTCTGTCGCTCAGTCGCACAGCCATGACCTCACCTCTTTCGTGCACGCGCCAGCCTCTCGGATTGGCTGGGGCGTGGCACGAGGGGTGCTGGGAAGTGTAGTTTTCCCGCTTTGTTCTATTTGTGGGGTGGAGGATCCTACGGTACGGTAATTTGGCCCTCTGTACGACTACCGTACAGAGATGTACGGTAGTTTGCAGTAATGCACGGAGAAAGTACGCTAGTTTTTTGAAGTAGCGTACGGTAATTTTTATTTCCGGTTCCTTCCGGGGGAATTTTTTTAAAAAAAGAATACTTCCGGGTCGTCCCTCATAAATATTCATTAAAAAATCCCCACCCTCATAAATATTCATTAAAAAGTCCCCGCCCAGGCTCCGCCTCATAACTCTGCCCAGGCTGCGCGCGTAATTTGATTGGCCACATCCCGTATTTTCCCGTTTTTTGGTTGGCAATGCCACCCGCGACCTCGGGATACTTGCGGTGATGGTCTTAGTTGGGCAAGGTATGTGTGAACGGCGCATTATGGGATAGGCTGGACGGGTGGAAACGCATTCCACACATGGTATAGGTATAGATTAGTTAGTTCAACCCAGAATAATTTCTAATATGAAATTATTATTATTATTATTATTATTATTATTATTATTATCATCATCATCATCATCAGCAGCAGCAGCAGCAGCAGCAGCAGCAGCAGCAGCAGCAGCTGCTGCTAAAGGTGGCTTAAAACCAGTGGATTGGATACAAATTGTTATCATCCAGATAACATTGGACTTCAATTACCGTTGGCCAAACACAGATGATGACGATGACTGGAGTAGTACCAGCATCTGGTGGGCCAAAAACGTACTCACTCTGGCATAGACTGATTAAAACTGCTTTCAGCCAAACATATGTAAATGTGACTAAGTCTGGATCCAATCCAATGTGATCAAACATTGGAAAACACAACCCCAAGTTTCTCTAAACTAAAAACCAGAGTTTGGAAAAGTTCGTTTTTTCAACTAGTAAAGGTCCCCCTGGCCTTGCTGGAAAGCCAGTTGTATCCGACTCTATGGTTCGGTGCTCATATCCGTTTCTAGCCAAAGAGCCAACGCTGTCTGCTTCTGCAGACGTTTCTGTGGACATGTGGCAAGCATGCTTAAACACTTGAGTGCATGAAACGCTGTTTACCTTCCCACCAAAGTGGTCCCTATTGATCTACTTGCCATTTCTTGCTTTCGAACTGCTAGGTTGGCAAGAGAGCTGGGACAGAGATGGGAGCCAACTCCATTGTGAACTGCTGACCTGTTGACCTTGCAGTCATCAAGTTCAGCGTCTTAACCACTAAGCCATCACAGTCCCAATTTTTGGACTGCAAGTGCCATAATCTTCCAGGCAGCATGATCTCTACACTTTTGCAAGTTGTGCTTTAAAAGGAGCAGGATAGGACAATCTGTAGCCCAAGCCAATGAAACAATGACCATAAAATAATAGTAATTAAACTATATTAAAATTTATAAAAGCAATAACAGATTACCACTCTAACATTACCAGTGGTTTAAAAAACACACACACCTGGAAATGAAGCAAAAACATCCTGCATTCTGTGACTGAGTTGCTTGCCTTTTTTACTTAGGGTGGCCATACTACATCCTCTCTCGTTCAAGGCCTGTCAGAGGACGGTGTTCTATTTAAAGATGTCCTCTAATTCAAGGGCTCCCCTGTGAAAGCACCATTTAAAGATAAATAACAGCAAGAAGAAAAAATGGAAGACTTGTCACAACCTTGACAGCAAAATTGAGCAGCTGTCTCACAGTTTATCTTGTTGCAACCTCATTTACTGTAGTGTGATATAAAGTATTTCCATTTCAGTATTAGGGTTCCATCTCTAAGTATAAAAATTTAAATGTGCAAAAATTATATAAAGCTCTCTCTCATTCTCTCTCTGGTGCATAGGTTTACATGAGTCCCACTCCCACCCATCTAGTTTGAAGCCCATATAGTAAAAGTAAAGGTTGCCCTTGCTAAAAAGCCAGTTGTATCCAACTCTAGGGTTCAGTGCTCATCTCTGTTTATAGCCAAAGAGCCAGCACTGTCTGCATATGTAGATGTTTCCGTGGACATGTGGCAGGCATGCTTCACTAGCAGAGTGCACTGAATGCTGTTTACCTTCCCACTGAAGTGGTCCCTATTTATCTACTTAACAATTTCTTGCTTTTGAACTGCTAGGTTGCATGGGCGTCGGACGTGGGGGGCAGGTAGGGCCGACCCCCCCCCCCGAAATTGCCATGCAGCCACGAGCCCTTTTGGAGGAACTAGGAAGTCTCCTCCTCTCACCACCCATCTCAGTCCGGGTCTTTTGGAAGGCTCCGCCTCACCCCTCCTCCCCATCCAATCTCAGTTTGGGCCTTTTGGAAGGTTCCGCCTCACCCCTCCTCCCCTTATAATCGCAGTCCAGGCCTTTTGCAAGGTTCCACCTCCCCCCGCCTCCCCATCCAATCTCAGTCCGGGCCTTTTGGAAGGCTCCACCTCACCCCTCCTCCCCATCCAATCTCAGTCTGGGCCTTTTGGAAGGCTCCGCCTCTCCCTCCTCCCCACCCACCCACCCCAGACCGGATATCGGGCCTTGCACCAGGCCAGCCCACCACGCTACGTGTGAAGCTGCAGCACTCCAGGCCCAGGCAGCTATCCCAGCCAGCACACGAGGAGGCCGCAGCAGAGAAAGGGGCGAGACCCGAGCAAAGGGATCCAGCCTTGCGTCTGCCCAAGGGACACAAACGCCGAGCAGGTAGGCCTTCTCCCATGGGCAGGCTGCTGATGAGGAGGGTGGGGTCTGTGTGTGGGGATATGGAGGACAGGTAAGAACGCAGGGGTGGGGGTGAGAGAGGGGCATCGGGTGAGCCATTGGGGGGGGGGGGGGAAGCATGCCTGCCACATGTTTACCTGAAGGATTTTTATTTTTTTCAAAAAGACATGCGTGCCACATGGCCTGTTGGCTCTTTGGCTTTGAAACAGTTGAGCACTGAATTGCAAGAGTCTGATATAAATGACTTTGGTGCAAGGGAAAAGTTTATCTGAAGGACTTTTTTAAAAAAGAGATGCCTGACACATGAACTGTTGGCTATTTGGCTTTGAAACAGATGAGCACTGAATTGCAAGAGTGATATAAGTGGTTTTGGTGCAAGAGAAATGTTTACCTGAAGGACTTTTTTTTAAAAAGACATGCCTGCCACATGACCTGTTGGCTTTTTGGCTTTGAAACAGATGAGCACCGAATTGCAAGAGTCTGATATAAATGATTTTGGTGCAAGGGAAATGTTTACCTGAAGGATTTTTATTTTTTTAAAAAAAGACGTGCCTGCCACATGACCTGTTGGCTCTTTGGCTTTGAAACAGATGAGCACTGAATTGCAAGAGTCTGATATAAATGGCTTTGGTGTATTTAAGATTAATATGTCGTTTATTAATAATAGTTAGATTATTCATTGACATTCCAGTAGTGTATTTATTGTAATTGGTGTGTTATATGTTTTAACTAGCAAGGGTTGCCCGGCGTTGCCGGGCTTTGTCACCCCTTTGTTTAATTTAAAACGATGCATGTTGTATTGTTAATTTCTTTTTTATTTGTGAAAATTAAACAATTAAACAAATAACATTTTTTATAAAAAAATTTTTTTGCAAAGTTTTTTTTCCTGAAAAACATTTTTAAAAATTAAATTTTCATTTTTGGATTAAAATTAAACATTTAACTATATATATATATATTTCGTCTGTTGTCTTCAAACGATGTGTGTTGTTTATCTGTAAAACATAAAACATTGGAAGAGATATTGATATTTGTCTATTGGTTTTTTTTCCACTTTATATTTTGTTATCCTTAAATAGTTTTACATGTTGTGATATGTGATAATTTTTTTTCTTAATTAATATGATGTTATACAGTTGCTTAAAAAGTTTTATATTTACCTTCAGCATGAATTTTTTTTTCTGTCACTTAGTCGAGTGTAGATTTGTTTGGTCACCTGTTTAATGATAAGAATGACAAAGTTAGATATATTTGTGTTTTACAATATTCAGGAAATCCATTGTTTGTTTTCCTTACCTTTTTTTCTCTGGGTCTGTTCAACTTTTATCTTCAAGAAATGTTGAAGCATTAGTTCCGCAAGTTCCTGGTTGTATGGATTTGGTGGATTTCTCATGATAAGTACATGCCTTTGTATGATTGTATCGATATCTACGTCGTCATTATTTTGCTGCTGTGGTTCTCTCTGTTGTGGTTCTGGCTGGATGTTTTTTCTGTATGGATTGGTGGATTGTTGTGTTACTGTTTTGTTGTTAATTTGTTGTATTATTTCCTCTAATGTTTTATTGTTAGGTTGTTGGTTTTTTTCTGTTATGGTGTCTTGTAGTTCTGCATTATTCATTGCTTGAAATGTGTATTGATGTGGTGTGGTTTTCTGGTAGATTGTTGGTGTTTGTTTGTTTTTGATTGTGCTCATTTCTGGTTGTGGATTTTCGCTTTCTTCTGGGTTGAAATTAGTTTTCTTTGTGCTGGTGGTTTCTGTTTCCATTGTTTTCCTGCTTGTCTCGTTTGTGTTGTCGTTGTATGTTGTTTCTGTTGTCTGCGTTTTCCATGGCAATATCAATTTGGGTTTAGTTATGATTTGTTTTTCTTTTTTCCGGACAATTAGTATTTGATCTGGTATATTTTCTTGCTCCTCCAGTTTGTGTGTTGTGTTTTCCCTGGTGATGTCATAGTAGTTGTCTGCTGTTTCTGTGGATTGTTGTTTCCATGGTAAGATCAGTTTGGTTTTTGGTTTGGCTTGCATTTCTTTTGGTGTGTTTATTTGCATTACTGCCTGTTTAATTTCTAATTCTTGTTTTTGTAAAGTTTGTTTCATTGCTGTTGTTCTTTCCCCTTCCTGTGTTTTGTTATTTATGATACTTTGGGATACACTCTGTGTAATTTCTGTGGTCAGGTGTCTCCATGGTAAAATGTTTCTATGCTGATTTTGCATGGAGTGTTGGCTGTTTGGCTTCATGGCTGTCAATGATTCTTTGGGTTCCTTGTTTTCGGAGAGTATGTCTTCTTGCTGTCGTTCGTTACTCTGGTTTGATGTTTTGTTGCTTTCCTTCTCCATTTCGATTTCTTTAATTTTACCTGGCTATTTTTTCCCCTCGGTCACTTGGCAGTCACAACTTTGCGAACTCTCTGGTTGCGGATAAGTTTCGTTTTTAAGCTCTGAGTTACCCGTATGTGTGTTTAATCTCGTTATCGCGTTATTTTCCCTCGCTGTTTTTGGAGTTTGTGAGAGGTAGGAGAGCTTAGTGGATTTGCATGTTTGTAGGTGTGTCTGTGTTCCGCGTTGATGTATCGCTGTGCAGAAGGCATGGCTGTAAGGGAGTGTGTTTTTTTCTAGTTAGGTTTTCGTGTCTTGCTTCTTTTGGAAACGCCTGTGAGTGCTTCTTGGTGTTCTCTTTGAACGCTTTTGGAAAATCGATGTGTACTGTCGTTGACTTGGGGTTCTTCCTTTTATCGAATTTTGGTAAGTTTAAATGTTTTGATGTTTTATTTTGTCCTGATGTTTCGGTGGTGGGGAGGAGGGCTTCATTATGATGTTGTGCTTTTTGGGTGTGGAGTCGTGCAAGTAGTTCGGTGTTATCCCATTAATATCTGCAGACAGAGTGGATCGCTCCCCCGCCTCCCAGCCTTACAACAAATGTGGATTTAAAGAGAAGAAACGACGGAGTTTGTTTAAGGTGGGGTGGTGTTTGATCGATCCTCTCTGCCTCATCCTTTGTTTCTATATGGGTTGTTGCAATATTCTCCTTTTATCCCTACAAACCTCAGCAAAGTAGGGAAGGCAGCGGATAGGGGGCTCGCCACCCCTTTCCACTAATGTAAATGGGGAAACTCCATTCGGGAGCCTCAGGCGCAGCGGGTGAGTAAAAGGCATTTGCTGGGTGGTGGTTATTTCTTTCCCACGGGCCATACTTGCTGGCCCATGGGAAGGAAGGGAGAGGCAGTGGGGTGTTTATTCTTTTTCCCTGCGGCCCATACTGGCTGGCCCGGTGGGAAAGAAGGGCAGTTGCGGGGTGTGTGGGGGTGGGTTGTTTGCTTTAATTTTTGGTGCTGTGGCTGGCCCTTCGAAGAGAAGGGCAGCGGCGGCCGGGGGTGTTTTTTTGTTTGTTTGTTTCTCGTCTTTTTGGGCCGCCGGCTGGCCCTTCGATCGGAAGGGCCATGGTGGCGTTGGGGGGGGTTTCCCCCACGGGCCATGCTGGCTCGTTCATGGGGAAGAATGGCTGCGGCGGTGGGATTATTTTTAACTTTTATTTTTCGTGCGGCGGCCCTTCGAACGGAAGAGTAGCGGCGGCGGTTTCTTTTTTATTTTTTTCCCCCACGGGCCATGCTGGCTCGCCCGTGCGGTTGAATGGTTGTGGAGGTGGCTTTTTTTAGTTTTGTTTTTGCGCGCCGGCTGCCTCATCGTTCTGCTCGCACATTGCGCGCAGGACGCTGGGGCTTGTAGTAATGTGTTGGTGATTTGTGTTTGTGCTGCGTTTTTTTAAATTCCTTTTCTTTTGATTGGCTGCGGCGCGTGTTCGAACGCTGCTCCGTGCGAGAGCCTCTCAGCCTGATTGGCTCTGGCGCGGCGCGGCGCAAGGACTTTCGGGAACTGATGTTCTTTATGTTTCTTGCCGTTAGTGGGGCTGAGGCCCCCGTGCCGGATTTTTCAATCCCTCGTTGACCTGCGTAGGCAATTCGGCCGTGCTCTCGAAGGGAGGGTGCGGGTCAGTAGGGCGACGCACAGCAACGTATAGCCAATTCCAACGGTGAACACTTGGTTTTATAGGTTAAGATATAGTAAAATAATAATTAAAAAAATTAGAAGGAATGAGTAGTCTTCATTAATAGAAATTAAGTTTCACTTAATGTTTTCTGTTTCACAAAAAATGTCCGGCAGTGCCGAGCAAAAATATGCTAGTATTCCAATAAGGGTACCGCCTTATTGACAAATGTTGAGGATATAGATATACAGTAGATATACAGTAGATGTAAATAAAAAGGAGTTGTTATCTATCTTTTCAACAATAGCAAGACAATGTATTGCAAGAAATTTGAAAACTAATTTAATGTTAAAAATGGAGTATTGGTATAAAGAAAGGTGGGAAATTGCGTTAAATGACAAGCTTACATGCTTGCAATTTTTTGAACAAAAAAATTGGTATAATTAAGGAAAATAAATTTTGGAAAATATGGAAGCCATTTGTGGAATATACACTGCTTAAAGGTAAAGGTAGCAAACCAGTACCTGATCAACTTAGTTTTTGGAAGTAGTAATATAAGGCCGTGACAAATGCAATCTCCAGGACTTTGTAAATATCATGACTTGGGTTAGTTACAGTGGCTGAGGCATTTTCCCCATCAAAAAAACCCTAGGCTTCAATTTAAAGACCGTCTTCAAAGGTTGGCCAAAATATGTCACTTTTGCTTCCCCCACCCCCCTGCATTCATTTTTAAAGCCCTTTTTCAGACCATTATTTCACATTTGTGAATTCTGGAATAAAATAGCTGAGGAATAAAATTCCTCTCACAAATCAAATTTGATACATTTAGCTGTTCCTACTACAGAGAGAACTGGCTGTATCTAGAGAGGTTCTACATCAGAGGTTCTCAACCTTTTAAAGCCATGGGCCGGGTCACGCTCCCTCAGACAGTTGAGCAGGCCAGCCTGGTGGTGCCACCTGCTGTGAACGCTGCTGTAAAATGCATTCACGGCTGCCCTAAATGCGTTTATGACAGCCATAAATGCATAAAAACGTGTTTACGACAGCCATGGGTACATTTACAGCTGTCTTAAATTTGTTTAAGTCAGCCGCATTTATGACAGCGGCAGGAGCGAGGGTGGTGGGCCACATGAAATGGTGCCTTTGATGTTCTGGTAGAAATGCAAAGCAGCCAGCATAAAAGGGGCAAACAACCTTATTAGGCAGTCAGAGCATGGGGAGCAATGGTGCAGCACTGCTAAATGTATACAATCAGGAATGGATACATTTGGGCGGGAAACCACAGGATTGGACGGGAGAGGAGTCTGGAAGGTTATCGGACCGGAGTGAAGACTATACATCACTACATAGTTTAGGCAGGAACACAGTCCCGCAATACTTTAAGACCAAGAAGAAGGAGACAAAATGGAGGATCGTACTGATCCCAATAATATTAAAAAAAAACATTACAGCAATAAATGTATTCAAACACAACATCCCTCCCCCCTAGGATGGGACGAAGTCCCTTAGCCACTATGGAGCTCCAAAAACCACATTTTTAGTGTCATTGACCGGACAACAATGTTAAAATAACCGGACAACGACGCTAAAAACATCGTTATGCGGGAAACTCCATAGAAACCCGCATAACAACAAAATTTGCCATTATGTGAGGGTCTACTGCATTTGGAAAATGAGTCGACCACTAATAGAAAAAGCGTGCCCCGGAATGGACCAGCGAAATCAACGTGTATCTGTGACCACGGTCCACGGGCAGTGTCCCATTCCCGAGAGGGAAGCCGGGATTCTTCAGGCCTGGAACTCTGGCAGCTTTGGCAAGTGCCTACCAATTGTTCAATGTCCTGGTCTGCCTGGGGCCACCAGAAATAGGTCCTAGCCAAAGCCTTGGAGCGCACAAAACCAGGGTGACTAATGTATACAAGCCAAAGCACTTTAGAGCGTAATACTGTAGGGATGACCACCCTCAGGCCCCACAGGAGGCAACCTCTCTCGAGCAAAAGCTCAAACCATTTTCTAAAGAACACTTTGAACTCATCAGCAGGAGGAGATGTGGGCCAGCCTTTCTTAACCTAAGAAATTACCTGAGACAGGAGTTTGTCCCTTGCTGTCGCCTTAGCAATGTCTGAAGGCACTATGGGGGGTGAGTCAAGAGACTCGATCAGCAGCACCTGATGATCTTGCTCAATCTCACAATCCGCCTCCCCCAGATCTGACAAGGGAGACCGTGACAGTGTGTCAGTGTGGCTGATATCTTTATCCGGACGGTGAACCACGGTGTACTGATAAGCATTTAAGAAAATGGCCCAGCGTAACATTCGAGGGGACAGAATCTGGGGAGTGGGCTTAGAAGTAACAAAAAACCCCAACAAGGGTTTGTGGTCCATTACGATAGGGAATTCCCTTCCGTATAGGAAGTCGTGGAACTTCTTTGTTCCAGCAACTATGGCCAGAGCCTCCCTGTTGGTCTGGGCATAGTTGCGCTCAGCCTTAGATAGGGACCTTGAATAGAATGCAACCGGGACTTCCTTCCCATTTTCTAGCACATGACACAGGACAGCCCCCATTCCCACCGGTGAAGCATCACATACAAGAACAACAGGTTTCCTGGGATCGAAGTGAGTCAAGACTGCTTCGGAAGATAGAAGCTCTTTTAACTCACGAAACGCACGATCCTGGGTCTGCCGCCACCACCAGACTGCGTCCTTTTTTACCAAATGGTGTAGTGGCTCCGCTACGGAAGCTTCCTGGGCAGGAAGGAGTGATAAAAGTTAAGCAGACCCAGGAAGGACTGCAACTCAGTTTTTGTGGTTAGACCGGGGGGGGGGCGTTGCGAATGGCACCAACCTTTGAATCGGAGGGCTTGCCTCCCTCGGGAGTAATCTTTTACCCGAGAAACTCTACTTCCCGTGCAAGGAAGACACATTTGTCTTTTCTAAGACATAACCCCACATTTTCAAAAACCTGTAACACCTGGTCTAACCTGCTAGCGAGTTCGGATTCGCTCCCAGCGGTTATGAGGACATCATCAAAGCAGGGGAGGACCCTGGGGAGACCCTTTAAGAGATGCTCAACAAGTGACTGAAATATACCGGGGGCTGCATTCACCCCAAACTGAAGGTGCATTACCTTGAAGGCCCCCTTGTGTGTAACGATGGTTTTGGCCGCAGCAGGTATAACGGATAACTGCTGATAGGCCTGTGCTAAGTCCAACTTAGCAAAACATTTACCCCCATGTAAGGCAGCCAATAAGTAGCTAACTACCGGCATCGGGTATGCATTAGGCCGAATGGCCTTGTTGATAGTGCATTTATAATCTGCGCAAATCCTCACCTCCCCATTGGATTTGATCGCAGTCACAATGGGTGTCTCCCACTCCGCGGAGTCCACCGGAACTAAGATCCCCTGGCCCACCAGTTTGTCCAACTCGGCCTCGATCTTTTCTTTTAAGGCAAACAGCACCCTGTGAGGCTTGAGATGAATCGGCCGGGTCAAAGTCGAAAGACACGGGGGCCCCTCTGTAATTACCTAGTTCCTTTTTGAATACTGCTGGGTGTGCATTACAAATGTCCTGCACCTGGTCAGCGTGGACAGCATTGATGCCGGACAGTTTAATCCCTAGTGGTTCAAACCACTGCACCCCAAGCAAGCAGTTTGTGCCTTGTTTGACCACTACAAGAGGTAGTTTTGTTGCAATGTTTTTGAATTCAACTGAAAAATCCCCCACCCCCATAGCCGGGATTTGGCAACCCTGCACATCTCGGAGATACGTCTTCAAAGCCCGCAGTTTTGGGCGAGACTTTGGGGGGACCCTCAAGAACTCCCTCTGGGATAGAATGGAGTAGGACGTACCGGAATCCACCTCCATCTTTACCGGAATGCCGTGCAGCTGGACCTCCGCGAAGAAACGGCTGGAGATGCTGGAGACACGGCAGACGGACGGCTCCACGGCGAAGATCTTTGACACATACGCTCCCTTATGGCTCGGTCGGTTGGGCTGCTCCAGGACTTGCTTCTGGCGCTGCCTGCAGACCTTTGCAATGTGGCCATTCTTGCCACAGTGATGCAGTCAGCGTTCTTGAAGGGACACTGTCGGCGGTCGTGCCTCGCTCCACAGCTGTCACACCTGCGATGGGCCCTCTCGACGGTGCGCTTGTCCGATGTCTTCTTCCGGACCTGGCTTGAAAAGGTTGGATACCCATGCTTTAGAGCAAAGGTTCCCAACTTTTTTTTGCCATGCCTCACCAATATCTCTAAAATCCTGATGCTTCCCATTACATATAATTCTTAAAGTGAACTCCTATTCATGTGGAAGAAGCAATGCAAAAAAATCACTGTTAATTCATGCTCAAATTGCCGCCCCCCCAAAAATAATAATAATAATAATAATCAAATTGCCCTCCTCTGGGGCATGTGCTCCACGATGGGAACCACAGCTTTAGAGCCTTCCAAATCTATGGGGTGCTCTTATTAAAAGCTTATTGAGTGCTGGGGTGAATGCTAAGATTTCTGGCATAAGTGTTATGTCAGCTTGGTGGGTGAAGGGGCTAGGAGGTTTTCCATCAAATTGTTTTCTAAGCCTGCAGAAAACATTAATTTTGTTAGCTGGTTATGTGGACTAGAAGTTTGTTGTGTGTATTATTTGTTTGTTTGTGCCAGATACCAGAATTATATACTTATGTAGCAGAGCAAATGTTTGTATACTATCCTTTGGTCACTTTCTCAGGGCAATTTTCATCATCATCATCATCATCATCATCATCATCATCATCATCATCATCATCATCGTAGTAGTAGTAATAATAATAATAATAATAATAATAATAATAATAATAATAATAATAATAATAATAATAATGTAGTTGCAAAACAACCACAAAAACAAAAGTTAAAGCACCACAACTTTATATGGGTAGCATATAACAGCCTTATACTGTATATGCAGGTTTAAACTTTCATTGGGGGACTGCGGTGGCTTAGTGGTTAAGACGTTGAACTTGATGACGAGAAAAGGATGGCAGGTCAGTAGTTAGAGACCCAAGTACTGCATGGGAAGGTAACAGTGTTCTGTGCACTCCAGTGTTTAGTCATGCCCGCCACATGTCCATGGAAACATCTGCAAACATAGACAGCACTGGCTCTTTGGCTGTCAATGGAGATGAGCACCAAACCCTAGAGTCAAGTATGATTGGCTTTTGAGCAAGGGTGACCTCTACCTTTACCTCAACTTGCATTATGGAAGCATGAGGGGCTTTTAAAAAAAGATATCTGTCTGGCCCAAAGGGGGGGAAAACCTATGGAAAGTGGGAACCCAATGGATTCCTCTGGGGAGATCATTTCACAGCTAGGATACCCTCTTTCTGGTAGCCACCTATTTGGCCTCAAATGGCAGCAGTATTATTATTATCAGCCTTCCAGTTTAAGATCTGAACAGGCAAGCATGCATACTGTCAGGTGTTCCTAAGATGAGAAAAATATTCAGAAGTTGACTTGGCTTTTTATAGTAGGTCAAAAACAAATGTAAACCAAGCCGGATGATTATCATGGAAATGCAGATTGGTCACTGTGAACCGAGCAACAGTCTGGCAGCTTGCCATAAGTGCCATCTTCTCCAGTGCTCAGTAGAAATCCTGGATCTGTGAGAGCCATGTAGGGAAGATTGAGCTGTCCTAGCTGTCTACGCACTTCTGTTTTTTTTAAATTAAATGCCTTTATTTTTTTCTGGAACAGTTTTTTTTTATTCTTAGTCTCTGAAAAAAAGCGCACTTCATTACCGTTATCAACTCTGATTGTTCTCTCTAGCTAAACTAGGGGTAACGGCAGAATGAAATTATGGGTGTGGGTAATGAGTCCAGTAGTTGATATCAGTTCAAAGAAGATGTTTATTTCCATTAAAGAGTATAATTGTTGGAGCTGGATTCTTCATTACACTCCTAACCGCTTGTTCTGTGCTCAGATGACTATGTTCTATGGGGTTTCCTGTGCTACTGGGATATAATTGAATAGATAACCACTATTTATCTGAAATATGTAAGATTTATGTATGTGCACCACTGTCGGCTTGTTATCAGCCACCCTGAGTCACCCTTGGGTTGAGTAGGGCGGGATATAAATTTAATAAATAAATAAAAGTAAATAAATTCCACAGTAATGGGAATTTCCTGGACAGTCTTCAAAGGTAGTGTAGCACATAATCACATTAGAACAGTTTAACCTGGCAGTCACCAGAGCATAAATAATTGAGGCCAAGCCTAGCAGCCTTTGCCCTAGTTAGAGAGAAAGAGAGGTTTCTTTGTTTGTGTTAGTTCATTCATTCATTCATTTATTCATTGACTGTACTCCACTTATTCAAATGCATGAAGTGTTAGCCAAAACTTCAGGTGTACATCCAGAGTATGCAGTTCAGAGGTAAGATCATGGATGTTGATTTTAAAAGCCCAACTCTAAATTCCTATGTTTGTGCTGGCAAGGGAGAACTCTGGAAATTGTAGTCCAAAAGAGAAGCATTTCCAGGCTCCGGGTCAAGGCTGATGGGAACAATGGCATTATTATCGCTAGACATTTTCCAGACTGTTGCTAATAACACAAAACACCCTGGCACAAAGATAAGCCAATTAACAATCAGGTGATGAATGCATTAAGATCTTTAAGGCATCATGGGATGCTTTTGCAGCTTTTGTGGCGAAAGTTTAAAGAAGCTCTAGCCTTCTGCCTCCAGTTACATGGAGCAAAAACACATTTAAAAGGAAGGCCGAAATGTTGTGAAATCAGAAGTAGAAGTAAGCTTGTGACATACAGGGGAAAAAATAAAATCACTTTTCAGTATTGCCTTTTGTTGTTGTTGTTCAGTCGCACAGCCGAGCCTGACCCTTTGCAACCCCATGGCCCACTGCACGCCAGGCTCCTCTGTCATCTGCCATCCTCCGCAGCCCCCCCCAGATCTACTAAGAAGACCCATTTTCTCTTTTATTCTGCCTCATTAGAGGTTTGAATGTTGTACTTACACTGAAAGGGGATGTGAGTAGCTGATAGAATCATAGAATAACTGAGTTGGAAGGGGCCTTTTAGGCCATGGAGTCAACCCCCCCTGCTCAATGCAGGAATCCGAATAAAAAAGGATCTGACAGATGGTTGTCCAATTCTTTCTTGAATGCTTCCAGTGTTGGAGCGCTTACCACCTCTTGAGGCAGTGGTAAGAGTTCATCAAGAGTCTGTAAAAAGGTTAAAACACTCACTAGTATAACAAGAAACGGGTAAGTATATAATACAATCAAACATACATTTCATAGACAAGAATTATTACATTGTGACAAGTAGTAAAATACCTGAATAAAAGTATTATTGCGCTGAATACAACCTCTGGTGTGGTCAGTCTTACAGGATTACAGCGTTAAACAGAATAGAACATTCTGGGAATATAAAGACAATGAACTCAATAAGCCACATGTGTAATTCAAATGTAATTAATGTGTTAAAGGAGAAAGGAACACAAGAAGCTTGGAACTTAAAGGAACGCCGAGAGGTCCATGTCTGTGTTTAAACCAAACGGAATGATGGTGCGAAACCTGTGTATATAAAACCTCCCGTTGTAGGAGGAGACGTTCCAAATCAATTCTGTCATAGGGACTGGAGCGTAAGGTCTCCAAGACGACGACTTTTAATTTTCTAGCAGAATGGTTAGTCTCAAGAAAGTGATTTACCAAGGGCGCTGTTAAGACGCGGTTGCGGATTCGAGATAAATGTTCCCCCAGTCAGATTTTAAGAGAACGCCTTGATTGTCCAATATAAGCAAGCCCACATTCACAAGTGATCATAAAAATGATATTCTGGCTATTACAATTAGAGAAGGATGACAAATGAAAGTCAATGAAATATCCCATTACCGCGGATGGATATCGAGACTGAGTGCTGTTTCGCCCATCGTCTCCTGTTGGAGTTATTATTTGCCGCTGATATATAGGTTGCTCCTTATGATTCCGTCTGGTTCCCATCTTCCCTGTTTTGCTGTACTTCTATATTTTGTATTGGACTACCATTAATTCCCATATACATTGGACTTTACGGTTTATTGACGGTTTATGACCATGGACTGCAACTTTCTATATTTTCAGCGTCTGTAATCTACCTTAGATAGTTGTCAACTCTCTGGGGACTTTGTGGTTTTAATATTAAATATTTTTCACATTATTATTCTGCTTCATCTTTTCTGAGGGTGTTCCTCTTTCTCCTGTGTTCACACACCCCAGCCGTTTTCCTTTTTTCCAGACCCTCAGGTGAGCCTACTGCTTGGTTTCTATTTTGCGATATTTGAGATGGTCTTGATTAAAAACTACGGTACAGTGGCTTTTGGACCTGTGCTTTAATAAATCAGCACAGGCTATATTCGAGATGTCTATCTGTGACAGTTTGTGTATAATGTCCTCTCAGCATGTGTGCTGGTTGTGAATATAACACTTATACTGGGATAGAAAATTAAATTTTGATTAAGAAGTAACTGAATATTACAGATCGAAGTATCCAAAGCTGTACTAAGCTGCCACTGTATGTGCCTGTCTGTATGTTTATCTCTTTCAAGTTAATGGCTTCAGTGACAGAGGGTAAACTTGCTAGATCCGTGGTTCTCAATATGGGGTTGGGGTACACATTCTACACGGGTGCAATTTGATTTTTAAGGGGAACAATTCAAGAACAAGTTAGACCTAGTTAATGGTCTTTTAGGCTTCCTCTGTGTGAATAGCAGTTCACTTATTAAATAATAAGAATTATATGTCATCAGGATTTTAGAGATGCTTAGGTGGGGCATGGCTAAAAATAGGTTGGGAGCCACTGAGCTAGACAGAATACAGATGTTGGAGCAAAGCGATGCCTTTATTGGATCACTGGGGGAGGAGGCGGAATCAAACATTACACAAATCTTCCTAAAGATCACCTCTTTAGGCATGCACCAAGTGCAAGAAAATTATAAATGAGAGTTCAAAAATTTGGTGGCAGATGTGCACACCAGGCCATTTTTCTTAGAGGTGAGCTAGAACAAACAGCAAGCTGCATCACACAGATACAGAAGACGCCAAGCTACTGCCGAGCCTCCCCGCCCCCTCCACCAGCGGGGAGTTTAAAAGGAACCTCTCCTGGCCACGAGAGGTTCGAAGAAGACGCCGAGGTGCTGCCGCGCTTCCCCGCTCCATCCACCGGCAGGGGGTTTAAAAGGAGTCTCCTGAGATCATTCTCCGGCCCAGCATTGGCTACGGGGAAGGAGGCAACCCCTGGGACTCCTGAGGTGCTGGCCTCAAAGCTGCATCGCTGCCGCTGCTCCTGAGACCCTTCCCCAGCCCGGCATTGGCCACACGGGGAAGGAGGCAACACCTGGGCATCGCGGTATTTTTCCATGCCGCTTTGTCCCCGCCGCAGACAACGCTGCCTAGAATGATACCTGGGTCCATTCAGTTTTGGTAAGGTCGTTGAGCCTTGGGCTCTGACCCCTCGGTGGCCATCAATCACCTTTGTGGACTTGTCTGGGGCTGAATATTTATTTTGCCATACTGTACTGTATTCCTGTATATTGTTGTAATACTGTATATATATTTTTTTAATTATGTGTCTTAACATTATACCTTTAAATTTTTTTGTAAGCCGCTTCGAGTCGTCCATTGGATTGAGGGAAGCAGGATATAAATAAAAACATTATTATTATTATTATTATTATTATTATTATTATTATTATTATTATTATTATTATTATTATTATTATTATTATTATTATTATTATTATTATTATTATTATTATTATTATCTCAGATAGCAAACACAGGAATCCAAATATATGCATAATGCCCCCTTCAGATGGTCTCCTTTTGAACCTATGAGTTTTTGTTTGGCCAGAGAACAGGACAACACAAAAACCCGGAGCCCTCCATCAGAGAATTGGGATTAAAATTTAGTTTACCCACCAGGTAGCACCAACTGTAAATCAAAGTATCTTAGTAATATTACCTAACTAGCAAGGGTTGTCCGGCGTTGCCGGGCTTTTCCCCCCGTGTGTTTTAATAAAAAATGAACCAATTTTATTTTTGCAATAGTTTTACATTGTGTTGGAATGTTAAATTGTGTTAATTTTTTTAAAAAATTGCTTAGTCTATAATTTTAATTTTTTAAATGTTTATTTATGTAAAAATTTTTTGGCTTGGCTGTTATTAACTGTGATCTGCTTTTTGGGGTTTTTTTGAGGATTAATAAAAGAAGAAAGTATGATATAATTTTTTCAAATTGTTTTATGTAAGCGAATAATGTTTTAGTTTTTAGAATTTTTTTAATTAGTTGTACCGTAGGTAATAATTTTAATAATGTAAAAGTAAATGTTTTTTACATTCAATGTTTTTAAAATGTGTTTAGATGTTTTGAGTTTAAATTTGAGTTATAACTCAGCACAGGATTTTTAAAAGTTTCTATTGTATTTTATTGAGATATATTTGTGATTTGTGTTAAAGTGTATTTAGTGTAATTTTTTCTACTTGTTTTTATTGGTGTGACCTTTTGTGTAAAATTGTGAATTTGTGTTATGTTTTTGATTTGTTTTTACTCTTCTGGCCTTTTGTTTGGGGCTGTTGTGTGTTTTTGAATTGTTTTTACTATTGTGGCCAGCAGGTGGTGCTGGTAGGGGTTATTGTATTTTGACTTTTTTTTCTCCCCTGGCCTCTGGGTGGAGCTTCTTCTGGTAAGTAGTGTCTTTCTTTATTCATTTCTTTTCCAGTCCTGGTGGAGGTAGCACCTGTTTTGGTAAGTTTGCTTGTTTTCTTTCTTTTGTGTGTGTGTGTGGGCGGGGGGGGAGGGGGGGTTGGAGTTTGTGTTTTTTGTCTGTTTGTTTTGTTTTTGATTGTGTCTTTGTTTACTTCGTATTGTTTTTGGTGTTTTTGTTTTTGTGTATTTTTGGATGTGTTTGAGTGTTTTTAGTAATTTTTTAAAAATTATTTATTTGGTGGTGGGGAAGGTACGTGGTCATTGGGGGTTAGGAAGGGTGGGCTAGGTGGTGGGGAGGGGGGCATGGTCATTGGGGTTAGGAAGGGTGGCCTAGGTGGTGGGGAGGGGGCATGGTCGTTGGGGTTAGGAAGGGTGGGCTAGGTGGTGGGGAGGGGGGCATGGTCATTGGGGTTAGGAAGGGTGAGCTAGGTGGTGGGGCGGGGGCATGGTCGTTGGGGTTAGGAAGGGTGGGCTAGGTGTTGGGGAGGGGGCATGGTCGTTGGGGTTAGGAAGGGTGGGCTAGGTGGTGGGGAGGGGGGATTTAGTGTGTTATGGTGCTTTGTGTGGAGACGTGAAAGTAGATCGGGTTTCCCCTTTAATATCAGTGGGTGAGCGGATCGATTCCCTCCCCCCCTCCTTAAAACAACTCCGTTTTTAAAGAGAAGAAAAGACGGAGTTGTTTTAAGGAGGGGGGTGGGAATCGATCCCGTCTCCCTGGTGTCCTGAGTCCAGAAGGGTTTGGGAAACATACCCCTTTTGTTTCCACAAACCTCCCAACCCTAGGGGAGACAGGGGAGAGGGGGATCGCAACCCCCACCCACTGATATTAAAGGGGAAACTCCAGTCGGGACCTTCAGGCGCCGTGGGTGAGGGAAAGAAAGCCAGCTGGTGTTTGCTTGGCTGTGAGTTGTTTTTCTTTTTAATTTTTCGGGCGCCGGTTTCCTCAGCGTTCTGTGCGGGCGTGCAGGACGCTGGGGCTTGTAGTTATGGGTTGGTGCTTTGTGTTTTTGCTGTGTTTTTTTAAAATGCTTTTCTTTTGATTGGCTGCGGCGCGTTTCCGAACGCTGCGCCGTGCGAGAGCCTCTCAGCCTGATTGGCTGTGGCGCGGCGCGGCGCAAGGAATGTTGGGAAGTGAAGTTGTTTCCCTTTCTTCGCGTTTGTGGGGCTGTTGCCCCACTGCCGGTTTTCTAAATCCTTCGTTGACCTGCGTACCCAGATCGGCCGTGTGCACGAAGGGTGAGTGCAGGCAAGTAGGGCGAGGCATAGCAACCTATAGCCAGTTCCAACGGTTAACCCTTGGATTTATAGGTTAAGATACTGTACTGTACTTGGAAGTAGCTGATTCTTCCAGTTTGTAGTCTTCCTGTGCTGATGTTTAAAATTACTATAGAATTTGAACATTTCTTTTGTGTAACTATCACATGGTTCTGTTTGTTTCTGATGCTAGACAGGTTGCCTCACCATTGGGTTTTCAAGGTATGAAATATTCAAAGGCAGTTTTTTCTTGACTTATTCTGCACAGTCCTAACAAGAGTTAGCTTGTGTGTCCCTGCTATTATCTGTGAAAGACAGAGTAAGATTGGATGCCAACACATAAAACAATGTATTTTTGGAAAGAAGTTCCTTTTGCCTGACCTAGTGTAAGAAAGAATAGCCAGCTCATCTCCGTTTATAGTCAAAGAGCATTTGACTGTCTGCATTTACAGAGGTTTCCATGGACACGTGGCAGGCATGACTAGACTGGAGTGCATGGAACATTGTTACCCAAGTGGTACCTATTTATCTACTTGCAATTTCTTGCTTTCGACTGCTAGGTTGGCAGGAGCTGGGACCGAAATGGGAGCTCACTCCGTTATGCAGTACTTGGGTCTTGAACTGCTGACCTGCCGACCTTCCAGTCATCAAGTTCAGCATATTAACCACTAAGCCACCGTGGTCCCTCCATTGAAGAGAAATGGCATGTAGTAATTAAAGAAGTGGTGGATCAAAATGAATGGATATTTTGAAGGACCTGAAGATTCCTTTTATAATAATTTGTTATGTTTATTTTGTGTATATTAATTTAAGTATTTATGAATTATATAAAATAAAATAAAAATGTGAAAATTCCAATGTCACTTTCCACTTTGCTGCTGCCTTTCAGGAACTACTATATCCCCCATCACCATTGGAATTATCAATTCTCTTCTGCTCATGCAGCCATTAATTCCAGATGAGAGTGGTTGTATCTTAGTCTGGCATCTCAGCTTTGACTTTTGGTGACCCTGCAAGGAAGCTGAACTTGAAATAGAAACTAGTCTTCTGCTAGTTTTGCTCTTAGCCTGTAGTAATGTTATTAGCTTGACCCAAGATCACCCCAAAATCATATATTGTATTATTT
This sequence comes from Bradypodion ventrale, assembly GCA_035047345.1. Taxonomy (NCBI): domain Eukaryota; kingdom Metazoa; phylum Chordata; class Lepidosauria; order Squamata; family Chamaeleonidae; genus Bradypodion; species Bradypodion ventrale. The sequence continues at coordinate 3,731,571 of JAWDJE010000008.1, read as the reverse complement.
AATATAAACGGATTCCTAGCCTGTGGGGCAGAGAGGGATTTTCTCTGGTGTGTAAAGACACGCCCTTGGGCTCATAACTGTTCACAGTGGTGAATCACAACAGGGCTGAATCCGCAACTAATTAAGCAGGGCAAACAGACCTGTGAAACTTAATTGACCAGAGCATGACCTCTGACTCGGGTCATACTAATCTCCATTGTTTCGTTTGTGTAATTAATATATTACTAGTCTTGTTTTACTGCTTTCCGGGAACCTTGGCTAAGGTAATCCCTTTGTGAACAGCAGCCAAGCAAATACTGTCTGTTAGTTATTAAAGCACGTCCTCAGCGTAACTCTTTTAGTTATTCATTAATTAGCCTATGTTGATTTCTGCTTATAAAAATACCTGAAAAATAAAGATTGTCAGCCGTCATCCCTTATCCATGAAGTCCATGTGCCAGTCATTTTCCTCCGCTGGAAAGGCTCTTAGCAACAAATGGCGCCCAACGTGGGGCACTTTTTAGCGTAAGGCATTTATTTTACTTGAGAGTAAAATAGGACTTTTGGGAAGCTTCTAATTCGCAGGGTTGCCATAATCTAGAAGTGACCTGAGGGCCGGTAACAACAAACCCTGGAATATTGTCTGGCTGGTGTAGTCTCACCTGGACTCTTGCATTTCTACTGCATCCCGGACTGTTTCTGAAGATTGTCCAGAGATTTCAGTTGCTGAAGAACCGAATGGCCAGATTGGGACTGGCTAAATACTGTATTCACTTCTCTGCTGTATCAACTGCAATGTTTACCAGTTATTTTCCAGACACTGATCTTTATAGCCTTAGGTGACGATGGATAACCAATCTTTCTTTGATGGAACAAACTCGACTGCTAGGGAAGTGAGGCAATAATCTTGCAACTCCAGGCTGTTCCCTGACTATTTCTTTGATTCAAACACCCCATCCCCCCTATCAAAACTAGCCTGTTGCTGCAATGTGTGATACACAAACATTATCTCATTTCCAGTGTTGAACCAAAAATTCAATCAAAAATTCTCTCCTGGAAGTGGACAGTCCTCTCCAGATTCTATTGTTTTGCTAGCTGCTTTATTGATGCTTAAAAGAGACTGTGGTGGCTTAGTGGTTAGACACTGAACCTGACACTGGAAGATTGGCAGGTCTGCTGTTCAAGACCCAAGTGCTGCATGACGGAATGAGCTTCCGTCTCTGTCCCAGCTTCTGCCTACCTAGCAGTTTGAAAGCAAATAGATAAATAGGGACCACTTTGGTGAGAAGGTAAACAGTGTTCCATGCACTCCGGTGTCTAGTCATGCCTGCCACATGTCCACGGAAACATCTACAAATGCAGACAGAGATGAGCACTGACCCCTATAGTTGGATATGACTGTCTTTTGAGCAAAGGGTGATCTTCACCTTATTGACTCTTTGGATTTTTAATTATGGGTCAATTGCCCAAGAAAGCATTTGCTATTTGTACATTTTAGAAACTGTCATGATTTAATTGAAAGAGATCCAATTTTATTCATTTTTTCACACTACCATATTATCTTTCCTCCAATGAGTTCAAAGGTGCCTCCCTGGCTGTTCCTCAACATAACATTGTCTCAACAACCTTGCGAGGTAGGTCAAAAGGGTTGAAAGACTGTCATGGAGTGAGTTTCATAGATGAAAAAGGGATGGCTCAGTGAGATGCCTGACTGGAGAAAACAGGAAATGATAAACTATTTCTAGTGTATCTCGAAAACCCTGGGAAGGTTGCCATATGTCAGAATCAATTTGGTGATACGTTATTATTAGGGATTGAAACCCTAGCCTCCAGAGTACTAATCCTGCACTAACCATTATACAAGGATCCGGAGAGAGACAGCAGAGATAAAATGTATACATATGCTGGACACCCATCACAAAGATTTGAATATTAGTCAAGGATTTGTGAGACATTATCAAATTTAAAATGCCACAACTAACAGGTTGTTATATACAGTGGTACCTTGCTTAAAGAGCACAATGTGTTCCACAGGATTGCTCTTTAAGTGAGTTTGCTCTTTAAGCGAAACATCATTGTAAGCGACTAATTGAGACTTGTGGGGGTGGGGATTGCGAACCCCGGTCCCGGTTTAGTTGTTAAGCAAGTTTTTGGTTGGTTTTAATTGTTAAGCGAGGCAACAACTCAGAGAAAATTCTGCTCTTTAAGCAACTTAGTCTCTAAGCAAGGCGCTCTTTATGCGATGTTTTAATGTACTGTTATTTACCCATACCATCTTTATAGAGCAAACTTCAAAAAGATTGTCAGTGATTCTCAGACCACTTCACAGAACAAAGTAAGTAATTGGCCACTGGCTAGGTCAATCAACTCATTAGCAAATGTGTAATGCCACAATGTTTATTTTGCATCTGTTGACTAACTGTTTAGGACTGTGCTGGCTTAGTGGTTAAGATGCTGAACTTGATGACTGGAAGGTCAGCAGGTCACCAGTTCGGGACCCAAGTGCTGCACACTGGAGTGAGCTCCCATCTTTTGTCCTAGGTCTTGCCAGTGTAGTTGTTTGAGCAAGAAATTGGAAATAGAGAAAAAGGTATCACTTCAGTGCGAAGGTAACAGTGTTCTGTGCAGTCTGGTGTTGAGGCATGCCTGCCACATGTCCATGGAAACGTCTGCAGATGCAGCACTGGCTCTTTGGCTATAAACAGAGATGAGCTGGATAATCTTTCTCACAGGCAAAAGTGTGGGATCCGCGCACACAATTGGCATACCATCCCTGACAGAACCACAGCTTGGGGGAACACTCCTTGGAGCCCTGGTTCCAAAGGGACAGACATTGGGGAGCGGATTAATAATCATAGTTTATTTCACCGATCGCTGACCTGGCAGGCAGCTCGGACAATAGAGGGCAAAAGATCACCGGGTGATGAACTCGATAAGCATGTAATGGGTAATCTTGTATCCACAGAGGCTCTGAGTCCAAGAGTCAACCTAGGCACATGTTTACTCCCGATAGCAGTAGACAATGCATGTCCCCCGGTAGTAAATTAGATAGATAAGGAACTTCCCCCCGGTGAGGTCACCCCTGATGAGCAACTTGTGTAATCTTAAAGTGCAGACCTGCAGTTTTCCTGTAACGGCCACGCGCAACCTATGCACGCAGTCGAGCTCGGCAGGGTATAAAGATTAGAGCCATCTGAACAATAAACACTGGTCTTCACTCCATCTTGCCTCGTGTTCCTTTACTTGACCAGTCTCCTCCGGGACCTCCCAGCCCGCATCGGGCCCCGATCCAACACAAAAGGAACTGCAGAATGAACTCACAAAAAGGTGCCTACATTTTGGCAGTTTCACATCTGGCGGAAGAAGAATGGAGATGGTTCTGGGGGACTTCAATTTGCCTTCGCTGGGGTCCGGTTCCAGGGTGGCTCAGGAGTTCATGGCTTCCATGGCAACTATGGACCTGGCTCAGGTAATTCGGGGTCCTACCAGGGGCAGTGGCCACACACCAGATTTAGTCTTTTTGTCGGAGCGGTGGCAGAGTGATCTGAGTTTACAGAAGCTAGACATAACACCTGTGCCATGGTCAGATCACTATCTGGTGGCTCTAGACTTCCTGGGGGCAACACATCATCGTAGGGAGGCAGGGTCTATTAAAGTGGCCCGCCCCCGGCAACTGATGGATCCGGATGGATTCCAGAGGGAACTGGGGGCTTTTCCCCTGGATCGGCAACACGATTCGCCCGAGGCACTTGTTGACCTATGGTGTGGGTCAACGATAGCTGCCTTGGATGTAATCGCTCCACTACGGCCTCTCAGAGCCCGTGGAGCTAGGTCATCCCCGTGGTTCACAGAAGAACTACGGGAGCTCAAACGGGCAAAGAGACGCCTTGAGCGCCGCTGGGTGAAGACCAGGAACGATTCCGATTGGACACTAGCTAGAGCCGCTATTAGGGCCTACCTAGTGGCGATGGGGGTGGTGAGGAGGCAATACTTCACCTCCCTTATTGCCTCCGCTGATAATCGCCCAGCCACCCTGTTTCGGGTGACCAGGTCCCTCCTTGGTAGGGGGGGGGCTGTGCCTGGTTGGCAGGGATCGGCTGAGGACTTTGCTGACCATCTGGTGGAGAAAATCGATCGGATTCGCTCAGGGTTTAATCTTGGCGTGGATGGGGAGGGTCAGGGGGGAGCCAGTGCACAGTCGTGCTGTGTTATCTGGGATCAGTTTGATCCTGTTGCCCCAGATGAAGTGGACAGGCTCCTTGCGGCGGTCCGCGCCACTAATTGTCCATTGGATCCCTGTCCCGCCTGGCTGGTAAAAGCCTCAAAGATGGTGACAGGTGGCTGGGTCGGGGCTATAATTAATGCGTCTTTTCGGGAAGGGATATTTCCTGCACCATTGAAACATGCTTTGGTGCGCCCCCTCCTGAAGAAGCCATCCCTCGATCCAGCAGTCATAACCAACTACAGACCTGTTTCCAACCTCCCCTTTTTGGGGAAAGTATTGGAAAAGGCAGTGGCGCGTCAGTTGCAGGGGGTACTGGATGAAGCGGAATATCTGGACCCCTTCCAGTCAGGATTCAGACCTGGATATGGTACTGAGACTGCATTGGTCGCGCTGATGGATGATCTCTGGCGAGAGCGGGATGGCGGTCATCCGTCCGTCCTTGCTCTTCTTGACCTCTCAGCGGCCTTCGATACCGTCGACCACGGTATCCTTCTGGAACGGCTCCGAGGATTAGGAATCCAGGGCACTGTGTGGTCCTGGTTTTCCTCATTTCTGAGGGGCCGGACCCAGTCGGTGTGGTTGGAGAGCGAGAAGTCCAGTCCTAGGTCCCTAAAATATGGGGTGCCTCAGGGCTCGGTACTCTCTCCTCTCCTTTTTAACATCTACATGAAGCCGCTGGGTGAGATCATCCGTTCCCACGGGGTGCGGTACCATCAGTACGCGGATGATACACAGTTGTACATCTCGGCCCGTGGGGACCCCAGTGATGCAGTCAAAGTCCTTTCCAGCTGTCTGGAGGCTGTTGGGGTCTGGATGGGGGCAAATGGGCTACAGCTGAATCCTAGCAAGACTGAGTGGCTATGGATAGGGGGTCCTGCGTTATCCCGGGAGCTACCATCTTTGGTTTTGGATGGGGCTATTTTGCCCCAGACCGACCCGGTGCGCAACTTGGGGGTCCTCCTGGATTCGCGGCTGCTGCTAGAAGAACAGGTGGCGGCTGTGGCCAGGAGGGCCTTCGCCCAACTTCGGGTGATTCGCCAGTTGCGCCCGCTCCTGGACCGGGACTCTTTGCTCATGGTCACTCATGCTCTGGTTACCTCCAGACTAGACTACTGTAATGCGCTCTACATGGGGCTGCCCTTGATGACCATTCGGAGGCTGCAGCTGGTCCAGAATGCGGCGGCCCGGGTGGTGATGGGGTGTGGACGTTATGCCCATGCCTCACCACTGCTGCGGGAGCTGCACTGGTTACCAGTTTGTCTCCGGGTGCAATTCAAGGTGCTGGTTTTGACCTTTAAAGCCCTATATGGTAGTGGGCCAGGTTACCTTAGAGACCGCATCGCCCTAAGGACGTCTGTCCGTCCAACCAGAGCGGACCGGAGGGGCTCTCTAATTGTGCCATCGGCCAGGGGGGCACGCCTCTCTGGCACAAGGAGGAGAGCCTTCTCTGTGTCCGCACCGGCCCTTTGGAACCTCCTGCCTGTGGAACTGCGTCTCCAGACGGAGTTGTTGCCCTTTAGAAAAGAACTAAAAACCTGGCTGGCGGGCCAAGTTTGGGGTGCAGGTGGAGGGGTGGCTTCCGTTGGGTGGTTAATATAGGGGAGGATGCCTGCCCCACGGTTTCTTCAGTTCCTGCACCCCTCTCTTTTTAGGGGTGGGTTCTTATTGCTGGTTTTTATCTGTTTTTATTTGTTTTTATCTGTTTTTACCCATTGTTGTGAACCGCCTGGAGTCGGCTTTGGCTGAGTGGGCGGTATAGAAATTTGACAATAAATAAATAAATAAATAAAAAATGAGCAATCCCTGGGGTCGAGCAAGGGTGACCTTTACTAACCATTTGCAACCCAACAGAACCAAACTTCACTGTAATAAATCTGAACCACAAGCAGGATTCCTGTTATTACCGGTTGTACATAGCCACACTGATTTGTAAACTTATCTGTTATGCTAGCCAAACATTGTGTACCTCCATACCTGATGTGTATAAATCGATGCCATGAAATCTCACTCTAATGTCTGACGAAGTGGACTTAAACCATGGAAGCTCACATTTAAATACAGCAGTTAGTCTTTAAGGTGCCACAACATTGCCTTTGTTTTGTTTACTCTGATATGCTTTGCGCAGATTAACACAGCTGCCACTTCAAAAAATTTATCATATCAAATGGTTTGTAAGGCTGGGCACTGCCTTTTTGTCAGTCCATTAAAATGTATTTTATTTATTTATTACATTTTTATACCACCCATCGAGGATATTCCCCACACACATTCAGGTCATGGAGGGGAGGGAATACCTGGATCAGGCAAGGTTTTGGTCTGCCATGCTCAGCCTGACAAAGAACTCCTGCAGAACTCAAAAGCTGGCTTCTCTTGGGGAACTTATAGTGGTGTAAGCAATTTTTTTGGAATAGTTAGCTGTGTTAGTCTGTGTTTCAGGCCTCTCAGAGAATAAACAAAACAAAAACACTGTAGCACTTTAAAGCCAGGCGGTGGCCAGGGGGGGGGGGGATCACACACCCACCCCAGCTAACAACCAACACCCACCCCACCCAGGGCAAAGTTCTGTGGTGTGTGTGTGTGACATTGTTGCCCCTCCTGAAAAAAGATACTACCACCCTCAACTAGAATCCTGGCTACAGCCCTGAAACTACTGTAACTGTTCTATTTCAATGTGAGCTTTCATGGATCAAGTCCACGAAAGCTCACGTTAAAATAGAACAGTTAGTCTTTAAAGTGCTAGCCGTGGTGGCAACCCTTGGCACTTCAGATGTTCTTGGACTTCAATTCCCAGAAGCCCCAGCCGCCTGTGAATCCACATGAATGGGTTTACTGCGATTCATCCGGCCCTCACTACCCTCGTCAATTCCGGAAGCGGAAGTAAAACGTGCCCATACGGTTAAGGCTCTTCCGGATTAACCCTTCCTCCGTACGGGCGCGTTTTACTTCCGCTTCTGGGAGCGACGAGGGCGGCACGAGCCAGATGAATCGCAGTAAACCCATTTATGTGGATTCACACGGGGCTTGTGCTTCTGTGAATTGAAGTCCAAGAACATCTGGAGGGCCAAGGTTCGCCATCACGGTGCTAGAGCGTTTTTGTTTTGTTTATTCTCTGATATGGTGCAAGCAAGAGATCAGCCCACCTCCCCAGGCCTCTGGAGGGAACGGAGGGTCTTTCCCTTCTTGTCCTGGCGACCCACCCTGACCCTGGCGACTTTCAAAGCAGGCCCAAAGAAGCGGCCCTGGCGAGAGAAACTTTTACGCACTCGCCGCCCCCTGTTGCGCACCAGGCACAGGCCTAGCTAGCGCCCTGCCCGGATCCGCGCCAGACCCCGGCCGCCCTGGGAGTGCACTCGCAGGCGCCGCCGGAGGAGCTCCGAGCGGGCGGGTCCGGGAGGAGGCGCTGGGTGAGGCCCGAGCCACCTCTCCGCCCCCTTCCTCCCAGGCCCTCCTCGCCCGCGACTTCCTCCGGACAGAGTCCGTCGAAGGAGGCGCGGCGGAAGGAAAGGGAGGCGCGCAGGGGAAAAAGTTGTCCAAGAGTTTCTCCGGAGGCAGCTGGGAGGGAGGCGGGGAGTGCAGCGTTGTCAGCGTTGTTGTTGCTGTTGTTGTGGCCCAAGCCGCCCGGCCTGGCCCCTCCAGCATGGACGCCATCAAGTCCGCCGGGCGGGCCATCATCCGCAGCCCGAGTTTCGCCAAGCAGAGCTGGGGAGGCGGCAGGCACAAGAGTAAGTCCGCGGCTGGAGGGGGAGGGGGAGGAAGAGGGAGGCCGTTCCCTGCTTAGGTTGCTGCCCCCCCCCTGCCCTCGATCTCCCCCCAGATCGCTTTAAAAAGGACTTTTGGAGAGTTGTGGGGGGTGCTCCCCGAGGTCGGGCACGGGCTGCGCCCTGTGCGCTCTCGTCGGGGCGTTTGGCGAGGGGTTTGCTTTGGAGAGGGCGTGGGGGATCCAGGCAGAGAGTGGCAGGATCTATTCTGGACGATCCGAGGGGTCCCTTTGGGGCGCTGGAAGGGGACCGGGAGGCGCAGGATCGAAAGCGGGGAGAGGAGGCGTCAAAAGTTAGCGAACTTGGCTCGGGGCGCTCGGCCTGACAGCCAAGCCTTTGGTGGTAACAAAACATTTGCGTGGTGTCAAGTCCAGAGAGTAAACAAAGCAAAACAAAATGACAAGGGTGAGCTTTCGTGGATCTAGTCCACTTCGTCAGACAGAGGAGTGAGACTTCATGGCAACAGTTTAGACACATTTGTATAAATTTATCACAGAGTAAACAAAACGGAAAGACAAGATACGTTGTGGCACTCTAAAGACTAACTCGGGTCTCTCCCGAGTGAGGGAAGCGGGATAGAAATATTTTAAATAAATAAATAAAACTACTGTATTTAAATGTGAGCTCTCGTGGATCAAGTCCACTTCATCAGACGTAAGCGTGAGACTTCATGGCATCGATTTATACACATCTGTATACATTTATCAGACAGTAAACAAAACAAAAAGACAAAAAAAATCAACCATTGCAGCACTTTAAAGACTTACTGCTGTATTTTAATGTGAGCTTTTGTGGATCAAGCCCTGTACCTGATGTGTATAAATTGATGTCATGAAGTCTCACTCTTATGTCTGACAAAGTGGACTTGATCCGTGAAAGCTAACACTAAAATACAGCAGTGAGTCTTTAAAGTGCCACAATGATTTTTTGTCTTTTCATTTTGTTTACTTTCTGATATGCTTGAAACAGAGACTTAACACAGTTACAGTTTCAAAAATTTCAGCTAGATAAAGGAAACACAGAAGTGGGTTTTGCGTTCCCTTCTTCTGGGGGGTGTCCTGGGTCTGTGTGTGAATGAATATCCAGGCTTCTTTTCAAAGTGGTTAAATGTTGCCTAAATGTTTCATAAAGCACCCAAAGTTTAGCAAAGGTAATTTCAACCCCCACCCCCATGTTGTGCCTTCTCCCAGTAGATATCAAGAATGGGAAACGTGGGATGCTAATTCAGGCTGTGGTTCTATAATGAGCATTTGGGATTAAATCCCATTCATGATTTGCAGTTTTGGGATTGTCCTGACAAACCCACATTCTTCCAAAGTCTCAGTGAAATTGTCTCTGCTTGTTTGAAATACACTTCTATCCATCCAGAAAAAAAAGTGATTTCCCCTGTATGGAAAAGACTCCAAAGAATAAATCATAGTAGTATGTCTTTCTGCAGGTTAATTCTGCAACCAAGCTTCTAGTCTAGTACACTTTTGCTTTAAAAACTACACTTTCCCTAGTGCTCCTCCAATCCTCTGTTCTCTTCACTTCTTTCCCCTGTCTCAGATTGCAGACTATAAATTCCTTGGGGACAGAGGCCTATCGGATTGTACTGTATATACAAGAAATATGTCGGACAGCTTGAGATTTCTGTGAATGTTGCTGTTAAAATGAGTTCTCCAAAGTGAAGGGCACCAACTTTGGTGTTAACAGTAGAAACTTAATAATCCCTGGGCCATCATGTTCATGGGTACTGAGCAGGTTACTACACCAAAACTAAAAAAATAAATACCAGGCTTATACTTTTGGTGAATTTGAAGGATTTTTTTGGGCTAACTGCATAATGTAAAGGCTGGATTGAATTCATCCATGGTGTTTTTTTATACAAAGCGGTGGTGGTGAACCTATGGCATGTGTGCCATAGGGAGTACTCAGAGATCTCTCTGTGGACACACTCGCCGTCACCCCAGCATAGAGTTTACCCTGACCCTCTGCCCAGCAGCCCAATGGGAGTGTGTCCTCCCTACCCCCAGCAAAGAGTTTGCCCCACCCTTCTGCCGAGCAGCCCAATGGGGGCACTTCCTCCCTCCCCTCCAGCACTGAGTTTGCCCTGCCCCTCCTCAGTGCAGACGGCAGCCTGTTGAATTTGGGCACTCAGTCTTGAAAAGGTTTGCCATCACTGACCTATGCTTAACAATCTATGTTTGTACAGAAGTTCCCATATTGTAAAGGAATGATGAGGCCTTTAATTATCTCCTTTCAGAGAGAATGAAAGACTGAGTAAGGGTTGTACCCTTGATGGGCTGAGGAACAGAATCATAATAATTATAAATATCCACCTCAGTACAGTATGCGTTATTTATAACTTTGGCCCTGTGGCTTTCAGGTCTAACTGGGAAAAAATATTTTTCTCATATATATAATTGCAAATGGGGGGGGGATCAAACTGAATATTCCAGAATGTATAGGAAGATGGTGGTCTGTTGCTAATTTTGTATTATTAGTTGTGACTATTATTGATGTGTATGGAAATTATTTTCTTTCACCATGTGCCCATTTGTAGGCCTCATGTTAAACAAGCACTGTATTGGCACACTCTAAGTATATTGGACTACAGATTCCCATTGGCATTATTAATAAGATTAATTAATAATTAATAGAGCAACCAGAAGGGTGTGGAGTTTGGGAAGGGTAGGATAAAATATTTTCCCCTTAATAATGATCATGAGGGATATGGTACTGTATTTGGTTTTTTAAAAAACTCATATTTCCAGAATGCTGCCAGAATTCCCAGGCATAAATTCTGGGAGTTCTAGCATAGAGACCCACATCAACTGACACCTACATTTCGCTTACCTGGACCAAGCCCTGCCTTGAAGACTTCCGAGGCCTGTATTTCCTATTATCATATGAAAGAGAAAGATGATGTGGGAGTAGTCATCTTGCTGTTCTTGTGCTATAAAAGGGTATCTCCCAAAGAACTACCACTTCCAGAAAACACTGCAGTAACCTCTTCTTTCGTACATTAACAGAAGGAAATATAAACCTCAGAAGCTGTTATGATCATACCTGCTTTTAAACTGATAACTGGGGGAAAGCCGACAGGAGCTGGGCAGCATCCGGTTCGGAAAAGTGTGTACTTGAGTAGTGAGGAGGATGCAAAATTTACTGAGCAGAGCGAGGAGCTAGTCACTAGCATTCTAGCAGAAGGATGCAAGAGGCAGTCTAACAATGCAACTGGACACAAAAGACTGTGTCAGAAAAGCATATATAAATGCTTGTATACAAATGCCAGAAGCCTCCGGAACAAAATAGGGGAGCTGGAATACTTAGCAATAGATAAGAATATTGACATTATTGGTATCACTGAAACCTGGTGGACGGATGATAACCAATGGGATACAGTTATCCCAGGCTACAAACTGTACAGGAAGGATAGGAAGGGGCAAACGGGAGGTGGTGTAGCCTTGTATGTCAAAGAAGTGATAAAATCGTATGAATTGGAATATCTAGGTGATTTGGAGTCACCATTAGAAGCTCTGTGGGTAAGAGTACCAGGCCACAAGGATGGTCTAACAGTAGGCATATACTATCGGCCTCCGACCCAAACTCTTGAGGGAGACTGGCAGTTGGAGAATGTTGTAAAGGAGGCATCCAAGAAGGGAAGCCTGGTTATAATGGGGGACTTCAATTACCCTCACATAGACTGGGTGAACTATTGTTCAGCACATGATAAAGAGATAAAGTTCCTAGATATGCTAAATGATTGTTCCCTGGGACAGATGGTTGAAGACCCAACTAGAGGTACAAGAATCCTTGACTTGATCCTGAGTAATACTCAGGATCTGGTGCAAGATGTTAATGTGACTGATCCAATAGGGAACAGTGACCACAACTCAATTATGTTTAACTTGATCATAGATCGCAAGTCACTGATAAAATCTAACACAGAGACCTTAAATTTTCAAAAAGGAAATTTCCCAAAGTTGAGGAAACTAGTAAAAAAGAAGCTGAAAGGGAAAATTGAGAGAGTCCAAACACTCCAAGAGGCATGGAGGCTGTTTACAAAAACAATAACAGAGGCTCAATTGGAATGCATACCCAAAAGGAAAAAGGGCACTGCCAGGTCCAAGAGGACTCCAATGTGGCTTACAGGAGCTGTTCGGGAAGTGATCAAGAGCAAGAGAAGCTCATTTAGAAGATGGAAGGCTTGTCCGAATGAGGACAGCAGGCAAAAACATAAATTCTGGCAGAACAAATGCAAGGCAACAATCAGGAAAGCAAAGCAAGACTTTGAGGAGCGTATAGCTAAAAATACTCAGAGAAATAACAAAGACTTCTTTAAGTACATTAGAAGTAAGAACCCAACTAGGAAGGCCATTGAACCATTAGATGACAATGGAAGGCAAGGGGTTATTAAAGAGGAAACAGAGATTGCAGAGAGACTCAATGAATTCTTTGCTACAGTATTCACTGAAGAAGACAGAGGCCACATGCCCAAAACAGAGCCTATCTTCGTAGGGAGGGAAACCGAAGAATTAAGCCAGATAGAAATAACCAGGGAGGAGGTCCTTGCATGTCTTGTTAAACTAAACACTAACAAATCACCAGGACCAGATGGCATCCATCCACGAGTTCTCAGGGAACTTAAAGATGAAATTGCTGATCTCCTAGCCAAAATATATAATCTTTCCCTCAATTCAGGCTTTGTGCCTGATGACTGGAAGGTAGCGAATGTAACACCAATTTTCAAAAAAGGATCCAGGGGTGATCCAGGGAATTACCGACCTGTCAGTTTGACATGTGTCCCAGGTAAAATGATGGAAACCATCCTAAAAGATAGAATTAATAGGCACATAGAAGAGAAGGCGCTGCTAAAGGAGAGCCAACATGGCTTTTGCAAGGGCAAATCATGCCTCACTAATCTGTTGGAATTTTTTGAGAGTGTCAACAAGCATGTGGATAAGGGGGATCCAGTTGACATTGTTTATCTGGATTTTCAGAAGGCTTTTGACAAGGTCCCACACCAAAGGCTCTTGAATAAACTTACCAATCATGGAATAAAGGGACAGGTCTTGTCCTGGATCAGCAACTGGCTAAGGGACAGGAAACAGAGGGTAGCACTAAATGGACACTTCTCCAAGTGGAGGGAAGTAAAGAGTGGGGTCCCCCAAGGTTCAGTACTGGGACCCCTGCTTTTCAACCTCTTCATAAATGATCTAGAGGTAGGAGTAAAAAGCAAGGTAGCCAAATTTGCTGATGACACTAAATTATACAGGGTAGTGAAAACTGTGAGAGATTGTGAGGAGCTCCAGAGGGATCTCTCGACACTGGGGGAGTGGGCAAAACAGTGGCAAATGAGTTTCAACATTAGTAAGTGCAGAGTGATGCATGTTGGGGCAAAGAACCCCAATTACATTTATAAACTGATGGGGTCTGAACTCTCTGCGACAAACCAGGAAAGGGACCTTGGTGTCCTGGTGGACAACTCAATGAAGGTGTCAACCCAGTGTGCCTCAGCAGTGAAAAAAGCAAACTCAATGCTAGGGATCATTAGGAAGGGTATAGAAAATAAGTCAGCAAGTGTCATTTTGCCTCTTTATAAATCTATGGTGAGGCCCCACCTGGAATACTGTGTACAGTTCTGGTCGCCATACCTCCAGAAGGATATTATGGAGCTGGAAAAAGTGCAGAGGAGGGCAACCAGAATGATTAGGGGACTGGAACACCTTCCTTACCATCTGAGGCTGCAACGGTTGGGCCTCTTCACTCTTGAACGACGACGTCTAAGAGGTGACCTGATTGAAGTTTATAAAATCATGCACGGTGTGGACAAAGTAGATAAGTAAAAACTGTTTTCCCTATCACATAACACTAGAACTAGGGGACACTCCATGAAACTTTTGGGTACTAGTTCTCAAACAAATAAGAGAAAGTACTTTTTCACCCAGAGGATTACTGGTCTATGGAACTCCCTGCCAGAAGAAGTGGTGACAGCTGTCAGTCTTGACAGCTTTAAGAAAGGATTAGACAAGTTCATGGAGGACAAGAGTATCAATGGCTATAATTATGGATACTTAAGGACAACCTCCGGGTTGGAGAGATAGGCAGGATATCTCTCAATATCATTTCCAGGGAATCCTAAGCAGGCATCTGCTTAAGGAATACCCTGAAGGAAATGGTGAGCCACTGTGTGAGACAGAATGCTGGACTGGATGGGCTGTGGCCTGTTCCAGCAAGGCTGTTCTTATGTTCTTATGTTCTTATGTTAAGCGCAGCTCCGGAAAATACGGGAACTGCTCCGGCCCAGCTGCACATGCGCAGCAACAACTCCTGCGCATGTGCAGAACCCTTCTGCGCATATGCAGAACCCTTCTGCACAGAACCCATGTGCAGTAACTACTTTCCCCGCCGGTAAAATTACGGGATGGCGGCGGGAAATTGGAGGAACAAGCTCTGAAATACGGGAAATCCTAACCAATCTCGGATACTTGACAGGTATGGTTATGATATACCTTGGTACAGGTGAAGAAAATCGAAGGGTCTTTAGATATGGGTTCTTCTTTCCTGTCCTGATCAAACCCTGGACTGCCAAAATGAGGCCACTTTCTTGGGTTTGTCATTGACCAAACTGAAGTCCTCATCGGTGCATGTTTCTGGCAGTAATCTGCAGACCAGTAAATGAACCAGATTCTGTACCTCTCCACATTCACATAGTGTGTTGTTGTCCGCCAGTAGCCCCCACTTGAGCATGTTGGTGTTACATTTAGAGTTTATGACCCTCAGCCTATTCAGGGTCCTCCAGGTGATGTAGAGGAGGTAGAGTTCCTCAGCCAAATCCTCCTTTAATGATATTCCTTGCCCAGTGAGCTCCTTCCTCCATCTTCTAATTTGGTATCGCTCTTGTGTCCCTTCAAGAATGTTTGTACTTGCCATAAAGCTCTTCCTGGATCTGAGCCTAGATATGGATCTGTGCTCTGGAACTCAGTGAATTTTGCCTGGGGAATTTTTGGAGACTCCTGGGAGATGGAACCCAATAAAAGAAAAGAATGATACATCCCTGAAGATCATTTAAAGTTTGTTAGCGATGGAGCTGCGGAATGTTTTCCCCCCATTTGTTGATGTTCTCCCACCATACCTGTAGAACCTGGAAGAAGAAACATTTTAAAAATGTAGATGCATTATAGTTAAGACTATTTGTATTTTTCATTTAATATATAATATTTGAGTTGCGTCTCTTATTTCTGTATATTTTTTGATAATCAATAAAAACATTTTTTTTAAAAATAAAATGGTGACTCAGGGAATCTCCTTGCCCCATTCCTGTTGGAAATGATTGTTTTAGTTTGAGTGAGTGAAAGAGCTATTTGGTTTCTAGAAGCAATACAGACATGAGAAATGATTGAGAGATACATTTGGTACTGTTGAATTGATGGCTTGTTTTTCTAAAACTATGTTCACACCACGTGCTCTGACTGAAGAATATGTTGAATACTATCATGAATGTATGTTACTTTAATTATATTGTTCAGGAATTCCAGGCCAAATTGTTAGTTCTCCTGTTTTCTTTCTTTGTGCAGTATAAGGGTTAAGACGCTGGGCTGTGGCTGGGGAAATCTAGGGTGTAAATCTCTATTCTGATGTACAGATCAATGGGCGATACTGACTGAGTCATTCTCCCTAACCTGACTCTTCAACACAGGTATGGGAAAACATGAGGCCCACAAGATATTCCTGGATTACAATTCCTTTTCTTTTCTCATGCTTAGGCGTGGCGGTGAATAGTATGCAAGACATCACTTAATAATACAGTATAAGAATTAACCATTTTATGATAGATAAGAGGGTAAGTTTGCAATTACAAATATATGACTGGGTTGCCTATAATTACGTCATTCATCCTGTGTGATTGTATTTAATGAAGCCATTTTCTGAAAAGCAAACTTACAGTATTTGTATTTCCTACTCTAACTATGGCTTGCCACGCTGTCTGTCTGCTTTCTTATCTTAATCTACTTTCCCTTTTCAGTTTTGCTGTACCTCCTTGTAATTCCTAACTCTTTAAAGAGGTGCAAAAATGAAGGGAAGGATCATATATGTTTAGAATAGTCCTGTCTTTAGAACCAGCCCTGCTATTAGACAGAAGGAAGCAGTTGTCTCAGGTGGCAGGATGCCAAAGCAGTGAGCTGTTTTGCTTCTAAGGCAGTGATGGCAAACCTTTTTGAGACTGAGTGTCCAAACTCAACAGGCTGCCGTCCACACCTCAGAGAGGAGGGGTGAATGTGCTGGAAGGAAGGGAGGAAGTGCTCCCATTGGGCTGCTGGGCAGAGGGGTGGGGCAAACTCTGTGCTGGAGTGACAGCGAGAGTGCCCACAGAGTGCCCCCTCTGGCACGCGTGCCATAAGTTCGCCACCACTGTTCTAAGGTCCTGTTTCCTTCTCCTCTACTGCTGCATTGCCTCTTTCTCTGCTTACCTTGTTGCTATTTCACTTGCTTACAATGCACATAGTGACAGGATGCCTCAAACCTACACTAGTTGAGAAAATCTACCCTCTTGCTGGCATCGTTCCGCCTAAGATGACAGAAGTAACAGTGGACACTAAGCAAGAGAGTGACACTCAACATCCTCTGAATGGGTATGAACCTCAAGTCCACTGACTCAGATCCAGGAAGAGCTTTATGGCACCAACAAACATTCTTGAGGGTACACAAGAGCCAAACCAAATTAGAAGATGGAGGTAGGAGCTCACTGGACCAGGAATAACATTAAAGGAGGATATGGCTGAGGAACTCAACCTCCCCTACGTCACTTGGAAGCCCCTGAATAGGCAGAGGTTCAGAGTCACTAAATGTTTGACCAAGTGCTCTAGTGGAGGCTCCTGGTGGACAACAGCACACTGTGAATGTGGAGAGATACAGAATCCAGTTCATTTGTTGCTCTGCTGGTTACTACTGGAAACGTGTACCAATGAGGGTGTAAGTTTGGCCAAAGACAAAGCCAAGAAGGTAGCATTATATTGATAGTTAAAGAAGAACTTGCTCAGCTATCCTCTCCCTTCCTTGCACAATTCTTAATAGCTTCTGCTGCTGTTTGCTCACTTGCTGGATGTCCGGCTGCGTAGAAAACTAGCAATTGCACAAAACAGGCATTGATGTCCTCTAGAGCAGCAGGTCCAAGTAGGCACTCCATTAAGTCAATTCAAATGAAAATGGAGGATATGGGGAGAGCCTGAGGAAGAAGAGGGGACGATGACAGTAGGACAGGTCAACAGACAGGCTTTGTCCACATGTATGTAAGTACTGTTCCTCCACAGGTAGGTTTTGTCTGCTGCCCTATGTGGCTGAATCTGAGAGATGGGGAGGCCTAACTCAGGCCCTGATCCACCTAGACCAGTGATGGTGAACCTTGGCACTCCAGGTGTTCTCGGACTTCAGTTCCCAGAAGCCCAAGTCTCTGTGAATCCACACGAATGGAGTGCCAAGGTTCGCCATCATGGACCTAGACACACCATAATTGGAGAGTGTATTCTGCTGACTCTCCTCTCCAAATCTGGTGAAATTTAGGGCAAGGGTGCCGTCACTCATTGAAATGTCCCCAAACCAACTGGTGGTAACCTAAGACTTTTGCACAATACTGTACTACATATCTGAGTTTCTCAAACCCCTGATCTGTCATCATGAAATTAGGTCCCAATTTAGGCATTGGCAATTTGGCTGGCAAAGGGAAGTTTCCTGCTCTGCAACAGTCTCTCCTTTCCTCTGAAAACAATACGTTGACCTGGACACCCTCGTGAATTTGTTGAGCTTTTGCTTTCTGAGGGTGATTTGCTTTTTTCGGGAAGATCCTTTCCTTTTCCATCCTTTCTTCTCTCCAACCTTTTTTATTGGTCTGTATGTGTGTTTAGATTTAACCACCAACCTTCCTGCATGAAAAGGTGAGAATTGAGTGAAAATTACTCAGCGGCCTGTGTATATTGAGTGGCCTCATTACCCCTTGAGCATGGGTGTCAACACCATAGGATTGGTTAATTTAAGCACACATGCTTCGATCTAATGGCCTTGGGGCTCAAGAGCATGTGATGTTGAGCTGCCCTTGATGACAGCTAAAGTGAATATTCCTAACCCCTTGATGGTATGAAAAATCCCTGGTGTTATTGACTATTCTCTACAAGGACAAAGTGGTTGTGATGCCCCTGAGATAAAAAAAAATCTCACTGTCCTGGGACCTGCAACAAACCAGGATACAGCTACACTAGTAACTCAAAGAATCGGAAGAGATCAGGGTTTTAAAAGGTTACTTTGGGGAGTCTGTGATTCATAGAATGTCCCAGCCAGGATAGGGAGAGTTTTCTGAGCTATGGAAAAAACCTTGAAAGAGCAGATGTCATCTAATCCACCTCCTGCTCAGTGACGTCAAAGTCAGCATCACCAGGGCAGTCTGCTCTACTATCAGCCCACTTTCTGAGAGGCAAGATAGTGAACCTATTAGACTGTTGTACAGAAATTTGGGAAGTCTAGGTAGCTCAGTGGTTTAGGTATCTAGCTGTAGAGCCAGAGGTTGGGAGGTTGATTCCTTACTGTGTCTCCTTGATAGATGCTGGACTTGATGACCCGTAGGGTCACTTTCAATCCTGTAGTTCTAAAATGATGATGATAATGATGATGATAAGTATTCGTAAAAGCAGGGTCAGGAGACCATGTAATCTGCCTTGAGTTCACAAGGAGAGAGGTAAGATGCAGAGGTGATTAATAATAAATAAAATAATAAATAAATAACCAGTGGAAAGCTTAATAAATAATTAACCAGTGGAATATTTTGCCTCATTTGCTTTACTGTACTTTGCAACTGCTGTTTCTGGTCTAGCCCCTTGAGCAAACAGATTGTGTTTCCTTCACTACTACTACTACTACTACTACTACTACTACTACTACTACTACTACTACTACTTATTATTATTATTATTATTATTATTATTATTATTATTATTATTATTATTATTATTATTATTATTATAAGTTGCAAAATAATCACCAAAACAAAAGTTAAAACACCACAGTGGCACCTCATACAACAATTTTAATTCATTCCATGGGGCTCGTTGTATGAAACAATTGCTATACAATACATGCATCGTATAGCGATTTTTCCCATTGAAAAATTGTTGTACGACTTTTTCCATAGGGACACCATTTCCCCCAAAAAAGCTAATTGTTATGCGATTTTGTTGTTATACAGGGCGATTGTTGTATGAGATTCCACTGTAGTAGTAGTAGTAGTAGTAGTAGTAGTAGTAGTAGTAGTAGTAGTAGTAGTAGTAGTAGTAGTAGTAACAGACTGATGGTGATCCAATATTCCCTTGAATGTTTCGAGTGTTGAACGCTCACCACCTCTTGAGGCATTTGGTTTCACTGTTGTACTGGTCTAACCATTAAGACATTTTTTGTTGATATTAGTTTCAGTCTGTTATTACACATCCTGCCCTCAGGAATGACCGAGAACAGATTCCGCTCCTCTTCTTTATGACCATCTTTCAGATATGTGAAGAGTGCTGTCATATCCCCTTAGTCAGGGACTGTGGTGGCTTAGTGCCATGATGGCGAATCTTGGCACTCCAGATGTTCTTGGACTTCAATTCCCAGAAGCCCAAGCCCCCATGAATCCTCACAAAGGGGTTTACTGTGATTCATCTGGCCCGCACCGCCCTTGTTGCCATCACGGGCTTAGTGGCTAAGGTGCTGAACTTGATGAGTGGAAGGTCGGCAGGTTGAAACCCCGTCATGCAGTATGCTCAGAGAGGTTGATGCTTGACTACTCATACTATCTGGGGGAAGGCATGCGGTGGCTTAGTGGTTAAGATGTTGAACTTGATGGCTGGAATGTTAGCAGGTCAATATTTCGAGACCTGAGTACTACACAACGGAGTGAGCTCCCATCTCTGTCCTAGCTCCTACCAACCTAGCAGTTGGAAAGCAAGAAATTGCAAGATTATAAATAGGTACATTTAAGTGGGAAGGTAAACAGTGTTCTATGCACTCTAGTCTAGTCATGGCTGCCACAAGTCTATAGAAACGTCTACAGGTGCAGACAGCACTGGCTCTTTGGCTATAAACAGAGATGAGCACTGAACCCTAGAGTCGGATACTACTGGCTTTCGAGCAAGGACAACCTAAATAAATTTGGGCAAAAGAAACAGAGATGAGGGTGGTTGTTGTTATACTTCACTTACCTAGATTTACAAATGTCTTCATATTCAGTGTGAGGAAAAGACTTTTGAAAGTTTATTTTTAAATGTTAAAGTTGAAAAAAGTAAAACTGGCAGTTTTACATCTTTACTGCAGGTTTATTTTAAGGATGCTCAGTAAATTCTGGCCTGAATTTTGTGCTAATTTCAAAAAACTCTGTGTTAATAACACTTCCAGCTAAATAGTTACTGGCATGTTTGGAGAAATGCTTCCCTTCCCCTTCACGTAAGCCTTGTGGGATTTTCCATAACATGGATCATGGCCTAAAGCAGGGGTTCCCAACCTTTTCAAGCCGGGGGCTGGGTCAAGCTCTCTCAGTCAGTTTTGAGGGCTGGACGGCCATTTTGCCCTGCCTGCACAATGGGGGCTGCCATTTTGTCCCAACAGTTTCAAAGGAGGAGCCATTTTGTTTCTTCAATGCTCTTGGAGGGGTGGGGGTGGGGGCAAATGAAATTTGGGAACCCCTGACCTAAAGTTAAGATGTGCTACTTTGGAAGGCATAAGAACAAGGTTTCTTAGAGATATTGGCTACTCCTGAAATATTTTTCTTGTTTTTGTATTCTTTTATTTTAAAACATGGTTCCGTTCTTTCTTGCTTTTAGCCACGAGGCAACTAAAAGTAACGTGTCGGTTGGAAACTTGTGGTAGAGCTTGTTCAAAATGGTGTGTTTAGGATTTTTTTTTAAAGGAAAGGTTTATGACTATGGTTTTGAAACAAAGCCTGCAATAAGAACCCAGTTTTGTGATGCAGTTGTTGTAGGGATCTTTTTCTTGCTTATCAAATTTTTGCAAAGTGGTTGAGCAAACAATAATTTCACCCAAATAGCAGACCACCTGTGTTTAATCTTTTTTCCAGAATTCATAATCTGAAGAAAGTCTTTGATCAGTGTTGACCTGCTGTACAAGGCAATCACTTCACCTTGGCCAATGGTAGGGCTGGTCCTACCATGCCAAACCTGTTCTATATGCATTGAGAAAAGGGGAGTGAAGCAGTGCTGAAAGTTTGAAAAATTGAAAAGAAAACTCAAGGCTGCCAAAAGAAAGATTTTGAGATAAAAAGCTTGTCTTATTTCTCCTTCTCCACACTGAAAGTGAGGTTTAAGGGCTCTAACAAATAAACATCTGGAGATCTTTCTTAAAGGTCAGCGTACAAATAGCCAGCGATATAACAAGCTTGTTAAATTTTACTCCATGTGCATCTTGATTCGTATAGCACAGGTGGCACAGGCAGGATGAATTGCTTCGGGGGTCGGATCTGGCCCATGGGCCATATTTTGGGCAACCCTTGTTTAAGCAGAAAAAAATGGCAGCTTAAAATCTATCTCATCCTGTTGCAAAACAGATTGCAAGGTGCGTTTTACTTCCGCTTGTGGTGGGAGGAACCACATGACTGGCCCATGGCCCAAAAAGTTTGGGCACCTCTGGTTTATAGATTAATAAACACAACAGAGTTGGAAGCCGTGGGTGGTTGTGTTCAATTCTTGTGGAATGGTTTGGCCTATGGAGAGGCAGCAGCTGTTGAGGAGGGATATTTTCCAATTTCCTTTCTTGAGGCTTCCTGGAGCAAAGAAAGAAGAGCCTTTAGTCTTGCAGAGAGTAAATGGCAGAGCTCTCTCAGGAGACGGAGAGCCATTTTGTACAGTACATTAATTGCATTGCTTGGAGGAGTGTTGATGCCTTGGCCACACAGCGGAGATGCTCATTCCCATTAAAGCAACATTTGAGAGTAGCTGATGTTAGTAGGTTGTGTGTAGCTTTGTGGTTCAGAGAGGTGGGTGAAATCCTGCCCAATCTCTATTCAAACACAATTTGAATGGGATTTCCTACAGTCACTGTGTTTGTTCTGGAAGTTGAACTGGTACAGGCCTTTTGGATGTAGATCAGGGGTCTCAAACCTTTCGGGCCACTGGCTGGTCATGTGGTTCCTCCCATTGGAAGCAGAAGTAAAATGTGCCTGCACATGCACATTTTACTTCTGCTTCCCGGAACAGCAAGGGTGACACAGGCCGATGACTTGGCGGCGTGGGCCGGATCCAGCCTGTGGGCTGTAGTTTGGCCACCCCTGATGTAGATCATTTCTGAATAAAGGTGGGCGTGAATGGACATTACCTCTCAACATAGTAAACAAAATGGAATTTGCACTTTCCTCAATTATTGACAAATTTAACCTTCGGTATTTATAAATCAGTGTCCAGAATCCTATTCCATAGCTCTGCTGGCACAGGCAAATGATGCTAACAGCAATGTCACATTGTCACTCACTAAAGAGTTCCTTCTTTGATTTGGGGTTGTGCAGAATTTATCCACACAGGAACTCTTGAATGAAGAGCACTCTGTGGTGACATCATTCCTCTTGCACAGGCAGAGCTATACAACAGGATGTGGTCCAGTTTATCAATAGTATCTGACCCTGCACAAATTGACCAAAAATAGGTTTTCTGAAATAGGTTTGCCAGAGATGCAGAAAAATCCAGTGCTGGTTGTCTTAATCTCCTTTGGGCGTGGTGAAAAATTAAAAGATCAAAAACAAAACAAAACCTGGTAATAATTGATAATCTTACAGGCTACAGTTTGCCAAGAATTCTAAAGATTGTGTCATGCATTGAAGATGGTAGAGAAGTTTGACACACAAGTGATTCCTCATTACTTATAATCCTAAAACAGTTTCAACTTCTGGTGCAGTAAAAACGCAACACTTCCAGACCTGGTTGGCTATCGAAGATATGAGGAGGGTAAGAAAGACATGAATAAAGGGCCCTCATGTTGTTTAAGCATATATATTTCAAAAGAGAATTAAATTTTCAATAGAATAATTGGCTTATTGAAAGAGGTACTTTGTTTATCACTTTTCAGATTGGAAGAATTAGCAAAAACCACTTTCCTTTAATTTATTTCGTCCGATTAAGAGACAATATATAGGTTCTCTCTATATATAGGTTCTCTATATTTTCTTCTCTATAAAGATGTTTTCAAAATGGAGTGTAAGTCTTCCTACTTTCTTCCATTTTAATGTGTACATTCCTGAAATTGTTAGGCTACGGCTTTCCTGAAGCTTTGAAATATGTGAACGGAATAGATATTATCATGGTCCTGCTGAATCTGTAACATCGAAGAACACGTACAATAAAGTACAAAAGGAAGTCAGCTAAAAGAAATAATCAGCTATCTCCTTAGCTTAGCACTTTTTTACAAGCTGAGAGGTTTTCTTACAGCTGGAACTGAGGGAGTCATTCTAATGTATTTCAGCCCAGCCTACCCCCAATTTCCTGTGTTGGTTTACTAAATTAATGGCTGTGTTGTATAACCTCCTGCCGCTAAATATGCAAATGGACCAAAGTTCTCTTGTGTCATCCAGTGACCAGCCTGCTTGATTTCCTAGCTGTCAGTTGGGACTGTGGTGGCTCAGTAGTTAAGAAGCTCACCTTGTTAGCTGGAAGGTCGGCAAGTCAGCTGTTTAAGACCGGAGTACTGCATGACAGAATGAGCACCCATCTCTGTCCCAGCTCCTGCCAACTTAGCAGTTTGAAAACAAGAAATTGCAAGTAGATAAATAGGGACAACTTCAGTGGGGGGGGGGGAATCTTGGGGACATGAAAGGAGCCTCAATCGGTGTCCCCTGAGCAGAGTTCCTCCAGCAAAAATCTGTTCAACCAAGAAAGCACCTTTGTGTGCTTCTGACATGATTTTAAAAAGAAGAAGAAGTTGGGAAGGAGCTTATGGCCAGCTCAGAAATGCAGTGGGAAGCTGGATGAGAATGGTAGCCATTTGGACTTTCTTTACCAGCCTACACATTCAGTTGCTACTTGGGGAAAGATTGATCAGATGCCAATCTTGTGGGGTGCATGTCAAGTCGTATCTGATTTGTGGTGACCCCAGTGGATATGTGAGATATCTAAGGAGTGGATTTACCACTGCCACCCCACCCCCTGTCAGTTCCCATGTCTTGAGAAGGAGTTTGAACCCAATCCTGAGACCTGGTCGATCAATCTGTTGCCAGAAATGAGCAAATTGCAGCTTGTGTGGTTGTTGGTACCAAAAGTAATTTGTGCACCAAAGGCAGGATAGAGAGAAAGGCTTTATTGTATGTATGTGCACAGGCTCTTCACCTTTCAGCAAATAGCTAAAGATACAAAATTCTTTTTATAAAGAAGGATGAGACAGTCATCAGACAATCCAATACACAAAATTCATAACTAGGCTCCCTTATCTTATACCATAACAACTTTTGCATAAGAATATAAGAACAGCCTTGCTGGAACAGGCCATAGCCCATCCAGTACAGCATTCTGTCTCACACAGTGGCTCACCATTTGCGTCAGGGTATTCCCAAGCAGATGCCTTCACCTGTTTAGGATTCCCTGGAAATGGCATTGAGAGATATCCTGCCTATCTCTCCAACCCAGAGGTTGTCCTTAGGTATCCATAATTATACCAATTAATACCTTTCTTCTCCATGAACTTGTCTAATCCTTTCTTAAAGCTGTCAAGACTGACAGCTGTCACCACTTCTTCTGGCAGGGAGTTCCATAGACCAGTGATCCTCTGGGTGAAAAAGTACTTTCTCTTATTTGTTTGAGAACTAGTACCCAAAGGTTTCATGGAGTGCCCCCTAGTTCTAGTGTTGTGCGATAGGGAAAACAGTATTTCCTTATCTACTTTGTCCACACCGTGCATGATTTTATAAACTTCAATCAGGTAATCTCTTAGACGCCGTCATTCAAGAGTGAAGAGGCCCAACCGTTGCAGCCTCAGATGGTAAGGAAGGTGTTCCAGTCCCCTAATCATTCTGGTTGCCCTCCTCTGCACTTTTTCCAGCTCCATAATATCCTTCTGGAGGTATGGCAACCAGAACTGTACACAGTATTCCAGATGGGGCCTCATCATAGATTTATAAAGAGGCAAAATGACACTTGCTAACTTATTTTCTAGGGTACTGCAGTGGCTCAAGTCGCTAAGACGCTGACTGGGAAGCGGAAGGTCAGCAGTTCGATTCCCGAGTACTGCAGGACGGAAATGAGCTTCCGTCTTCATCCCAGCTCCTGCCAACCTAGCAGTTTGAAAGCAAGAAATTGCAAGTAGATAAATAGGGACCACTTCGGTGGGAAGGTAACAGCGTTCCGTGCGCTCCGGTGTCTAGTCATGCCTGCCACATGACCATGGAAATGTCTGCAGAAGCAGACAGCGCTGGCTCTTCGGCTTAGAAACAGAGATGAGCACTGCACCCTAGAGTCGGATACGACTGGCTTTCGAGCAAGGGAAACCTTTATCTTTTAACTTATTTTCTATACCCTTCCTGTAGGAATGGCTTAGCCTTCACTCCCAAAGTATTCCTGGATCACCCCAAGAATTGCCCCTATCCCATAAGCCACCAATCCCTGACAGGAGAAAGGCCAGGTCGCACGGGCCACATGACCTGGGAATTGTGCCCAAAGGCATGAGACCAAACCTCCAGACATCTCCTGGACCCCACTGATAAGGGCATCCCTAGTGCAAGCCCCTTATCAAGATCCACAGGGCTGCTTCCCTAGTCACGAACTTCCTGCCTATCTCTCCCACCAGATCATCTCCGTCACCTCACTCCTTGACCCTTTGTCGACCCCCTGCTTTCGGCTTGCCCTCTGACACGTAGGATCCCTAATCTATGACCAACATACGTGTAGCCTATTGTTCCATCCTTTTTCCTTTAGCCTGTAACACGTGCGGTCTCGTGATCCAAGGTATGATAAGCTGTCAATAAAAGAGACCATCCAGTTCCCCCCTGGGTGTTGCCTCACTTGCACCCTGATCCATGTGTGTGCATGTTATTTCATTCCTGCGAGCTGCCCCGATCTCTACACCTTCCTAATGATTCCTAGCATTGAGTTTGCTTTTTTTCACTGCTGGGTTGACACCTTCATTGAGCTGTCCACCAGGACACCAAGGTCTCTTTCTTGGTTTGTTGCAGAGAGTTCAGACCCCATCAGTTTATAAATGTAATTGTTTTTTTTTTTTTTGCCCCAACTTGCATCACTCTGCACTTACTAACGTTGAAGCTCATTTGCCACTGTTATGCCCACTCCCCCAGTGTCAAGAGATCCCTCTGGTGCTCCTTACAATCTCTCACAGTTTTTACTACCCTGAATAATTTAGTGTCGTCAGCAAATTTGGCTACCTTGCTATTGACTCCTACTTCTAGATCATTTATAAAGTGGTTGAAAAGCAGGGGTCCCAGTACTGAACCTTGGGGGATCCCACTCTTTACTTCCCTCCACCTAGAGAAGTGTCCATTTAGTGCTACCCTCTGTTTCCTGTCCCTTAGACAGTGAGAACAAATAGGTCAATATTAGAACAGATTAGCCCTGAGTGCTCCTTAGAAGAGCAAATAACAAAGCTGAAGCTGAAGTATTTTGGACATCAGATGAGAAGAGAGGATTCACTTGAGAAGGAATTGATGCTGGGGAAGGTGGAGGGCAAAAGAAGAAGGGGACGGCCAAAGATGAGATGGCTAGATGATATTGTAGACACAATGGGCACGGGGCTGTGCGGACTAAGGAGGATGGTGGAGGACGGGGTGCCTGAAGAGCAATGGTTCATGGGGTTGCAAAAAGTTGGAGTTGACCGTGCGACTGAACAACAACAACAATCCAGGACAAGACCTGTCCCTTTATTCCATGACTGGCAAGTTTATTCAAGAGCCTTTGGTGCGGGACCTTGTCAAAAGCCTTCTGAAAGTCCAGATAAACAATGTCAACTGGATCCCCCTTATCCACATGCTTGTTGACACTCTCAAAAAATTTCAACAGATTAGTGAGTCATGATTTGCCCTTGCAAAAGCCATGTTGGCTCTCCTTTAGCAGTGTCTTCTGTTCTATGTGCCTATTAATTCTATCTTTTAATATGGTTTCCATCACTTTACCTGGGACACATGTCAAACTGACCGGTCGGTAATTTCCTGGATCACCCCTGGATCCTTTTTTGAAAATTGGTGTTATATTCGCTACCTTCCAGTCATCAGGCACAAAGCCTGATTTGAGAGAAAGATTATATATTTTGGCTAGGAAATCAGCAATTGCATCTTTAAGTTCCCTGAGAACTCGTGGATGGATGCCATCTGGTCCTGGTGATTTGTTAGCATTTAGTTTAACAAGACATGCAAGGACCTCCTTCCTGGTTATTTCTATCTGGCTTAATTCTTCGGTTTCCCTCCTTATGTTTTGGGCATGTGGTCTCTGTCTTCTTCAGTGAATACTGAAGCAAAGAATTCATTGAGTCTTTCTGCAATCTCTGTTTCCTCTTTAATAGCCCCTTGCCTTCCATTGTCGTCTAATGGTCCAATGGCCTTCCTAGTTGGGTTCTTACTTCTAAAGTACTTAAAGAAGTCTTTGTTATTTCTCTGAGTGTTTTTAGCTATACGCTCCTCAAAGTCTTGCTTTGCTTTCCTGATTGTTGCCTTGCATTTGTTCTGCTAGAATTTATGTTTCTGCCTCCTGTCCTCATTCAGACAAGCCTTCCATCTTGGCTGGCGGGCCAAGTTTGGGGTGCAGGTGGAGGGGTGGCTTCCGTTGGGTTGTTAATATAAGGGAGGATGCCTGCCCCACAGTTTCTTCGGTTCCTGCACCCCTCTCTTTTTAGGGGTGGGTTCTTATTGCTGGTTTTTACCTGTTTTTATTTGTTTTTATCTGTTTTCACCCACTGTGTGAACCGCCCGGAGTCGGCTTTGGCTGAGTGGGCGGTATAGAAATGTAACAATAAATAAAAATAAATAAATAATAATAAAAATCTTCTAAATGAGCTTTTCTTGCTTTTGATCAGTTCCAGAACAGTTCCTGTAAGCCACATCGGAGTCCTTTTGGACCTGGCAGTGAAAGGGTTAATAAACGAATTCACATATTTTGCACTTCTTTCTAACAAAGATCCCGTACTGGCAACAATAGGTCTTCCTGGGATAAGGGGTTACTATCGGACATTTTATGAATTTTAGGTAAAGTGTAAAATATTGGTGCCAGTACGGGATCTTTGTTAGAAAGAAGTGCAAAATATGTGAATTTGTTTATGAACCAATTCACTAGGGAGACACCCTCCTTTGTTAGGGACTCCTCAGATTTCATCAATCAACTTGAGGGCATTCACATTCCCTCTGGTGCAGGGCTACTCACGTTAGATGTCCAAGCATTATATACTAATATTCCTCTGGACACAGTGAGACCTATTTTAGAAGCTACATTAGACAGAAGAACATCTTTAAGCCCTCCAACTCACTTTCTTTTGGACCTTGCAGATGTACTTGAGAACAATTTTTTTTAGATTTAAAGATGACTTCTTTCTCCAGGTCCAAGGAGTGGCCATGGGGTCCGCCCTAGCGTCAGCTGTAGCCAATCTTTACATGATAAGATTCGAAAAAACTTATGTTTTTGATAGCAGAGTTAACCCGTTTCACCAGCACATGCTCTCCTACAAACAGTTTATAGACGATCTTTTCTTTGTTTTTAATTCTGTAGACATCATCCCGGAGTTTATTAATTGAATAAATTCATTGGACAATAATCTGAAATTTTCTGGCCAATTTGATAAGACTGTTGTTCCCTTTTTGGATATTTCGGTGTATATCTCTGAGCATAGATTGTGTGTGCAGCTGTTCAGGAAGCCGACGGATTGAAATTCATATCTGAATTTCAGATCCTTCCACCCTAGTCACTTAAAGAGGTATATACCTTTTAGCCTTCTTGCTAGGGCTAAGAGGAACTCTGCGGATAACAAGGACTTTATTAAATCAGCAGCCACCATTAAAACCTTCTTGCAGGATAAGGAGTACCCCGAGAGTATTATTGATTTTCAATTTCAGAAAGTGTGTAGTACACCTAGAAGAGTTTCTGACCCAAAAAGCACGGGATAATTCTCCTATGATATATTGTTCCTTTGAGTACTCACCGTTGGCACTTTAAATCAAGAAGGTGATTAATAAATATTGGCATGTGATTGAAGATATCCCACGGCGCACACTGAGACCTCAAATTGGTTTTAAGAAAACTAAATCTATTGGTAATGCTATAGTTAACTCAGACCAACATACGAACGTTCCCTCCCCTATTATTCGGGGGCATTACCGCTGCGCTGGTTGCGCTGCCTGTCGTTTCGCTATCGAAACTAAGTCTATCAGGATACCTGGAAAAGAACGTGAACATAGGCTTACGGGATGTACTAATTGCAACTCTAGTAATGTCATTTATGCTATAATTTGCCCTTGTGGCAAATTTTACATTGGTTTAACTGGGCGCCCCCTCAAAGTTCGGGTGTTGGAACACCGGTCCCGTATCCGCAGCCATACATTATCTGCTCCTCTTGTATCGCATTATCTGGATAATAATCATACTGAAGATGATATTAAGTTTCTGGCACTAGAAAAATTATTCCCTAAAAAATATGAAATAATTGACATGAACATGCTCTATTGCGTAGAGAAGCTTGCTACATTCATCTTTTCAATTCTTTAATACCGCATGGTCTAAATGCTGACCAAGACCTAAGTTGCTTCTTATAAATGAGGACTGTAGCTTTTAGAATGTGCACTACTGATGTTAATTGCTACACCTGGACCATGTGCTTAGTGTATTTAAATCACTAGTTTAAGGTAACACACAACGTCGAGGCACACATGAAAAAACTAAGAGGCCATGACGCAGTAGAACCATGAATGAATTTATTATGAATTAATATTGAACATACATTTAAGAACTGATTGATAAAGATAAGCGTGTTTTCTGGACTGAGATAAGAAATGTAAATACATGTATATAATATTGTATATATTATCTGTTTAGTGTATATGTATTGATTGTTACTTTGTATTGTTATAGAAAACCCAGTTGAAGTATTCGAAAAGCTGTACACCGGATAGCTTTGGTTTTCTGCTAATTCATACTACCTGACTAAAGGAATTTTTGTATATTTCCACGACCTGAAGTAAAGGAATTTATTTAGACGGATTTCTGCTTGTGTATTGGTGATTACCCACCGTCTAGCCATTGTTTTCTTCATTTTAGATTTTATCAGTGACTTGTGGTCTATGATCAAGTTAAACATAATTTAGTCATGGTCACTTTCCCTATTGGATCAGTCACATTAATATCTTGCACCAGTCAAGAATTCTTGTACCTCTAGTTGGGTCTTCAACCATCTGTCCCAGGGAACAATCATTTAGCATATCTAGGAACTTTATCTCTTTATCATGTGCCGAAGTTCACCCAGTCTATGTGAGATAGATAGATAGATAAATCTTTATTGTCATTGTCCCCTTGCGGGAACAACAAAATTTCTCGGTTGCTATATATCAACTTGAATAAGGGATACCCCTTAATTTAAAACAGCTACAGAAACACCAATTATGATAGTACCATACAGTACAATTTTAAATTTTTAAAATTTAAAATAAAATAAGATAAGATGACTTCAGAGTCCAGAATTTCCATTTAAGGCCAAAATTGCTCTGGAGAAGAAGCTGTTCTTGAGATGGATCGTATTTATCTTCATTGTTCTATATCTCTGTCCTGATGGCAGAAGCTCAAAGAAGCAGTGCCCAGGATGCGATGGGCCTCCTACTATATCTAATGCTTTTCTGCGGCACCTGATGGTGTAAATTTGTTCTAAAGTGGAGGATGGACAGCCGATGATACTCTGCTGTTTTAATAATTCTGCGCAACATTATTCTATCCCGATGAATACTACTCCCATACCACACACATAAACCATAAGTGAGCACGCTCTCAATAGTGCAGCGATAGAAGGCAAGCAGCAGCTTTTGCGGAAGATGGTTTTTCCTTAGAGTTCTCAAAAAATACAGTCTCTGCTGTGCTTTATTCGCAAGCCCCCTTGTGTTGGCACTCCAGGACAGATCCTCCTGTATCTCAATGCCCAGAAATCTGAACGTCGCTACCCTCTCCATACAGGTTCCGTCAATCAAAAGTGGCTGGACATCAGTTCTCTGCCTCCTGAAATCCACCACAAGCTCCTTTGTTTTCTTTATGTTGAGGAGCAGATTATTGGTTCTACACCACTTTGTCAACCAAAGTGGTAATTGAAGTCCCCCATTATAACCAGGCTTCCCTTCTTGGATGCCTCCTTTATGACATTCTCCTACTGCCAGTCTCCCTCAGGAGTTTGGGTCGGAGGCCAATAGTATATGCCTACTGTTAGGCCATCCTTGTGGCTTGGTAGTCTTACCCACAGTTTCTAATGGTGACTCCAAAACACCAAGATATTTCAATTTGTATGATTTTATCACTTCTTTGACATACAAGGCTACACCACCTCCCGTTTGCCCCTTCCTATCCTTCCTGTACAGTTTGTAGCCTGGGATAACTGTATCCCATTGGCTATCATCCGTCCACCAGGTTTCAGTGTTGCCAATAATATCAATATTTTTATCTATTGCTAAGTATTCCAGCTCCCCTATTTTGTTCTGGAGGCTTCTGGCATTTGCATACAAGAATTTATATATGCTTTTCTGATACAGTCTTTTGAGTCCAGTTACATTGTTAGGCTGCCTCTTGCATCCTTCTGCTAGAGTGTTGGTGACTATCTCCTCGCTCTGCTTAGTAATTTTTGCATCCTCCTCTCTACTCAAGTACACACTTTCCCGAACCGGATGCTGCCCAGCTCCTGTCGGCTTTGCCCCAATTATCAGTTTAAAAGCTGCTCTGCAGCTTTTTGATGTTGAGTGCCAGCAATCTTGTCCCATCATGGTTCAAGTGCAACCCATCCCTCCTGAACAGATTTGGCTTGTCCCAAAATGTTTTCCAGTTCCTGACAAATCTGAAGACCTCCTCTCGACACCACCGCCTCAGCCACGCATTGAGGCTTCTGGGCTCTGCCTGCCTGGTAGGTCCTGCACGAGGAACAGACAGCACTTCTGAAAATGCTACCTTGGAAGTCCGGGACTTCAATCTTCTTCCTAACAACCTGAATTTAGCTTCCAGGACTAACTGCTTGGCCTTCCCAACATCATTGGTACCAACGTGTACCATGACCACTGGCTCCTTCCCAGTTCTCTCTAACAAGCTATCTAGATTTCTCATGATGTCTACAACTTTTGCACCTGACAGGCAAGTCACCATACGGTTATCATATGCATCACAAATCCATCTCTCTGTATTTCTAATTATTCAATCACCTAGTACAAAGAGCCTCTCACCTACAATCTGTTCATCTACATGCACCTCATCTTATGGGAGAGGACTTCAGTTTGTTCCTGTTGTTTATCTTCCTGTATCTCATCAAGTGTGATGAAGGAGAGATCCTCAGGTGGAACCAGTTGTTCCTCTGTGTGTTCCTCATCAGGTGTGATGAGGGAAAGAGCCTCAAATTGATTTCAGACTCTCAGAGTGATCCCTTGCCCTTCTATTTCTTTGAGTCACATTCCTCCATGCATCTACCTCCTGAGTTAGTGAAATGACTTCTTCCTCAGAACTGTGTCCTGTCTCTTCTTTGTCCAGGATAGTCTACTCCGCTCTGTCCAAGAACAGCTCAAGCTCCTTAATTTGCGGGCCTTCAGCTGCTGGACCTTCTCTTTTAGTAGTGCAACCAGCTTGCACTTGTTGCAGGTGTAGTTCTACATGTGCTTTGGCAAGATCACAAACATGGCACAAGTGTTGCAGGTAACTACAGCTGATACTTCACCTCAGAATCCATTTTAACAAGTACAGTATTCTGGGCCTCAAAAATTTACATGTTTACTACCTTTCTATCTAGTAGGAATATATTCTTCCTTTGTTTTTTGTTTGAAATCTTGTGCATCGTTAGGCGTGTGGGCCTCTAAAGCAGCTCTACTCCAAATGCAAGCATGCCCAAAACTTACCAGTACTCACTTCCTTTGTTTGGCTCTCCTCAGCAGCAGCTCTGCTTAAGAGCACATGCAGAATCAACAAGAAAAAAGAAAGAAAGTAAAAAGTAAAAACAACTCATTTATTTTACCAGTTTCCTGGCATGTACACAGAGACATTGGGGAGGGGGACAACTTTTTAGCCCTTAGTTCACTTAAAGTTCAAAATTGCTTTTCTTTGGCTACAGCTCTACTATATCTCACTGGGTTAACCTGTGTGATGCTTTAAAAAAGAGAGATAACTCCCACATCTACCTAATGCAGCCTGATGCAAACTACCTGCATTTATATTTAAAGATTGCTGGGCTTGGAAAGGGCAACCTTTACCTTTACCTATATTTAGAGATTGCTGGGATAGGAAATATTTTTTGAAATAAAATGGCCACCCCTTTGAAGCTGTTGGAACAAAAAGGCCACCCCCATTGAGCAGGCAGGGTAAAACGGCTGTCCTGCCCTCTAAGCTGACTGAGAGAGTGTGACCCGGTCCCCGACTTGAAAAGGTAGGAGACCCTTGGTCAAAAGAATCCTCTGGCTTGAGTTTACAAGAGCTGAGCAGAGCTGTTGAGGAGAGGACATTTTCGAAATCAATCATTCATAGGGTCACCATACATCAGAAATGTCTTGATTGTATATAACAGGGGTGCCCAAACCTTTTGGCCCATGGGCCTGTCACGTGGTTCAGGGGGCTGGCCACTATGGTGTGGGGGCCGGATACAGCCCCTGGGCCGTAGTTTGGGCACCTCTGGTATATAACAATGTGTAGCAACAAAATCAAGGCAACAAAGAGATTGAACAGGAATCCTTATTAAACTGCAGATGAAACCACTGCTGAAATACCATGGAGGTATAAAAAACAGGAGATAGCACTACAGGCTTCATGCTGTAAGTTTTTTGAAGCCAGTGGGCGTGGCCTGCTGCCATATTAGGTGGACCAAAACATTAGCAGACTACCGTTTATGATTGCTTCTTGTGTGGTAGATTCATCCCCTCTCCTGGGTCCCCTGGGTTGGGAGGGGTTGGGGGGACAAAAGGGGTCTGTCCCCCCAACCCTTCCAGAGCCAGGGAACCCGGCAGAGAGGGGATCCCCCCGCAGGACACCCCGTTATTAAAGAGAAGAAACCCAAGCGGCTTCTTCTCTTCAAAAACAGAGTGTTTGGGAGGGGGTGGAATCGATCACATCTCCCTGGTCTCCTGGATCCAGAACGGTTGGGGAGACAGACCCTTTTTGTCCCCCCAACCCTTCCAAACTCAGGGGACCAGGGAGAGGGGAACGAATCCACCCCCACCCCCCAACACTCCGTTGTTAAAGAGAAGAAATCGCTTGCTTGCTTGCTTCTCTTTAATAATGGAGTGTCCTGTGGGGGGATCCCCTCTCTGCTGGGACCCCTGGCTCTGGAAGGGTTGGGAGACAGACCCCTTTTGTCCCCCCAACCCAGGGGACCAGGGAGAGGGGATCGATTCCACCCCACCCACCCCAACACTCCGTTTTTAACTAGAAGAAACTGCTTGGTTTCTTCTCTTTAATTTGGGGTGTGTGTGGGGGGGTGTAATCCCCTCTCCGCCAGGTTCCCTGGGTTCAGGAGGGTTGGGGAGACAGACCCCTTTTGTCCCCCCAAACCTCTCAACCCCAGGGGACCAGGGATAGGGGATCGATTCCACACATACCCCAACACTCCGTTTTTGAAGAGAAGAAACCGCTTGGTTTCTTCTCTTTTAAAACGGAGTGTTTGGGGCGTTGCGATCCCCCTCTCCGCTGGCTCCCCTGGGTCCAGAAGGTTGGTGGGACAGACACCTTTTGTCCCCCCCCCGAACCTCCCAACCCCAGGGGAGCCAGCGGAGAGGGGGATCGCAACCCCCCACCCACTGATATTAAAGGGGAAACCCCGATAGGGTTTTCCCTTTTAATATCAGGGGGTGGGGTGGATTCAATCCCCTCTCCTGGGTCTCGTAGGTCCGTGAGGGTTGGGGGTACAAAAGGGGTCTGTCCCTCCAACCCTTCTGGACCCAGGGGAGCCAGCGGAGAGGGGGATTGCAACCCCCCACCCACTGATATTAAAGGGGAAACCCTGATCTTCTTTCATGACTCCACACAATCAAAGCACTATAAGGCAATGTTTTGGGCCAACTAACATGGCGGACTGTCAGATTAGTCGGCTTCAAGTTTGTGATGTCAAGTCATCTGTTTTTTATACCTCCATGCGAAATACAGATGCTCTTGGCAGACTTTCAACTTGAAAGGACAATGATTGGAAAATAACTTTGTTTATGTGCTTAACGAGTGGTTTAAAATACCACTCATTAAGCATGTAAACAAACTTTGCTATAGGGAGAAGTCATGAGCTGCTTTGCTGTATTCCCCTCCCCCCACCCTAGAATTTCCCAATCTTGCACCATAATCAGTTTTTCAAAATGCTTTGGTGCAATATTCTCTATGGGTTATTAAAATGTTGCTTATTTAAGTATACTCAAAAATACGTATGTGTGTGCTCAGATATGCCTCTGTAGTGGCAAAGCCACATCTCAATGGTAAAGCATGTGTGATGCTTTTAGAGGCCCAAGTACAGTCCTTGGCATCTTTAAGGAGATTTGGAAAATCCCGTCTGAAGAACTGTTGGCTGTTAATATAGAGCAGAGGTTCTCAACCTATGGCCTGGAGGCCGGATCTGACCCATGCCGCCATTTCATGTGGGCCCCCCACCCCTCCAAGAGCATTTGAGAAACAAAATGGTTATCCCTTTGAAGCTGTTGGGACAAAATGACCACCCCCATCGTGCAGGCTGGGGAAAATGGTCATCTGAGAGCATACCGGTAATTTATTGTAGCTTATTTTTATTATAATTTTTTGGGGTAGTACTTTTAAAATGACCTGGTGCGAACCTGCTGATGCCCACCACTGTACCTATTTATCTACTTTCAATTTATTTATTTCAAATTGCTAGGTTGGCAGGAGCTGGGACAGATGAGGGGAGCTCACTCCATCATGCAGAACTTGGGTCTTGAACTGCTGACCTGCCGACCTTAGCATCTTAACCATTAAGCCATCATGTCCCCGCTAAAAACATACCCACACACTAATAAATAGTTGCTTTGGACAATAAATTCAATTGGGTGGGAAGATGGATGATTGTGATTCAATACAAGTTATTTTCCATGCAGCTCTTCTGGTGGCTTAGTGGTTAAGGCGCTGAGCTGGAGACTGGAAGGTTGGGTTTCGATACCCGAGAGCTGTACTTGGGGACATGAAAGGAGCATCATTCGGGTGTCCCCTGAGTGGAGTTTCTCCAGTAAAAATCCTTTCAACCCAGAGTAATCTCTGACACGAAAATGTATGAAGTTATTTTCCTGGAGAATTTGTGTTGCTCCCACAGTGATTGTGTGATGCTGCTTGTTCTGATTCCCACTTTACAGCAATGAGGACTATAGGGCAGGGGGACCCAGAGGGCTAGACTTGTCAAGAAGTACGCACTGAGGAGTTTGCGACAGTGGCAATATTTAAAACCTCCTGGCCCCTTGCCTCTCACTGGCTGTCAGGCTGCCGTAATCGAAGTATTGGTTGCCATATAGAGCTCCTGGCTCTGATGACTTGCTCGTCATTTCTCTGCACTCTGTATTTCCTGCCAGACTCAAAATTAATGAGCTTAGAAATAGTAGACATCAATTACTCTGCACCCCTTATTGGGCCGGGTCTTCTGCATTCATGTTTTGAATGGTGGGGTTGCATGGAGGAGAGATAATGGAGACCAGAGGTTAAGTGATTTTCACAGCCTGTGGAAATCATCAGGGCAAAGATGAAAAGAGTAGATTCTGACTTATGGCTCTTGCGTTTGTTGTTGTCTCACCCAGTGGGCTTCAGTGCTTGCCAAGTATTTTCAAAGTGTAGGGTTGGGGAGAAGGAAAGCATTGCTCATCTGTTTGCAGAAGTGTAAAGCAGGGGTTCTTAAATCTTTCCGTGCCATGGGCCAGACCACGTCTGCTAAGACAGCTAAGAGGGCCAGGCAGGTGGGTTCTCCCTGTCATAAACACTGCCATAAACCCTGGTGGGCGCGTTTGCACAGGCACGTTTATTGCTGTCATAAACATGCCCCCTTCCGCGGTCGTTGCTGCGGGCCAGATGATTAGCCACTATGGGCCGTAGGTTGCAAACCCCTGGTGTAAAAGGTCGCCTATTCAAACGCTCTATGTCTGTCCAGCTGGGAAGCCGTGTTTGCAACTTTGAGGTCTTGTTCAGATGTCAGGTTAAACCAGAGTTGTGGACCATAAGGGAGACCTTTACCTTTATGTTGTGTATTAAGGCAGAATTGCAAGTTGCTCAAGCAACGCCTTGCAAAGATAAAATGGCGGTTTCCCGTCGTCCAAATTAGGAGCTAAAGTTGGCGCATAATGTCCCTCTGGGCGTGCTCATTATGCTAATTAGAGTTCTGTGATTGGTTACAACTTTGGATCCTGTTCCTAATTGGTTAATACTTGTATATCCTGTTATGATTCGTTGGTTATGATTGTCCTGCGGGTTACTACATTGTAGCAAGGAGTCACTGCCGGGGAGACACTATATAAGCCCCACAGGTAAACAAGGGTGGGGCTGGGCCAGATCTATACTTCCCATTACTGCACAGGTTAGCCAGCGTCGGACTAAGCCTGGGTCTCCTCTATATGCTATCATGCCAAGGTGTAGCTTAGTCACTGCCTCTATGGTAGGAAACACGAGGGACAAACTACATAGGACTTGTGTAGCCATCTGATGTCCGGAGCGCCTTGTAAGTAACCTGAAAGACTGTTCGATAAACTCCTGCTGTTGTTCTGTTCATAGTTGCCTGGACTATTGCTTATAAGGGCCGGACACAACATCGGCGACGAAGCTGGGATTGGAGAGAATCGAGATGGCTGAACAAATCCCATTATGGATGCAACCATTTGACATGTGAAAGCTTTGACTATGGCCTTATTACGAAGTACAGCTGGCGAGCTACTTCACCGTAAGAAAACTTGACCTGTCTCTGTGGAAGGCAACCTTCTTGGCCCACTGTGGGTTGGAGACTCTCAACGTTGTCTCGAAGTTGTTGCTGCCTGACGTGCTGTAGCAAATCTCTCTGCCGCCATTGCTGCACACTCTGCGCAAACAGTTCCAATGCAAAGCAGCCCTCGAAAGTAAAGAACCGCCATGTTCAGCCATGACCACAGCCACTTCTTTGCTAACCTCTGGCCACATTCACCAAGGCCTCACAAGCACTCTACAGGGAGCATGGGTGCCAACGCTAATGCCAGGGTCTGTTGCGCCATGCCAAGGTTGCGGGAGATGACATCTCCACACCGAATGGCCCTTCAAGAGCGCACAGTGCCACCGGTGTGGAAAGATGGGCCACATCTCCAAGGTGTGTAAGCAACGCATTGAGGGTTCACCAAAACTACAGTTCTGCATCGCCAAAGTCTTCACAAGCCATGTGGTTGAAGACAAGAGACGAGACCTAAAGGACGGGATCTTCGTGGATGTCTGCATTGAAGGAGTTCCCTTTCATCTCGAGGTTGATTCAGGTTCCTTCATCTCCGTCGTGACCAAGGGCGAGTATCACCGCATTCCGCCGACTACGGCCGAAGCTAAAAGGGCTACAGGGCAAGTTGATGGACTTGCGGGGTTGCAATGTTCCAGTGTGGGGCATTGGCAATTTTGAGGTCCACTACAACAATATCTATGCGAACCTTTCCCTCGTGGTTGCAAAAGCGGGTAAGACAAACATTCTAGAGTCCCAGTGGTTCGGTCCCCTAGGCGTTTACTTTACAGGGATTCACTTGGGGGCGGGGGAGTGAGCCGGTCCTTCGCATAGAGAACAAGCCCCAAGTGTTGTTGCCACCTGGGGAGGGCTTGTCCCAAGGGCCCCCTGGGAGCAACTCCTCCACTGAAGAGTTAAACTCCATGTTTTACCGTTATGCGTACGTTGCGCACAAAGACAGTGACTTTGCCCAACAAATTGACTGTCCGGAACTTTTTGAGTCTCAAGAACCTTTGCCCATGGCTGCATTGGACTCTGCAAACCCTGACTTTTGGAACAATTTATCAATCACCTCGTTCAAACTGTCTCTGAACTTTTCCACAGCATCTAACAGTGACCCCTTGTTATCTGATATCATTGTGTGGGTGGAAATTGGGTGGCCGCCACCTCCATACAACGCGGAAGCGAATGTCTACTACCATGACCACGAGAATCTCTCAGTTTTGGGTGTGTGCTTGTACAGGCTCTGCAAAACATTTGTTCCATGTGGGTTGCAGGACAAGCTACTGCAGCACCTTTTAATAGGGTCCACTGATATAGTCCGCTCGCAAGCGGTTGTGCATAGCTATTTTTGTTCGCCAGGTATCGAACATACCTTGGAGGTTTGGGTGCTTAGACATAGCGCCACTGGCGCACACGAAGGGAGGTTTTCTGGTTCCCCTTGGGCGGATAACGGCTTACCGTCCCCTGGGGTTGGAGGGGGGCTGCAGGAGTGTTCACATCCCCTGTGAATTGACTGGCAAGAAAGGGAGCGCCTGGGTGCGGGCTCGCAATCCTGGGAAGGAAAAGGGGGGTTACGGGAGCACTCACATCCCCTAGAGTTGGAGGGGAAAGGGCAGAAAGTGCATGGTTTCCGAGAGCTGGGGCAAAGGGAGCTTTCTCAGGCTATACCGGAGAGCGCATAGCAAGCCCTTCATTGCAGGTGACTCATGGAGTAAACCCAGAGGCAGGTCTTGCTGAGGAAGCCTCAGCTGTAACCGATAATCAGCCCGGGTCTAGGGTAAAAGGTCCAGGGTTGCTTCTTGAAAAAGGGCCAGGAACTTGGAGCAGGAGGCATCATTACATGCAACACAAGTGGGGTTAGCAACAAGCAAATCAGCCCTCAAAGACCAGGAGCTGTACTCAAGGAAGGATTGGTTTGCAATAGGTCATACACACACAAACCCCCCACTGATGCAAGGTTCTTTGTCCGCGCCGCGGTGGCGCACCAGTAAAATAGATAGGTCACTGGACACAAGCCTAGAGGGTGCCGAACGGCTTCAGGAGCTTAAAGTTTCTGAGTTATTTGGTTCATCAGATGAGGATTCAATATCATAGTTCATCATAGGGATCCGTACAAAAAATCTAAGGGGGTGGGGGGAGGAATGTTGTGTATTAAGGCAGAATTGAAAGTTACTCAAGTAACGCCTTGCAAAGATAAAATGGCAGTTTCCCGCCATCAAAATTAAAGTTGGTGCGTAATATCCCTCTCTGGGCACGCTCATTATGCTAACTAGAGTTCTGTGATTGGTTACAACTTTGGATCCTGTTCCTGATTGGTTAATACTGGTTCCACCGGTTTTATTGGTCCGGCCCCGGCGTCTAATGGATTCTGAGAGATTTCAGACAGAGCTGGGGTCTTTTCCTCTGGACAGCCTGCACGATTCTACCGAGACCATAGTTGCCCTTTGGGAAAAGGAGGTGATGTCAGTCTTGGATAAAATCGCTCCAATGCGGCCTCTCCCTGCCCGCAGACTACGCAGCTCTCCCTGGTATACAGATGAGTTGAGGGAGATGAAGCAGGTTAGGAGATGCCTGGAGCGCCGTTGAGTGAAGACCTGGAATGAGTGCGACCAAACACAAGTTAGAGCCTCTGTTAAAGCCTATCTCGTGGCCATGAGGATGGTGAAGCGTCAATACTTCACCTCCCTCATTGCCTCTGCTGACAATTGTTCAGCGGCTCTGTTCCGGGTCACTAGGTCCCTTCTGGGTAAGGAGGGGCCTGGGCCTGGGTGGCAGGGCTCAGCGGACGACTTTGCTGACCATCTTGCAGAGAAAGTTGCTCGCATCCGTTCGGGGTTTAATCCTGACATGGAAATTGATCGCCTGGAGAGGACTGGAGCAGAGTCTAGCCATGTTATCTGGGATTAGTTTGATCCGGTTGCCCCTGGTGAAGTGGACAGGCTCCTTGGAGCTGTGCGTGATATCACTTGCTTATTAGATCACTGCCCCGCCTGGCTGGTTAGAGCAGCCAAGGCTACAATGGGCAGTTTGGTCGGTGCAATGATGAATGCTATCTGCGGGAGGGGGTGTTTCCAGTGGCTTTCAAACATGCGCTGGTTCGCCCTCTCTTGAAAAAGCCATCGCTCGACCCTACTGTTATTTCTAATTTTTGACCAATTTCCAACCTTCCCTTTGTTTGTTTGTTTGTTTGTTTGTTTGTTTATTCGACTTATACCCCGCCCTACTCAACACATGGGCAACTCAGGGCGGCTAACAACATATAAATGACCCCAGGGCAACCCAAGGGGCTTACATATAGGATACAATGTTCAAAATACAATAATAAATACAATGTTTCAGGTAAATACAATAAAGCCCAAGGTCTAGTATTACAAATTACAATATAAGGTAAAACAATCCACAAAATGAAAAATATCAGCACCACATTTGTGGGGAAGGTGTTGGAAAAAGTAGTGGCACGGCAGCTCCAGGGGGTGCTGGATGATACAGATTATCTGGACCCATTTCAGTCAGGATTCAGGCCCGGTTATGGTACCAAGACTGCATTGGTCGCACTCTTGGACGATCTCTGGCGGGAGCGGGACAGAGGCAACTCCTCTGTCCTTGCTCTTCTTGATCTCTCAGCAGCTTTCGATACCGTCGACCACTGGGCCGGCTCCAAGGACTCAGAGCCCAGGGCACTGTGTTGTCCTGGTTTTCCTCATTTCTGAGGGCCCGTGGGGACCCGAGTGATGCAGTCAAGGTGTCTGGAGGCTGTTTGGGTCTGGATGGGGGACAACGGGCTTCAGCTGAATCCTAGCAAATTTCCACTTTGGATTATTGCCCGTTCCATTTCCATTTTCTGGGTGTTTCTCCTCCCTTTTCCTCAGTCAGATCTGGGGGGTCCTCCTGGATTCATGGCTGCTGCTCGAAGAGCAGGTGGCGGCCGTGGCTAGGAGGGCCTTTGCACAGCTCCGTGTTATTTACCAATTACGCCCGCTCCTGGACCGGGATTCCTTACTCAGGGTCACTCACGCTCTGGTCACCTCCAGATTGGATTATTACAACACGCTGTACATGGGGATGCCCTTTGCGACCATTCGGAGGCTTCAGCTGGACCAGAATGTGGCTGCCTGGGTAGTGAGGGGTGCGCGCGTTATGCCTGGGCCTCTCCACTGCTTCGGGAGCTGCACTGGCTGCCAGTGTGCCTCTGGGTGCAATTCAAGGTGCTGGTTTTGACCTTTAAAGCCCTTCATGGCATTGGTCCAGGTTACTTAAGAGACCGCATCACCCCAAGGAATTCAGCCCATCCTACAGGAGGGGCTCAGTGGTGGTCCCATCAGTGAAAGAAGTACATCTTACCGGGACCAGGAAGAGAGCCTTCTCCCTGTCTGCCCCAGCCCTGTGGAACCTCTTACCACCCGAATTGCGTCTCCAGACGGAACTACTCCCTTTTAGGAAATTGCTGAAGACTTGGCTATGCCAGCGGGTGTGGGGTATGATTGCCTCCACCACTCAATCCCGCTGGCTTGTTTAGCCTGGGTGGGGGTCTGGCAATTCTGTCTTAATACGGGAGGAGGGTGGGGAGTGTAGGTTTTTTTTAAATGATAAATCGTTAGTTTTATGTGTTTTAACTCTGATTTTAGCTAGTGTTTTTAGGTAATGTTTTTAGCTGTTGATATTTTAATTGTTCCATATTGTATTTCCCCCCTTTCCCTCTTGCTGTTAGCCTCCCTGAGTGGTGTTCCCACCAGGAGGACAGGATACAAATAAATAAATAAATAAATAAATAAATAAATAAATAAAATTGCATAAAAATAGAGAATTCCAACATACAAAAATCTTCACTAATCTACGCTAAGCAAAATACATGTTTCTAAGAAAATAAAGCATTTCATAAAAGCAATACTTATCTAAAAGAGTTTGGCTAAGTGAGCTGCACATCCAGGTAACGGGCTACGGGTCAGATCCGTTCTGGAAGGTAGAGAGCAGCATCTTGATGGCATCTGAGATTACTGCCCTATCCCTCTCCTATCTGGGCTTAATCAGCCAAATATTTATACTGTTCTTGGTGAGAACGCGTGCAGAGATGTTCTGATTGACAGACACCTGCTTTTTGAAGTCAAGTGTGAGACAGAACATTTAATCAGCGTTCCCATCAGAAAGACGTGCTTCTCATGTCTACCCACAGGTGGTGAGTCTGGGAAGCATGCGGCACACAGGTGCTTGGCCTGAGAACAGACATCTTCCCAGGTCCACTGTCTGAGAACAAGGAGCAGGCTGACCTGCAGCTTCTAATTGGTCAGAAGTTGGCTTCTGTGCATAGCAACCTTCCAAAATGGATCCCTTTAAACTAATTAAAGCTAAACATTTTATAGCATAAAGATGGATTCATTATAAGGCACACTAGGCATTAAGTAAATAAAATAATGAATTAAAATTAATTCTTCCCTAGCTATGAAATCCTTGACAAGCATGACTATCCATCTGGTAAACTGGGGGGAATTCTAGGAATCGTCCAAAAAAAGTAACTTTTCCAAGTTTTGTCCAAAGCATTTATTACCTCCACTTTGAAGAAAGCTGCTTTAGAGGAATTCTCAAATTTGTAAACTGGCATGTTTGAATGCATGTATGGCTGCATGGCTCGTATAATGGAATGCTAATCAAAACGAGCAAGAACAAGGACGGATTCAAATACATCTCCCTCTTGTGGGTTACTAATATGGGCACAACATTGCCACTTGGCAATGTGGAGGTATAAAGCGCATACTTTTGTGGAGCCAGGTTACTGTGACAATGATGAAAGGGAATAGAAATTACATTACCTAAACCTCTATATCTCTTTAACAGCTCAGACAAAACACCAAACCCCTCCAGCATAAGGGGGCAAAATACTACCCACCCCTGTTGACTCAACCGGGTACCAACACATCTACTCATGATGACTGTTTTATTTACTGTACATCTTTTCAGTGCGTCATTATGCACAATGGGGCAGTTCAGGCCAGTCATAATTAAACTTGAAACAGGGAAGTAAAGATACCATCTAAAATGATTCATAAGGAATAGCATGCATTATGTGAAAAGGAAAGGGTATTCAATGGTATCCTGAACTTATGATCCGCTACTAGTGGTGCATTTTTGTTTTAATGAGCTTGTAGGTATATAACTCCAGATCAGACCCTGTTTAATCATGAAGCCCGGTGGCAAATTTTTTATCAGGCTAACCTGGTTATGAGATACTTCAGCCACATTGCAAAAGGCCCTGAGCCTTTGGACAGAAATGAAATGTCAGCAAACATGCTTTTATTCGTTTTCTTGTGGGTGAGAGATGTGAATGAAAATGTTAACAGTCCAGTCCCGTCAAAATCTAGAGGGGATATGATGGAGTTGCCAGACTGGTGGGATGAACGTTGAGGTATCTGGATACATGTCCTCATATAGCCATGAAAATTGGTCAGTCATCTTAGACCAGTCACAATTTAAGAATAGATTGTGGAGCAGGAGAGCCACTTGGAAATTTTAGAGGAAAATCAAAATAGAAAAGTGACGGATGAAATAAATATGCATAATTATAACAATGGCCTTAGGGCAGTGATGGTGAACCTTTTAGAGACCGAGTGCCCAAACTCAACAGGCTCCTGTCCGTGCCACAGAGGGGCGAGGCAAACTCTGTGCTGGGAGGAGGGAAGTAGCATTCCCATTGGGCTGCTGGGCAGAGGGTCGGGGCAAACTCTGTGATGGGGTGACAATGCAAATGCCCACAGAGTGTGAGCTCTGAGTGCCCCCTCTGGCACGCCTGCTATAGGTTCGCCACCATTGTCTTAGGGCATCCCCGTGTGGGAATGGCCTTTTGAGTTTAAATGAAAGACCGCGGAGATAAAACCATAGATTATTCATGTTTACGAAAGAAAGTACATCAGAGTTTTATGCTTT
Organism: Bradypodion ventrale; assembly: GCA_035047345.1. Taxonomy (NCBI): domain Eukaryota; kingdom Metazoa; phylum Chordata; class Lepidosauria; order Squamata; family Chamaeleonidae; genus Bradypodion; species Bradypodion ventrale. The sequence goes on along the minus strand of JAWDJE010000008.1, from coordinate 3,686,628 downwards.
GTTCATGATGTCTTTTTCATGTAAACATTTGGTGCTCTTTATATGTCAAATAACCTAAGAAAATTTTATCCAATAATATTGCAAAAAGTGTTTTTAGCGGCTAATCAGTACATCCAGGCAAAATGTAAAAGGGCCTGCTACCAAACAAGGAGTAATTTTTGCTTCAGTTATTCCTCATGGGATTACTATATGCTGAGCTGCTGGTGACTTCCATCTTGGAAGCCAGCCTACTTACTCAACTCAAAGAAGAGAAAGCATTAAAAGGTATGAGGAAGAGAAATCTCATATTCTAGGGGATTTGGTTTTGAGAGCTTTTGTTATATTTGTATTTTCTTTTTTGCTTGCTTGCTTCTCTTGGGTTTTAGGATCAGATATTGTATTTTTAAAAATTGCTTTCCACCACTCATGTGGGTGGGTGGGTCAATGCTTTCTGTATTTAAATGTTTTTCATATTATTTAAATTGTTTAAATTTAAATTATTTTCTAATTTTGGGATGCATTACTGCTTTTTGAATTGTTTAATGGGTGAGTAATGTGGTTTTTATTTTGTGTGTAGAACTGGTGATGGTTGGATATCTTGGCTGAAGGAGCATCTTTGTGTAGCCTCTGTTGGTGTTGTGGATTGTGAGGTTTGGCATTGCCAAAAGGTTTCTCAATTTTTATGGATATTTTGTTTTCTGCTGGAATTGTACAGGGACTCGGTTTGGTATAGTAGTGGGCCTCTTTAGCTTGTCCTAAAGAGACAGTCTTAACTGGTTAGAGCAGGGATTCTCAATCTGAGGCCTGCAGGCCAGATGTGGCCCATGGCACCATTTCATGTGCCCCCCCCCCAACTCCTCCACCACACCAGGAAGTGCCATATGGTGGAGGAAGGGCAAAATGGCCATCTGGCCCCTGAAGCTGACTGAGGCCCCCGGCTTTAAAAAGTTGAGAACTCCTGGGTTAGAGGATAGGCCAAGGCTGGCTACCTGCATGGTCAATATACAATGTGTCTACATAAGTCGTCTTCTTCAAGTACCATATCTGATTCCAAATACTATCATTGTGGCAATTATCCATGAAGATTATCCTGGGAACAATATAATGCAGTGACCTTCCATTTGCCTTCCGCATCGCAGTGTGACCCCTGTACCACTGATCCAGTTCCACGAATCACTCTCTGGTCCTGAGCCCTTTTGGCACACAAAGTCCTTATTGGCCCCAGGCCAGTATTGATGCTGCCCTCCACAAGATGGATTCAAGTGGGATTTAATCCACTTGGGGACCACCAGCTTTCCCTGTGGACTTCGGCACCCAAGGCCGTTAGTCCTTAGGGTTATCAGGTTAGTTAACCACCACCTGACGATTGATGTTGAGTGGCTGGCAGTATGGCCTACTCCAGTGATGGCAAACCTTAGCACACCAGCTGTTCATGAATTTCAATTCCCAGAAGCCTTGATCAGCAGGAGTGCTGACTTTGGCTTATGGTAATTGAAGTCCAAGAACAGCTGGAGTGCCAAGGTTCACCATCGCTGGCCTACTCTATCACCATAGCAGGTTAACCTGGCCAGACTTCCATAAGTCTGGTGGTTTGTTTTCATCCTCATGTACTGTTGCCTGCTTTGTTTGAGAATAAATTGCAAAAGATAGTGGTCAGACTGAATAAGGCACAGAATTCTCTTGATGTGAGTAGTTTCTGTATTGTAGAGATGGGTGACTACAGACTGTAACCCCACATATTTGGCTGTGGGGGCTACGGCTGGCAGTAGTCATAGGCTATATTAAACATAGATATGTTTCTCAGCTGCATCAGGGCCTATGGTGTGGAGTGTTCCAGCTGAAGATGTAATACAGCTGGCATGGACTTTACTGTTGCTGATTGACTGGTTTGTTTTTTAAGCACTGAAGCTTCCGCACTTATCTTTGCCAATCCCATCTGTTTGCCAGGAGGTAGGACATGTGACAGGGCTTTATGTAATACATAAATTCATGCAGTTTGCCCTTCACTTATGAGGACAAATTAAATAAGTTTGTTTCTAAAACACATCCTTTTGTGCAGCCTTAACTGTAATTTTAAGTGTTTTGTGGTGAAAGAAAACTGGAGTACTATACTGTATGAGCAATCTGCTTGGGCATTTTATTTTTAGAAACACCTGTAAAAGCTACAAATGTTGGCCAATTGTGAGGTTTTTCTGCTGATGAATGGGATCGCTCATTTGTAACCACTGGCCTGTGAAGAGCACAGGTGGCTGATTTTGCAAGAAAATCCATCCTGACCTAACCTAAGCCCTCTCATAGGTAAGCTGGCATTTCACTTTTTAGATGACTCAGAGAAAAGTAAAAGAGGTCCGTTCTGTAGGTGTAGAGCAGGGGTTTCCAACCTACAGCCCATGGGCTGGACCCAGGCCACAGCACCATTTCATCTGGCCCATCACCGTTACATGCGGAAGTGGAAGCAGATGAATTTACGTCAGCCGTAAAACATGCCCACACATGTGTAAATGAGCCTGTGGCTGTCATAAATGCAGAAGTGGGCATATTTAAAGGTAAAGGTTTTCCTTGCTTGAAAGCCAGTCGTATCCAACTCTAGGGTGCAGTGCTCATCTCTGTTTCAAAGCCAAAGAGCCAGAGCTATCTGCTTCTGCAGACGTTTCCGTGGTCATGTGGCAGGCATGACTAGACACCGGAGCGCACAGAAAGCTGTTACCTTCCCACCATAATGGTCCCTATTTATCTACTTGCAATTTCTTGTTTTTGAACTGCTAGGTTGGCAGGAGCTGGGACAAAGACGGGAGCTCATTCCATCCTGCAGTATTTGGGTATCGAACTGCTGACCTGCTGCCTCCCAGTCAGCATCTTAGGAACTTGAACCACTAATTACTCACCTACAAATAGGGAAACCTACCCCCCCTCCACACAATAAGAGAATTAAGTCCAACCACACCTTGTTCTGAAATCTGACTGCAGAAGTGGCTCTCCACAATACAGCTTGAGGTTTGACACCCTGTTGACATTAGTCAGAGCTTCCTTTTAAATTGCTCTTTCTCTGTGATGACGAACCTTGGCACTCCAGCTGTTCTTGGAATTCAGTTCCCAGAAGCCCAAGTCCCTGTGAATCCACACAAATGGGTTTACTGCACATTCCTGTGGATTCACAGGGACTTGGGCTTCTGGGAATTGAAGTCCAAGAACAGCTGGAGTGTCAAGGTTTGCCATCACTGCTCTATCTCTTTCTCTGAAGTCATTCCTTTTTATTGCAAGAACTCTGGTGTATTGTTTGTAGTCCATCAGTGGAAACTTGCCAGTGACAGATTCAGATGAAGAGACTAGTGGCAACAGAGCATTGTTGAAATAGCAGAGTGATTGTTCCTGATGTGGGATGATGGGGCCCTCATGGTATGATGAGAAATTGCATTTTTATACAGTTGCTAATAGGAACGTGAAGGACTACATGGCCTTTTCCCTGTTGCTTATGTCAGAATCTCATCAGCAGTAGCAATCTGGGTTGCCAGACTTTCTCCTTTTCTGACATCAAAAACTCTGCACATTTCTGGCACAAATTCTCCATAAAGCAGGGGTTCCCCGCGGCCACCCTCGCCGCTCCCAGAAGTGGAAGCAGGGATGAGCACCAAACCCTAAAGTCAGATAAGACTGGCTTTTGAGCAAGGGAAACCTTTATTGTATTTAATTATGAAAGAATTAGATCTTGGAAAAGTTGCTTTTCTGGGCTATTAGTCCCAGCCAGTGTTTGCTGTAGTCTTTTATTTTAAAGAATTCTTTTAAGCACTGAAAAAAAGAAAGTAAGATAAATTTAAAGAAAAACATAGACATAAACAAGAGTTGTACATGGAAGTAGGAGATAAAAGAATGTATTCATTTGCAAGGCATTGTGGATGTTTGCTTTTCTAAATATTATTGCTTTGTACTGTGGTTACAAAACCAAGAACAAAAAAGAACAAATTGTCCCAAATTCAGCTGATTAGTAATTCTTCAATGTGACTGAAATGCTACTGTTTGAAAAGGCAAGTTATTGCCTCACATTCTGTACCTCTTCTCCTTCTTTGTGTCTTTCTAAAATCAGTAGCTGCTGAGGCTATAGATAAAGGGTTCCCAATCTAAGGCCTACAGGCCGGATCTGGCCCCCAGTGCCATTTCATGTGGCCCCCTGCCCCTCCAAGGGCATTCGAGAAACAAAATGATCACCTCTTTGAAGCTGTTGGAACAAAATGGCTGCTCCCATCATGCAGGCAGTTCAAAATGGCCGTCCGGCCCTCAAAGCTGACTGAGAGAGCATGATCCAGCCCCCGGCTTGAAAAGGTTGGGAACCCTTGCTATAGATCAACTGCTCTGTGTGTTTTCTAAAATGTTGGACCTTTGTTGGACAAGTATTGTGAGGTTTTGGTTGTGGTGGCGGAAAAGGGGTGGCGAGCACCTGACTCACAAGCAGTTGGAAAATAGAGAAACGACGTGCTGTTACCCGCTTGGGAAATATTGGGAGGAAAATGTGTCTCCAGAGCTTTCAAAAGCAAGCAAACGAACAAAGCCCCAAACAATGACAACATTTTCCTTCTAGCTTGGTTTGGTGTGAAATGATAACCTCTGTTTAGTCTCCATGCCCACTACACACATTTTGTTTCTGTTGTCTGTTCGTCGTCTTTCGTGTCCAGGGCAGATTTTAACTGCCAAAATGAAGCCACCTTCTTGGCTTTAAATGCACAAATGAAACCGTTCACTGGTGGGAAAACACTTGCATATTGCTTAATAAGGACAAAATAAAACTGTTGCTTCACAAGAGTCTTTACTGTTTAAATATTTTTCTTCAAAAAAATCCATAAATCAAATGACACTTTCTCTTCAGCGTCAACGAAAAATGGTAATAATAATAATAATCCTTAAATATTTCAGGTATGTTTCTTGAATTATTCTAATGTAATGTAGTAAATATAAGTTACTTCCTTTTGAAGAGAATTCGATAAATCTCTTTTCACATCCTTATCATCAGGAAAGGAAGATGACAAAGTTCTGAAAGAAATATACAATAACATTCATTATAAAATTCTTACTTACTCCCTCAGACATATTTCCCTTTGATGTCACAATACATTAGTTGAAACTTTCTTACCAGATCAATCTTTAGTTTTTATATCGCGTCCTTGCCTCTAAATGTTTATTCTTTCTGGGCCATGACATTAAACCACCAACTCATACTATCTAGAATTTAAACTCTCCATCATAACCTTGTGTCTGCACACCTGACATCACTGACCAAGATCCTTCACCTGGCTGCATCGACTTCTCCAAAGTTACTTAAAGGAAACATGATAAATCTTGCTCTGTATTCAAACCATTGGGATGCATCGTGTTCAAACAGTGGATGTAATACGCCTCCCTTTTCAAAAGTACAATATTGATGTCCGTTCTTTCATACAACTTAGCCGTAGCTACCTCTACAACTACGAATCTAAGGTCCTCTGCCTTGTGGCCCTTTTCCATAAAATGTTCAACTAGAGGTGATCATACAATGCCATTCTTGATCCTGGATTTTTGTTTATTTATATGGACTTTAATTTTTCGTTCCGTTTAACCGACATAGCCCAGTTGGCAAGGGCACACGCATAAATATACACATGTCGAACTATTACAATTACTTAATTGTTTGAGGACAAGAGATTTCTTAAAGCTTGGTAACATTACGGTTTTCGTCTCCCAGGCTAATTGGCAATGCGCTACACCCATGGCATTTGAAGTGGCCAAAACCTATACTCCTATTTGGTCTGTCTGCTGCAAGGTCTGCTCTGACGATTATATATCTAATACTTCGGGTCTTCCTAAATCCTATCTCGGGAGTCAATTCATGTCCTGGAACATCCAGTATGTGCCAGTACTTTTTTATTATTCATTTTATATTAAAAGCTAGAGGGGAAAACTCGATCGACCATTGAATTTGCCAGATTCTCTGCATTCACACAGCATGTTATTAATCTCCTGCAGGCCCCACTTGAGCATGTTGGTCTTGTGTTTAGGGACTCCAACCCCTATTCAGCCTATTCAGGGTCCTCCAATGTGACATATGGGAGGTCGAGTTCCTCAGCCATATCCTCCTTTAATGTCTTTCCTCTGACATCTGTAAAAGGGGGCCTTTGCTTATTGTAATTCTTTGTCTCTGTGTAATTCAAGGGTCAGGAAGAGGAGCTGAGGGACCTTTATAACTTCATTGTGCTGATTTCCTGTCCCAAATTCCTGTTTTCAAAGGGGTTTCCTCATTCAGAATGGGTTTGTGGAAAGGAGAGAGATTTTTCTGTCCCAGATTTTTGGCTAGTTGGTTTGAGGTTTACATCCAGCTTGGAAAGTTCTAGAATTTACCATATATACTCAACTATAAGTCATCCCGAATATAAGTCGAGGTACCTAGTTTGGACCTCTAAAACTAGGAAAATAGATAGACCTGAGTATAAGTCAGAGGTGGAAAATGCAGCAGATGCTAGTGAGTTTCAATAATTAAAATACATGAAAATTCAGTAAAATTAATTAATTTAGACATTTAAGGGTATGTTTTTGAGTATTTACTTTGACCCGAGTATAAGTCAAGTCCCATTTTTGGACCTCATTTTGGGGGCTTAAAACCCTGACTTATACTCAAGTATATACGGTAAGACAATTGAATCTCTAGACCAGGGGTAGCCAAACCTTTCAGATCATGGGCTAGTCACACGGTTCAGTGGGCTGGTCATGTGGTTCCTCCCACTGGAAGCGGAAGTAAAATGCACCTGTGCATGCACAAAATGCTGTCATAAATGCACCTATGGCTGTCGTAAAGTCATCAGCAGGGGGAGATTGCTATTAATGAAAGACTCCATGTTTTGTTGCTGGACACACACATTATGTGTATATGTTGTGCAAACCCTGAAATTGAAGCAGGAACTCTGTAGTCGCAGGCAGTCTCCCACTGCTGGTGACATCTATCAGCACGGCCCTAGGCCTCTGCTGTTCCCCTTTTCCATAAATTCATTACCTATTCCTGCAGTTCTCAACGTTCTGGTGCATTATGAACTCCCCTCATATTTATGGTAAGGAGTACAATTTGTCTTTAGTATCGCATTTTGTTCTGCATTGTATCATAACTTTTAGGAGTTTGTATATTTTTTATTTTTGGAAGCTTATATCCTTGCCCTCATTATATTGATAACTTAGGGTCTATACACCTTGTAATTTAGGTTCCCATCAATCTTCTGTTAACCTTATACTGTTCAATTAGACCAGTGTTTCCCAAACTTTGGTTTTTGGACTCCATTTCCCAGAAGCCTAAGTCAATTTCTCAAAGCACTGATCAGCCAATATACTGACTTAGGCTTCTGGGAATTGAAGTCCCCTGTGGGGCGTGGGGACCACTTTGGGAACCAGTGAATTAGACGATATGTCTGTTCCCGTTTGTATTATTGCACATTGATTTAATAAGTTAGTAACTTAGTAGACTTACCTTTTTGAGATCATTCCAACCTTAGATGTTGTCCCTTAAGATACTACAGGTGGTTTCAATCACTTGAATCTGTTTGTTTTCGTGTTCTGGTCCATTATGAATTTGTTAATATTCTTACTAGAAATGTTTTTTAGACAAAATTGTTGTTATATTGCTTATTGTAGATTACTGGGCCGTTACCTTATATGTACAGTATTTGTAAATTCCAGATATCACACTTCTTTGATAAAGGTTTTTGAAATATCCATCTACCGGAGGGATATCACCACGCTGGAATTTATAGTCTATTTACATATTTGATACCTACCTTGAAATCGCACTTTGTCACCTCTGAGGAAATTGATTATATGGATTGGTAACTTTGTATACCTGCTCGGACTCCCGTCCTGAATTATGAATCCTTTCCTTAAAGTTTATACCAGTGTTTTTACAAGTGGTTATTTTTAAGGATTACTTAGCCTTGCTATTGTTGATGACTCTTCAGGACATTCTGACTTTTTGCTAATTAAAAACAATTTTTCACGAATGCCCAGACTTTTCTACTGATAGTTTTGATTATATTTTTGATTTTTTGGGTGGACAACTATTTTTGAAGTCCGGTCTGAGATCAGAACATTTTATCTCAGTTCTCATCATTCAGCGTGAGGCTCACACACTCCAACAGGTGGCTTGTCTGAGAATCATGCTCCTCCCAGGTGATTCTCCTGAGAACAGACATTTTCTCAGCTTCGCTGTCTGTGAACAGCGGTCAGGCTGGTCTGATGTGTCTAATTGGTTGAAAGTCAGCTTCTGCATATTGAAGCCTTCCAAAATGGATCCGGATATGCTAAGCAAAGTTAAACAAACTAGCGAAATAAAAGTAGAAATCCCTGACAACATCATGACCTTTAAAGGTAAAGGTCATGATGCCTTTTCCCGAGCCCACACCATCGGCTTGGGGATGGAAGGCAGGTGTGACCGGCACCTCCACTCCGCCCCTCTAGAGCCCCGCCTGCTCGAGAGGCTTGAAAAAGAGACGCCGCCACCGCCGCTGCTGCCTGGGTCCCGTTGCCTCTCCCCGAGCCCACGGCATCGACTCGGGGATGGGAGGCAGGTGTGACCGGCGCCTCCACTCCGCCCCTCTAGAGCCTCACACGCTCGAGGGGCTATAAGGTTTTTTGGGACTGTATATTGTAATTTTTTGCTTTATTGTGTTTTCATCTATTATCGTTTTTTGATATGTCATGCTGATATTGTTTGCTGAAGTCTTTTGATATTATATGTTTTCTGATATGTTCTGAAGTAATATTGTTTTGCTGATATATTGTTTCGCTGATATATTGTTGATACTTTTTGACATGTATTGTTGATATTGTATTATTTACTTACTTTTTGCATTACTGTATTGTCATTTGTACTTGTGCTGATGTTGTAAGCCGCCCTGAGTCGGCCTGTGCCGAGTAGGACAGGGTATAAATCAAATAAACATAAACATAAACAAAGGTTACCCTTGCTCGAAAGCCAGTCATATCCGACTCTAGGGTTCAGTGCTCATCTCTGTTTCATATGCCACTGCAATATGATCAACAGAGTTTTGACCACTGACAGCAAACAACCTAAAGATCTGATAAAATTTTATAGCTGTAAAGAAAATCACTGTAAAAGCATACATTGGATGGCCTCCATTATATTTTACAGCAGCATTTCAATCAAGAATATTTAACGAATTATATTTAGTGGTTTATTAGAAGATCATAGATCAGAGGGTTGTAAAGCTGAAATGGGCTCAAGTGCATAAATTGTTCCTCGCACCCCTCATTCTTTTCAGAGTAACAGTAATGACCAGCAGAGCAAGCAATACAACCAGTTACACTACTTGCTCAGTATTGCAATCCACAATGACAATGAATCAAATGTGCAAAAGGTGTAACCTTTAGAGGCAAATGGCCATAACTTAACACATCTCTGTAGAAGTTATCTGTTGCACCGTGAGTTGCATAACCAAGTATACAACAAATAATGTCTTCAGAGATTTCTTTGTTTTTATGGCATCTTGCCTTGAAAAGTTAGGCTTTTTGCATAACCACACAGTTGGAATTTGGCCACTGTCTCTGGTCTCCTGTCTTTGTTATGTCAAATTTCCCAAGTCTCTGTTCTTCAACCACAGCAGTTTGCCAAAGAATATGTTGTCTGCAGTGCCTTACACTAGTTTTAGGTTCAGGCATTAATTTACCTGTGTCAAAGACAACGACTTCATCTGCATGTCTTTAGCTCAGGGGTTCTCAACCTTTTCAAGCCAAGGGCTGGGTCACGCTCCCTCAGACAGCTTCGGGGTCCAGATGGCCATTTTGCTCTGCCTGCCATGGCACTTTTGGGTGTGGTGGAGGCAGGGGGGCACATGAAATGGTGTTGTGGGCTGCATCTGGCCCCTGGGCCATAGGTTGAGAACCCCTTGCTTTAGCTGATGTATCATTCAAGTTTGCTTGCCTTCCAAGGTTATTGCTCTATAGTCAAAGCAAGCTTCTTCTGGCCACTAGCCTCCTTCAAACTAAAGTTCTCCATGTGAGTTGGACCTCAAATCCCATCTTCCCTGCCAGCATTAGCCAAACCAGGACCCAGGCTAGATGGGTTGGAATAGACTTTCCTTAGGTCCCAATCATGCTGAATGTGATTGATGGTTGGTGTACACCAAACATATCTAGAGGGTACTTGATTTAGAGAAGCTGGTCTGTTATGTCCCATTTCCCTATAATATAGCAGCTAATAGCTAGGAACAAAATCTGTATTCTGAACAACAATTGATTTGCCAACTAACAAAGTTTGTGTAAGACATCATCCAGAGACAGAAAGACAAGTATTGATTTACTGCAGTAACAAACAGAGACCATGACCCTGTGAAGCAGGGATTCCCAACCTTTTCAAGCCAGGGGCCGGGTCATTCTCTCTCAGTCAGCTTCGAGGGCCAGATAGTTATTTTCCCCTGCCTGCACAATGGGGGTGGCCATTTTGTCCCATCAGCTTCAAAGGGGTGGCCATTTTGTTTCTCAAATAACCTTGGAGTGATGGGGAGCACATGAAATGGCATCGGGGGTCAGATCCGGCCCACGGGCCTTAGGTTGGTAACATTTGCGGTAAAGGGAGAGTGCTAGTCTAGCCATATATTCCTTGTGTTGCCCTTGTGTTCTCAATGCTAATCTTCCCCCTTCTGATTCTGCAGAGCTTCCCGAAAACTGGACTGACACCAGAGAGACTTTACTAGAAGGAATGCTTTTCAACTTGAAGTACCTGGGCATGACACTGGTTGAACAGCCCAAGGGAGAAGAAATGTCTGCTGCTGCTGTCAGAAGAATTGTGGCAACGGTGAGTATCCATTCCCTGTTGTCAAGTCACTTCCAAGTTCCAGCAATCTCATGAATTCTCATGGCTTGAAGAGATCCTATCATTCATTAGCCCTGTTGTGAAGGATCAGGCCTTATAAGCCGAAGACATGTGGCTTCGTGGATTGAGTGAATTCCCTTTTCTTTTGCTTTCAAAATAGCCTAGCAATTATAGTCTTTCTCAGTCATCTTCTTTTGTGTCTTGATCAAACCCTGGACTGCCAAAATGAAGCTACTTTCTTGGCTTTGTCGTTGGCCAAACTTAAGTCCTTCTTGTGTTGTCCTTGCTGATTACTGCCATGTTTCTGGCAGTAATCGGCAGAACAGTTAAAAACAACAACTGGATTTTGTATCTCTCCACAGTCACACAATGTGTTGTTGTCTGCCAGCAGGCCCTACTTGAAAGCATGTTGGTCTTGCATTTAGGCACTCCAACCCTCAGCCTATTCAGAATCCTCCAAGTGATGTAGGGGAGGTGGAATTATTATTATTATTATTATTATTATTATTATTATTATTATTATTATTATTATTATTATTATTATTATTATTATTATTATTATTATTATTATTATTATTATTATTATCATCATCATCATCATCATCATCAACAACAACAACAACAACATCATCATCATCATCATTATTATTATTAATTAGATTTATAGACAACATCAAAATATCAGCAGTCAATGTATCAATAATTACAATTAAAATTACAAGGTATGAAAACACCAAAATGCGCAATATCAACAATATTACAGGAACAGAAGGAAAAACCTCATTTAAGAAGCCCCACAAAGTCCGACAGCAACAGAACCGTGACAAGTACAAAGTCCTCAGTTATATCCTCCTATAATGTTGTTATTTGTCTAGTGAGCTCCTTCCTCCATTTTCTAATTTGGTTTTGCTGTTGTGTACCCTCAAGAATGTTTGTTCTTGCCAGAAAGCTCTTCCTGGATCTGAGTAGAAAGAAAGAGCCTCCTCAAAGATTGTGAATACAATCAGGCATTCCTTGGGCAGCAACCTTACTGACTAATCTTTCTAACACTAGATCAGTGGTGGTGAACTTATGGCTCACGTTCTAGGTGTGGCACTTAGAGCCCTCTCTGTGGGCACCTGTGCAGTTACCCCAGCACAGAATACGCTCTGCCCAGCAGCCCAATGGGAACGTTTCCTCCCTTCCCCAGCACAGAGTTCACCCCGTCCCTCTGCCTAGCAGCCCAATGGAAGTGTTTCCTCCCTCCACTGTTGCTGTGTTGGCACTTTGCGATAAATAAGTGGGGTTTGGGTTGCAGTTTGGGCACTCGGTCTCTAAAAGGTTCACCATCACTGAACAACAACAAAAAAATCACTGCAGTAAAGTGAGTCATGTCTTCTCATTGTATGTCAAAAGTATGGTAGCTTAAATTTAGTGATTTTTCTCTTCTAGAAAAAGTTCATGCTTGAATTGATCTAACCACCCACATTTGTCTTTTTCATATCATTTTAAAATGAATCAGGGTTTTGTTTTGCTTTGGCAGCTTTCTTCATTGGGCACTACATAGTGATCAGGAATACCATGATTACTACAGTATCTTGTTCTTGGTGTTCCCTTGAAGGTCTTTCCTATTCCTCAAAACTATCCATCCACCCAGTGATGGGCTCCAAAAATTTTACAACCACATTGTGGGCGGGGCTACCTCTGTGGGTAGGGCCAAATCTGTGGGCAGGGCCAAATCTGGCCATGTGACTTGCTGGGCAATCTAGTCATGCCTGCCACATGGCCATGAAACCGTCTGCAAACACAGACAGCACTGGCTCTGGCTGTAAATGGAGATGAGCACTGCACCCTAGAGTCGGATACAACTGGCTTTTGAGCAAGGGAGACGTTTACTAAGCACTTGCATAAACAGGGCCAAACTTCACAGCAAATTTGAATATCAATCAGGGATTTGCTGTTATAAGGTAAAGATTGCTCTTGCTTGAAAGCCAGTCATATCCAACTCTAGGGTTCAGTGCCCATCGCTGTTTATAGCCAAAGAGACAGTGCTGTTTTCTGTGGTCATGTGGCAGGCATGACTAGACACCGGAGTGCACGGAACACTGTTTACCTTCCCACCAAAGTGGTTCACACGCACATACAGAGAGAGAGAAAGTGCCGAAGGTGAGGGGAAAATGCACACACGCATGTGCATGCATGCGTGTGCACACACACACACCTCCCCCTCCATCCCCCCCCCCCCTCACATACAGAGGAGACTCACTTACTGGCCCAGAAGGTGCAGGAGTGGAGGACGCAGGCCATGACAAGGGAGCTGAAGCAGCCACCAGCCTCCCCCTCATCCCACAACAACACACGGTGGAGAAGAGCCGGCGGCAGCGGCAGAAGGGTCGCTTCAAAGGCAGCGGCTGGAGCAGCAGAGTAGCATAGCTAAACCCAGAATCTGCAACGTTTGGAGCTGCGCCTTCCCCGCGATACCTCCACTGCCGACGCCACTGCCTCCCGCCATTCCTCCTGCTCTGAGTGCAGGACTCGGAGCAGGAGGCAGCGACCCCGGCTCTCATCGCAGGGAAGGTGTAGCTCCGACATGTGCAGATCCTGGGCTTAGTTATGCTGCTACCCCAGCTGCCGCACCGCTCTGGCTGCCTGGAGAAGGTCCAAGAGCTCTTTCCTGGCAGGATGTCCAGGCAGCACGGCAGGCATGAGCAGCACAACTCTCACGATGCCCGAATATCTTGCGCAATGGGGTAGGGAGGTGGGCATGGCCAGCCAAGTGGGAGTGGCCTGGGGGGGATTTACGCTACCAATACAGCCAGAACGGGGCATACCGGCTTCAGCACAACACTGCTTCTACCTCTTAGTCTTCTGATTGTTCAGCAGTAGTCTCAGCTGGATTGAAGAGAGGTGGTGGTGTTGGTACAGGTTATGTACTACCTATGGAAATGCCATCCCGGTTTACAAATTTTTAACGTATTTTTTTCAGTTTACAACGATCAATTCAGGACCGTTTTTTATTTTTCAGTGTATCCCTATGGATACTTTGCTTTACAATTTTTTCGGGTTACGACGGAGGCTGTTGGAACGTACCTCCATCGTAATCCGGGGTTTTACTGTAGTAGTAGTAGTAGTAGTAGTAGTAGTAGTAGTAGTAGTAGTAGTAGTAGTAAGATGGGAAAGGGCCCCTCAAAATCAAACCATTCGGTATCTCCACTGTAACACTTTGTTACAGGTTGGACTTGTTCACGTTCAGATTGTCCTACATTCATGCACTCCGGTGTCATGTTCCAACAGCAGTAGATGAAAACTCACTCAAACAACATTAAAATTATATAAAACTTCAGTTCATGAAGTAGGATGTGCTTCATAAAATGTATAAAATGGTTGCAATTACAGGGAATTAGCCAACATAAAATGATAATTATTTATGATGGGTTTTAAAGTGCTTGCGGAATGTCATTGTGAAGACGCGTCTACTCATACGAGGACTCCTCACTGAATAACGACTCCAAAGTATCCAAGGTTTGAAGTGCTTGCTTGAAGATTGGAAGTTCACATCCCTTAATATCTGTAGATTTATAATTGGACTCTTCTTTCTTAGTTAACAATTGGAGCTATAATCCACAGCAGTTCTGATCTATAAAACCATTGATTTGCCTCATGTTTGTGTTTATTTTATTTTACAGAACCTATTCCATCATAAATTCGAGTGTATAATTTTATTTACTTCCTTTGTTTGGATTATTTATAGACAACACTCTTGTGAGGTAGATCAGGCTGAAAGTAAGAATAAGAACTCCCAAGCTGCTTCTAATGCAAGCTAATCATTTTGTCTGAATTGTTAGCTATCAAAATATGTAAATTTATGGTTGGGATAATTGCTTGAAAGTTTGTTTCATTTAACTTCTACATCAGGGATGGTGAAAATGTGGCCCTTCTGCTGCTGCTTGGCTACAATTCCTATCACCCTTTACCAGCTGTGCTGCCTTGGGCTGATGGGAATTGGAGTCTACAATATCTGAAGGATCTGTATTGATCTATACAGTCCCTGTTTGTCTGGATCACACAAAAAGCAAACGATTGTAAAATAATTGTGAATACAGTAATGTGTTGAAAAGTGTGGCTGAAAGGGGTAGCGATGGGAAACAACCGTTTTTAAAAATGGCTCTTCTGGAGTATGTTTTCCTACTCCACAGGTACACTCATAGGCAATATGAGCAGGGCCGGCCCTACCATAAAGCAAATGGAGAGGTCGCTCCAGGCGCCCACTCCCAGCGCCACAGTGGTAAAGAAAATAAAATGGGTTCCCCCCCCCCCGATGTTTGGTTGCGAGCGTATGGCATTGTATGTTAGGGGTGGCCAAGGGGGCACCATAGTTGGATCTCGCTCCATTCTAAAACTTGCCTCTGGCCGGCACTGAATATGAGGCTGTAGTTTTAGGTAGCAAATGCTGAGAGGTGGCAGAAAGCTGTTAGAGCTTTCGAATTGTGCCTTGTAAGATGTCCAGAGAGTCTGGCCAGGTTATCCTGCTATGGTAGTAGAGTAGACCATACTGCCAGCGACTCAATGCCAAATTTCAGGTGGCGGTTAACTAACCTAACCCCCCTGAGGACTAACAGCCTTGGATGCCGAAGTCCACAGGGAAGGGTGATGGTCCCCAAGTGGATTAAATCCCACTTGAATCCATCTTGATGGAGGGCAGCAGCTTCATCAATCCTGACCTGGGGCTGAGGAGGACTTTACGTGCCAAAACAGCTCAGGACCAGAAAGTGACTCGTGGAACTATGGTACTATGGGTGTCATGCTGCGATGCTGAAAGCAGATGAAAGTCCACTGCATTATATTCTCAAGACAGTCTTCATGGTTGATTGCCATGAGGATTGCCAATATTCAGATTTGAATACAGCAGCAGCAGAAGAAAAGTTGCCCAGCTCTCTTCAAGGGCCATAGAGGACACAACTATGGTGTCTGTATAGACTTGAACAGTAACACAGTTGGCTTTTGTCCAGGGAATGAGAATGGAGCTGCATATTGTCCTTTGCCTTAGGTGGCAAAATATCTTGGGATGTCTCCTCAACCCCAGACTCTCTTTTACGCACCAAAAAGTTAGTTCATAATTAAATTCAGTTCAACAGTACTGTTGCTAAGCCCTAAATTCTACCTGCTAGCCAGGTACATTGTTGATGCATGTCGCTTAGGTAATACTTTCTCAAGTGTATTTATCTCGGCCACACCCAAGAAAAAACTGGCATCTTTTCTTTTCTCTTTTCCCCAAGGCAAAAGCAAGTGGCCGGAAACTCCAGAAAGTAACTCTGAAAGTGTCTCCCAGAGGGATAATCCTCAGCAACAGCATAACGAATGAACCCATTGAAAACATCTCCATATACAGGTATGCTTCAACTTTTATTGACTCAAAGGGAGTTTTAAAAGCCTGTGATGAATGAACATTCCAGTTGTTGATTGACTGCCAAAATTCCTCATTTCCTTAACTCTTTTCACTGGCCAAGATCCTGTTGCTCAGCTCCACTCGCAGAATGGGAGTGACATCAGCAGCCATAGCAGATTGCTGCTGCTAATTTGAGGCTACTTTGGGCAACTTGCCATGTGACCCAAATATTTCTTGCTTTGATTTTGGGTTGCATATGACATGTCCAAAACCAACCCAAAATTATAGCAGGAAGTCTTTAATTAGCAACTGTTTCTATACCCCCCCATCTAAGATTTTTAAATTTATTTTATGTTAACTTTTTTTTTAAATTATTCAAAATAAACATACAAGTATTTTAAAATACACAAAAATCTTAACAAACATATATAAACTACTATGTGCACCCACCACCAGTGGGATATTATAAACCTTCATTTCACCATTCTCTATATCATTACATTTTATTTATACAGTGGAACCTCATACAACAATCGCCCCGTATAGCAACGAAATCACATAAAAATTAGGTTTTGGGGGAAATGGCATCCCACATAACAATTTTCCATGTGGAAAAATTCGTACAACAATTTTTCAATAGGAAAAACCACTTAGCAAAAAAATCGTTGTACGATGCATCCCGTAGGGAAAATCGCTATACGATGCATATATCGTATAGCAATTGTTTCATACAACAACAAGCCACATGGAACAGATTAAAATCGTTGTATGAGGTACCACTGTATATTGATCCTTTTGTTCCAAAAAGATAAAATATCTTGCCCTGGCCTTACTCCTTTCCTTTTTACTAATACATAATCTATAAAGTTACATGTTAATTTATCATTTATTGCTATATTCCATATCGCTTTATACTAAACATCTAGATCAAATTAACAATAGTCTCAAAGCTTTTTTCCAATATAATAATCATTTCTTTCTTATTCCCGTCTGTTCATTTCCAAAGTCCATTAATAATGTTATTTTAGGACACATCTCCAATTTTTTAAACAGTATTTGATTAATTTCCCAAAAAAAACACACATATTTTTCCTATTTTCTTCACATTACATTTCCACTACAATTAGCAGCAGTTTGCTACTGCCAATCACATTCTTGCTGTGCCAGCAGAGGTACGCAACAGAGTCCTTTTCAGTGATTTCATGTCCACCCAAACCATGCAAATGTTCCTGCCCATTCATTCAAAGCCACAGCCTCTTGGGAGTGCATCTCTCCCCAGCAAACTTGCAAATCATTCTGGGCCCTGATGAGATTGCTCATTCAGCTGCCATGGTTACTGGAGAAACTGTAGTCCTGAAAATAATATTTCCAAGCTTGGGGCATGATGACATCGGAGCAAAATCTTTTTTAAACTTATTTATTTATATTTATTTTATTTATAGCTCAAATTTCTATGCCGCCCAATCAGGCAAACCCGACTCAGGGCAGCTCACAACAGGATTAAAACATACATATTAAAAACAATTAAAACCCCAACATACCCACCCACCTATTAAAAACTAACCACAATAAAACTGCCCGCATTAAAAAAATGGGGAGGCTTCATTTTATAAGCCAACAGGCGGGGGCCACTCTTCCATCTGAGCCCCACACCTGCCCCGCCAACCAGGTTTTTAATTCTTTTCTGAAAGACAGCAGCTCCATCTGCTCCCACAACTCTACTGGCAAGAGGTTCCACAAGGCCGGTGCGGACACAGAAAAGGCCCTCCTTCGTGTGCCAGAGAGGCGAGCCCCTCTGGCAGATGGAACAATTAGAGAGCCCCTCCGGTCCGCTCTGGTTGGATGGACAGACACTCTTGGGAGGATGCGGTCTCTTAGGTATCCTGGCCCACTGCCATGTAGGGCTTTAAAGGTCAAAACCAAACCAACACCTTGAATTGCACCCAGAGACAAACTGGTAACCAGTGCAGCTCCCGAAGCAATGGTGAGGTGCGAGCATAACACCCGCACCCCATCACCACCCGGGCTGCTGCATTCTGCACCAGCTGTAGCCTCCGAATGGTCGTCGAGGGCAGCCCCATGTAGAGCGCATTGCAATAATCTAGCCTGGAGATCACCAGAGCATGTGTGACCATGAGCAGGGAGTACCGGTCCAGGAGCGAACACAACTGATGGATGACGTGAAGCTGTGCGAAAGCCCTCCTGGCCACGGCTGCCACCTGATCTACAAGTAGCAGTCGTGAATCCAGGAGGACCCCTAAGTTGCGTACCGGGGTTGTCTGGGGCAAAGCAGCCCCATCCAAGACCAAAGTTGGCAGCTCCCTGGATAACGCAGGGGGCACCTATCCATAGCCACTCAGTCTTGGAGAGATTCAATTATAATCCGTTGTCCCCCATCCAGACTCCAACAGCTTCCAGGCAGAGCTTCCAGACATCTGGATAGGACATTGACCGCATCACTGGGGTCCCCAAGGGCTGAGATGTACAGCTGGGTATCATCAGCATACTGATGATACCTCACCCCATGGGAACGGATAATCTCACCCAGCGGCTTCATGTAGATGTTGAATAGGAGAGGAGAGAGCACCGAGCCCTGAGACACCCCATAACGCAGGGGCCTAGGGCTGGACCTCTCACTCTTCAACCACACCGACAGGGTCCGGCCCTCCAGAAATGAGGGAAATCAGGATAACACAGTACAACTTCCTGCAACACTTGTGCCACTAGAAGAGAAGGTCCAGCAGCTAGAGACCCGCATATCTAACCACCAACAAATTAAGGAGCTTGAGCTGATCTTGGACAGAGCGGAGCATACTATCCTGGAAAAAGAAGAGACAGGGCACAGTTCTGAGGAAGAAGTCATTTCACTAACTCAGGAGGTAGATGCATGGAGGAATGTGACTCAAAGAAATAGAAGGGCAAGGGATCACTCTGAGAGTCTGAAATTACAGAATCAATTTGAGGCTCTTTCCCTCATCACACCTGATGAGGAACACACAGAGGAACAACAACTGGTTCCACCTGAAGATCTCTCCTTCATCACACTTGATGAGATACAGGAAGATAAACAACAGGAACAAACTGAAGTCCTCTCCCTTAATATAGTTGATGAGGTGCATGTAGATGAACAGATTGCAGGAGAGAGGCTTCTTGTACTAGTTGATTCAATAATTAGAAATACAGAGAGATGGATTTGTGATGCACATGATAACCGTATGGTGACTTGCCTGTCAGGTGCAAAAGTTGCAGAAATCACGAGAAATCTAGATAGCTTGTTAGAGAGAACTGGGAAGGAGCCAGTGGTCATGGTACACGTTGGTACCAATGATGTTGGGAAGGCCAAGCGGTCAGTCCTGGAAGCCAAATTCAGGTTGTTAGGAAGAAGATTGAAGTCCCGGACTTCCAAGATAGCATTTTCAGAAGTGCTGCCTGTTCCTCATGCAGGACCTACCAGGCAGGCAGAGCTCAGAAGCCTCAATGCGAGGATGAGGCGGTGGTGTTGAGAGGAGGGCTTCAGATTTGTCAGGAACTGGAAAACATTTTGGGACAAGCCAAATCTGTTCAGGATGGATGGATTGCACTTGAACCATGATGGGACCAGATGGATGGCACTCAACATCAAAAAGGCTGCAGAGCACCTTTTAAACTGATAACTGGGGGAAAGCCGACAGGAGCTGGGCAGCATCCGGTTCGGGAAAGTGTGTACTTGAGTAGAGAGGAGGATGCAAAAATTACTGAGCAGAGCGAGGAGATAGTCACCAACACTCTAGCAGAAGGATGCAAGAGACAGTCTAACAATGCAACTGGACTCAAAAGACTGTATCAGAAAAGCATATATAAATTCTTGTATGCAAATGCCAAAAGCCTCCGGAACAAAATAGGGGAGCTGGAATACTTAGCAATAGATAAAAATATTGATATTATTGGCATCACTGAAACCTGGTGGACGGGTGATAACCAATGGGATACAGTTATCCCAGGCTACAAACTATACAGGAAGGATAGATCCAGTTTTAAAGAAAAGGGACTTAGGCCACCTACAATACTCTTTGTTTGAATTCAATTTGCTGCGGGTTCATAGACAAATCAGCTTTTTCCTTAAATCAAAATTTACACATAAGTAATTGTTTGCTTCCCATTGTGGTTCTTAATGAGCAAAAGTATGATAGAGTTTCTAAGTTTGTTTTTGAGGTATCCTCTTGAAATGGTATGGAGCCACAAAGGTGCATTGTGCATACATCCTATGAATTTTCCTTGAGGTTGAGATGAAGTCTTTGGCCATTAGCTGGGAGCACACGTGATATTCTTCTTCACAGCATCTTGTGTACACTGTGTTATAAACTGTAATTTTTGTGGCTGCTGGAACTGGCAGTTATTCTTAAATATTAATAAGGCAGTACATATCATGTAGCAAAGAAAGAGCCCCATGGAGACCGGTTTTTCTTTAACATTCCTCCCCCTCCCCCCCAATTGTAGAATGTGGTACCAAAACCAACAATTTAACTACTTAAAAGAACAAATTATAGGGAAATGGGGGAAAACATAAGTGCCTTTTATTAAAATAAAAATAAACAACTACAACAAAGATCCTTGAAGCTCTGTGTAAAGACGAATGTAGGCCACAGTGGAGCAAAACAAGACTCTAATGCAGTGCAAATTAATTTTGAATGTGGTTTTCTACAAGTTGGAAGCTCCGCTGGGAGAGGTGGGATTCCTCTCCCAGGACAAAGAGCCCTGCCTGCTTGCAATAGCACAAGACATCCCAGGTTTCTGTATGCCAGGGGTTCCCAACCTTTTCAAGCCGTGGGCCGGGTCTCACTCTCTCAGTCAGCTTTGAGGGCCGGATGGCCATTTTGCTCTGCCTGCACAATGGGGTGGACATTTTCTCCCCACAGCTTCAAAGGGCAGCCATTTTGTTTCTTGAATGCCCTCGGAGGGAGTGGGGGCTACATGTAATGGTGCTATGGGCTGCATCCAGCCCACGGGCCTTAGGTTGGGAACTCCTGCTGTATGCTCTCTTTCTGTTGGCCAGTTTCTGGGTCATAGCTGAGAGTCTGTGCAGTTATTTGAAGGAAACTCGCCATTGAATAGGATTTGGATAAAAGAGAAGTAGCAGTGGACGCCGAGAGAACTAAGCAAGAGAATGACCCTGGACACCTCTGAACGGATATGAGCCTCAGGTCCGCTGGCTCAGATCTAGGAAGAACTTTATGACAAGAACAAACACTCTTGAGGGTACACAAGAGGTTACACAAGAGAGAAACCAAATTAGAAGATGGAGGAAGGAACTCACTGGACAGGGAGCAACATTAAAGGAGGATATAGCTGAGGAACTCGACCTTCCATATGTCACTTGGAGGACCCTGAATAGGCTGAAGGTTGGAGTCCCTAAATGCAAGACCAACATGCTCAAGTGGGGGCTGCTGGCAGACAACAATACACAGTGTGGATGTGGAGAGATACAGAACATGGCTCATTTGCTGGTCTGCCAATTGCTGTCAGAAACATGCATCGAAGAGGACTTAAGTTTGGCCAACAGCAAAGCCAACAAACTGGCTTCATTTTGGCAGTCCAGGGTTTGATTGGGACAAAGAATAAGACTAGCCACTTAGGTATATCCTGCCACTTTGGAGTCCCAGTTAACCTCAATTGAGTTCCCTCAAAACCAAGTCCTGGGAAGTAGGCATGGAAGGGAGAAGAGAGCTTGTTGTGTATTGAATAAAATTAAGAACATAAGAATAGCCTTGCTGGAACAGGCCACAGCCCATCCAGTCCAGTATTCTGTCTCACACAGTGGCTCACCATTTGCTTCAGGGTATTCCCAAGCAGATGCCTTCACCTGCTGTTCTGTCTCCCCCTCCCTCTTACTTTCCCCGCTGGGGAAACACTCACAGCACGGTATATCCAAGAGAAGTCCAAGTTCCGTCCAAAACTCCAGTCCAGAGTTTCAATAAGCCGAGGAAACAAGCAAACAGGAGCAGGGACAGGGAAGCTCAAACTTTGTCCATCATGGAGCCACACCCGGCGTTCTGGCTCCTTATATCCCCCCATGAGGTGTGGCCCGATGCTTCCTAATTACCTCCTGGCCCTCCTCTCTCTCTGCCTCTGCTGGAGACGCTTTGCCTTGCTCCGATGTCTAGCGTCCAGCCACGCCTCGTCACCAGAGCTGTCTGTGAGCTGCAGCTGCTGTCGAGGAACATTCTCACCGTCAGACTGCTGCTGGAGTTCCAACAGAGGCTGAGGCAATGTCAGGGGGGACACTCCTGGGGAGGGCGGTCCTGCCAGCTCCTCCCCCTCATCCTCAGAGTCCTCATGCCCAAGGTGGGCTGGTTCGGGGGCTGGGGGCTGGACTCACAACACCTGCTTAGGATTCCCTGGAAATGGCATTGAGAGATATCCTGCCTATCTCTCCAACCCGGAGGTCCCAACGTGCATCACTCTGCACTTACTAGTGTTGAAGCTCATTTGCCACTGCTTTGCCCACTCCCCCAGTGTCAAGAGATCCCTCTGGAGCTCCTCACAATCTCTCACAGTTATCACTACCCTGTATAATTTAGTGTTGTCAGCAAATTTGGCCACCATTTTATGTTCCTCTCAGTTTCTAAGTAATGCGAGATTGGGGTTCGCGCCATTTTACTCCGAGAAACGTGATTGAGAACAAGTCCTTGATCACCCCACTCTCCTTCAACCAATCCTGTTAAAGCCCACCAAAATGTATCTTTCGGCACCTGTATATAAGTCGCTATGGCCGCGCAGTTAAAATTGTGTTCTTAAGCCTGTAATAAAGTTATATGTTTGGCCCGTATTGCTGGCTGCTGTTCATTATTTCTGGAACACTAAACATCTTCATGCCTTTTTTGAATGTGAGGCTAGAGTTCTCAGCTTCTATCACAGGGGTTCCCAACCTTTTCAAGCCAGGGGCCGGGTCACGCTCTTTCAGTCAGTTTCAAAGGTCATTTTGCCCTGCCTGCATGGTGGGGTGGCCATTTTGTCCTGACAGTTTCAAAGGGGTGGCCATTTTGTTTCTCAAATGGCCTTGGAGGGATGCGGAGGCACATTAAATAGCACCGTGGGCTGGATTCGGCCCATGGGCCTTACGTTGGGAACCCCTGTTCAATAATCTGCTGTAAGCAGACAAACTACATTAATAAGAAGTCTTCTAGTTGGTATTGCTCCACCTAAAATCAGGAGAAAAGCAGCCGCAGACACAGTAAAAAATATGTTATCCCCCAGGCTGTAACATACTTTTTTATTTCATACCCTGCCCCAAATTGGTGCAAACACCACCCTGGGCAGCTTACAACAATAAAATAGACAATCCACAAAACAATAATATCAAATGGAACAATCCAAGCAGGATAGAATCAATAATAAATATTAATAAAATAATCATAAATAAGATGATAGTGGTGTTTCAAGTTGGGAGAAAAAGAGGCTTTTCTAACACCACCAAGTGAGTTCCGTACCAAGGTTTGAACTGGAGGTTTTCTGATTAGTTTCCCAGCTGCCAGATCACGACTGGCTTTCCGTCTGCTAGAACGGTCTCCAAGCATACCAGACTTTCCACGACATATATTGGGGCCTGGGAAGAAGTCCATACAACTAGTAATTGTATGTAAAAAGGTAAAGGTCACTCTTGCTCAAAAGCCAGTCATATCTGACTCTAGGGTTCAGTGCTCATCTCTGTTTATAGCCAAAGAGCCAGCGCCATCTGCTTCTGCAGATGTTTCCGTGGACATGTGGCAGGGATGCCTCAACGCCATTGTGCACGGAACGCTGTTTACCTTCCCACCGAAGTGGTACCTATGTATCTACTTGCAATTTCTTGCTTTCAATCTGCTAGATTGGCAGGAGCTGGAACAGAGATGGGCATTAATTCAATCATGCAGTACTCGGGTTTTGAACTGCTGACCTTCCACCTCTTGAACCACTGCAGTCCCTCCAGTAATTGTATGTAGAATTGCCCTAATTATGTCAGAAATGCAGGTAAGCAGTTGCCCTGGAGAAGTGATATTTGGAATGGTTATCCTAAAACAGGCATGGCAACTACATAGTCCATGTTTTTGCACTATTGGAATCGTTTGTGTCCCTTGCACATATATGACACAGGACAAAGTCTACTATCAGCAAATTAAAAAAGCCAAACTAGAGAACTGTACCTCTCAAGGCTGCAACTTTCTTTTAAAATGAGATGTTTCCCTGCACTTTGCTTGGAAGGTGGCAGGTCAGCAGTTCGATTCCCGAGCATGCAGGATGGAATGAGCGTCCGTCTTTGTCCCAACTCCTGCCAACCTAGCAGTTTGAAAGCAAGAAATTGCAAGTAGATAAATAGGGACCACTTGGGTGGGAAGGTAAACAGCATTCTGTGTGCTCCGGTATCTAGTCATGCCTGCTACATGTCCACGGAAACGTCTGCAGAAGCAGACAGCGCTGGCTCTTCGACTTTGAAACAGAGATGAGCACTGAACCCTAGAGTCAGATACGACTGGCTTTCAAGCAAGGGAAACCTTCACCTTTACCTTTAAACCATGTTTTATAAACAAAATTGTAGTTTTGGTTACACACTGTGAGCCCAGAAATTGCTATTTTAATTTATTGACAAAATAAATTGCAGTAAAAAATCACAATGAAGCTTGCATAAATAGGTACTTTAATTAATTGTGCTGATTTACAGTGTGGCTTTGTTTTGCTCAAATCCAAATCTATCCAAAATTTATCCAACCCAGGTATGTCAACCTGCCAGGAGAGATCTTGCTCATGCCGAGGGGCTGTGGATTTGCTTGGTGACTTTGTTGGACTGTGATACTTGTTCATGGCTTCTAGCTTGGTGTTTGACACTCATTCTTTTAGACAGTCATTCTTCCCACCTTTCCTTCAGCTTCTCTTTATATATGTGGACAGCCAAGTTTTGTGGACAAGTGAGCTTCAAGATGTATTATCAATCCCAAGTTGATGTGCAGGGTGTGCACCCTTCTAGGTTGTCCTGATAGCTAGGCGTGTTTCGGAGCAGTGCTGTAAAAAAAAGTACAGGAAGTATATCCCCAAGGCAGGAAGAAACCTCTGTTCTTTCCTCCTGAGAGGTTATTAAATCTTCATTGTCTCACCGTTTGGAAGAAAAAGAAAGAAAGAAAGGAAAAGGAAAGAAGGAACGTTTGAACTATATTCACTGCTACCTTGTGATATTTTTCTTCTTCTTCAGGTGTCGTATCCGTTCCGGATATTGGCTATCATCATGGCACTAATCTTCCTGTTCTTAACTCCTTGGAACAGTTCTTCCAAGGACATGCCACACAAGTCTCTCAGGCTCTTCAGCCATGAGATCTGTCTAATTCAGGGATGCCCAAACTATGCCCCGGGAGTTGGATTCGGCCCCTGATGCCAATTCATTCGGCCCACGAAGCCCTCATCACTCCTGGAAGCGGAAGCCCTCGTCGATCCCATACGGGGGCGCGTTTTACTCCTATTTCCGGGAGCAACGAGGGCTTCGTGGGCTGTATGAATTGGCATCAGGGCCAGATCTGGCCCCCAGGCCATAGTGACCAGCCCTCTGAACCATGTGACTGGCCCATGGCCCAAAACGTTTGGGCACCCCGGTCTATGTCCAGGACCTCTCTTCCCAGGGACCTTTCCTTGTAAATCGAGTTTGAGTACTGTAGACTATATTTCATGTCGTTCCTCATGATGATGATAATAACAATAATTTTGTATCAGAAATTATTCTGGGTTGAAAAGACTTTTGTGGAAGAAACTCCATTCAGGGAACACCCAAATGAGGCTCTTTTCATGTCCCCAAGAGCTGGGACAGAGACAGGCGCTCAATCTGTCTTGCAGTACTTGGGTCTCAAACTGCCGACTTGCAACCCTTCCAGCTAACAAGGCAAGCTTCATAATCACTGTAAGGTATTGGAGCTTTTTACCTCGAAGTAAATATCTCTTGTTACTAAGAGCATCTCAGATGAAGCTTTTAGCTGTCCTGTTATAAATTTTATTTTACTTTTGAAACATATAAAGAAAAAAAGAAAAAAATACACATATACAAATGTAAAAGTAAAAAGTACTGCAAAAATATTAGCTTAATACAAAATTTGTATTAATAATTCAACTTTGCTTTTGTTATAAAAACAAATAAGAAACTTAATTTTAAATGTTATGGCAATGGTACTTGACGCCATTAAGACTTTACCAGATGGATAATAAGAGAGATAAGTTATGTTGGAGATGTAGAGAATTTGATGGAACATACGAACATATGTGGTGGAGCTGTAAAAAAATAAGGGATTTTGGGGGAAGAATAGAAGGTGAGCTTGCTGAAATAATGGGTAGAAGTGTTAAGTTGGTGTCAAGTATCATTCTTTTAACGAATGTGGAAGGTTTGGGTTTAAACAAAGATGAAAAAGAATTATTGGAAATTGTATTGACAACGGGTAGACAATGTATAGCTAGAAACTGGAAAAATGATATAGAAATACAGATTGGAGAGTGGTACAAAGAAATGTGGAGTTTAGCACTGAATGATAAACTGACATGGGAGATTAAAGTGAAAAGGGATAACTTAAAAGAAAACAGATTTTGGAATATATGGAAACCATTTGTGGACCATTCTTGTACGGCAAATGATAGTTCAGGACCAGTACCATCTCAAAGAAGTTTCTGGAGTTGAGCAGCAAATAAACTCTCCGGGCATTGTATATATTACAGGGTGTTTATTATTTATCTAAAGATTAATGGTAGCACAGAAAGTTCTTACTATTTTGGATTTTGAAACAATGGGTTTTTTCTTAATATTTTGAGGTGATATAGTAATTAATGAGTCTCGATATTGTTATGTGCTAACATTCAGTAATGTCTGTTAAGGTGATACTATGGATTTGTTTATGTATTGTATTGTTAGTCATTGTTTTCTTTTCTTTTTTGTATGTCTTTGAAAAATGCAATAAAAATTAAAAATTTTTTTAAAAAAAACAAATAAGAAACAACTATACTGTATTTGACAATTGACACGTGGCACCCTCCACCCTCAGGACCTTTTCATCTGTTTCATAAATTTCAGTTCTCAATTTTAAGTTTATACCTATACCTATCCATATTTCCAGAAACTATTACTTTCTTGATCAAATTTGAAACCCTTAGACTTTTTGAAGACATCCTCAATAAAGTCTCCCCATATCAATGAGAATTCATTATTCTTTACCATCCCCTTATTTATTTTTAGTTCACATTGTCAGCTTGTCATTCAATGCTATATTCCATTTTTCTTTATACCACTCTTCCAAATTTAAGGAGGTGCATACTTTCCAATTCTTTGCTATCAACAAGCTCATAGCTGTTATCATAATTGTAATCCATTCTTTCTTCTATTTGTTTGCTGTTACATCACTTAGATCAGGGGTTCAGAACCTTTTCATGCCGGGGGCCAGGTCATGCTCTCAGTCAGCTTTGAGGACTGGACGGCCATTTGCCCTGCCTCATGATGGGGTGGCTGTTTTGTCTCAACAGCTTCAAAGGGGTGGGCATTTTGGTTCTCAAATGTCCTTGGAGATAGGGGGGCACATGAAATGGCGCAGTGGGCTGGATCTGGCCCATGTGCCTTAGGTTGGGAACCCCTGACTTAGATTCATTGCTACAGCTACCTTGGAACTCATACATATTTTCTAGCTGCCCTGTTAAAGACACACAGTTTTATTGGTCTAGGCTCATCCCAGTTATCATCATTTTCCATTTGTGTCTTCTCACTGCTTCTTTCTGCCTTTTTCTTACTGCAAATCAATGGTGAGCTGGAGTTAAAATGAACAAAATACAGTGTCTTTTGACTGGCACTGTTCTTTTGTCATCTTATTTTCTGGCCCTTATGACAGTAGACCCTATTTTTAGGGAGAAGCTGGAAATTGTGAATTGGAAGTAATGAAACTGCTTGCATATGGGGAACAAGAGCTTAACTTGCAAAAAAAATTACTATTATTTTGCAAAACAGCACAACTAAAAGTGTCTTTGTTGATGTAATGGAGAAATTGTTAATCCGGACATATTGCTTCTGCGTGTGGCATTTTGGCAGATTTGTGGCCTTTCCCTCTGGTTTTTTTAAAATGTGATTCCATTTGTAAGGAAATAAAGTGCCCAAGAGTAATGCACCACTAATGGATAGATATGGAGACGGCATTGGTCGCACTGATGGATGATCTCTGGCGGGAGCGGGACGGGGGTTGTCCATCCGTCCTTGCTCTTCTTGACCTCTCAGCGGCCTTCGATACCGTCGACCACGGTATCCTGCTGGAACGGCTCGAAGGATTGGGGATCCAGGGCACTGTGTTGTCCTGGTTTTCCTCATTTCTGGAGGGCCGTACCCAGTCGGTGTGGTTAGAGAGTGAGAGGTCCAGCCCTAGGCTTCTCAAATATGGGGTGCCTCAGGGATCTGTGCTCTCTCCTCTCTTATTTAACATCTACATGAAGCCGCTGGGTGAGATCATTCGTTCCCACGGGGTGCGGTACCATCAGTACGCGGATGATACTCAATTGTACATCTCGGCCCGTGGGGACCCCAGTGATGCTGTTGAAATCCTATCCGGATGCCTGGAGGCCATTGGGGTCTGGATGGGGGCCAATGGGCTTCGGCTGAATCCCAGCAAGACAGAGTGGCTGTGGATAAGGGGCCCCACGTTATCCAAGGAGTTACCATCTTTGGTACTGGATGGGGCTGTTTTGCCCCAGACAGACCCAGTGCGCAACTTGGGGGACCTTCTGGACTCACGGCTCCTGCTGGAAGAACAAGTGGCAGCTGTGGCCAGGGGGGCTTTTGCCCAACTTCGGGTGATTCGCCAACTGCGCACGCTCCTGGACCGGGGCTCCTTGCTTATGGTCACTCATGCTCTGGTTACTTCCCGACTAGATTATTGTAATGCGCTCTACATGGGGCTGCCCTTGACGACCATTCGGAGGCTGCAGCTGGTCCAGAATGCGGCGGCCCGGGTGGTGATGGGGTGTGGGCGATATGCCCATGCCTCACCGCTGCTTCGGGAGCTGCACTGGTTACCAGTTTGTCTCCGGGTGCAATTTAAGGTGCTGGTTTTGACCTTTAAAGCCCTATATGGCAGGGGGCCAGGATACCTTAGAGACCGCATCATCCCAAGAGTGACTGCCCGTCCAACCAGAGCGGACCGGAGAGGCTCTCTAATGGTGCCATCAACGAGGGGTGCACATTTGTCTAGCACCCGAAGGAGGGCCTTCTCCGTGTCCGCACCAACCCTCTGGAACCTCCTACCAACAGATCTAAGACTTCAAAGTGAATTGCTGCCCTTCAGGAAAGGAGTAAAGACCTGGCTGGCAGGGCAGGTGTGGGGCCCGAACGGGACTATGGCCCCCACCGGCTGGCTTTTATAAGACTCTCTCTCTTTCCCTCTGTGTGGTAGGTGGGACGGGTGAGTGGGATATGGGTTTTAAATGGGGGTGGATGTCGGATTTTTTATTGGGTGGTTTTTTTATTGGGTGGGTTTTATAAGGTTTTACAATGTTTTTATGTATTTTTTGGAGTTGTTGTAATGCCGCCCTGAGTCGGGTTCTGCCTGAGTGGGCGGCATTTACAAATGTGAATGATAAATAAATAAATAAATATATAGCTGGCTGGATAGCTTTGTCGTTTAGGTACTGGCAGCTAAGACAACGGTTGGGAGTTTGATTCCCCATGCTGCCTCCCAGGACAATTGCCAGTCTATGTTGAGTTAAGCAAGCTACATAGTCCCAAAGTGCCTCTAGATCAGAGGTTCTCAACCTACGGCCTGCGGGCTGGACACGGCCCATGGCACCATTTCATGTGGCCCACGTTGCCGCCGAAAGTGAAAGTGGATGCGTTTACAACAGCCGTAAATGAGCCCAGTCACAGATGCATTTTATGGCAGCGTTTACGGTGGGGGAACCACCAGTCCGGCCTGCTCAGCTGTCTGAGGGTGTGTGGTCTGGCCTGCGGCTTTAAAAGGTTGAGAACACCTGCTCTAGATGAAGGGAACGGCAAGCCAATTCTATGCATACTCCATGTAGAAAACCCTGGAAAGGGTTGCCACTAGTCAGAATTGACTTAGTGGCACATCATCATCATCATCATCATTATAAATACAGATCAACCAATTGGTTCAAAGTTGAGGACTGGAATAAAATTAACAGTTCTATTATTATTATTATTATTATTATTATTATTATTATTATTATTATTATTATTATTATTATTATTATTATTATTATTATTATTATTATTATTATTATTATTATTATTTAGATGTAACATAGGGACTGCTGTGGCTTACTGATTAAGACACTGAACGTGATGACTGGAAGGTCGGTAGGTTGGCAGTTCAAGACCCGAGTGTTGCATGACGGAGTGAGCTCCCATCTCTGTCCCAGCTCATGCCAACTTAGCAGTTCAAAAGCAAAAAAAAAAATCAAACTGATAAATACAAACTTAGGAGGGATGGTAAACAGCGTTACATGCATTCCAGTGTCTCGGCGTGCCTGCCACATGCTCACGGAAACGTCTGCAGACACAGACAGTGCTGGCTCTTTGCCAACAAACAGAGATGAGCACCAAACCCTAGAGTCAGATACAACTGGCTTTCGAGCAAGGGCAACCTTTACCTTTACCTAGAGGTAACATTCAAATCTCTTGGAGTTTGTCCTTTGTAAGA
This sequence comes from Bradypodion ventrale, assembly GCA_035047345.1. Lineage (NCBI taxonomy): Eukaryota > Metazoa > Chordata > Lepidosauria > Squamata > Chamaeleonidae > Bradypodion > Bradypodion ventrale. The sequence goes on along the minus strand of JAWDJE010000008.1, from coordinate 3,655,781 downwards.
CTCCTTCCTTGAACAGGGACGGAGCTGCCCCAAGATCTTTGCTGCCTGAGATAAACACAGTAACATCACCTCTGGCCTTCCACCTCACTCACACACATTGGTTTGGACATGCTGTTGATTCTTCTTTCTTCATCATAGTTGATGGCAGGGCATAGGTGGACTGTGTAACCTATAGCTGTATTCTCCAATACCCTACTACTTCCTAAGGCAACTGTCTTGTTCTGCCTAATGGTAGGACTGGCCCTGATGGGACACTAAGGCACAGTTGACTGTTCTGACCACTTGACCAGCTAGAATGAGCTCAGAATTAGCATGTGTTGGTGGGCAGATATGCTGATTCTAGTTGGCACGATAGTGATTCAGAGGCCCTGGCTGTGGAACCAGGCATTAGAGTTCAGTTCTCCACTGTGCCTTATAGAAAAAGAGCCAACCTACATAGCCTTGAGTAAGCTGCATAGTCCCAGAATGTCCCCTAGAGGAAGGAAATGGTAAGCCACTTCTGAGCACATAGAAAATGCTGGAAGACTTCACCATAAGTCAGAATCGATGAGATAGTGTGCAATTACTGGTAATTATTCCTGCTTTGATGTCCCTTGCTGGACATCAGGGATGGAAGGGTTGTATCACCATCATACAAGTATTCCCTAATTTGGTTCAGAACCTAGTTTTTGAGATGCAGGTTCAGGCCTGATTTGGTGCAGATCAGTTTAGGCTGGATCAGAATAAATGAATCAGAATAAAAACCCAGAAATCTGAACCTTCATTCATTCATTTATTTATTTGCTCAAACTTATATAGCTGCCCCGCTCACCTAATTTCCCATTGATTTGCACTGGTAAATTAAAATGGTTATAACTTTTCTTAAAAATTTGAAGATAAAGGTAGACTTCTGAAAGAGATCTTTCCCTGCCAAATTGCAAATATGTTCAAGGATTTGTGCATGTGTGACAGTCGCATGAATATGTTACATTTCATGGCATTCTGAGCTGATGATTCCTGCCATCAGATTGCTGCATTTTTTGTACATGTATATACTGTCCCACAGTGTTTAGTGCACTCTCTGGGTGGTTCACAAGATAATTACCATTTTGCCCCCAACATGCTGGGTACTCATTTAACGGACCTCAGAAGGATGGAAGGCTAAGTCAACCTTAATCCCCATCAGGATCAAACTTAACCTTCTGGCTGCATTACAACAGTTTAACCACTGCACCACTAGGGAGGGCCCTTTAGATTTGTTTGAAAGTTTGTTAATATATTTACAGCTTTCCTGTACCATTTTGCCACTTGTGACTTTAATGCAGGGGTTACCAACCTAAGGCCGACCCATGGAACCATTTCATGTGGAAACCCCCCCCCCCCCGCCCTCCAGGGGCATTTGCGAAACAAAATGGCCACCCCCTTTGAAGCTGTTGGGACAAAATGGCCACACACACACACCCATCATGCAGGCAAGGCAAAATGGGTGTCCGGCCCTCGAAGCTGACTGAGAGAGCATCACCCAGCCCCTGGATTGAAAAGGTTGGGAACCCCTGCTTTAATGTGTTGTTTGTGCCCTAAGATCCATTCTGGAAAGGCAGAAGACTAAACATAATCTGAAAAAGCAGGACCAGAATGGGTAAATGGTTGGATGTGTGAAGGGGAAAGAGTCCTGTTACCACATAGCAAAATACTATTAAAATAACTATGGGGTCAAGTCAGATAAGCACATATATAAAGAGTAAAGAAGAATGTGTCTCTGAATTGGAAAGAATTAGGAAGTGGAGATTGGCATTCGAGTGCTGACAGAGTGAACGAAGGGAATAAATACAAGCTATAATTAACACAGATCCCCCCTAAAGGTCTTTTAGAAACAGTCATCAGAGTGTGCTAATTAAATTCTTATACAGTCCACACTTAAACCTAGAGGCTTAGAGATGGTGATGAGTGGATAAAGGCTAAATATTACTACCTAACTTGTTAAAATTTGAGCAGATTAATAGTGGAAATTGGGGGGAAATATTAAAAACCAACAAAAGCCAAAAGCGGATTACAGCAGATTATTTAAATTAAGAGGACAGAAGTTTTGGAAGTGAAAAGGTAAGAGATACAGACTAGTCAAGTCAATTAAAGACCCCATCAAAAAAAACACCCACTGCAGCTTTTACAATGATTGGCCACTTATAGCTAAAGGAAAGCAAAATTATTCAGAACTGCACAAAAAAACTTTATGTATATCACTTGTGTGACATTAAACCAGGGGTTCCCAATCTAAGGCCCATGGGTCAGATTCGGACCATGGTACCATTTCATGTGACCCCCCTCCAAAATGGCCACCCCTTTGAAGCTGTTGGGAAAAAATGGCCACCCCACCCCCACCCCCCACCCCCATCGTGCAGGCAGGGTAAAACGGCTGTCCGGCCCTCAAAGCTGACAGAGAGCGTGACCCGGGCCCCAGCTTGAAAAGGTTGGGAACCCCTGCATTACACAGTCTTTCACTGCACCCTATGATCCCTCTCTATTCAGAACTAGTTAGACCACATCTAGAGTCCTGTATCTAATCCTGGAATCAACGCTTTAAGAAAGATGCAAACAAATTAGAGTAGGTAGAGAGAAGGTCAATAAGGATGATCAGGACTGGAAACCAAGCCCTATGAGGAAAGACTGGAGGAACTGTGTATGTTTAGCCTTGAGAAAAGGAGACTAAGGGGGGGATAGGATGATAGCACTTTTCATATGCCTGAAAGATAAACATAAAGAGGAAGGGCAGGATCTGTTCTCCATCATTCCAGAGTGCAGGACACCTAATAATGGGCTGAAAGTACGTGAAACCAGATATAGGCTGAATAGTAAGAAAAACCTCTTAACTGTTAGAGCAGTACAATAGTGGAACCAACTGCCTTGAGAGTTGTTGAACACTCCAATACTGGAATTGGACAACCATCTGTCATATCTTTATTGATTTAGATTTCTGCCTTGTGCAGTGGGGTTGGACCTAGTGACCTAAAAGGCCCCTTCCAACTCAGTTATTCTATGGTTCTATAATTCTGTGTGGTCAGTGGTGAAAATCAACCAGCATTGTAAATGAGCACAAGCCTGGCTTCCTCTACCCATTGTACTACCCTGGTGTTGTCCTTCTGTGGTGCTGCTTCATATTATTTTGGAGGCGTACCATCTGGTTTTAATTTAATATCTGAATTCCCAATAATGATCTGAAGTGACATCAACTGATTTGGATGAATCCAGTCTGCTTTGCATGTGATCCAAATATGTCCGAATCAGTATCTTGTCAGGTTTTGGCTGAGCCCTTGCTTTACTTTACAAAGATTTAACAGTCTGGGCTGCTTCGGCTCAAAGCAGTTGTATCCCCCACCCCACCCCGCACCCCTGCGCATGCACAAATGAAAATTCACTCTCCTTAGAAAGTAGAGATTTGGGAAAAGATGGGTGGTTATTTATTTTTCCACGTTTCCCCAGAGTTAAACGAACTCCGCCTGGAAAATTGCACTCTCTCTAGCTTTGAACTGATAAGCAGACTTGATGAATCCGTGTGTGATGTGTGTTTGTAATTTTCATTTCTCTTCTCTCATTCATAACACAAAGCCTTGTACAGAGCTGGGAGGCGGAAGGTCAACAGTTTGATTCCCAAGCACTGCAGGACGGAATGAGCTCCCGTCTTTGTTCCAGCTCCTGCCAGCCTAGCAGTTCGAAAACAAGAAATTTCAAGTAGATAAATAGGGACCACTTCGGTGGGAAGGTAACAGCATTCCATGTGCTCCAGTGTCTAGTCATGCCTGCCACATGACCACAGAAACGTCTGCAGAAGCAGACAGCGTTAGCTCCTCGGCTTTGAAACAGAGATGAGCACTGCACCCTAGAGTTGGATACAACTGGCTTTCAAGCAAGGGAAACCTTTACAGAACTTTCAGATTACATGAAGAACTTTGTAGACTATCAGGTTTTGTTTTACTAGCTTCCACCGATGGCAGCAAAACTCATGGGGTAGTTACTTGGCAGACACCGGTTAAATGGGAAATTAAATTTACCATGCCACAGAAATCAGCCCAAAGAGTTGAGGTGGCAGCATTCATTCTAGCCCTTCAGTTGTTCCCTAAGCAGGAATTGAACATTATCACAGACAGCATGTATGTGAGAAATCTGGTTTATCAATTGCCAGGAGCGTATGTCACTCCAGCAATTGATAATAATTTAATGGCATTGTTTCTTTCCTTACAGCATTTGATACACCAACGCAATCATAGTATGTATGTGGCATATATTCGAAGTCATCAGGGTTTACCCAGTTGGTTGTCGGAAGGCAATGAGCAGGCGGATCAAGCTGTCAAAACCCCAGGAGTTAAAATTACAGGTGGTGTATTCGAAACGCCAATTCTAAGCCATGATTTTTCCCATCAGAATGCCAAAGCCTTAACGAAGCAGTTCAATCTACCTCTTGCACAGGCGCAGCAAATAGTCAGTTCATGCCCACATTGCACAGGAATGTAGTGAGCTCCAGAATGGGGAGTAAATCCCCGCGGCCTCAAGGCCAACCAGTTATGACAAATGGATGTAACACACTATCCCGAGTTTGGGAAGTGGAAATATTTACATGTCACAGTGGACACATTTTCGCATTATGCATGGGCAACCGCCAAAAAAGTGGAAAATGCTAATCATGTACAAAATCATTTACTCGCTTGTTTTGCTATTTTAGGAAAACCAGAGGCTATCAAAATGGACAATGGTCCTGCTTATGTTTCCGCGGCCATTGCAGCTTTCTGCCGTGTATGGGATATCAAATTAACACATAGTATTCCCTTCAATTCAACAGGTTGAGCAATTGTGGAAAGAACAAATTGGACTTTGAAATCTCTCTTAGAAAAACAAAGAAAGAGGGAAGAGGCAGGTAGAGCCTTCCCGGACTTTCAGAAAAGGCTTTATACTGTCTTATTTACATATAATCATTTAAATTTAACTTTTTCAGATTTTTCTCCATAGGAATTGCATTTCCAGAGCATAATGCCCCTTCCCCAGCCAGACGTATTTTATAAACAGATGCCAGACCCCACTTAGCGAGGTCCAGTTAAATTGATAATGTGGGGAAGGGGTTACGCTGCGATTCTCGCCCCTACAGGTCCTCTCTGGGTTCCAGCCAGGTGTGTTAAACCAGCCCTTAGAAGACCTCATGGCATGGGTCCAATTCCAGAACCAGAATCCAGTGCCAGAATTACAGCAGATGGCAGTCCAGCAGCAGTCCCAGCTGAAGCGCGGGAAGCGCAGGGCTTCCAACTCCAGTGACGTGGGGCCAGATTAAACACCTACTAGTGACCAGGCAGCTGCTTCCTTGCGTGCCCAGGGAAGAGACAACACACCAGAAAATTTTACAGCAGCCATTTTTGCACAGCTAACCTACAATTCTCTCCTCCTTTTGATGATTTTGGCATGCCTATTTCCTACGGGGGAGGGAGTTTTACACACACAACTTGCACATAATTCGGGACTCAAAGGACTCAGAACATTACGCTCATTAGAACACAGTTCTAACATTTGGATAGGACATGCACACTATATGTTTGTACCTCATGGCAAGGACGCTACCCTGATTTATGAAAACCCAGTGACTATTTAAAATTTTGCTTTCATGCCAATGCTTATCGACGAGTCTGCTGTTGTCATTGATCAAACGCAAAGTGTTAATCAGCTGGACAGTTTGTTCTCGCTAGCGCCTCACGAGCTGAACGAGGTTGCATGGCGGTACATGAAGTACAAATCATACACCAAAGGCATGTGTTATTGCTGTCGGAGCAGAAGAAAATGGGGTCCCTATTGGGTATACTGGAAACAAGCTGAAAAATTGTTACATGGACTTGGAAATTATACTGGGTGTTCTGGTTATTATTGATTATATGGACATTATAATGACACTTATAAGGGTACAAGTGACAAAACACTATCCACATGGAAAGATATTTGGTTTTTCAGCAATGCAGTCAGCTGAATATAAAGGGGCGGAAAATATTTGTGTGGGATGGCAGTTGTGAAATCCTAACTTGTGGTTTTTCTTTTAAGGTGTTGCAACAAATTACCACCCAGGTGGCTATAAATGTGCAGGGTTAGGGTACCTCACATTTCCAGTGCAGGTTATAAAACCAGCACAGGCAGAAACACCAGCACATCAAGACACACACATTAAGGTAAAAAAAAACCCCACAGTTTCCCTTTTTTTCATCTCGCAAACGACGTAGAGTTGTGGGAATGCTAGGACCACAATGCTCTGATGAAGTAATTACTGATGTCCAGTTAAGTATTGTCCCCTCTTCAGGAGGGAGAGCATTTGTTGCTACAATTACCAGAGCTTTGGCTCTGGGATCCTATCCAGGTATTATAGCACAAGAGAATCGCAAGTCTATCTTAGGTCTCACTTGCCGCTTAGAAAAATCCATCAATGCCACAGGGAAAATAGTTAGATACCTCCAAAAGGAAATAGAAGAATTGGATCAAATCTTCATGCAACACAGGGTTGCTCTAGATTATTTGCTGGCTAAACAAGGTGTTTTTTGTAGATTGGTGGGAACCAAAGGATGTCAATTAAAATTTCATGATCTCAATCGATCCATTGTACATGAACTGGAGAATTTGCAAGAAGTGCTGAAAAATAATGTTCATACAGGTAATCTCCTGTCATCAATTTGAGACATCTTGTGGTCATGGTTACCATCTATGGAATGGGTAGAGCCATTAATCCAATATGCAATTTTTTGTATTGCTATTCTTGTCATGGGGTGCTGCTGTATTCAATGTATTCCATCATTATATGCGAAATGCATCTCCATGTGTAAGACTAAGTACAAAACGCCAATAGTCAAGAAATACAACCGTTCAACGAAGTCAAATATATGATTTAATCCAAATAAAATTCATTACTTCATGTTCATAATAAATCATAAATCCTGTTCATACATTCTGAAGCCCTTCCGGTAATTTTTGGCTTTTCAGATACAATATCTTTCATCAAGGATCTATGGGAAACAATAAACAATATGAACAACTACATACAAACAATCATATATACACACATATTTTTATATATACACACAATCTTATATATACAATATTTACAGACAGACATATCTACACCAGAAAATTGCAACTAAACAGTGTCTTTAAGCAATTACCTGTGTTGTAAATATTTAAACAATGATAACCCATGTCCCAAGCCTCGTCAGCTTATTCTCTTTCATGCTCATGGACGTCAATGAAAACATCTTGCAAGTGCAATATATAGTAACATAGTAATACGATGACTACATCAGCAATTAACCACAGGTAAGTTCTTAAAGAAAACACGCTAATTCTAATGCCACATTCAACCCACGTGGGTGTACTGTGTCAAATTTATGTCTAAAACTAGCATATTTGTGCCCGGCCAGCTGGCCATTTTTAATGTGTGTGTTGGTGGTTAGGGGGTGGTTTTGGGTGTACACAACCAACAACCCCCCCCCCCCAGTACAATACCACTCCAACCACCAACACACGCATTAAAAATTCCTGGCAAGGCAGGAGTGCCGTGTGTTTGTGTGTGTGTGTGTGTGTGAGAGAGAGAGAGAAGCAGTGTATGTGTGTGAGAGAGAGTGAGAGAGAGAAAGAGAGTGGCAGATAGAGGAGACAGGTGAAGAGGGTGGAGGCAACTTGCTGAGGCTGCGTGCAGGTATGTTGGGAGGGAAGGTTTGGTGTGTGTGTGTGTGTGTGTGGGTGGGTGGGGCAGGGGGAGGGGAGGGTTGTCCCACAGTGGGTGGGTGGGTAGTGTTTCCCGTGTTGTGTGTGTGTGTGGGTGGGTGGGGTGGGGGAGGGTTGTCCCGCGGTGGATGGGTGAGTAGTGTTTCCCACTTTTGTGTGTGTGTGTGTGTGTGAGAGAGAGTGTGTTCTCTCTGGGTTGGCTGAGAACAAAACTTTCATTCCCAGCCAACCCAGAGAGAAGCAATTTATTCTCTCCCAGAGACAAAGGCAGGACCTTTGCCTCCCGGAGAGAATGAATCCCTATCACAGAGGGGCTTTACTTCTCTCTGGGTTGGCTTTCGTTCCCAGCCAACCCAGAGAGAAGCGAGTCCTTCTCTTCGGGAGGCAAGGAGGTGCTCCGGCCTCTCCTTTGTCCATGTGGGCATCAAGCCACGTCGCCCGCAGGGACGAAGGAGAGGTTGGTGCTTCTCCCTACGCAGAAGGCCGTGCCGGGAGGGAAAGAGTTTCAGAGACCCATCCGGAGCCGGCAAAAGGCAAGTGCGGTCGGTGGGGGTTAGGGAGGAGGGCGGTGTGGTTACCGGGGCCGTGCCTTCCCCCCACTCCCTAACCCCCACCAACCGCACTTACCTTTTCCTGGCTCCAGCTGGATCTTTCAAAGTCTTTCCCTCCCGCCGCTTTTTTTTAAAGTCAGTGCACCACGCATTCCCGGCCTCCTCTGCACTCATGTCCCTCAGCCTGATTGGCTGAGGGGTTGCACAGCGCAGAGGACTCTGGGACTCTTAGTTTTCTTTTTTGGGTCGCATTCATGGGGCATGAACATGAAGTAATGAATTTTATTTGGATTAAATCATATATTTGACTTCGTTGAATGGTTATATTCCTTGACTATTGTTCATTCACTGTTCTGCTCCTTATTGGATAAGTACAAAATGCCTTCAAGGCACGAATTGCATCATTTGCACAAAACGATGAAGCATATCAATTATCAATGCCTTGACCCTCAAAATTAAATGAAAAAGGGGAGTTGTCGTAATGATATATTAGTTTGTGTAGTAATGATATATATTAGTTTGACCCCATGATCGTCTTAAATTTATGCTCATTGTTATTTAGCATTAGCAAGTTCTGAAAGGTGTGGGCAGTGATGCCATCTGGCATCACTGGAACTCCTGGTAAACTGGGAGTCTCCATTCTTTTCCAAGGACACTGCCTAGCTGAACTTGTGGTTCAGTACAATGGTCCTTTGACCACTGGGTGGAAGAATTTCGGACCTTGATATGGGGCTTTACTAATCTTTCTCACCAGAACTCCTTACCCTAAACATATGTATCTCTTTTTGTACTAACTCCCTGGCCATCTGACACCAGGCAGTCTTACCTGAAGTACGTCACTGAAATATGACAGAGATTCGTCATGTAACTGTAGTTCCTTTGTTAGAACAGTAGGATTGCTTATTCAAGGTATAGTCAGGTTTTATGATAAATACTAGCTGAAAAATAAAGGAGACAGCTGTCTCACTTTGGACCGTCCAAGATGTTTGTGCGTGTCGTTACTTTTCCACTGCTGTGGTAGGCAGATCACAACAATTGGAGAATTTAGATAAAACAGTATTAGACTATCCTACTCTGCCAGCACATTTTGTTATTGGATTTCAAAGAGGATATTGAATTGTAATTCAAGTAAATGAATTTTGTCGGTTCCATTCCTGTGTTGATGAACTACAGTATTGTCACTTCATCTGTTATCTGTATCCTTGCTTGATTGTGGAGGATGTGTATAAATATAGAGGACATACATTTGCCCTTCTTGTGGCCGTATAAGCAGGCTCTGATCCGTGAAAGCTCACACTGAAATAAATCTGTCCCTTTTTGAAGGGCCACAATATTTTGCTCCTCCCCTCCATTTTCCCTCACATACAGGGACAGAATGACTTCATAAGAAATAGCATTTACAAGACTATGAGAATTTTTTTTGTCTTTCCAAGCTCTGCTTAGGCCAGGTGTTCCCAACCTTTTCAAGCTGGGGGCCAGGTCACACCCTGGCAGTCAGCTTTGAGGGCCAGATGGTCATTTTGCCCTCCCTGCATGATGGAGGTAGCCATTTTGTCCCAACAGTTTCAAAGGGGTGGCCATTTTGTTTCTCACATGCCCTTGGAGGGATAGGGGGCCACATGAAATTGTGCCCGGCCCTCGGGCCTTTGGTTGGCAATCCCTGGCTTAGGCTCTTTTGATTTGGACTGCCGAACTTCTGTCTTTCTAGTACCACAACCTGGCAACCCTTGGGAGATGTTCTAGGAATTGAAGGCTAAAAGCCATTCTCCTTTTGGTAATTTTCTGAGTCCTTAATGTGTGTCATTTTTGTTAACATTCACAGGATATCTTACTGCACAGCCGACAAAGTACACGACAAAGTTTTTGCTTATATTGCCCAGAGTCAACACAACGAGAACCTGGAATGCCACGCTTTCCTCTGCGGGAAAAAGAAAATGGTCAGTATCAACATGGAGGCATCAGAATATTGTGATCCATACTGCTCATCGCGGACTATATGGGGTAACTAGGGCAGAGAGTCATTAGGGGCGTGGCTTATAGGGGTGGAGTTTGAGATTGGGGTGTGGCTTATAGGGGTAGAATTTTTAATTTGTTGTGTGCTTTATTATGTTAATAGCCGATTACCCGGCCTTGCCCGGGGGTCGTGCCTGTGCTTACCCAGCCAGGTGGGGCCTGGCTCCCCTGCCGCCCGGCCATCTGGTCCCCTGCAGAGCGGTCCCGTTCCCGTTCTGGGTGCTGCACCGCTGCTGGCGGTGCATTTTTGGGCATCCTTCTGTGGCAGCAGTGGGTTAATGGGCGTGCCTGGCAAGCCGTTGCTGCCGCTCACCGCTCTGTGCTCCAGACCAGCGCAGGCCCAGGGCATGGGGGCGGCAGGCACCAGGTGTTTGCTGTGGAGGGTTTATGCTGGGGCGGGACCGCCGCACAGCTGTTGCTCCTCGCTGTACTGGCCTGGTGGGCTGTGTGAGTGGGTGCGGCAGCAGGGTCCCTTTGGGAAATTGTGTTCCCCGGACTGACCATGCCGCAGCACAACTCCGCTGTTGTCCCTGCCAGCACTGCTTCCTCCTCCTCGTGGCCCTTCAGCCCCCGTCATCTCCGGTGCCGACAGTTTGGACACCTGTGTCTCTGGCGAGGCAATTTTGCATGCGCACAAAAGGCTCACTGTTTGCAGCTGAATTTACACTGATGGGCTTAAATGACAGTGTTATGTTTAGTTGGATTCTGGCCACAGTATTATTCATAAGTGTAACTGTGCAGACAGAACTCTTCACACCTTGAAAAACCTACCCTTCAAACATAACTGTCACAATTAAGTTCCAATGCCACAAAAATCTAAGTAGCCTTCATAGTTGCAATGTTTGAAAACCAAGCCTTTTCCAGATTCTCAAAAGGGATTAAGGTAGGTCTGTTAAAAATATGCACATCTTACTGCTGCCTGAGTATGAAATATGCTTCCCCCCTGTCTGTGTCATTGTGAGTCAATACCTGAAACAGAGTGCACGAAGCAGCAGCATGAACCAGAATGTACGTTGCTGCTTGATGCTTTGACCTCCATAATTTAGTGGAACAGCATATTCTTGTAACTAGATAAGCAACTTAAAAATGCAGCTATGTTACAAGAGAGTGAATACAGTATCTTTACAATGTATACTTATTGTGATATAATGAGATCTTTATGTAGAGAACTTGCAGATAGTATTGTGATGTGTATACAAGTATATTTTATCATGTTTATTTTTTTATCTATATGTGACCCATATTTATGGGTAAATGTTACAGTGTTATATATCATTTGTTCATACTGTAATGCCATTCAATTAATCTATCAATGGATGGATGGATGGATGGGGAGAAAATTAATTATAACTAGCTTATATTAGGGCCATGGTGGCTTAGTGGTTAAGAAGCTGAGCTTGGTGACCGGAAGGTCAGAAGGTCAGCAGTTTGTGACCCGAGTGCTGCATGACAGAGTGAGCTCCCATCATCTGTCCCAGCTCCTGGCATCATAGCAGTTCAAAGGCAACTGTTCTCTCTCTCACTCACTCACACACACACACACACACACACTACACGACATTCCTGCCTTGCTAGGAATTTTTAATGTGTGTGTTGGTGGTTGGAGTGGTATTGTATTGGGTGGGTGGGTTTGCACACCCAAAACCATCCCTAACCACCAACACACATTAAAAATGCCCGGCTGGCCGGGCACAAATATGCTAGTATTTACTATTTACTCCCAGGCTCTGGGACGCCTCCCATAGGTTTTGCACCCCACCCCACTCCATTCCTGTTTTTTTTTTTGTTTTTTTTGTCCTGCTGTAAAAAGCAGGTCTGTTCTAGAGCAGGGGTTCTCAAACTACACCCCATGGGCCAGACCCGGCAACAGCACCATTTCATGTTGCTTGCTTTGCTGTCACTGTCAACACCAGAAGCAGAAGTGGATACATTTATGACAGCTGTGGATGTGTTTTATAGCAGCTTTTATAGCGGGGGAGAACCACCAGTCTGGCCTGCTCAGCTGCCTGAGGGGGCGTGGCCTGGCCCACAGTTTTAAAAGCTTGAGAACCCCTGTTCTAAAGGGTCTTTAAGTGAAATTCTCTTTTTATTTTATTATCTCCCTGATGGATTATTTCTCACGGCTAAGCCGTGAGTTGACTAGTGTTTTAAAGCTATCAGCATCTGATTCACAGGTAACTTCTTAGATGACTCTAATGTGGCAAAGCCTTTGCTCCCAAATTTCCAGTTGTCGAGAGAAATTGAGCAGGAGGGGCTTTGTGGATGAGACAAGTAGGTGGAGAGGGGGCAGCTGAACTTCCACCAGCTTGCTGGATTTGTACTGGAAGTGTATTTGCCTCATCTCTGGCTCAGAATTAGCCATCCTTCCTTTATGCCTCTGTTGAAAAACCCAGATAGAGAAAACGGATTAAAAGTGATCTCAAGCAAAGAGTAGAGTTGGCTGGCAGGGTTTGGGGGTAAGCAATAGCATCATGTGTCCCGGTCATCTCTTAACAAATGTCCTGTTACATTTACCTTATGTAGAAAACTTTCTTAGTCTCTGCATTTGACATTTGTTATCCTTTCCTAAATCTCCTTGGAAAATTCTTTGCTGGTTCTTCTGTCTGTGTCTCTCTCTGTCTCTCTGCATATTTGTCTGTCTCTGGGAGCAAAATGTGTGAATGCTAATTTGACATTGCAGAAATAGATAGAGTATAGAATATTTTGGGGGCGTGGACCCTAAAAATACGTCTCGTTTTCCACTCTCTGGCATATAATTAATCTATACTTTTAGTGCCTGGCCAATTCACACCAAGAGGTGGGTCTATTAAAATTATAAACAGCTGTGAGGAGTTTCATACTTAATTACCATATTTAAGGAGAGGTTTTTGGGGTTGTTTTTTTCCCCATTGCGAAGGAAAAAACCTTTGATCTTTCACTGAAGATATAAATGGCTCAGACTTTTCTAATGAAACTCTGCTTCTTGTTCATATCAAATCACTGCAGATGCAAGTTTTGTTTAGGCTTCTAAGTACTGTATAACCATCCTCTTCAAGTGGGTCAATTTTGTTATTCAGTCTATTGGTGATAGCCAAAAGATCACCATTGTGTGTGTGTGTGTGTGTGTGTGAGAGAGAGAGAGAGAGAGAGAGAGAGAGAGAGTTTTATTTGAAATCATCTACTTCTGTTTCATTGACTACACCAAAACCTTTGACTGTGTGGACCACAACAAACTGGCAAATACTTAAAGAGATGAGCGTACCAGAACACCTCATCGTCTTTTGAGAAATCTGTATTTGAGTCAAGAAGCAACAGTTAGGACAAGATACGGAAAAACTGATTGGTTCAGAACAGGAAAAGGGGTAGGACATGGCTGCATATTGTCACCCTGCTTATTTAACTTGTATGCAGAGTACATCATGTGTAATGCGGGGCTGGATGAAGCACAAGCTGAAATTAAGATTGCTGGAAGAAACATCAACAACCTGAGATATGCAGATGGTACTACTCTAATGGCAGAAAGTGAAGAAGACCTAAAGAACCTCTTGATTGGGGTGAAAGAGGAGAGTGCAAAAAAACCAAGATACTGTAATGGCATCTGGCCCTATCACTTCCTGGCAAATAGAAGGGGAAGAATTGGAAGTAGTGACAGACTTTACCTTCTTGGTTCCAAGATCACTGCAGATGGTGACTGCAGCAATGAAATAAAAAGATCCTTACTTCTTGGGAGACAAGCTAAGAGAAACCTAGGCAGCATAATAAAAAGTAGATACATCACCCTGCCAACAAAAGTCCACATAGTCAGAGCAATAGTATTCCTAGTAGTAATGTACAGTTACTGGACCATAAGGAAAGCTGAGCACAGAAGAATAGACACTTTTGAACTGTGGTGCTGGAGGAGGATTTTGAGAGTACCCTGGGACTGCAAAGAGATCAAACCAGTCGATCCTGAAGGAAATCAACCCTGACTTCTTATTGGAAAGACAAATACTGAAGGTGAAGCTCAAGTACTTTGGCCACCAAATGAGAAGAGAGGACTCACTTCAGAAGGCCTTGATGCTGGGAAAGATCGAAGGCAAAAAGAGAAGTGGGAGCCAGAGGATGAGGTGGCTAGATGGCATTGTTAACGCAATGGGCGTAGATCTGTATGGGCTGAGGATGGTGGAGGACAGAGGAGCCTGGTGTACGATGGTCCACAGGGTCGCAAAGCGTCGTACTCGACTGTGCAACTGAAGAACAAAAAAGCAGTGTTTCCCAACCTTTGGTTTTTGGACTTCAATTCCTAGAAGCCTAAGTCAAGTCCTCAAAGCACTGATCAGCCAATGTACTGACTTAGGCTTCTGGGATCTAAAGTCCCTTTGTGGGGCATAGGCCCCACATTGGAAACCACTCTTCTACACCTTCTACCACTACCATGGGTAGGAGGAAACACTTTTTTGGGTTAAAAACAAGAATTTCTACAGCCAGCAGCATTTCCATTATCTTCCAAAGAAAGCTTTAGTTCAAATATGTGGATTCCCCGTGCCCGGTGGGCACGGAACGGCCCTGGCAGAGGCCACTTCAGTAGAGAAAACTCCTGGCCCGTGGTTTCTGCGGGCAGAGAAATTAAGGGGGGTGGATTAATGATAGGGTTTGATTCACCCAATTCCTTGACCTGACCAGCGGTTCTGCTGAGAGAGCGAATATCTAACCCCGTTACCCATTAAGGTAATCACTCATCTCCAAGGAGAGCGTAATCCCCGGTGCAAATAGAAGCCATGTTTACCCCAGCCTAATCCTTGGACAATGGTGTTTCCCCTGTCAATGTTTGCCCCAGTTAATTAACTTCCCCAAGAAGGTTTTCCCATTAACCCGGGTAGATGGGTGATGTGATTTTCTGTCAGATGACGGTTTTGCCACCGTTGCGCTTTTTCTCCTATACATGATGAAGCTTTCCTTCAATAAACTACTGATCTGATCTCGCTCCATACTGCCTCGTATCGTTTCTTGATCAGTCTCCTCCGGGACCTCCGGCCCTCAGCGGCCCCGATTCCTACACAAATAAGCTTTTCCTAGTATTCCCCCCTCTAAACAAAAGATTCACCTCCTCCTTTCTTTGGAAGTACAATCTGTAACAGGTCTTTCAGGAAGCTAATCTTTCAGGAAGCTGTCTTCATGAAAGCTAATAATAATAATTTTGCGTCATAAATCATTCTGGGTTGAAAGGATTTTTTTGCTGGAGAAACTCCACTTTAGCCCGTGATGGTGAATGTTGGCACTCCAGATGTTCTTGGACTTCAATTCCCAGAAGACCGCGTGAATCCACACAAATGGGTTTACTGCGATTCATCTGGCCCATGCTACCCTCGTCGCTCCAGAAAGTGGAAGTAAAATATGCCCGTACGGAGGAAGGGTTAACCTGGAAGAGTACAGGCGCGTTTTACTTCTGCTTCCAAGAGCAACGAGGGCAGTGTGGTCCAGATGAATCGCTGTAAACCCATTTGTGTGGATTCACAGGGGCTTCTGGGAATTGAAGTCCAAGAATATCTGGAGTGCCAAGGTTCACCATCACGGGCTTAGGGGATGCCCGAATGAGGCTCCTTTCATGTCCCCAAGATCTTTTCCCACCCAGGTGGTCCCTATGTATCTACTTGCAATTTCTTGCTTTCAATCTGTAGGTTGGCAGGAGCTGGGACAGAGACGGGTGCTCAATCTGTCATGCAGTACTCAGCTCTCGAACTGCCGACTTGCCGGCCTTCCAGCTAAGTAGGTGAGCTTCTTAACCACTGAGCCACTGCAGCTAATTTAGGCTGTGTTTTCTACTCGTTTGCAATGTGTACACTTTTCTGCACAATTTTTTTTTAAAAAATGCTCACATTTTAATGGAAGCATTGTTGCAGCAATCTAATCAGCATAAGGATTCCAGAGCACAAATTGAATTTGCCCAAGGGCAGTCTTGGAAATGTGAATAAGCTTGTCTTCTTGGCTCATGCTTCTTCACATGGTCCCTAATTCATTGCCTTCCCAGTAGCCATGAACTCTGGATGCAAGTGAAAGGAGAAACAAATGGTAACATGAAAAACAATTAGGCCATGGCTAAGAGGTTCTGAGGTGCGTGGGATGCCATTCCATGACAGAAAATTGAATTCTGACCTGCAGTGTTGAGGTTGCTTTGTTTCTTGATGGAGACACCTCGTTGCTGGAATTAGTGCCACATCACAACACGTGGAGCAAGTGTAGCACTGCAGTTAAGGAAGAAGAGTCATGAAATCGATTGCTTATTGTTTTAATTAATTAACATAATATACATTAATTGGGTGTAAAGAATCAAGGGAACAAATAGGATGCATTATGACAATTTTCAGAGAGGTTGCCATAGAAGGGTGTTTCAGCGACAGGAAAAGCAAACATTTTATACAAACCTTTTAAGACAAAAAGGTTAATATAAATCTATGGCCCACATTTGAGCGAACATGGAAATTTATTGGTTTCTGGTGCTGCTTTGGGAAAGGAAAGAAATCTCCAGCTTTGAGACTAGATGATGATTATATAGGGGGGGAGGAGCCCTATGGAAGAACTTTTCAGCGGAATTAATTAATTAAACTTGCTTTTAGGTACAGCCAATAATGTACAGGGACGTCTGGGACCATTTCCAGGAGTGGCGCAGATGCATTTGTGGTTCCGGACATGCATGCGCAAACACGCCCACTTCCGGAGGTGTGGTCAGACCTCTGGCCCAAAAAGTTTGGACATCCCTGCTTTGCTGTTGTTTAGTCGCACAGTCGATTCTGACCCTTTGCGACCCTATGGACCATTGTCCTCCAGGCACCTCTGTCCTCCACCATCCTCCACAGCCCACCCAGCTCTGTGCCCATCTAGCCATCTCATCTTTGGCCGCCCCCTTCTTCTTTTGCCTTCCACCTTTCCCAGCATCAAGCCCTTTTCAAGTGAGTCCTCTCTTCTGATTTGATGTCCAAAGTACTTTAGCTTCATCTTTACTATTTGACCTTCCAATGAGTAGTCAGGGTTGATTTCTTCTAAGACTGACCTATTTGTTCTCCTCACTGTCCAGGGGACTCTCAAAACTCTCCTCCAACACCACATCTCAAAGGCATCTATTCTTCTGTGCTCAGCTCTCACACCCATACATTACCACCGGGAATACCATTGCTTTGACTATACGAATTTTTGTTTTCAATGTGATGTCTCTACTTCTCATTATGTTCCGCAGGTTTCTCATAGCTTGTCTCCCCAGAATCAGTCGTCTTTTTATTTCATGGCTGCAGTCACCATCTGCAGTAAAGTCTGTCACTATTTCTACTTCTTCCCCATCTATTTTCCAGGGACTGATCAGGCCTATTGCCATTATCTTGATTTTCTTGATGTTGAGTCTCAAGCCAGCTTTTGCACTCTAAAATAGCTGAATATACATTCATTACTAAAACAAGAAAACACGAAGAACATGCACAATAAACATTCATCTTCTGCTTCTGCTTGTATGTGTTGCTTTTCACATGTTTTGTCAGACATTTGTGATTTGTTATTATATATTTGTAAGTTGTGATATTTTTGATATTTTTTACTGTGGTTTTAATGTGGAACCTTGTACTCCTTATGAGCAAGGCTAGTTTATAAATACAGTATACCATGGTGACTTAGTGGTTAAGATGCTGTACTTGACAACCAGAGGTTTGGCAAGTCAGCAGTTTGAGACCCAAGTGCTGCATGGCGGAGTGAGCTCCTGTTGTCTGTCCCAGCTCCTGCCAACCTAGCAGTTGGAAAGCAAGAAATTGCAAGTACAGTAGAACCCCATATAAGAAAAAAGCTTCATTCCACAGAGCACTTTGTTATATGATTTTTTTTGTTATGTGAATCACTATTGGCAATACCCCACATTATTGGGGGGATCTTTATGCAGGGTATACCCTGTATAATGAGAAAAATGTTCGTTATGCAGGGTATACCCCGTATAATGATATTTTTTTCCATTATGCGAGGTATTGTCAATAGCTCAAAAGTGCTTCATTATACAAATTTTTCATTATACGAAGCGTTCGTTATACAGGGTACCACTGTAGATAAAAAAGTACAACTTTGTTGGGAAAGGTAACAGTGTTCCATGCACTCTGGTGTCTAGTCATTCCTGCCACATCACCACAGAAATGTCAACAGACTCAGATAGTGTCTTTGGCTGAAAGTGGAGCTGAGCAACAAACCTTAGGTGTTGTTGTTGTTGCATTGTTTTTGCTCCAAACACAACTCACCTATGTGTATGTATATATTTGTTAATTTGGGCTCTTAATCCTCCAATTCTGTCATCCCTGCAAAAATCCCATCATTACAGGGAGGGAAATATAAGCTCTCCCTGTGAATGTGTGAATTCTCCCAGGGAGTATTAGAGCTGCTTCTCTCTTGTCGTCAGACTGTGCTGTCGGCATCAATACTGAATTAAGTCTTGAATAGCCGGGGACTTGCTGAGCTGTTGAATGAAGGATGAGTGCCTGGTGTTAAATCTCTCGGCTGAGCAGAACCTCAAAATGATTTAAATCTACACGAGGAACTGTCTATTAACGCACTATTATAACTGCTGTTCTGTCTTCTTCCTTTCCTCGCAGGCTCAAGCCGTCACCCTCACCGTCGCTCAGGCATTCAAAGTAGCGTTTGAATTTTGGCAGGCATCCAAGGAAGGTAGGAAATCTACCTCTTCCGTTCACTGGGCCTTCTCAGTCTTTTGTAGTCATTCTTTTGAGTCCACCCCCCCCACCCCAAGAAACCACATTTGCTCTTTTTTTTTTTTGTTCCGTTTATCGGACAGTGAATGAAATCCCCATGGCTCGGTTCATCGAACCGTGGCTGCCTTGTGTTTCTGAGAGTCAAACATGAAGCGACTTTGCAGTTGAATGTCCTTCAGTTCCTTTAACCTGTTTTTTTTTGTCCCCATTAAAGATGTTTTCTTTCTTTGGAATTACTTCTTTTTTGCCTCTTGTCACCGACAGTTATGGACTATGCATTTTGGTTCAAGAATGCTGCCAGAAACCAGACCCTTTGCTCATATTCCCCTTTTGCATAATGTATAGTGAAGCTTCACCCTTCATCGCCGACTTGCTGTGCATTTTTTATCCCCAAGTTGGTGCCGAATATCACCTACACCAGGTGTTCCCAACCTTTTCAAGCCGGGGGCTGGGTCACGCTCTCTCAGTCAGCTTTGAGGGCCAGATGGCCATTTTGCCCTGCCTGCATGATGGGGGTGGCTATTTTGTACCAACAGCTTCAAAGGGGGTGGCCATTTTGTTTCTCGAATGCCCTTGGAGGGGGGGCACATGAAATGGTGCCATGGGCCACATCTGGCCCACAGGCCTTTGGTTGGGAACCCCTGATCTACACAGTACGGAGCATTATGGGAATGGTCTTTTTAGGGGACTGCAGGTGGCTAAGACATTGAACTTAACGACTGGAAGGTCAACAGTTTGAGACCTGAGTGCTGCATGACGGACTGAGCTCCCGTCTCTGTCCCAGCTCCTGCCAACCTAGCAGTTCAAAAGCAAGAAATTGCAAGTAGATAAATAGGTACCACTTCAGTGGGAAGGTAAACAGTGTTCCGTTCACTCTGGTGTCTAGTCATGCCGGCCACATGTCCATGGAAATGTCTTCAGATGCAGAAAGCGCTGGCTCTTTGGCTATAAACAGAGATGAGCACTGAGCCCTAGAATCGGATATGACTATCTTTTGAGCAAGAGCAACCTTTACCTAAGGAGCCTTTTAGTCCATCGTGTCCAATTCCCAGCCCATTGCAGGAATCTCAATTAAAGCAGATGTAAAAGTTAGTGTTAGGGTAGGAATGTAGATAGTCTTCCCTATGATCCTCTTGGTTGTAAACTGTAAAGCTCGTACGTGCAGTAAACCCATTCGTGTGGATTCTCAGGGACTTTTGGGCTTTTGGGAATTGAAGTCCAAGGACAGCTGGAGTGCCAAGACTGTGCTAGACTATTACTTTGCCAGCTAAGGCAATGTTGACAGCAAGAAGCCATCTGTCCTTTTGTCACTGGTGGCCTCATTGTTGCTGCTGGAGGCCAGTCGACAAGGGTCCAGGCTGTCCATAGTCTTGGTTAAATCGTCTTGTCACGTTTTTGGGTCATGCTAGTCGCAGAGCCCCTCTCCATCTGCTGCACTTGTTTGGCAGTGGGTGGTGGTGGACGGCTGATGGACAAGAGAGGAAGAGAGATCTGTCTGGAAATGCTTTCTCTTCCATCTCTATCATTGTGACCAAAAATCTACCTCTCTTAAACATGACTTTCATGTTTCCTTTTGCCTGAAGTATACTGCTATCTCCTCCTCAGACGAACTTCTGTTTGCTCAGTTTGCTTTTGGTGGATGGGACTAAGACAGTGAGAGCCCTCGTGGTGCAGGGGTTAAAGTACTGTACTGCAGCCAAAACATTGTGAGTTTATTGGCCTCTCAGCCTTCCGTGGTTGGTCAACTGGGTACTCAGCATGTTGGGGACAAAATGCTAATTACCTTGTGAAACCGTCCAGAGAGTGCGCTAAGCTCTATGATACTTGAATACTTAAGTATAATTGTTTATGTTTATTGGATTTAAACCCCGCCCTATTCAGCACAAGGCTGACTCAGGGCGGCAATTACAACATGTTAAATACAAATACAATATAACCAGTACAAAAATACAATAGGAGAAAAAATACAATATCAGGATACAATATCATAAGGGTAATAAGAAAGTACAATACAATTACAGTAACAGTTAAGTTACAAATCAGAAAAAAATGTGCAATGATCCAAAGGAGGGGGGGTTTGGAGCCGAGGCTCAACGACCTTAAACAAGCCTTAACAAGGTCTTGGCTCAACGACCACGTCGAAACCCAGCTCCAAGTCCTCAGCAGCATCGACCCCTGCGGCAAATGCCGAACCGGGGGAGAGGGATCAGGCGAGGCTGCGGCGGCGCCCAGCTCACACCTGTCAAGTATCCTGTTTTTCCTGGGAAAACCCCTTATTTTTACCCCTCTTCCCGCTCCCCTCCTGTTTTCTTAATTTCCCCATAATATCACTTATTTTTTTTAAAAAAAAATCCTGACCGGAGCCCTCACAGGTGAAGCTGCATTATGTTTCTCCTGCCACCAGGGGCCGCTGTGGCTTTTTGCTTGTGGAAGGGGAGAGAGAAGGTGGTGTGGAGTTGCCAACCTGTACGGTAATTACCGTATGGTACGGTAATTTGGCCCTCCGTACGATGTATGGTAATTTTCAGTAAATTTGAAAAATAATTTTTAAAAAGATTATTTCTGGTTCCGTCCTGGTCAAAATAAAGAAAAGATTACTTCCATTTCCCCCCCTCATAAATATTAAAAAAATGCCCACCCAGGCTCTGTCCGGACTCCACCCCGTATGCGCACGCAGAAATTGGTCTGCGCATGCGCAAAACCCATACAGTAATGTACGGTAATTTTCGCGCAGCCCGTACGGTAATGTACGGTTTCCGGTTTGGCAACGCGCAGGGGGCCTTCTCTTTCATTTCCCTGCCACATGGTCATGGAGGCTTCGGTTTTGCTGCTGCTGGTTGGAGCCACCATGGGACGGGAGTCTACTCTAGGTGAGCGATATTTCATATATGCAGGGGCAAATCAGCTCTTGGTCTGGGGCAGAGACTTCTCTCTCACTCTCATGGTTTATTGAGCTGTTTCTGCCCTGTTTCCTGGAGGCTTTCGTTTCTGTTCTAGAGTTAACTTGGGTGGGGGGATGTTGCTTGATCACTATATGAGAGAGAGAGAGAGCCGAGGTTTATTTTGCTTGCAGTTGCCTGGCTGGGTTCCTTTTACTGTAGGAAAAGCTGCTGCCGAAGGTTTCCCTGCCCTGCCCAACAGGCACCCCACCTTCTAACAAACCATCTGGAGGGAGATTAACTCTTCAGCTGCTGGGAGGCTTCGAAACTACAGAGGTTGCTTTTTACTTTACTAATTCCCTTCCTTAAACTGGATCTGACATTCTCAGGTGTTGGTGCTTCAATTGGTTACAGTGAGGAACAAATAGATTGGTTAATTTGGTGGAATTAATCCCTTGCTCCTCCACCCTAATGGTGTGTGTGTGTGTGTGTGTGTGTGTGTGTGTGTAGCCATGTGCAGGGCTAGTTCATTAAAGCCAAGCTGCTTACACGCAGTTGGTAACCCTAGAGGGCTGGTTTACT
The DNA here is from genome assembly GCA_035047345.1 of Bradypodion ventrale. Classification (NCBI taxonomy): domain Eukaryota; kingdom Metazoa; phylum Chordata; class Lepidosauria; order Squamata; family Chamaeleonidae; genus Bradypodion; species Bradypodion ventrale. The sequence goes on along the minus strand of JAWDJE010000008.1, from coordinate 3,633,350 downwards.
ATTCTGCACTTTGCTTCCCTGGAAAAAATAATAATTAAAAATGAGTAAACAAGAAAGAAAACAAAACAAAAGTGCCCCAAGAAGATGGGAAAAGGGTTCTTTGGCCCACACAGCTTTGTGCCCATTGCATCTACGATACCATCTAGCCATCTTATTTTTGGCCACCTCCTTCTTTTGTCCTCCACCTTTCCCAGCATCAAGGCTTTCTCAAGTGAATCCTCTCTTCTCATTTGATGTCCAAAGTACTTTAGCATCATCTTTACTATTTGACCTTTTATGAGCAGTCATGGTTGATTTCTTCTAGGATCGATCTATTACTAACACCACATTTCAAAGGCATCTATTTTTCTGCGCTCAGCTTTCCTAATGGTCCAGCTCTCACACCCATACATTACCACCGGGAATACCATTGCTTTGACTATGCAATTTTTTGTTTGCAAGGTGATGTCCCTACTTTTAAATATGTTCCCCAGGTTTCTCATACTTTGTTTCCCCAGCATCAGTCACCTTTTTATTTCATGGCTGCAGCGATCTTTGATGCTAAGAAAGTAAAATCTGCCAGTCGTATCCAACTCTAGGGTGCAGTGCTCATCTCCATTTACAGCCAAAGAGCCAGTGCTGTCTGTGTTTGCAGACATTTTCATGGCCATGTGGCAGGTATGACTAGAGTCCAGCAATTTTTCAATGGGAAAAACCACTTAACAAAAAATATCATTGTACAATGCATCCCATAGGGAAAATCCCTATACGATGCATGCATCGTATAGCAATTGTTTCATACAGCAATGAGCCCCGTGGAATGGATTAAAATTGTTGTATTAGGTACCACTGTATTAATGGATTTTAGTAATATTATTATATTTAATAATATAAGTTTTTTTTTAATTGCCTCTATCCAGTCTAGTTTAAGATCCGGTGTTTATGCTTTTGTGTTCCTGTTATGCTGGTCATGGACTATAAATAAAATTGAATTGAATTGAATTGAATACTTAAGTATAATTGCTATTGTTATTCCCGTTATTGCTGTTTAATTTAGTGCAACCATCTTGCACTTTGTATTGTCGAGTGCTGCTTAGCCATCTTGTGGGAGGCTTGTTTCCAAATTCTGAAGGGCAGGAAGAAAGTAATAACACAATCACTGCTGCACTAAGAGATGAAGTCACTTTTTAACATGGGTTCCCAACTTTTTCAAGCCAGGGGCTAGGTCGAGCTCTCAGTCAGCTTTGTGCCCTGCCTGCACAATGGGGGCAGCCATTTTGTCCCAACAGTTTCAAAGGGGTGGCCATTTTGTTTCTTGAATGCTCTTGGAGGGGTGGGAAGCCACATGAAATGGTGCTGCAGGCCATATCCAGCCCATGGGCCTTAGGTTGAGAACCCCTGCCTTGTAACTTGCTGTTGAATTAATGTCATCAGTTTGCCAAAAGCAAACAAGCTAACAGTTTGTTTTCTTAAATTTCTCCTGTCAGAGAAGGAGAAGCGGGAAAGAGCCATCTTGGATGGAGAAAGTGCCAGCAGTCCAAGTTCAGACAGCTCAACCTCTCCCAAAGGATGTAAGTGATGAAGGGAATAGATTCTGTGAAAGAAACGTGGCAGAGTTCTGGAAATGGGACCCGCATTAAGTATTCCATGAAAATATATATGAAATTCTGGTAAATTAGTAGCCTGCAGTGGCTAAAGTGGCTAAGATGCTGAATGGGAGGCGGAAGGTCAGCAGTTCTGTTACAAATATATAATCTATTCTGGAGTATGTATTATGCACCTGTGAAAAAAATGTATAAGCCCTTTCCGACCCTTTAAACTCCCTCCATGTATCTTTCAAGCCTAGAGATTTCATCAATTTATCAAGAATCTGCATTTTAAAACCTCTTCCACTTCTTGTAATATTTGTACAATCTAAGTTCAACCTTATTAAATTAAAATCTCCAGCTACAATCATTTTTGTTGCTTTTTCTTTCTCCAGCATACCATACATTTTATCTAAGAACTCTCCTTGCTGATCATTTGGTGCATATATATTCACTAAGATTATTTCCTCCTCATCAATCTTCCCTTTTATTATTAAATATCTACCTTCCGGGTCGGAAATACTATTTATCATCTCGAAACCTAATCTACTCAAGATCAGAACCGCAACCCCTCTTGCTTTTGAAGTACCATAGGACTTTTCATAAATTTGCATCCATCCTAAAAAAATCTTGTTTGTATCCCCCGATTTTTGATGAGTTTCCTGTAAAAAGACTATATCTGGCTTATCTTTCCTCAGGGCTGATTCTATTCTTCTCCTGTTCACTTGAGAGCCAGTACCTTTCACATTCCATGATAACACCTTAATATTTCTCATAACTTAATCTTAAAAACCAACTTCTATGACCTCTGCTTCCTCCTACGGGTGTGTTTCCCTCCACCACGCATAAACAATAACAACAGCTAAATCAATAAACAGTCATACCTACCCTCCCCACTTCTTTCTACAAAAAGTAGCCCTTGACTATCAAAGAGAGGAGGGGGGAACGTGCAAGATGTGCCTACAATCTAACGCTCCAGCGCACAATCTTATTTTTGAAAACACACATTTATAAAGTTATTTCTCTCCCCTGCATCACTCCATTATCTTCTCCATCCACTAAATCCTGATTCTCCCTTCGTCAACCACCATCAATGCTTTAGAATCCACATCTGTTCCTCCTGTAGTACCCCTCTCTTCAAAATTTCCATAGTCTCTTTTTATTCCCCCGATTCTATTAAAGCTTTTCTTAATCCAAGCCATTCTTGTGAAGCCGCCTTAACCAAACCAATTAAACACAAATATTCCAAAGCATCCATCCCTGCATCAATTGTATGCATTTTCTTATCATAAAAAATTCTCAATTGTTGTGGAAATCTCCAATTATATTTTATCCCACGTTCCATCAAAATTTTTGTTGCTGGTTTCATCTTATATCACCAACCATGTTCTTCTACTGATATATCATTGTGAACCTCAACATCATTCCCATCAATTTTTAAAACGCCAGACCCAGCTTGTTTTATAAAGGCCATCACCTTTAATTTATCCCCTCAATTTGCAAACTTAACCAAAAAATTTCTTTGAATCCTTTTCCTTTTCCTTGCACCCAATCTATAAACATTTGCAGTATCTTCATTCTCAAAATCTTTCCCCATTTTCAAACTGTTTAGCTAATTAACTATTCTTTCCTTCAGCTGGTCTGGCATTTTTTCCACAAGATTACGAATTACGATGTTCTGTTTTCTCATCATCTCTTCCATCATGTCTGTCCTTTTCTCCTGCGCTTCTACTTTCATTTTAGTATCCTTTTCTTCCTCATGTAACCCTTTCATGTCATCCTGCATCAATTTCATATCTTTTTGCATCGACTTAACACTTATATCCATACTCTGAAAATTAAAATCAACCTTCTTAGAAAATTAAAATCAACCTTCTTAGAAAAAATAAGCAACCAGCTTATCCTGTTTTTACATAATTTCATCTTTGTCTTTTACCCTTGTTTTCTTAATTTCATGAAAACCCTTCACATTTGCCTCCTCCATCCTCTCAAATTTCTTAAACAATTTACCCAACTCAACCATAATTTATGTTTGGTCCATTGGTGCAGGTTCTGGTGCTGCTGTTGATTCGGGTGCTTCTTCAGTTGCTGATTTATCTTTCTTCGCATCCTTCTTCGCATCCATCTTCTTAGGCTTCACCACCTCTTCATCCTTTCCCTTTCCTTTTCCAAGTTTTTCCATTGTAACTTCAAATAATAGTCTCAATGAGGCTACCCCTTTATTTCCTCCAAATCCGTCTTCCTGGTCAAATTCCAGATTCAATTAAATGTAGTAAACTTATAGAGTTGTGACTTCTATTAATTCTTCAAGATCCAAAGCAAAGATTTAGCTGAACGCAGCTGCACACTTTCAATAATTATAATCCACGTGTTATTATCCAACCAAGTAAGAAAGCTTCTTTTTTTAGCCTTATTATAATCCAATTGTAATATTGCTTCAAAATGTCAACTCAGTTAAATGTTCCCAGCAACTATATATCCAGAATCTCAATTAAAAAAATCTCCCCTTCCAAACCAAAAAAAAATCAAACTATTTGATCCAAATGTGATGTATGTAAAGAGGGAAGGAAAAAGAAAAGAAAAGAAAAGTTATTCCACAATTATAATCCAAGCCGCAGCGTCAGTTTCCAAATATAAATTTATAATCTATCCAAATATCTGATTCCCAAAATACCAGGTTCTCTTTTAAAATGTCTCTTTTAAAATGAGCAAAATCCAAAAACTGCAACAATATGACAACTGTGAAAATGCAGGAGACGGTGGTAAGGCGAAGACGAAACTAAACTTTAAAATGACGAATCAGTGTTCCAACCAATTTCAAACGGTGATCCAGGGAGAATAACAACAAAGAAATAATAGTAATATTAATAAAAAATCTTTTCCATTATGGAGATCAAACTATTCAGTTCCAAAAATGTATATAAAAAAGAAAAGAAAAATCTTAAACCAAACCTCGGCGGTTTCCAAGCATGGTCCACCTCCATTCAATGAGCCCAGTGCACTTCAGCAACCCTCTTTCTCCTTATTTCTTTCACCTCCTTCCTTTCTTTTAATCCTTCCTTTTCCACTTCTGTTCTCCTTCCATCCAAATACCACCACTCCTTAACTCCAACTCCAGAACTACCACTCCAATCTTGTCGCTTTAACTCCAGGTCGTCTTTCTGTACTTTCTCTAACTTTCAATCTTTACAAAGCTCGCCGCCATTGCTCCTTCTCACACACACACACACACACCGCTCCTTCCTTCGAACCTCCAACTTCCACTCTCCTTCGAGACTTACTTAATCTCGGGCTCTCTCCTCCATCCACTCCACTTCACGATCCATTTTCCACCGCCGTTTCGTTTGATTTATTATAGAGCTCCGAAGCCCCCCTCTTTAGTTTCGAATGATCGAGGTCCTGTCTGGCCTCAGGACGGCTCGTTCAACCCGGTCTGCGCCGTGCTTCACTCACCGCCCGATCTCCAAACTCCGACCTCGATTTCACCCAAAAACTTAATCAAAAGCATCCAGGACTTCAGGGCAGCTCTTTTCTTGAAAGTTTGTCTCCAAATTGTTTCTAATTACCACATTAAAATCACATTAATAGCACGAGCTGATCAGAATATGTGTTACCCTGGCAGCATCTTAGCCACGCTCCTCCAACCCAGAATAATTTCTGACACAAAATTATTATATTACAAAAACCCAAAGTGTTCCATTTAAAATTTAGGATATGTAACGTGTTCCACGATAGAATAAGTTTGGGAAATGCTGGATTAGGGTCTTGAACAAGGATTTCCCACATTCTGGTTACCTAAGAACACGGATGATGCCACAGGCTGGATCAGGGAGTGGCCAGTGGCCATGTGGAGTACTATATAGCCAGAGAGTGCCTGGGTCAAGAAGGCTATCCTAGTTCCGTGGTGGCAAACCTATGGCATGCGTGCCAGAGGTGGCACTCGTGGGCCATCTCTGTGGGCACCCGTGCAGTTACCCCAGCACACAGTTTGCCCCGTCCCTCTGTCCAGCAGCTCAATGGGAGCACTTCCTCCCTCCCCCAGCACAGAGTTCACCCCGCCCCTCTGCCCAGCAGCCCAATGGGAGCACTTCCTCCCCAGCACAGAGTTCACCCGCTCTTCTGCCCAGCGGCCCAATGGGAGTGCTTCCTCCCTCCCCCCAGCACAGAGTTCACCCTGCTCCTCTGCCCAGCAGCCCAATGGAAACGTTTCCTTCCTCCCTTGTTGCTATGGCGACACTATGTAATAAATAAGTGGGTTTGGGGTTGCAGTTTGGGTACTCGGTCTCTAAAAGGTTCACCATCACTGCCCTAGTTGGTGTCATGACAATTGCCATTTGCAGTCTGGGGTTAAGACATTCGTATTCTGCTTTTCAGATTGAAACTGGAGTTGTACAGTAAAATCACTTAGCATTCTGTGGTGGTCAGAAGCACCCAGTCTTCATTGATTTATTCCCTTTCAGTTCCCTTCCCTTTTCTCCTCTCCTCCACTTCTGTAGATCATGGCATGGCAGGCAAAGAACAAGGGTGCCCAAACTATGGCCTGTGGGCTAGATCCTGCCTATGGGCCAAATCATCTGGCCCACAATGCCCATGGTGCTTCTGGAAACAGAAGTAAAACGTGCACGCGCAAAACGTTTCTGTAAAGGTACCCATGGCTGTCGTAAACACGTTTACAACAGCTGTGGGTGCACTTACGGCAGTGTTTTGTACATGCAAGCGTGCATTTTACTTCTGCTTCCAGTGGGAGGAGCTATGTGACTGGCCCACTGAACCACGTGACCAGCATGCAGCCCAAAAAGTTTGGGCACCCCGGCAAAGAAGGAAATTTTTGGGGGGAAGGGTGTTGGACTATCGATTCAAGCAACCCATCTGAGATCTGTAATCCAATCCTCCTCCAAATGTTTGCTATCTCTCCTGCTTTGAGTTGTGACCAGAACAAGGTTTACAGGAAGGAATGGCATTACTGGGTCTACCTGACTCTACATACTCAGGGCACAAGTCTCCATAGGGAACTGGTTTTTCCTAGTGACATGTCATGTACAGTACTGTGCAAAAGTTTTAGGTCGCCACCAGTTGGTTTGGGGAAAATTCAATTAGTGATTTTGGGGGACCATAGCTCAGGCACCCTAATTCCAAACTTCACCAACCTTGGAAGGGATTGAGAGGAGGGTCAGCAGAAGACGACCTCCACTTTTGGTGTGTCTGGATGGCTCAGGGGCTGAGTTATACCCCACATCACTCATTGACTAGACACCAGAGCGTATGGAACGCTGTTACCTTCCCACCAAAGCAGTACCTTATTCATCTACTTGTATTTTTTTCTTTGCTTTCAAACTGCTAGGTTTGGCAGGAGCTAGGACAGACAATGGGCGCTTACTCTGTCGTGTAGCACTTGGGTCTCAAACTGCTGACCTACCACCCTTCCAGCCATCAAGTTCAGCATCTTAATCACTAAGCCATGTTTTTGTTTTTATTTTAGATTTTGGACATCTGCTTATTTGTTGTTATTTATTTATTAGTATTTATACAGCCCCTTTCCCTTAGTGAGCAAAGAGCAATAGCCATTACACTTCTATACCGCCCTATAGCACTCAGTGCACTCTCTGGGTGGTTCACAAAGAAAGCCGCCAACCCATGTTTATCTTCCGTTGACTTTGCATTTTGTGGCTTGCCCGGCTTTAATAAAGAGTGCCATCACAACCAGAGATAAATTTAAATCTAGCAAAACGTTGATTCAAAAATACAACCTTGCATTAATCACATTCATTAGAGGTAAAGTGAATAAAGTGGCTCCTTGTGCATTTGCAAATTCCCAGCGTAATCCATAATTTAACTGATCCATAGCTTCATCGATTTCATCCATAGCCAAATTGATTTTTTTTAGTCTTTAATAGCACTAACCAGTAGAACCCCTTCTTGGCTTCCCTTGTCAGAGATGCTGAGATTCAAGTGCACATCATGGGCAGACATATCACCAACCTCTGATTGAAATCCATCAAGGACTTAAATCTTTTTCTGACCTGTGTGGCTTTTTCATCAAGAATCTTGTGTGCCTCTTATTTCTTGGGGGAGAGGAGGAAGGGGAGGGGGGAGACTGTCACATTCTCACAAACCCACTTTATAAAAATCATTCCCAGGGACCCATTTTAAACTCTTTAACGCTCTGGACTGCGCGGCTCACCAAATGGGGGTCATGCCTTCGGAATATTGTTTTTAAGCCTGATCCTCCCTGCAATTGTCTCGGAGCAAAGGCTATCTCGTAAAGCTTGTGTGGGCCCTAAATAACCATAAACCAGTGTTTCCCAACATTTGGTTTTTGGACCTCAATTCCCAGAAGCCTAAGTCATTTCCCCGAAACACTGATCAGCCAATGTACTGACTTAAGACTTCTGGGGATTGAAGTCCACCAGTGGGGCGTGTGCCCCATGTTGTGAACTACTGCCTTAAATTAGGGATTCCCAACCTTTTCAAGCCAGGGGCCGGGTCACTCTCAGTCAGCTTCGAGGGCTGGACGGCCATTTTGCCTTGCCTGCACAATGGGGGAGGCCATTTTGTCCCAACAGCTTCAAAGGGATGGTCATTTTGTTTCACGAATGCCCGTGGAGGCGTGGGGGGCTACATGAAATGATGCAGCAGGCCAAATCTGGCCCATGAGCCTTAGGTTGGGAACCCCTGCTTTAAATGAACTGGCGAGGAGAGAAGGACAAAGGTTGGGAGGAAGGCTAAGGTGCCTCCCCATCTGTCTTCTCTCCCATCCGAGGTAGCAATAGCAATTAAAAAACACTTAGTGCACTCTCTGGGTAGTTTACAGGTAATTGACATTTTGCTCCCAACATGCTGGGTACTCATTTTACTGACCTCGGGAGGATGGAAGGCTGAATCAACCTTGAGCCCTGGTCAGGATCGAACACAACATTCTGGCTGCAATATAGCAGTTTAACCCCTGCACCACCAGGGCTCTATAATGACAGGTTGATTGTCGTTAACTGTTGTTATTCTTCGTGGCCCCCTGTGAATCCATACACACGGATCCACATTCATGTGGATTAATAGAGACGATGAATAAGAAATTGACAGAGTGTAGGGGCAGAAATAGACGTTGTAGATAGCTTATAATTAGAACATTGTTACATTTAACAAGGATTGTTATATTTTAAAGTGCTATATTAACAAGAATATTGTATAGCAATAACAATTACACTTATGTACCACCCCAGAGCTCATAGTGTACTCTCTGGGTGGTTGATTGGTAATTAGCATTTTGTCCACTATGTGTTGGGTACTCATTTTATTGATCTTGGTAGGATGGAAGGCAGAGTCAACCTTGAACCCCGTCAAGATCAAACTTGCAATGTTCTGGCTGTAGTACAGCAGTTTAACCACTGCACCACCAGGGCTCCTTAGATGAGAGAGCGTATTATTGCAGAGCAGTGTTGGGGAAATCTCTCATAAACAGGATTGCCTTCCAAAACAAACTACATCCTATTGATCCTCCTGCATGCGTGATGGGAAAAAAATCCTCTTTTATACTGTCCGCTTTATTCTAAAATGCCTCCATAGACAGCACAGACATAGTCAGCAAAAGGCAGCATGAAAGGTCTGGATAATGTTATGTGGCTGGAAATCTTAAATCTGCTATCTGCTTTGGCTTAAAATTTCAGAGTCTAAAGCTTTTACACAACAATGTATAGAGCATGGGGTTCCCAAACTAAGGCCTGCGAGCCAGATCCAACTGGCAGCACCATTTCATGTGGACCCCCACCCCTCCAAGGGCATTCAAGAAACAAAATAGCTGCCCTTTTGAAGCTGTTAGGACAAAATGGCCACCCTCATCGTGCAGGCAGGGCAAAATGGCCGTCCGGCACTTGAAGCTGTATAAAGAAATGTGGATATTGCCATGGCCTTACTATGGTTATTGTGGAACATAGTGAAATAAAAAATGATCCCAAGTTCGATCCCTGGGTACGGCTGGAAGAGACCACTGCCTGAGATCCCGGAGAGCCATGCCTAGTCAGTATAGACAAGGATCCAGCCGCATGGCCCCTACTCAATTGTGTGGCCTTGAAAGAGGCGCTTGCCAAAAATGAGTGTTTTCTTTTTAAAGATGAATCATGTTTATAGATGGGTCCTCCTTCTTCTTCCTTCATGTCTAAGCCAGACGATTAGCCGGCAACACAAAGTTCCTGTTACCAGGGTACGCCTGGTTGTGGTTAAAAAAATACCACAATCTTCGAGGAAGCTCTTTCTGTGTATTCCATAGAAGGGTCCAGAAAACATGTTTTTCTTTAAAACAATCATGTTCTCTGGCCTCATTTTTATGCTACTCCCATATCCTCCCCCACAAATGATATACAGTATGAGATGTGGTGGGAGATGCTCTGCCTAGACCTGGAGGGATCAGGGCATCTGTCAAGATTTGGAGCTACGGATAGAGCTCTCCTCTGTGAATTTGTTCTTGTAAAGCCATTCCATTTGATAGCCTTTGCTACATCTCATATTGAATAATAATTGCGTGCCATGAAGTCAATTCTTACTTATACAACCCTTGCCAGGATTTTCTAGGTAGAGAATCATCGTTGGCTGCTACTCGTATCCGAGTGCTTTACACATTTCCCCCCCCCCCCTGGAAATCATTTTCATTCATTTTCATTTATTTTATTTTAATTACACTTATATCCTTCCCGCCCCTCTAGGGAAATATTCATCCCTACTCAAGGCAGCTAACATCATAAAATCCCTCATCAAAAATCAAAAATTATTAAAAATTACACCCCATAAACTTACAGTAAAAACATCATGCCATTGCCGTGAATTTGTTTAAGGTGGATTCCAACTTGCCATGAAGTGACCCACACACTATGATCATGGAGCCATCTCCTGCGGCACGTATGAAATGAGACATTCAGGATTTAACACGAGGACTGCAATGGACTGCCGCAGCCTTGAAGATATTATCAAGGTGCGCCTTCACAGCCAGTCCATTTGGCACGGCCTCTTCTGCTTCCATGAACTTTGAAAAACAAGAGCTCCTCCTCCGCTCATTTTGCCGTTTGGCCCAATATGATGGTTTCCAGTGGCATTTCCTCCACTGAGGGGACCATCACCCCACCTAAAGGTAGAGAATACACATAATTCCTTCTTCTGGAGTCCTGAGACTGTACAGCTTGCCTTAAAGCTCCCTTGAGGCACAGTTGGGGAATCAAACACCCAACCTCTGGCTCTACACCCAGTGGCCATTTTGCTTTTTTGACTTCAATTCCCAGAAAGCCAAAGCTCCTTACAAGAAAATGGCTGCCGCATGCATTTTTACTGGAAGCTTTGGCTTTCTGGGAATTGAAGTCAAAAAAGCAAAATGGCCACCGCAAGGGAGAGATTTTTTCCTCCACAACCAGCACAGGTAGGAGACCAGTCATCCTTTTGGGGAGGTGAGTGGGCAGAGGCACCCCGGGTGCCTCTCTGATCCTAGGGGGAGCCGATTGGGGCTTTTTCCAAACACCCCACACACACACACACACCTGCTGGAAGGCAAAACAGTAGGGAAAACTCCTGTTGGCTGCAGTTTTGGGCTTGCAGCAGTGTCCAGGGGGGGTGGGGAATTCGGAAAAAGCCCCATTGGCTACCCCGAGCCTCCTGGAGGTGGCAGGGGTGGCGGAGACCCCAAAATGGGCTACAAAAAATTCTGCCCGAACAACGACGAAATCCGAATAACAACGTGACTTGGGGAACCAAGTCTTGACGTTATTCAGGGTTCGACTTACCTGTATTTACTTTGCTGCTGAAAGATTCCTCATCAAATACTGTATCAGCGGAAGCAGCAGCACCAATAATGCAGAAGTGGCGGTAACTGGTTAAGTGAAAGGGAAAGTTGTCGAAAGGAAATAGTCAATGAGGTGTTATGGAGGGCAAAAACGGCTGCCTGAGAAGGTTAGAGATGCACCCCCACCTGACGCAATTGTTTAGGCAGCGCTGTGAGAAACTCAAGACTTTGGAAGGTCAAAACAATTTGTCAATTGGAGGTAGCCAACAGTTGCTCTGTCAGAACTGCTCTACATCCATTATGTGTCCTGTACGTGAAAGAATAAGACAGGTTTTTGAGTAAGGGAGACGCTGACTTTTACTTTTACCAGTCTGTACTGTACAAGGAGATTTCTCCCATGGGGAGTGCTGAAATATCTTGCCATTGTTATTTGGCAATCACAGAGCCATACATTAATTCATTCATTTGAACCATTGACCATAGAAAGTGAAGCTTTGCCAAATCCTCTAAACTAGAGGTGGGGGAACATAGGCTGTCCAGATGATGCTGAACTACAACTCCCCTAATGCCTCACCATTGGTTGCAGTGACTTGGGCTAATGGAAGTCCTACCTTGGTCCTTACCATTACTTTGCATTTTTGTTCACATGCAGTAGTCACCACAGAGAATCTGGTGGACTTGGAAAACATGGTCAAAACTCCATTGACTGTAAACACCAACTCTGTGCACTTGGATAGCAGCATCTTCAAGCCGCATTCATCAGAAAACAACAACGTTGTATGGGTAAGTGTCTGGGGAGCATTCCACAATGACTGTAGGTTGGATGACCTATCCGATTTATTGAGTCACTGACAAGTGGTTGGATGCCAAAATACATTCCTTGCTTGCTGCTGAAATGGAATAGAAATTGATATTTTCTCAGCCTGCAAATCCCATGGGCACTCTATCATGTCTGTATAGCTTCTCTATTAACTTGATGAACTACAGTTTTCTTCACCCAGCCATTCTAAGATCTTGTTTTTACTGATTCAGAATTCTCTATCTTTTCATAAATAAGAAAAGAGAAGCGCAAATTTGGCATTTTTCCTAGGATTCTTTATTTATTTGTGTCATATGCACCACGAGCATATAATAACATACAAAGCCAAAATTAACACATCTAAGAACAAAATAGAATTTAAAAGGGGCTAGATGACATCTGCCCAATATCAGGCTACGTCAACAGCATTTCCTCTTGCCAACAGTGCACATTGAGGGGCATCATGTGCATTGTATCCCATGGGAGATAGTTTGTACTTCTCCGCATTCACATAAGCTGTCCAGATGATGCTGAACTACAACTCCCATAATGCCTCACTATTGGTTGCAGTGACAGGGAAAACTCACTTTCTCAGATTAGCCTTTGATCTTCTTACCCCTGCATGCAGTCAATTTAAAGCTTTCCACACAAGCCATGGATGTTCTTGGCCAGGCGGTAAAGAGTCATATGGTTCTGTCCAGTTATCTGGTAGCTCCTTGTTCGCCTTCCATAGATCTAAGGATAACTTTTTCATTTATCCATGAAGTCTGGTGGTGGTAGGCAGGGCTACCTTTAAATGGATTTGACCCAGGATGAGTTTCTTTCACAGCTGTTATGCCTGTGGAAGCTTTCATTTGTCATTCTCGTGGTCGCAGACTATTAACAAAAGCCCAGAGCTGAGGTTAATATACAGTCAACCCTAGCCATTCTGCTTTCTTCCACTGTAAACTTTTTATTTTATTTTATTTATTTTATATTCATATTTATATAGCCACCCAACTCACAAAGACTCTGGGCAGCATACAATCTTTAAAACCCTTAGAACAAGAACAACCCCATTAAAACAAATTACCCCAGTAAAACCCCCACACATTAAAAAGAGAAAAATTACTTTGATATTAAACCAACCAGCAGGTGGGGGTCACGACATCTTCAGGACCCCAACCTGCCGCGCTAGCCATGTTTTCAGATCTTTCCTGAAGGGCAGCAATTCCATTTGCAGCCTTAGTTCCACTGGCAGGAGGTTCCATAGGGACGGAGCGGACACAGAGAAGGCCCTCCTTCTTGAGCTAGAGAGATGGGCCCCTCTAGCAGATGGTACAAGCAGAGAACCCCTCCGGTCAGCTCTGGTTGGACGGACAGACGTTCTTGGGGCGATGCGGTCTCTTAGATATCCTGGCCCACTACCATATAGGGCTTTAAAGGTCAAATGACCAGCACCTTGAATTGCACCCGGAGGCAAATTGAAAGCCAGTGCAGCTCCCGAAGCAGTGGTGAGGCATGAGCATAACGCCCACATCCCATCACCACCCTATTGTTATGCATTCTCTTAATTATTTATCAATTTCATGTTAATTGGCTTCAGTTACATGAAATAATGTACTTTATTCATGGAGGTATAAAAAAACAGGCATTGTCATGATGTCACAAACTTGAAGCCGACTAATCTGAAAGTCCGCCATGTTAGTTGGCCCAAAACATTGGTTAATGGTGCTTTGAAACCCAAGTACTGCATGATGGCTTAAGCGCCAGTCTCTGTCCCAGCTCCTGCCAACCTAGCAGTTCGAAAGCAAGAAATTGCAAGGAGATAAATAGGGACCACTTTGGTGGGGAAAAGATCTTGGGGACATGAAAGGAGCCCCCATTCTGGCATCTCCTGAGTGGATCTTCTCCAGCAAAAATTCATTTCAACCCATAATAATTTCTGGTACGTAATTATTATGGCAACAGAGAAATGTGGGGAAGGACCGTGGAATAGCCTGCAGAGAACAGCCTAACATTTGTGAAGCAAAATAAAGAGAAATTTACACATTTCTTGGTATTAAAAAAGCAACGGCACACGATAGTTTATTAGGTGTCATTAACATATAGCAATAGCAATAACACATCTATACCATCCTGCCAACCTAGTAGTTCGAAAGCAAGAAATTGCAAGTAGAGAAATAGGGACCACTTTGGTGGGAAGGTAAACAGCGTTCTGTGCCCTCCGGTGTCTAGTCATGCCTGCCACATGACCACAGAAATGTCTGCAGAAGCAGACAAGTGCTGGCTCTTTGGCTTTGAAACAGAGATGAGCACTGAACCCTAGAGTCGGATACGACTGGCTTTCGATCAAGGGAAACGTTTACCGTCCTATACCGCTTAGTGCCTCTCTCTGGACAGTTCACAAGTTAATTAGCATTTTGCCTCTAACATGCTGGTTACTCATTTTACCAACATTGTGAGGATGGAAGGCTGTGTCTACTTCTACCCATCAGGATCAAACTCACAACGCTTTGGCTGCAGTGCAGTAGTTTAACCACTGTGCTGCCAGAACTCTTTACTCTCTGATACGTTTTCACAGAATGATGGGTCCCTATTTCTTTCTGCTCAAACTCAATATTGACTTGTTTTAGCTTTCTTGGCATTGTTTTGTCATATGCTATCAAGTCTGAGGTGATTTATAGTTTTATAATCTAACTAGCTTTTTTGATGCAGAGTAAGTGACATTGACCAAAGCTTGAACTGTATTCCTTCTTAGAGAATAAACATAAATAACAAATAATTTCAAACATGTTAATAAAATAATATGCTAATAAAAGAAGTCCTGGCACTGTGACATTCACGAAAGCACTGTAAAATTTACTATTTAAAACAACTGTTGCGTGAACACAACAGAAATTAAGAACAAGAAGCAATCGTAAACAGTAGTCTGTCTGCTAATATGGTGGCAGGCCATGCCCACTGGCTTGAAAGCAGCATACAGCAAGAAGTCTGTAGTGCAATCTCCTGTATTTTTATACCTCCATGACTTTATTGTGTGGGTTTGTTTCTTAATTGCTTTGGAAAACGGGAAAACAGGCCATCATCATTTTGATAAATAAGAGTGCCTCTCAGAGTTGTGTAGAACAGTAAAAAGACTGTAATTGTGGGGAGTTTATTGCAGCTCTCAAAACAGATTAACTCATATAAAGTATAAGGAATGGATTAAAATGAATTACACATGCTGTTTTTCAAAACTTGCTGTGCAATCAGCATGCATCTCGCCAGCTCCCTCTCCAGAGGGGCTTCTTTTTCCATGTCTAGGCCAGCTGTGAAACTGCTAAAATGAAGGCACCTTTTGGTGAGTTCATTCTGCAGTTCCTTTTGCCTGACCTAGTCTGAGAAAGATTAGCCGGCAACACAAGGTTGCCATTACCAGGGTACGCCCAATTATAGTTCAAACATACCACAATCTTCGAAGAGGCTCTTTCTGTGTACCCACTAGCAGCGGCAGAATCCCTCGAAACAAACTCTTGGGGGCCAGGATCATTTTTTAATATATTATATATAATATGGCACACACCTACCTTGGGCTTGAGAGATCAGCGCTGCCGGGGTCTCGGAACCCATTTTGGGATTTATGCCCCCCCCCAATTGATCCTTGGCCAATCAACCAATCCCAAGGGCTGACCAGGTCTGAGCCTTTGTGACATCACGGGGCCCCGCCCCTTGGCCATTGGAGCTGGCAGGGCAGGAGTCCAGTGGACAGAGGAGGAAAGGAGAGAGGCTGCCAGGTACACTCAGGAGAGGAAGCAGGCAAGTTCTCTTGCTAAATGGGTAGTGAGTTTGCAAAACAGAGTTTACGGGCAAGAGACCCCCGCCATCTTGGTGAAGCCGACGGAATTAAGAAGAGGAAGCCTTCATGTTGGTATACCCCCTTATTGGTATTGCTCCACCTAAGATCAGGAAGGAAGTAACATCGGGTGCTGAGTGAACTAAGCGAGAGAACTAACCCTCAACATCCTCTGAATGGATATGAGCCTCAAGTCCACTGGCTCAAATCCAGGAAGAGATTTATGGCAACAACAAGCATTCTTGAGGGTATGTCAGAGCAAAACCATATTAGAAGATGGTGGAAGGAGCTCACTGGACAAGAAACAACATTAAAGGAGGATATGGCTGAGGAACTCAACCTCCCCTACGTCACTTGGAAGACCTAAATGCAAGACCAACATGCTCAATGTTTTAATGTGGTGAGATATAGAATCCGGCTCATTTACTGGTCTGCTGATTACTTCCAGAAACATGCACCAATGAGGATTTAAGTTTGGCCAACACCAAAACCAAGAAAGTGGCTTAATTTTGGCAGTTCAGGGTTTGATGAGGACATAGCAAAGCAATCACACTTCTATATCACCCCTTTGTGCTTAGTGCACTCTCTGGGCAGTTCTCAAGTTAACTAGCATTTTGCCCCCAACATGTTGGGTACTCATTTTACTGACCTTGGAAGGATGGAAGGCTGAATCAACCTTGAGCCCTGATCAGGATCAAACTTGAAACCTTTTGGTTGCAGGACAGCAGTTTAACCAGGACAGAGAAGGAGGAAGGACATGTTGCACAAAAGACAGGTCTCCAGCCCACACATCCCCTTCTTCTGCAGGAAGTGAGAACAATCACCCTTCTGCACCTTCCCTTTCTTTCCTTCCTTCCTTCCTTCTTCTCCTTATGGCCCTGCCTCCTCCTCCTCCACCCGTTTCTCATCGAGCAGCCTCCTTTCATCCAGCTGTCTCAGCTCACCCTGGCTTGGTACTTAGAAATCCTGCCCTCCCCACTGCTTGCCTCATCCTGTGAATGAGGGCCATTTTTGACTCTGCATGTGCTCTTAAGCAGAGCTGCTGCTGAGGAGAGCCAAACAAAGGAAGTGAGCACTGGTAAGTTTTGCAGTTGGAGTAGAGCTGCTTTAGAGGCCCGCGCGCCTAACGGCGCGCGAGATTACAAACTACAAACAAAAGAAGAATATAGTCTTACTAGGTAGAAAGGTAGTAAACGTGTACATTTTTGAGGCCCAGAATACTGCACTTGTTAAAATGGATTCTGAGGGAACAGCTGTAGTTACCTGCAATTCTTGTGCCATGTTTGTGTTCTTGCCAAAGCATATGGAGAACTACACTTGCAGCAAGTGCAAGCTGGTTGCACTACTAGAAGAGAAGGTCCAGCAGCTAGAGGCCCGCATATCTAACCACCAACAAATTAAGCAGCTTGAGCTGTTCTTGGACAGAGCGGAGCAGACTATGCTGGACAAAGAAGAGACAGGGCACAGTTCTGAGGGAAAAGGCCCTTCACTAACTCAGGAGGGAGATGGTTGGAGGAATGTGACTCAAAGGAGGAGAAGAGTAGGGGATCACTCTGAGAGTCTGAAATTACAGAATAAATTTGAGGCTCTTTCCCTTATCACACCTGATGAGGAACACACAGAGGAACAATTGGTTCCACCTGATGATCTCTCCTTCATCACACTTGATGAGATCCAGGAAGATGAACAACAGGAACAAACTGAGGTTCTCTCCCTTAATATGGTTGATGAGGTGCATGTAGATGAACAGATTGCAGGAGAGAGGCTCCTTGTACTAGGCGATTCAATAATTAGAAATACAGAGAAATGGATTTGTGATGCACATGATAACCGTATGGTGACTTGCCTGCCAGGTGCAAAAGTTGCAGACATCACAAGAAATCTAGATAGATTGTTAGAGAGAACTGGGAACGAGCCAGTTGTCATGGTACACGTTGGTACTAATGATGTTGGGAAGGCCAAGCGGTCTGTCCTGGAAGCCAAATTCAGGTTGTTAGGAAGAAGATTGAAGTCCCGGACTTCCAAGGTAGCATTTTCAGAAGTGCTGCCTGTCCCTCGCGCAGGACCTACCAGGCAGGCAGAGCTCAGAAGCCTCAATGCGTGGATGAGGCGGTGGTGTCGAGAGGAGGGCTTCAGATTTGTCAGGAACTGGAGAACATTTTGGGACAAGCCAAATCTGTTCAGGAGGGATGGGTTGCATTTAAACCATGATGGGACCAGATTGCTGGCACTCAACATCAAAAAGGCTGCAGAGCAGCTTTTAAACTGATAACTGGGGGAAAGCCGACAGGAGCTGGGCAGCATCCAGTTCGGGAAAGTGTGTACTTGAGTAGTGAGGAGGATGCAAAAATTACTGAGCAGAGCAAGGAGCTAGTCACCAGCACTCTAGCAGAAGGATGCAAGAGGCAGTCTAACAATGCAACTGGACACAAAAGACTGTGACAGAAAAGCATATATAAATGCTTGTATACAAATGCCAGAAGCCTCCGTAACAAAATAGGGGAGCTGGAATACTTAGCAATAGATAAAAATATTGATATTATTGGTATCACTGAAACCTGGTGGACGGATGATAACCAATGGGATACAGTTATCCCAGGCTACAAACTGTACAGGAAGGATAGGAAGGGGCAAACAGGAGGTGGTGTAGCCTTGTATGTCAAAGAAGTGATAAAATCGTATGAATTGGAATATCTAGGTGATTTAGAGTCACCATTAGAAGCTCTGTGGGTAAGAGTACCAGGCCATAAGGATGGTCTAACAGTAGGCATATACTATCGGCCTCCAACCCAAACTCTTGAGGGAGACTGGCAGTTGGAGAATGTTGTAAAGGAGGCATCCAAGAAGGGAAGCCTGGTTATAATGGGGGACTTCAATTACCCTCACATAGACTGGGTGAACTGTTGTTCAGCACATGATAAAGAGATAAAGTTCCTAGATATGCTCAATGATTGTTCCCTAGGACAGATGGTTGAAGACCCAACTAGAGGTACAAAAATCCTTGACTTGATCCTGAGTAATACTCAGGATCTGGTGCAAGATGTTAATGTGACTGATCCAATAGGGAACAGTGACCACAACTCAATTATGTTTAACTTGATCATAGACCGCAAGTCACTGATAAAATCTAACACAGAGACCTTAAATTTTCAAAAAGGAAATTTCCCAAAGATGAGGAAACTAGTGAAAAAGAAACTGAAAGGGAAAATTGAGAGAGTCCAAACACTCCAAGAGGCATGGAGGTTGTTTACAAAAACAATAACAGAGGCCCAATTGGAATGCATACCCAAAAGGAAAAAGGGCACTGCCAGGTCCAAGAGGACTCCGATGTGGCTTACAGGAGCTGTTCGGAAAGTGATCAAGAGCAAGAAAAGCTCATTTAGAAGATGGAAGGCTTGTCCAAATGAGGACAGCAGGCAGAAACATAAATTCTGGCAGAACAAATGCAAGGCAACAATCAGGAAAGCAAAGCAAGACTTTGAGGAGCGTATAGCTAAAAATACTCAGAGGAATAACAAAGACTTCTTTAAGTACATTAGAAGTAAGAACCCAACTAGGAAGGCCATTGGACCATTAGATGACAATGGAAGGCAAGGGGTTATTAAAGAGGAAACAGAGATTGCAGAGAGACTCAATGAATTCTTTGCTTCAGTATTCACTGAAGAAGACAGAGACCACATGCCCAAAACAGAGCCTATCTTCGTAGGGAGGGAAACCGAAGAATTAAGCAAGATAGAAATAACCAGGGAGGAGGTCCTTGCATGTCTTGTTAAGCTAAACACTAACTGATCCCCAGGACCAGATGGCATCCATCCACGAGTTCTCAGGGAACTTAAAGATGAAATTGCTGATATCCTAGCCAAAATATATAATATTTCCCTCAAATCAGGCTTTGTGCCTGATGACTGGAAGGTAGCAAATGTAACACCAATTTTCAAAAATGGATCCAGGGGTGATCCAGGAAATTACCGGCCTGTCAGTTTGACATGTGTCCCAGGTAAAGTGATGGAAACCATCCTAAAAGATAGAATTAATAGGCACATAGAAGAGAAGGCGCTGCTAAAGGAGAGCCAACATGGCTTTTGCAAGGGCAAATCATGCCTCACTAATCTGTTGGAATTTTTTGAGAGTGTCAACAAGCATGTGGATAAGGGGGATCCAGTTGACATTGTTTATCTGGACTTTCAGAAGGCTTTTGACAAGGTCCCACACCAAAGGCTCTTGAATAAACTTACCAGTCATGGAATAAAGGGACAGGTATTGTCCTGGATCAGCAACTGGCTAAGGGACAGGAAACAGAGGGTAGCACTAAATGGACACTTCTCCAAGTGGAGGGAAGTAAAGAGTGGGGTCCCCCAAGGTTCAGTACTGGGACCCCTGCTTTTCAACCTCTTCATAAATGATCTAGAGGTAGGAGTAAGAAGCAAGGTAGCCAAATTTGCTGACGACACTAAATTATACAGGGTAGTGAAAACTGTGAGAGATTGTAAGGAGCTCCAGAGGGATCTCTCGACACTGGGGGAGTGGGCAAAACAGTGGCAAATGAGTTTCAACATTAGTAAGTGCAGAGTGATGCATGTTGGGGCAAAGAACCCCAATTACATTTATAAACTGATGGGGTCTGAACTCTCTGCGACAAACCAGGAAAGGGACCTTGGTGTCCTGGTGGACAACTCAATGAAGGTGTCAACCCAGTGTGCTTCAGCAGTGAAAAAAGCAAACTCAATGCTAGGGATCATTAGGAAGGGTTTAGAAAATAAGTCAGCAAGTGTCATTTTGCCTCTTTATAAATCTATGGTGAGGCCCCATCTGGAATACTGTGTACAGTTCTGGTCGCCATACCTCCAGAAGGATATTATGGAGTTGGAGAAAGTACAGAGGAGGGCAACCAGAATGATTAGGGGACTGGAACACCTTCCTTACCATCTGAGGCTGCAACGGTTGGGCCTTTTCACTCTTGAACGACGGCGTCTAAGAGGTGACCTGATTGAAGTTTATAAAATCATGCACGGTGTGGACAAAATAGATAAGGAAAAACTGTTTTCCCTATCGCACAACACTAGAACTAGGGGACACTCCATGAAACTTTTGGGTACTAGTTCTCAAACAAATAAGAGAAAGTACTTTTTCACCCAGAGGATCACTGGTCTATGGAACTCCCTGCCAGAAGAAGTGGTGACATCTGTCAGTCTTGACAGCTTTAAGAAAGGATTAGACAAGTTCATGGAGGACAAGTGTATCAATGGCTATAATTATGGCTACCTAAGGACAACCTCCGGGTTGGAGAGATAGGCAGGATATCTCTCAATGCCATTTCAAGGGAATCTTAAGCAGGTGAAGGCATCTCCTTGGGAATACCCTGAAGGAAATGGTGAGCCACTGTGTGAGACAGAATGCTGGACTGGATGGGCTGTGGCCTGTTCCAGCAAGGCTGTTCTTATGACAGCCCATCAGACAAAGACACAGTCAGTTCCTCCTCCCCCTCTCCATCCTGCTGTTTGTCCTGAGTTTCAGATGATGCACGTACTTCTGTATATTCAAGCATACAGATGCATCACCAGTGCTGTTGCATCCCGTTATTACCCAACATAGGGTTGGAGTGAGTCCTGCAAGCTATCTAGTCTAATGTCCTTCTCGACGCAGGATATTGAATATCCAGATCTTCTTTCATGTCCAGATCAAACTTTGGACTGCCAAAATGAAGCCACTTTCTTAGCTTTGTTGTTGGACAAAATTAAATCTTCAGCAGTACGTGATAGTAATCGGTAGACCAATAAATGAATCAGATTCTGTATCCCTCCACATTCACATACAGTAGAACCCTGCATAACAAAAAAACTCCATTCCATGGAGCTCTTCGCTATGCGGGTTTTTTCATTATGCGAAGCTAATGGGAGATGCCCCGGAAAATGAACAAAAAGTGTTAGTTATCCGGGGTTCCCATTGACTGGGTATACCCTGGTTACCAAAAAAAAACCCGCATAACGGAAAAAAACATTCATTATGCGGGGTATCGACAGTGCCTAACAAATGCTTCGTTATGCGATTATTTTGTTATACAAAGCGTTCATTATGTGAGGTACCACTGTATATCACACCAGATCAAACCAAAGGAACTGAAGAATGAAGAGCCAGATGATCTCCTATGAACCTTAAAGACTTCCAGCAAGGAGCAGTTCTCCACCTTTTATCGGTTTAGTAAAATCGCAAAAAAAATACATTTGACATTGCTCGTAATGAAGCCATGTGTATAAAGACAGGATGCCTCAAACATATACCAGTTGAGAAAATATACCCACTTGTTGGTAATTCTCCACCTAAGATCAGGAGAGAAGTAGCAGTGGACTCCGAGAAAACTAAGCAAGAGAATGACTCTCAAAATCCTCTGAATACATATGAGCCTCAAGTCCACCAGCTCAGATCCAGGAAGAGATTTATGGCACGAACAAATATTCTTGAGGGTATGTCAGAGCAAAACCAAATTAGAAGATACAGGAATTAGCTCACTGGAAAAGGAATAACATTAAAGGAGTACAGTAAAACCCCTACTTACGAAAAAAAGTCAATTCCATAGACATTTGCTTAAATCGGTTTTTTATGTAACTCAAAGCAAACCCATAGGAAAAATTATTTTTCTACATAACTCGAAGCAAACCCATAGGAAAAATGAAATTTTTATGTAAATCAAAGCAAACCCATAGGGAAATGAAATTTTACATAACTCAAAGCAAACCCATCAGGAAAAGAATCTTTATGTAACTCAGAGCAAACCCATAGGAAATTATGTAAATCAGGACATGGTTTTAGCACAAAATCATTATGTAAGTCGAATTTTATGTAACTTGAGGCATTTGTAATTCAAGGTCTTACTGTATATAACTGAAAAACTCAACCTCCCCTACGGCACTTGGAGGACCCTGAGTAGGCTGAGGGTTGGAGTCCATAAATGCAAGACCAACATGCTCAGGTGGGGGCTGCTGGCAGACAACAACAGAATCTGGCTCATTTACTGGTCTGCCGATTACTGCCAGAAACATGCACTGATGAGGTCTTTGGCCAACAACAAAGCCAAGAAAGTGGCCTCATTTTGGCAGTCCACAGCTTGATTGGGACACGAAAGAAAAATAATTGGTTTAGCATTTATTTAAAAGTTAATATAACTTTGCATAGCACTTACAAAGTTCTGTTATGTTACTTGTTATGTTACTTTAACACACTGATGCTCAAACTTTCAGCGGGCAGTAAAACGTGCCTTGCAATCTGTTTTGCAACAGGATGAGGTAGATTTTAAGCTGTCATTTTCTCTGCTTAAACCAGGGGCTCCCAAACTATGGCCCGTGGGCCCAATCAGGCCCATGGGCCGTAGTTTGGGCACCCCTGCTTTAACATAACAGATTAATGCAGGCCAGTTTCCTGTTGGCAGCAGAGGCAGGGTGTTAAACTGCACCTGAGCTGCTTGGTACAATCTCCACTTTTCCTATACTGTATTTTGCAATGAGTGAGGCTTGTCTCTGACTGTACAAGAAATTACTGGGTACCTCAAACTTGGGAAGAGCCCAACTACGCAGGCAACACTGGAGCAGATGAAAAGGATTCTGGCTATTGTTTGTAAGTCAACTCCCAAACTGGTGATTCATCCCAAAATCCTCTTTGCCAGCTAGTATCTCTTTAAAGAGGCATTCATTGACTCTCATGGCAACATCAGAGCATGTTGTGAACAAACTCCCTAATCATTTTGGTAATACTCATCAAACATGGCATTTACACATTATTCCATAATAATTAATTTTCTAGTTTGACTGCTGACAGTTTCAATGAAGAAATAGGCAAGATGTATCCAGAGGCAAAAATACTATCACACGCAATTTTGTCTTGCACAACCAGGTATCTGATACATCCATAAGCAAGTCATTCCCCCTTCTCCTAGTCAGGACCCCCCTCCCCCCCCCACACACACACAAAACCAGTCAGCCACTGGTTGGCTGTAATGTACCCAGTTAGGCTTATTTGGAGACTATAACCAGATTTTTTAAAAGAACATTAGAAAAACAGCAAGATGGTACAAGCAAGAAAAATAGGTGACTTAGCCGAGAATGTTTTGAAGACAAATTCTTGCATCCTCTAGTGGCCAATTTTCTTTAATTAAATGCAGTCAGAAAATCCTCAGGAGCATTGAGTGATCTCAACACACAGCAAAATTGCATTTACCTCATGCCCTAGATCAGGGTTTCTCAACCTTGGGCCCCCAGATGTTCTTGGACTTCAATTCCCAGAAGCCCTGAACTGCAGGAGTGCTGACTTGGGCTTCTGGTAATTGAAGTCCAAGAACACCGGGAGTGCCACAGTTGCGAAACCCAGCATGACAGGAAGAAACCTCTTAATTATTATTTTTTAAATTAAATATTGGGGTGTCAAGATATTGGAAGCTGCATTATGCCCAGCATTCATTAGGCAATGGCAATACCCCGCATAGTGACGAGATTTCATGATGCAGTTGACTTGTGTACAGATCATCCCCAGCCTGTTTCTCCACTTTTGCTAGAATTCTAAGCGGACAGATAAAGCAAAGGAAGGAAAGCATACTTTGTGGAGAGCAGCAACCTGCTTAAATTCGGTTGCACTGTATTTTCATGCACAGCTGAGGACTAGACAATTTTATTTCCTCTCCAGCTCACACACACACACTCACAAAAAGAATGCTGCCAGTCTATGAGCAGGCCAGTAGAAAAATGTCATGTGGGATAATGAATTTTTTAGACCTATTTTCAAATTTAGTTCCCCCCCCCTTTTTTTTCTTTTTTTTCCTTTTTTAGAAACTGCCTATGAAAATGCAAAACCCAGCTTTTAATGCATGCATGCTCACAGCGTGATTTTCATTTCAGTATGGCTCATTATATTTTTTATTTTTCCTTCCCCTCCTCTTTTTTCATTCTATCACAAAGGCAATGGATGACGGATTGGATGAAGCATTTTCAAGGTAATTATGATTGTTCCTTTTATCACTCGTCCGTCTTTCCCAGCCCAGGAAACTGGCTTGATTAGTGACTGCTTTCTAAAAAGGCTTCTAATCTAAATTGTCTGCAGCAATCTGAACCCTTCAGCAGTGTTCTGTGTGACTAATTGAAGGATGGGATTTGTGGCTGCCTGAATAAGTCAAATATTTTGATAACTTCTTAGGGCAGGAGCTAAAGTCTGTGTATGATGGGGAATTAAATTCCCTAAATGATGCTGCCTGGTTGGTAAGTGTTCATCTTTGCACGAGGAAGCAAAATTGAGGGGTTGAAGCTAGAAACCAGTGGGCAGTATTGAGGTGGGGAGGGAGTAAATCTGACTCTATTTTGATCTGTTTGGATAGTTTCTGGGTTTTCAGCAATCCACCTTGCATGGGAGAAAATTAAAGTCACAATAAGAATAATTTCATCTGAGAAATTATTCTGGGTTGAAAAGATTTTTGCTGGAGGAATTTAATTCCCCATCATACACAGACTTTAGCTCCTGCCCTAAGAAGTTATCAAAATATTTGACTTATTCAGGCAGCCACAAATCCCATCCTCCAAATGAGGCTTCTTTCATGTCCCCAAGATCTTTTTCACACCGAAGTGGTCCCTATTTATCTACTTGCAATGTCTTGCTTTCGAACTGCTAGGTTGGCAGGAGCTGGGATAGACACGGGCGCTCAAACCATCATGAGGAACCTTGGTCTCAACCTCCCAACTTGCTGGCCTTCCAGCTAACAAGGCGCGCTTCTTAACAGCTGAGCCGCTGCTCAGTCATGACACAGGATCAATGCAAGGAGTACTTAGTGGGTTTGTCATTCTTATCCACATACTAATGTGAAATTCTCAACAAGGAATTCTCAAATGCCATGAAATTCCTTCCTTTAAGGCAGTAAAGTTACAAAGAGTTCTGGTTTTTCTTCACGCACACAAAGATCTCCAAAATTAGAGCAAACTATACTATAGTGGCTCGGTTTACGGATTTCCCCCCGGAATGGATTAATTGGTTTTCAATGCATTTCTATGGGAAATCACGTTTCGGTTAAAGTATTTTGGTTTTCATTGCATTCTGTTAGGTATTGGGGTACGCAGGGGTACACCAATGTGGTTTGTCTGTGTGCACTTGTAGCAGAGAAAAGCGGCAAAGCTGTGAACACGCAGCGTCAGCTGGAGTGGAGTCTCACACAGACAAGCAGCAGTCAGTATAAGGCAAAAGAAAGACACTTTACTTCAGCTCGGTAAACATATGAGAAAAAACACAGGCTTGACTGAGATAACAGCTCTCAGCAATATTGGCAGAAGTCCAAAACAGATAAGAACAGTCCAAGCAGAGCAGAATGCAAACAAGCAAACTCGCAAGCAAGTCTTTAAAGCAAAAAGTATTTTGCAGGTATTATCATGAAGAACTGCTTTTATATTTGAAGAGATAGATCCATCCCTTTGTCTGTAAAAGGGGCCATTCAACAATTACGTGATCCTTGAGGGGGAGGGGTTCAGAATTACAGAAAATTAGGGGGCGGCAGGTCAAATATTACATAATCCATTTGGAGCTGTTGTGGGTTCGAAGCATGGCACTTTTTTAGTTTTAAAAATGACCTCTGGGAATTTTGATCTGATTAGAGATTATTGAATTGCTTGTGCACTATTTCTAACCGACAGAAATTCAGCTCTGGATTACGTAATTTTAAAGGGGGGGGGGTTTCGAAGCAAAAATTACGGTCAGATTACATGGGGGGAGGGGGTCAATTTCCCCAAAAAAATGGATCACGTAATTGTTGAATGGCCCCAAAGGGTGGAGGGAGTATTCAGGGGCATTCCTTAGGTGTAGCAATTTGAATCCATTTCAGCTGTCTTGAATCTGTCCTGTGGTATTCTGGGATTTGTAGTTTGGTAATTCAAGGAAAGGGGCCATTGTTAAGACGCTGAGTTTGACAACTGGAAGGTTTAGCAGGTCAGCTGTTCATGACCCAAGTGCTGCACAACGGAGTGAGCTCCCGTCATCTGCCCCAACTCCTGCCAACCTATCAGTTTGAAAGCAAGAAATTGCAAGTAGATAAAGAGGTACTGCTTTGGCAGGAAGGATAACAGTATTCCATACACCCCAGTGTCTAATCATGCTTCCCGCATGACCACGGGAACATCTGCAGACACAGATAATACTGGCTCTTTGGCTGTAAATGTTAGATGAGCATTTCCCCCTAGAGTTGGACAAAACTGGCTTTCGAACAAGGGAGACTTGAATTTAAGGAAAGACGTGAGAGATCTCTTGTATAAAAGAAATTAAGTAGCTAATTGAACTGCAGATCCCAGCCTTGTGCAGGACAGAGGTGTGGCAGATGAAGTGGAAGCAAACTGCTAAACCTTACTACTGTAGATTTACTCGAAGGTTGCAGTAATCCAGCCATTTCTACCTATGCAAAGTTGTAATGCATGGCCTTTTGTCTTCCATTCACACTTATCCTTTCTTCTTTTTTAGACTAGCACAATCTCGAACAAACCCCCAAGTCCTCGATATTGGCTTGACTGATCAAGAAATCCAGAGCACTGAAATTCTGTCTCCTGTGGATTGGGATAAAGTGGATTCCACGACAGCGGAAGAAAAAGACAACAACTTCTTTGGCTTTTGACACCTCTTCGTTTATTCTTCACAAGCTTCTTCAACTTAAATAGCCACTTAAAAACTGATGCACTGTAAACTGGGTGATTTTAACTGGATGGGGGTGGTCCTTAAGAGGAGAAGGCCAGATGTACTTTTCATTTAGACAGCTGCTGTTCTGTCACCCTACTCTTTTCGACCAAAGTTTTAGAGATTTTTAATACATCTTTATATATGACATTCTTATCCTCTTTCCCCCTCCTTTTTGATACTTCCCTTTATGCAAATGTTGAGACACACTTAGAGACTATTTATTCAAGAAACTCTTCAGTTTACATATATTATGGAAATTGCATTGCATCATCATAACTTCATGTTACAGTATTAGACAGCTTTCCCTGCTAGCATACACATGCTTAGACGGCTGCCTACAGTCTGCATCTTGTGAAGGATTGTTGGTTGTGTAACATCAAAGGCATTTGGACTTTTTCTAGAGGCAAAAACTCCAGAAGCGGGGGGGGGGGCATTCTCTAGGGAGGAACTGGGGGCCTAAACTGTCAGATGTATGATTTTAATAAAGTGTGGGTGAATGCTATGAAGAATGTAGCATTTCATTCTTGAAATGTAGGAAAACGGGACTAGATGGTCTTCTCCTGTGATGGTGAACCTTGGCACTCCAGATGTTCTTGGACTTCAATTCCCCAAAGCCCAAGTCTCTGTGAATACATATGTACGCGTAGTAAACCCATTCATGTGGTTTCACAGAGACTTGGGCTTCTGGGACTTGAAGTCCAAGGAAAGCTGAAGTGCCAAGACTGTTCTAGACTCCATAGCAGAAGATTATATAGGACCAGAATAAGGAAGCCTCACTTTTTTGGGATTAAGATGCTGAATGTCACGACCAGAAGGTCAGCAGTTCGAGACCAGAGTACTGCGCAACAGAGTGAGCTCCCATTTCTGTCCCAGCTCCTGCCAACCTAGCAGTTTGAAAGCAAGAAATTTCAAGTAGATAAATAGGCATCACCGGCTGGAAAGGTAACAGTGTTCCATAGACTTTAGTATCTGTGAGGGGGGAGGAAGGGTGACCATCTGCGAAGATTGTGTGCAAGTGGTCAGAGAGTTCAGGGGTTCCCAACCTTTTCAAGCTGGGGGCCGAGTCACACTCTCTCAGTCAACTTCAAGGGCCGGATGGCCATTTTGACCTGCCTCCATGATGGGGGTGGCCATTTTGTTTCCCAAATGCCTTTGGAGGGGTGAGGGGCCACATGAATTGGCTCTGGGGGCCAGATCTGGCCTGCGGGCCTTAGGTTGGGAAACCCAGGCTTAGACATTTCCCTGCTCTTTGGTCAGTAGATCCCCACTTCAGATAATACACCCACATCTGGTCTCCCAATATCCATGCCCGTGGTTGGGATACCTGAGTGACAGTGCTCCCCTCCCTGAGAAACTGGGAGGTAGAGCACAGGAAGTTGACTTTTGAGTAGAGGTGTGCAGACTTCAAGTTCAACTACAACTTGCAAAATCTGCCAGGAAGTTTGTAGCCTTACAACACATTTGCACATCTCTTAGTTCTAAGCATGCCATATCCCTTGTCTGTTGCCTTCCTCCTTCTGCCCAGCAGTATAGTTGTGGAGAAGAGCAATGAATAATCAGCCCTTTTTATTCACCATCACTGGATAATATCCCAACAGTAGACAAAATAATAAACTTACTCTGCATTTGAACGCCAAATGAGTGGCTCACATTTTAAAATATTTACTACTCAGAAACAAACAAAATGGAAAGGGTTCTAATTTAGCATCCTTTCTGACATACTTGACAGGGAAGCAGGTTGGGGAAAGCACATTCAAACACTAACTGATTATCACCTTCCTCTTCTCACCTTCCTCTTTATACAAAGTTACCTTTATTTTGCCTTGTGTGTTAACTATCTTTTTATTATTCAGGGGAAATAATAGGGAAAGACTATTGTCTTTAAAATAATACAAATGCAAGAACCAATGAAACTTGTATTAGACCACTTTTTAAAAAAACAGACAGCTTTCGATAACTATTCATCTGCCTTAGGCTGTACAGCACTATATATACTTCTGACATGAATTTCTGGAACTCTCATATATATATAATTTTTTTCTGAACTGTGAAAAATACCGCCACCTTGTAGGACAACAATGGATTCTCAACCTTAGCCAAGCGGGACTGGGAACCGAAGATAACATCTGCTTCCGCCCATCAGGTAACACCATTAACATAATTTTAATTCACTTCTCCTGTCTGGTGGACAGACCAAATTTTGTCCCCAGCTTTCTGATGGAACCTGTCACATTTTTGAGTTGCCTTTTCCCCAGGCCTCCCCTGCCCTCAGCCAAACCTTGCAGTTCAAAAGCATCCCGTGTGGGGCGGGAGGAACATATATAGATTATTTGACAGCTCTTTGTGAAGAGCTGGGTGGAAAATTCCAGCCAACGAGACCATACAAGTCCCCAAAGGCTATTTGTTGCCAGCATTTGAACTCACCCAAGCCGGGTTCAGAAGAGGCAGGGGGACTAGAGACCACATTGCCAACATACGTTGGATTATGGAGAAAACAAAAGAATACCAGAAACAAGTCTACTTTTGTTTTATCAACTACACCAAGGCTTTTGACTGTGTGGACCACAACAAAATGTGGCAAGTAATTCAAGAGATGGGAATACCAGAACACCTCGTATGCCTCATGAGAAATCTATACACGAACCAAGAAGCAACAGTTAGGATAGAACACGGAATGACAGAGTGGTTTAGAATAGGAAAAGGAGTAAGACAAGGCTGCATTTTATCACCCTGCTTATTCAATCTATACACAGAGCACATAATGCGCAATGCAGGGATGGAGGAATCACAATATGGGATCAAAATTGCTGGGAGAAACATCAACAATTTGAGATATGCAGACGATACCACCCTAATGGCAGAAAGTGAGGAAGACCTAAAGAACCTCTTGATTGGATTGAAGGAGGAGAGTGCAAAAGCTGGCTTGAGACTCAATATCAAGAAAACCAAGATAATGGCAACAGGTCCGATCAGTCCCTGGAAAATAGATGGGGAAGAAGTAGAAGCAGTGACAGATTTTACTTTCCTGGGATCTAAGATCACTGCAGATGGCGACTGTAGCCATGAAATAAAAAGACGACTGATTATGGGGAGACAAGCTATGAGAAACCTGGGGAATATAGTGAAAAGCAGAAACATCACCTTGAAAACAAAAATTCGCATAGTCAAAGCAATGGTATTCCCAGTGGTAATGTATGGGTGTGAGAGCTGGACCATTAGGAAGGCTGAGCGCAGAAGAATAGATGCCTTTGAGATGTGGTGTTGGAGGAGAGTCCTGAGAGTCCCTTGGACAGCAAAGAGAACAAATAGGTCAATACTGGAAGAAATCAATCCTGACTGTTCATTGGAGGGACAAATAGTGAAGATGAAGCTAAAGTACTTTGGACATCAAATGAGAAGGGAGGACTCACTTGAGAAGGCCTTGATGCTGGGAAAGGTGGAGGACAAGAGAAGAAGGGGGCATCCAAAGATGAGATGGATAGATGGTATTGTGGACACAATGGGCACAGAGCTTGGTGGGCTGAGGAGAACAGAGGTGCCTGGAGGAAAATGGTCCATGGGGTCGCAAAGGGTCGGAATCGACTGTGCGACTGAACAACAAAAAAGCCTGAGGAAGATGAATCATCATCAGAAGTTAACTGTTTGTTTGTTTGTTTGTTTGTTTTAGTGGTCAACAAAGGTATCACCTGCACTTATGTTTGTTTCTTTTTAATGTAACTCAACTTGGAGATCTTTTGTCAAACAGAAGGCAGGATATATATATTTGAAAATAAACACTTGCTTACGAAATTCTTACATATAGTCCCAGGGCGATTTTGCCATCTTATCTGCTATTCATGTGGTCCCAAGTCTTATTGAAAGGGTTGAGAGCAGCAAACAAGAAAATAGATACACAGATGGCTGGCGAGGTATCAATTGAGCTTCTCCAGAGGCCTTGTGGATGGTGGAGAGAAGGAGTAAGTTTTGTGAGAGGAGAAAAAGGCAAGTCCCCCCCCCCCCCCCCCCGGCATTTGTGGGACTGCAGTGGCTTAGTGGTGAAGACACTGAACTTGACAACGGGAAGGTCGGCAGATCAACAGTTTGAGACTCAAATGTTGCACCATGGAGTGAACTCCCATCTTTGTCCCAGTTCCTGCCAACCTAGCAGTTTGAAAGCAAGAAATTGCAAGTAGATAAATAGATATCACTACGGTGAGAAAATAAACAGCATTCTTTGCACTCATGTTTAGTCATGCCTGCCACGTTTTAGAACAGGCAAAGGAGTATGAACAAACATCATGAGTACTGCAGGGCTGGATGAAGCACAAGCAGGAATTAAGATTGCTGTGAGAAACATCAACAACCTGAGACCTGCCGATATATACAAATGCTTTTAATGCATAAGTAGATTTAGGTTTTGGGGTTTTTAACATTGTTTTTAGCGGGGTTAAGTGCGTTTAGCTAATGTTGTTTTAGTTGTGTTATTGTTTTGTGTTGTATTACATGTTGTTAGCCACCCTGAGTGGTGTCCCCACCAGGATGGAGGGATATAAATCTTATTTATAAATAAATAAATAAAACTCACCAAATATACAGAGGCAAGGAAAGAATTCTAGGTATAGACAGGGGCAAGGCTTGTGATGAGAATGCAGGGCCCTCTGTGAGGTCCTTTACACTTTTAAAATGCAAAAAGCAAGCTAGCATGCACTA
Source organism: Bradypodion ventrale (assembly GCA_035047345.1). NCBI lineage: Eukaryota > Metazoa > Chordata > Lepidosauria > Squamata > Chamaeleonidae > Bradypodion > Bradypodion ventrale. Next base: position 3,601,041 of record JAWDJE010000008.1, on the reverse strand, counting down.
TCTGTTATTTTACAGCTCACAGATGTGAAATTGCAAAACAGGGAGTGGAGATTGTGAAACTTTAAAATATTACTTTTTAGGCCTACCATATATTTTGGGTTAAAGATTATGGGAGGCTGTTGTAATTCGAACGCCGGTGTTGTAGGGTGAACACCAGCATTGTAATGCGAAACCCTGCTGCGCTGGAATAAAGATACGTCAAGACCGTGATGTAGTGGTCCAGCTCCAAAATCAGGTGGGCAAAAAGCTTTTATTACCCTGTCTGTGGGCGTAATGTCCCTGAGGTGGTCGCCGCCCCTGGTTACAGAGGGGCCCTGCATGCTAAGCCTTTCTACGTCACCCCTATACTATATTTGGTTACCCCTGGAGTCTGGAACAGCTGCACATAGGCAAGGGTCTCTAATTGTTTACACTAAACTAAAGGAGCAGGAGCATCTGTTTCCCTGGGCACTATCAGCATCTGTGGCTATTAATCTCTATTATTTACCTTAACTCAGGGAAACATCTGTGGCTATTAATATGTTAAGCTAGGATGTTGCCTGTCAATCGGGAGGTAGCTCAGGAATGTACGCCCAATCCTTATCTACCTTCTCCAGCAAAGCTCGTGCTTCCAGATAGGAAGTCTTGCCCTGAATTATGGCTCAGCTGTGGCCTGCGAACAAACTTCTAGGGAGAAGTATATTAATAAGACTCCCCGCTACGTGGGCAGTCCACAGGAGGCACAATAAATTATGTTTATGTTAATGTTAAATATCCTACAGCATAGGTTTTTAAATTTATGCTACACTGAATACCTAGCATGTGGTGACTTTTGTTTTTATAAACTATTGTTTCTTAAGAAAAGTAGTGATTTGGGGGGTCTGAAACAGGCAAGTTCACTTTAGACAACTAGACACTATTTATTATATCAAGATCCGCAGGCATGGTGACATTTCTTTTATCTGATACTTCACACTTTTTGGAGCACAACATTAATGGACAAACCTGGGGGGAGGGGGAATATGAGAACATCCATGAAATATATCGCGCATATTACTGAGTGTGTAAAATATATCACAAGCAGTAAGTACACGAATGCATAAACATAAAGCACTGCAAACCGTACCCATTAAAAAAAAACAGGCCAGAATCTTACTTGCGGTTAATTGACTGCTAGGTCATGTCTCAGGATGTGTTTCTTCTGTGTACCACATTACACATCTAGGTTTCTGTCCATAATTACTGAAAGTTGTATTTACGGAGAGATCTGAAATGAAGGATGTACTGTGGAATGATTGACTAGGAAATCCATCCTTCCCACACCACTGAGTACAGTATTCATGCAGGGCTGGGTGAAGCACAAGCAGGATTTAAGATTGCTGTTGGAAACATCAGCAACCTGAGACCTGCCGATATAGACAAAACTCACCAAATATACAAAGGCAAGGAACGAACTCTAGGGGCAAGGCTTGTGATGAGAATGCAGGGCCCTCTGTGATGTCCTTTACACTTTTAAAATGCAAAAAGCAAGCTAGCATGCACTATCTGTTATTTTACAGCTCACAGATGTGAAATTGCAAAACAAGGAGTGGAGATTGTGGAACTTTAAAATGTTACTTTTTAGACCTACCATATATGTTGGCACAATAAATTATGTTTATGTTAATGCTAAATATCCTACAGCATAGGTTTTTAAATTTATGCTACACTGAATACCTAGCACGTGGCTGCTTTTATTTTTATAAATTGTATTGTTTTTTAAGGAAAGTTGTGATTTTGGGGGTTTGAAACAGGCGAGTTCACTTTAGACAATTAGACACTGTTTATTATATTATATGACATATTTTACCTGATACATCACACTTTTTGGAGCACACCAATATTAATGGACAAACGGGGGGTTGGGGGGGGTTGTTGTTGGAACCATGAAATATATCACGCATATTACTGAGTGTCTGTAGAATACATCACAAGCAGTAAGTACACGAATGCATAAACATAAAAAACAGGCCAGAATCTTACTGGCTGCTAGGTCATGTCAGGATGTGTTTCAGCTGTGTACTCATTACACATCTAGGTTTCTGTCCATAATTACTGAAAACTGTATTTACAGAGATCTGACCCTTATTAATACGAAATAAGTGAAGGGTGTACTGTAGAACGATTGACTAGGAAATCCATCCTTCCCACACCACTGAGTATAGTACTCATTGTAATAATGTTGCAATGATAATAAAGGGCATCTCTTTCTCACCCTCCCCAACCAGAAAATGCACTGAATGGCCTTGAGTCAGCAACTCTCTCAACGTGGTCTACATAGGATTGTTGTAAGGGGGCGGGGGGGGGGGGAATGAGAGAAGGAAAACCATGTGAGCTGTTTGGCACTCTTCGAAGGAATGGCAAGACAAATGCAAATAATAAACACTGTACAGTGGGAACCAGTACACTGCAGTTTATCGGTTAGACTAAGAGTTTATAGATTTGCTCAGTTTGAGGAACTCACCGAGTGATGATGACATAATTATCCTTTAGTATATCACATACCTTGAAAATCCTATTAGGGTTGTCATAAACTGGATGTGGCAGGGTGCTACATGCATTTGTTTACATCCATACATAACTAAACTCGGTCCCAAGGAAAATTAGAAAACTAGAGACTTCATGGCTGATACATCAATTTGGCTACTCAAACTCCTATACTTCTTTAAAGAAGTAGCCCCGAAGGAAGAAGCAAACAAGTACCAAAGCACATAAGCTGAAGTACATCACTTTTAGTCACCTATGATATATATGTGGATGGTAGAACATCCCATGTCAACATGTAAATTGAGGCTCATATGCTTAAGTGTCTATCATTTATCTATGGTTTCTTTATTTGCAAATCTTTGCAGTAGGATTATTTCTCCATCTTAACCTATAAATCCAAGGGTTAACCGTTGGAACTGGCTATAGGTTGCTATGCCTCGCCCTACTTGCCTGCACTCACCCTTCGTGCACACGGCCGATCTGGGTACGCAGGTCAACGAAGAATTGAGAAAACCGGCAGTGGGGCAACAGCCCCACAAACGCGAAGAAAGGGAAACAACTTCACTTCCCAACATTCCTTGCGCCGCGCCAAAGCCAATCAGGCTGAGAGGCTCTCGCACGGCACAGCGTTCGGAAACGCGCTGCAGCCAATCAAAAGCAAAGCATTTTTAAAAAACGCAGCACAAACACAAAGCACCAACCCATAACTACAAGCCCCACGTCCTGTGCGCCATGAGCGCGCAGAACGCTGAGGAAGCCGGCACCCAAGAAATAAAGCTAAAACAAAAACACCGGGAGAGCAAGTCCGCCAAGCCGCGAGGAACAAAGCCCCCCTCCCCAACGGCGCCTGAAGCTCCTAATCGGAGTTTCCCCTTTAATATCACTGGGTGGGTGGGGGGTGTTGTGCTCCCCCTCTCTACTGGCTCCCCTTGGGTTGAGAGGGTGGGGGGGGACAAAAGGAGTCTGTCTCCCCCACCCTCCTGACCTCAGGGGACCCGGCAGAGAGGGGATTCCCTCCCCCCCCCACACACACACACACACGCCCCATGTTAAAAAGAAGTGGTTTCTTCTCTTTAAAAACGGAGTTGGGGGGGAAATCCCCCTCTCTACTGGCTCCCCTGGGGTTCAGAGGGTGGGGGGACAAAAGGAGTCTGTCTCCCCCACCCTTCTGACCTCAGGGGACCCGGCAGAGAGGGGATTCCCTCCCCCCCCACACACACACACACACGCCCCATGTTAAAGAGAAGAAACCAAGTGGTTACTTCTCTTTAAAAACGGAGTTGGGGGGGAATCCCCCTCTCTACTGGCTCCCCTGGGGTTCAGAGGGTGGGGGGACCAAAGGAGTCTGTCTGAGAGGGGATCCCCCCCAGGACACCAAAAAACACAAAAACAAACAATCAAAAACATTCAAAAATACACAAAAACAAACACAAATAACACCAAAAAAGTAAACAACAACAAACATTTCCAAACACACCCAGCCCCCAGCCAAACACCACAAAATCCAACCCCAAATAAAGAAAAACAGCTAACTCACCACCACACGACCTCATACCACAATGACTGGAAAAGAAATGAATAAAGAAAGAGACTACTTGCTGGAAGAAGCTCCACCCAGAGGCCACGAGAGAAAAAACAGTCAAAATACAAGATAACCCCTACCAGCAGCACTTGCTGCCCACAAATAACAAAAAAAAATCAAAAAGACACACTAGCCCCACACAAAAGGGTTTTTCGAAAAAGTATATCATCCTTTATTCTTTTTTTCATCCACAAAACCAAAACACCAAACAAAACTCATCACAGTTTAAAACAGGCCATCAAAAAAAATTGTATAAATAAAGATTTTAAAATTTTCAAATATAGATTAACCTCTTCTTTACAAACATTAACAACAACAACAAAAACTTTCCAACACCATTTAAAACAGCCCGGCAACGCCGGGCAACCTTTGCTAGTAATAAATAAAATCTCACTGTGAAAACAAAGTTTGAGGAAAGGATTCAGTATTAATTAGTAACCCTTTGACATACCTACTGGTATACAGTATATCAAAATGTATCGACTGTGAAGCAACCAAGCGCTCATTTTTCTCCTCATGTGACGGTGTATACACCCCAAACCTCCTACCTGCCTATCAGGGAAGTATTAACTTTAATGTGTGATGTAGTTGTTTCTGGCGATCTTTGTTATCCAAAGTTTGGGATGCACTCAGCGCTATTCCATGCTCATAAAGAAGTTTTGTTGTTCAGTCGCACACTCGATTCCGATGCTTTGTCACTCAAAAATCTTAAGGAAACATAATTTCCATTTACCTAGCTTTATGTTTTTGTTTTAAGACATCACTATCAGGAGGGGTCAGAAATTTGTTTATAACGTGAATTCATGTTTAATTCCTGTTTAAATGTTCAGAAGGAGATAGAAGCTTAAAATGATTATGTCATTTTTGTGAATAATTGAAGTTACTTTTGTTAAAATAGCTTTTCTTGTAGCGTTCTGCTGGGGCATCCATTTTAACAAATTAAGATTTATGCCCCCAATCTTGGCAGACCAAAGAAGTATCGATAGCCAGTAGCAATTTTACTCTTAAACTAAAACATTTCTCTAATTGTAAAACCTCCAACTGTGTGTTATGCAAATGTGGTTTGGGCTATGTCGGATTTACCACCCGGCAAATGAGAACCAGGGTGGGTGAACACCGCTCCAAGATTAGAACTGGTAACATGGCAGCTCCTCTGGTTAGTCACTTCATAGACTCAAAACACAGCGATCGTGATTTTAAGTTTGTAATTCTGGAATGTTACAAACCAGACCCTTTTGTCCATTGCAATATAGAACAGACGTTGACACAACAGGAATGTTTTTATATATACCGCTTTAATACTTTATACCCACATGGTCTGAATGCTGATATGGATTACTCATGTTTTGTAATTTCACTGATTACCATCCAGCTGTTTTCACTTGTATGTAACTAGATTAGGTCTTTGCTCTTAACTCAGGGGCGCACTGAAAAATAAGGATGATTTAAACAATTTAGTTTAAAACAAGACTTGATGTTACTTACCTTTTAGGAACTTATGAGATACAGGTAATCATGATGTTTCGTTTGGTCTTATTTTTTAATGGAACCGAGACTGTTTATCTTAACCTATAAAACCAAGGGTTAACCATTGGAAGTTCATACAGGTTCCTAAGCCTGGCCCTACTAACCTGCACCCACCCTTCGTGCACACGACCAAACTGGGTCCGCAGGTCAACGAAAGATTGAGAAATGCGCCATTGGGGCAATAGCCCCACAAACGCGAAAAAAAGGGAAACAACTTCATTTCCCAATGTTCTTTGCGCCGCGCCGCACCGTGCCACAGCCAATCAGGCTGAGAGGTGCGACCACAAAGAACATTGAGAAACTCACCGCGGCCAATCAAAATCGAGCTGCAGGAAAAAAAAACACACCACAACCACAAATCACAAACCTGCACGACGACTGGAAAAGAAATGAATAAAGAAAGAGACTACTTACCGGAAAAAGCTCCACCCAGAGGCCAGGAGAGAAAAAACAATCAAAATACAAGAAAACCCCTACCAGCACCACCTGCTGGCTACAATAGTAAAAACAATTCAAAAACACACAACAGCCCCAAACAAAAGGCCACAACAGTAAAAACAAATCAAAACAATAACACAAAATCACAATTTTACACAAAAGGTCACAATAATAACAAGTCAAAAAGAATTACACGAAAACACAATTTAACACAAATCACAAACATATGTCAATAAAATAAAATAAAATAAATATTAATATCCTGTGCTGAGTTCTAACTCAAATAAAAACCCAAAACAACTAAACACATTTTTAAAACATTGAATGTAAAAAACATTTACTTTCACATTATTAAAATTATTACCTATGGTACAACTATTTTTTTAAAAAAACCAAAATCTAAAACATTATTCAGTTACATAAAACAGCCAGCCAAGCCAAAAAATTTTTGTATAAATAAATATTTTAAAAATTACAGACTAAGCAATTTTTAACAAACATTAACACAATTAACACAATTTAACCTTCCAACACAATTTAAAACAGCCCGGCAACGCCGGGCAAACTCTGCTAGTATTGTATATAGTATACTCATATATATGTATATATGTATATATGTATATATTGGATGTTATCTTGTACCCATTATTATGAGTTGTTATGGTTTATTATTTGTAGATTCCTGAGGAAAATTTCCCATTGAAAATTCCAGTTTACCAGAAGGAATTCGAATGTATTTTATCAATATTCAATTTTGGTAGCAGTTACAGAGACAATTAAATATGGAAGTATCCATCATGTTTAACTTCTCTTGCTACAGGTGGTAGTGCTGGATCAGTTGTTAACTTTGTAGACTTTGATAACTTCCCCAAACCCTTCAGTGCTGATTTTGGTGACTTCAGTTCTTCTCAGAGCAACACAACTGCAGCCAGCAAAGCAGCAGTAAATAAATTTAATCTCTAGTCAGCAGATAGATATGCAGCTCTTGCTAATTTAGATAATACTGTATCTTCACAGGGCACGGTACTAGTTCTTATTCTTTGGCCTGTTTGCAACAGCAGTGCTTACACTCATCAACGTTACAGGAGATATGATGACGAACTGCCAATACCAGTTGCATTTTATATGCAGATTTGGTATGCCACCAGCAGTAACATAAATGTGGTGAATCTGGTGGGGAAATAGTATTTAAATGTGGCATTCCCTGGCACACTCAGCATTTTCATACTGGACTCCAGAGTACCCTTAATATTTCATGAGTTATTAGATCAAGACATCTTAGAATCTGTGTTTATTGATAACTTATTTGGTCTATAACTGAGGATGCTTCCAAGTAAACATCGTTTTCTGGACACGAAATGTCACGGAACTCACCAGCTGTTGGCAATGCTATACTGTACCTTTAAAAAAATCTATTTCACATGTTCATAATTTATGGTTTTTAGTGTGCTTACAAATACAAAAATTATCTTGTCATTGATATTAATGCAGGTAATAATGCAACAAAAATCATTTGAATGATTTATAGGTGATTTATAGGTGTGGCAGGTAGGTTGTGTAACTCATTGTGGCTAACTAATAAGGCACCTGTTCCATTATGGGGTTCATGCTTTGTAGCACAGGTGACTTGTGCCTTATTATGACTGGTGCAACAGTAGCAGTTGTTTGCTGTGGCAAGTTACACAATTTAACGTTCATATGTATAAACCACAAATGTTTCTCTCCATTAATTTGCCACTGACATTGTTTGGTGGGTTAATTCAGCTACCTATACCTCACAATGCACAAGGCAGAGTAATCTGAAAACTTAGAAGTGCCCATTTAGTCAAGTTTTTTAAGAGTTAAAAAAAGAGAGGTCTCTTGCTCACAAGCTATAGCCTCACGTAAAGCAAAAAGTCTGTTGTGTTCACAGATACATGATTAGATGACTTTTTGCAGTGTAATGTTCTAGATTATATTTCTCATTCACTGACCAGTGAATATTCTGAGGGATGGGCACTGTAATGGTTTGCAATGCAGAACTGGGCACAGCTAAATTTTCATTACTGTATTTGTCTTTTCCCACCTGCTTCCTGTTTTGTAGTGATAATTTTAATTTTAATATTTTACGTTGTCCTGGGTGTTGTAAATGAAACTTTTTAAAATATATGTGGTACTGTAAAATATATGTGGTACCAAGAATATTTGCCATGGCTTTGTTTTAATAAACTGCGGGGCTAAGTTATTCTGATAAAACTTGTAAGAGACTCTAAACACCACTGGGGGTGCTAACTTTTTCCTCCAGTGATAGAAATGGTTCTTAGCTACCCTGCAAAAGGGCTTCTCTGGCGATTGGCAGGAACATAAGAGAACACAAAGTAATTAAAGTATTACAATAGGGGGATTTCTTTGGCTTCGGGATGATCAACCTTTGTGTAGATGTGGCCCCATTGGGCTACTTTCCCCAACCCATTGCGAAGATTTGCCCTCCTAGCAAGGAGTGGTCGTGATGACAGATGTGAGAATAATATGTGTGCAAAATTCACAATCTAGTTCATATGTCCCTTGAAAGTCCCACCTTGAGCATTATACAAAGGCGAAGAATTCAAAGATATGCAAAAACAAGCGAATAGCAAATACACAAAACATATACACAAATATTCAGCTACTTCTCCTTGAAGTGGGGTTACATGTGGTGAAGCTATGAATTGTTCCAATTGTCCTTTGGTGCGGATTTTATTGTATAACTCAAAATGTCCATTGGTAACTTGAAGAGTTGCAGTTGGATTCATGGCAGTCCAAGTTAACATGAGCAAAGCAAGGTTGTGTGTTTAACTGCTCAGTCCCAATAGGTGGGTAGCATTGAATGCATGTTTTTAATTGCATGTTTGTCTGTCTTTCGGAATGATAAATAAATAATATTAATATTAAACAAACCCTTATCTGATCTCTGCTTTTGCACACCCTCGGGTATTTTCTGTATAGGAGGGGTTCCTCTAGAAACAAGGGTGGGGGGCTCCTCTAGAAACAAGGTGGGGGCACTCCAGGGAGGCTCATAAACTCTACACACAGCTCGGAGGTAGCAGGACAAACTCATAGATGTGCTACATGCCCACCCCCTAAAAAATACATGTTTTGGGGTACACCCATGTGCCCCAAATGCCCCAGGAAGCCCCAGGAAGTGGGGATAATAACCAAACCTATAAAATGGGGTCCCAGACAGCACACAAGGGGCCACAAAATGTTTCAGCACCCCAAAAACAACAGCCTGCACCCCAAAAAAAGCCTATGAAGCTGGCTGCCCACTGAACCCCTAAAAACAAGAGGAATAACAACTGAAACCCTAAAGGGGCAGGACTAAAGGCTGAACCCCAAAAGAAAGGGCCTGAACCCCTAAAAAGGGGGTGGGGCACCTGTCACTTAGTTTGATGAAAGGTATGTCCCTTATTCTTCTAACTTGAACTGAAATTGATTTCTGTGTAGCTCTGTGTAGCTTTTCCTGATTTCCTGGTCTCCAAATGAAAGTACAGTACTTCCTTCTAAAATGGAAAACCATAGTTGGATAATTTTCTCTGGAACTGATCTATTGCGGTTTTGCAGCACAGAAGGGTTGAAGATGCATCTATCACCGTGATGGTGAACCTTGGCACTCCAGATGTTCTTGGACTTCAATTCCCAGAAGCCCAAGCACCCTGTGAATCCACATGAATGGGTTTACTGTGATTCATCCAGCCCACGCTGCCCTCGTTACTCCCAGAAGCGGAAGTAAAGCGTGATGGCATGGAGGAAGAGTCTTAACTGTACAGGCACGTTTCACTTCCACTTCCGGGATCGACAAGGGCAGCACGGGCCTGGTGAATTGAATTCAATTCTGGGAATTGAAGTCCAAGTACATCTGAAGTGCCAAGGTTCACCATCACGGATCCATCACGGATCTATCCAGGTCTTGTCCTGGATCAGCAACTGGCTAAGGGACAGGAAACAGAGGGTAGCACTAAATGGACACTTCTCCAAGTGGAGGGAAGTAAAGAGTTGGGTCCCCCAAGGTTCAGTACTGGGACCCCTGCTTTTCAACCTCTTCAAAAATGATCTAGAGGTAGGAGTAAATAGCAAGGTAGCCAAATTTGCTGACGACACTAAATTATACAGGGTAGTGAAAACTGTGAGAGATTGTGAGAAGCTCCAGAGGGATCTCTTGACACTGGGGGAGTGGGCAAAAAAGTGGCAAAGGAGCTTCAACATTAGTAAGTGCAGAGTGATGCATGTTGGGGCAAAAAACCCCAATTACATTTATAAACTGATGGGTTCTGAACTCTCTGCGACAAACCAGGAAAGGGACCTTGGTGTCCTGGTGGACAGCTTAATGAAGGTGTCAACTCAGTGTGCCTCAGCAGTGAAAAAAAGCAAACTCAATGCTAGGGATCATTAGGAAGGGTATAGAAAATAAGTCAGCAAGTGTCATTTTGCCTCTTTATAAATCTATGGTGAGGCCCCATCTGGAATACTGTGTACAGTTCTGGTCGCCGTACCTCCAGAAGGATATTATGGAGTTGGAAAAAGTGCAGAGGAGAGCAACCAAAATGATTAGGGGACTGGAACACCTTCCTTACCATCTGAGACTGCAACGGTTGGGTCTTTTCACTCTTGAACGATGGCGTCTAAAAGGTGACCTGATTGAAGTTTATAAAATCATGCACGGTGTGGACAAAGTAAATAAGGAAAAACTGTTTTCCCTATCGCATAACACTAGAACTAGGGGACACTCCATGAAACTTTTGGGTACTACTTCTCAAACAAATAAGAGAAAGTACTTTTTCACCCAGAGGATTACTGGTCTATGGAACTCCCTGCCAGAAGAAGTGGTGACAGCTGTCAGTCTTGACAGCTTTAAGAAAGGATTAGACAAGTTCATGGAAGTCAAGGGTATCAATGATTATAATAATGGAGACTTAAGGACAACCTCCGGGTTGGAGAGATAGGCAGGATGGGCTGGATGGGCTGTGGCCTGTTCCAGCAAGGCTGTTCTTATGTTCTTATGATGGTGCCAGGGAATGGTTTTGCTTTGGTATGGTTTCCCCGTGCCCCCTTGGGCATGGGTCGGCCCGGCAGAGGCCACTTTCGGGAGAAAGGCTCCCTGGCCCGTGGGCTCTGCGAGCAGCCAAATTATAAGGGGGGTGGATAAATTATAGGGTTTGATTCACCCAATTCATTGACCTGACCTACAGCTCTGCCAGGTAAGCAGATCGCCAACGCCTGGACATAATTAGGCAAACATTCATCTCCTTGGTTTAGCGTAAATCCCTGGCGCAAATAGTGGCCATATTTACCCAGCCTCTAAGCCCAAAACAATGGGGCTTCCTCTGTCAATGTTTGCCCGCACTAATTAACTTCCCCAAAAGAGTTTCCCAATTAACCTGAGTAAATAGGTGATGTGATTGACTTTCGGGTGATGGTTTTTTCTACCTGCCTTCTGATCTATAAAAGGTGTATGTATTTTCCCAATAAACCACTGATCTGATCTCGCTCCAGTTGCCTCGTGTCGTCACTTGATCAGTCTCCTCCGGGACCTAGCGGCCCCCAGCGGCCCCCAATTCCTACATCTGGTGACCCCGAGATGTGATCTACTCGAGAGTAAGCGACCCCCGAGCGGTCTACTCGTGAGTAAGCGATCAGCACAGCCAGGTTCTGCGCCAGAACCTTGTCCCATCATCCCGGAGGACAGCGCGGCGCTCTGGTCGGCAGCCAGCCGGTCAGAGGACGGCCTGCGGCGAGGCATTCCAAGAGAGACATTCCTACAGCTTTGCCATCGAGGGAAACGCGTTCCGCTCAGGGCAGCTGTGAGCCCCTGACATTGCAGAGGCCGCCGAGGGCCCGTGGCAGAAGGTCCACGCTCCAAGCTCTATCCCAGACATCCGACGCCCGAACCTGTTGCCTGCAAAGACGCGTCGACTCGTCCCGAGGAGGAATCTTCCGGAGACCCAATCGCAGGTAATATGGGGACTTGTTCTCATAGACCAAGTCCGTCCGCTAGCCAAAGAACTCGTGAGGAAGAGTTCAGAATCCTGGCCAGGGTATTTAAGTTACGCTTTCACAGCAGGGAACTAGCGAGACTTTTGGCGTATCTCGGGGAACACTGCCTACTTTACCCAGGAGTAGGTACGTTAACTCTGCAGCTCTGGGATCAGATAGGAGACTGCATTCAGCAACCCCCGAAAGCTCCAGAGGGCATAACCCGCACATGGAGCAAATGTAGGAAACTCTCAGCAGAGGTAGACCCAGTCCGGATAGAGACCCAGAAAACCCCAGCGCAGTCAGAACCATCAGCCCCAAGAAGTCTCTATTCGTCATTTCAGCTTAAGCAGGGCAGTATAGGGAGCATTCCCTCAGTGACAGCTGCAGACGTCACTGAAGGAATTCATGGCATGAGAGGCCTTGGCGCTTCTCTGACAGTGAAAAGTTCCCTGCAAAGAAAGAACTCCATTCAGCGCATGGGTGAGGAAGATCCATTCACGGGGAAATTGCCAGTGGCACAATTAGCTAGCGCCCAACTGCTGTGCTCAGCCCATCTTAAGGCAGACACACGTTCAGGCAGGGCTGCTCAGCGCCCACTGCTCATGGAAACCTGCACGGCCCCTGGCCACGCAGGGCTCCAGAGCAGACCCATTACCACACTCAGGCGCAGAGCAGTGCCAAAATCCCAAGGCGCCTGCTTCCAGTGTGGAAAAGTGAGACACCTTAGAAGAGAAAGCAAACTCAATGCTAGGGATCATTAGGAAGGGTATAGAAAATAAGTCAGCAAGTGTCATTTTGCCTCTTTATAAATCTATGGTGAGGCCCCATCTGGAATACTGTGTACAGTTCTGGTCGCCGTACCTCCAGAAGGATATTATGGAGTTGGAAAAAGTGCAGAGGAGAGCAACCAAAATGATTAGGGGACTGGAACACCTTCCTTACCACCTGAGACTGCAACGGTTGGGTCTTTTCACTCTTGAACGATGGCGTCTAAAAGGTGACCTGATTGAAGTTTATAAAATCATGCACGGTGTGGACAAAGTAAATAAGGAAAAACTGTTTTCCCTATCGCATAACACTAGAACTAGGGGACACTCCATGAAACTTTTGGGTACTACTTCTCAAACAAATAAGAGAAAGTACTTTTTCACCCAGAGGATTACTGGTCTATGGAACTCCCTGCCAGAAGAAGTGGTGACAGCTGTCAGTCTTGACAGCTTTAAGAAAGGATTAGACAAGTTCATGGAAGTCAAGGGTATCAATGATTATAATAATGGAGACTTAAGGACAACCTCCGGGTTGGAGAGATAGGCAGGATGGGCTGGATGGGCTGTGGCCTGTTCCAGCAAGGCTGTTCTTATGTTCTTATGATGGTGCCAGGGAATGGTTTTGCTTTGGTATGGTTTCCCCGTGCCCCCTTGGGCATGGGTCGGCCCGGCAGAGGCCACTTTCGGGAGAAAGGCTCCCTGGCCCGTGGGCTCTGCGAGCAGCCAAATTATAAGGGGGGTGGATAAATTATAGGGTTTGATTCACCCAATTCATTGACCTGACCTACAGCTCTGCCAGGTAAGCAGATCGCCAACGCCTGGACATAATTAGGCAAACATTCATCTCCTTGGTTTAGCGTAAATCCCTGGCGCAAATAGTGGCCATATTTACCCAGCCTCTAAGCCCAAAACAATGGGGCTTCCTCTGTCAATGTTTGCCCGCACTAATTAACTTCCCCAAAAGAGTTTCCCAATTAACCTGAGTAAATAGGTGATGTGATTGACTTTCGGGTGATGGTTTTTTCTACCTGCCTTCTGATCTATAAAAGGTGTATGTATTTTCCCAATAAACCACTGATCTGATCTCGCTCCAGTTGCCTCGTGTCGTCACTTGATCAGTCTCCTCCGGGACCTAGCGGCCCCCAGCGGCCCCCAATTCCTACATCTGGTGACCCCGAGATGTGATCTACTCGAGAGTAAGCGACCCCCGAGCGGTCTACTCGTGAGTAAGCGATCAGCACAGCCAGGTTCTGCGCCAGAACCTTGTCCCATCATCCCGGAGGACAGCGCGGCGCTCTGGTCGGCAGCCAGCCGGTCAGAGGACGGCCTGCGGCGAGGCATTCCAAGAGAGACATTCCTACAGCTTTGCCATCGAGGGAAACGCGTTCCGCTCAGGGCAGCTGTGAGCCCCTGACATTGCAGAGGCCGCCGAGGGCCCGTGGCAGAAGGTCCACGCTCCAAGCTCTATCCCAGACATCCGACGCCCGAACCTGTTGCCTGCAAAGACGCGTCGACTCGTCCCGAGGAGGAATCTTCCGGAGACCCAATCGCAGGTAATATGGGGACTTGTTCTCATAGACCAAGTCCGTCCGCTAGCCAAAGAACTCGTGAGGAAGAGTTCAGAATCCTGGCCAGGGTATTTAAGTTACGCTTTCACAGCAGGGAACTAGCGAGACTTTTGGCGTATCTCGGGGAACACTGCCTACTTTACCCAGGAGTAGGTACGTTAACTCTGCAGCTCTGGGATCAGATAGGAGACTGCATTCAGCAACCCCCGAAAGCTCCAGAGGGCATAACCCGCACATGGAGCAAATGTAGGAAACTCTCAGCAGAGGTAGACCCAGTCCGGATAGAGACCCAGAAAACCCCAGCGCAGTCAGAACCATCAGCCCCAAGAAGTCTCTATTCGTCATTTCAGCTTAAGCAGGGCAGTATAGGGAGCATTCCCTCAGTGACAGCTGCAGACGTCACTGAAGGAATTCATGGCATGAGAGGCCTTGGCGCTTCTCTGACAGTGAAAAGTTCCCTGCAAAGAAAGAACTCCATTCAGCGCATGGGTGAGGAAGATCCATTCACGGGGAAATTGCCAGTGGCACAATTAGCTAGCGCCCAACTGCTGTGCTCAGCCCATCTTAAGGCAGACACACGTTCAGGCAGGGCTGCTCAACGCCCACTGCTCATGGAAACCTGCACGGCCCCTGGCCACGCAGGGCTCCAGAGCAGACCCATTACCACACTCAGGCGCAGAGCAGTGCCAAAATCCCAAGGCGCCTGCTTCCAGTGTGGAAAAGTGAGACACCTTAGAAGAGAAAGCCAATCTAGACCAGGCAGATCTTCAAAAGATTGTCTTCATGCCAAATGGCCACCCTGGCATGCATCTGGCCCAGGCTAGAAAGGAGGCGGCCATCGCCCTGGCCATGCCAGAAGAACCATCCCAGCAATAGTACCCCGAGTTCCCCCAAGGCACAGGCAGAATCTGCTGGTCTCACCTTGGGAGTAGCCCAGAGAAACTCGCCCCTAAGTAGAAGCACCCAGGTGGTAGTAAATAGCCAGCTGTGTATTAGCCATCTCCTCATGTGTAGGATAGAACGCTGCAGATCAGGGGAGGAATGTGCGAATGCGTAAATAGATGTGTGTATGTGTGGTGCACCACTGAATGTATGACTGCAAGAACTGTGTATGATTGCAGAAGCCTTGTCTCTATGACCACAGTATGACTGAAAAAGTGTTCCTTGTGTGTAACTGCGTGGTAATGTCACTGTGAAATATGTGTTAAACAGTTTGCACTCTGTTCGTGGGCAGGAGCTATTTAAGGTTTGAGAAAGCATGATGAACAAAACCCTTTGCCTTGCCTGCTTAGCAGCTTAGGCAGGAGAGGAGAGGGGGGGGAAATCCTAACCTACAATAGGGCGGGGTGGTTCCCCCTTCTTCCCTTGAGACTTTATCTTTGTCAAAGGATTGAGCCACTCTTGGAAACCGGTTTTGCCACTCAGGAAAACAGATTTTTCTTTTCAGAAGCGTGATCTGAAAACAAAAATCACTTCTATGAGGTATCCTCACTGTATCATAAGCTATGGGGCCCCTCCCTACGTCTGTATCCTCAACCCCCCATCTCTGTGTTTTAAGGCTTTTGAATGTCTCTTAGCGTCTTGGAGTCCCGTATCTCACTATGAATGAGAAAATTGCATTGTCTTCATGTGTGTACTGTGTTCTCATCTTGTAAACTCGGTTCTCAACCTTTTATAGTCAGGGGCCAAAGTTCCGGGGCCGCAGGCAGCTCTGGGCGTCCGGACAGTCATCCTGCCCTTCCTTTGCCACACAGCCCTTCTTGGCTCGGCGGGGGAAGTGGCAGAGCAACGTGGGCTCTGGCCCACTCGCCCACATCTGGCCGCAGGTTGAGAATCGCTCTAACTCTCCTTCATTCTCTTAGGAAAGATACTGTTCTGGTATTTTGACTTTAATCTGTGCAAAGTAACTCACTCATTGTACCCCTTTCACAGGAAAAAGCACGCAAACATTCTTGCGCTACAGGAACAAAATTCCTCTCCAGGCCTTAATTGTAACCAATTCATTTCTTCCTACAGCCTTAACGTGCTTCCCTTCACAGGCTCAGAGTTAATTACTGATAGGGATTTTCTTGACAGGAGGACCCGGTTGCCTTGGTTACCTGACCTAATCTGATTGCGTCATGATAAAAGTTGTTGCATTCTCATTGTGCTAACTTCTGACTTGTCTTTCCTCCTTCCCTCCTTTCGCCAGTGGAACTCTCTGCTGGAAATGTTTGACTTGTGTGTCTTTTTATTTTTTTGTGTATTATTTCCTTACAGCTGGCACGTCATAGTTGGCTTGTTTTTAATAAGTCTTAGTCGGTCATTTTAAGTATGGCACCTGGCCCACAGCCCCCTCTCTAGTAAGCAGACAGTGAGCTCCCGAGCATATGCAGAGTGCCACCCATTAGCCAGGACTGCCTAGGACCATTTTAAGAGTGCAGTCAGGTCACACCCTTCAATCAGATACAGACATCGTTAGGCTACCCCTTCCCTTTTTGCTGCTAGTCTAAGCACAGGCAAAAGGCTAAGCCAGCATCTGGCACCCTTCTAAAAGTGTGCACGCACACCATGAATGGATGTGCGCAGGGGGGCCTTCTTGAGAAATTTACCCAAGGGAAGCCTGGCGCTTCATGCGCCAAGGTTTGCCATAAGACCCCAGACTCGTCTCACTTCTAGCAGACAGTCACCTTGTGTGGATGAATGTCACTGGTTCCCCTTCGGGGGGGGCTAGGACAGTTTTCACTTATGGGGGTCGCACATATTAGGTTCTTACTTGGCAAGAGGACCAAGCTTGGCGCATGCTCCTGACTCTTCCGCAAGCGGGCAGAGTTAGCAGCCGTGAACCTCGCTTTGCGCACCTTTGCCAAAGAACGCTTCAACATAATTGCTGACAGCCAGTTTCCTAAGAATTTGCTTCACAGTCTACCGGGAGCATACATCACTCCCGCGTTAGACAAAATTTGCTAAGTTTGTTCCTCACAACTCCAATTCAGAGTCATGCATTCCTTCTTCAGTATGCCAAGCACTGGCAAGGCAGTTCAATCTGCCACTTCCCCAAGCCCAAGGCATAGTCCGTCCCTGCCTGCATCGTGCAGGGGCACCGGGGGGGGGGCTCGTGGGGGGTCAACCCACGAGGGACAGAGGCCATCCAGGTGTGACAAACGGACTCACACATCCCCACATTTTGGCAAATGGCAGTACATGCACGTTTGCATTAGTACCTTCCCACAGTTTGTTTGGGTAACAGCACAGAAGGGAGAAACGGCTCCCCATGTGGAGCAGCATCTCCTTTCGGCACACGAAGTCCGATGACACCCCAGCTTATAGCTCCAGGCAGCTGGCCACCTTTAGGGCCACCTGGGATATTAAGCACACTTTTGGCGTTCCTTGCAATCCGCAGGAGCAAGCGATTGTGGAACGGGTCTATCGGACCTTAGGTCCTGCATTGACAAACAAACAGAAAGGGGGGGAAACCATGTCCCATAGTTGCACAGCAATTGCTATCCTATAAGTGCAGAAAACTAACTAACTCTTTCAGAATTTTTATCTCCCAAACAAGTCTCTTCCCCATGCAGGTCCCAGAGGCCAGAATCAGACCCGGATGATTGCAAAGAGCAGCACCAGTCACTGTCTTGGATGTCATCAGCTGTCCAGCTTCCTTTATGACTTACATCTCCAAAGACATTTCTATGGACATTTTGCATACCCAGTGCTAAGACTTCTCCAAACTCAAGTTACACAGGAAACCCCACCAAGAATGGAAGCCTCACCTCCGGAAAAGCTGCTGAATGTCCTTTATTGCTATTATTATCTGTAGTTGCTTTTTATTTATTCATGCCTTGTACAATGCTCCAGTTGGGATTTGCAAGGGACACTTGAATTTCTGTATATTGTTAATAACGGCCAGCTTCCACCAAAGGAAGCCAGACCGGCCCATGTTTTGCACCGGCCCATTGCTTGGAAAGATTGAGCACCCGGTAGCCGGCTATCTCCAGCCATTGTAATTTTCACACCTCCCCATAGGTGTTAGAAAGACATTTGCACAACGCCAGAAGCTGCAGAGATAGCTTAAGAATCACCCCAGGTCGCAGTATCAATGACACATCTCATTATCTTGCCTCGCTACAGAAAGCAGTCTGAATTCAGACCCACAGCTCTGAAAAACCAGGCTGTGGTCAGTATATTCAGCGTGTCAGGCTTAGCCATCGGCAACGCTCGGAGAATTGGTCAATTGGCTTGCGGATTAGCAAAAGCCATTGACCATACCTCCTCAGCAATAGCGCTGCTCAGCCAGGAGCAGACAGAGCTTCGCCATGCCATACTGGATAATCAAGCAGCCATCGATTATCCCCTGTTGTTACATCATATGGGCTGCAAGTCTGTCCATGGCATGTGTTGCTTTAACCTCACAGACAATACCCACAAGATACAGAGCCAGCTCACGGACCTCCACACCCTAGAACATCAAGGAGGATTCTTCATGGGGGTGGTAGGACTCCCTGTGGTTGTGGATTCCATGGGGGTGGCTTCAGACAGTGCTTAAAGTGGTGGTGGGGGTAGTCATACTAGGCATTGCAGTCTGCTGTTTTGCTCAATGTATTCCCTCACTGATCTCGAGGTGCCGCCTCAGAAGGAAACCCCGTGATGTCATTCCTGATCAACAGCTGGTCCCGCTCCTGCGCAGAGTTGCCGGTCAGGTTCTTAAGAAAAATTAAAAGGGGAGATATGGTTTTCCCGTGCCCCCTTGGGCATGGGTCGGCCCGGCAGAGGCCACTTTCGGGAGAAAGGCTCCCTGGCCCGTGGGCTCTGCGAGCAGCCAAATTATAAGGGGGGTGGATAAATTATAGGGTTTGATTCACCCAATTCATTGACCTGACCTACAGCTCTGCCAGGTAAGCAGATCGCCAACGCCTGGACATAATTAGGCAAACATTCATCTCCTTGGTTTAGCGTAAATCCCTGGCGCAAATAGTGGCCATATTTACCCAGCCTCTAAGCCCAAAACAATGGGGCTTCCTCTGTCAATGTTTGCCCGCACTAATTAACTTCCCCAAAAGAGTTTCCCAATTAACCTGAGTAAATAGGTGATGTGATTGACTTTCGGGTGATGGTTTTTTCTACCTGCCTTCTGATCTATAAAAGGTGTATGTATTTTCCCAATAAACCACTGATCTGATCTCGCTCCAGTTGCCTCGTGTCGTCACTTGATCAGTCTCCTCCGGGACCTAGCGGCCCCCAGCGGCCCCCAATTCCTACACTTTGGGGTGTTTCTAAAATGTTCACCACCTGCAGAGAACTTTATCGCTGACGTTTGCCTGCTGACTAAACTGCATTAGTCCTTGTGTTTCTTACTCTCTTTAAAACATTGTGTTTCTTACTCTCTTTAAAACACCTTCCATTCCTATTTATATACTTAAGCAATGGTCCAATCAGCATTTACACTGCTAAACTGGAAGAAGGTAAATTGGATTAATAAACCCTTGCTTTTGTCTTTTTAGTCTAAAGAATAAATGTTTCTCGCTATGTGCCTATATTTCTTACTCCACCTACTTGGCAACTCATGAAAAGGTTTAGCAAGAACATTTCTCCCAGGTTTGCTGATTCATAAGTCTCTTGATTTAGAAAATTAAATAATGGAAGGATCAGAATTATGGTCATTAAGAGATTACTTTTTAAAATTATCCTCATTAGCACTGTTGGCATAGTTTCTTTGTGTCTATAGCCTTGCTGGAAATATAATCTGTTTTATAGATTCATAATTTGCTTCCAGAAATGTTCAGTTTCGCTTTTCTGAAGATCTTTGTTTATAATCCTGTTAACATGAGAGTTGGGAAAAATACAATCAGAGTTAAGCTGGCCCATGGCTTTTAGAGCAGTTTCTGGGCAATTCACAGTGTAATTAGCTTTTTTGCTGCCAACATACTGGGTATCATTTTACTGACTTCTAAAGGAAGGCTGAGTTGACCTTGAGACTCGTCAGGATTGATCTCACAACATCAGCAGTTTTGGCTGCAGTGCTACATTTTAAGCACTGTGCTACAAGGGCTCCTGATAGGAGCCATAGTTTCCAATATGGGGCAATTTGATTTTTAGGGGTGTATGTTCGAGAATGAGTTGTTAATAGTGAATGACCTTTTAGGCTTCCTCCACGAAAATAGGAATTCACTTTTTGAATAATAAGAATTATATGTTATATGGGGAGGGGGATCAGGATTTTAGAGATGCAAGGTTAGGCGATGTTCCACATAAGCATTTTTAGACAATTGGATGTTAAATGCTCTTTAATGCACCATTAAAACATGCTTTGGTGCACCCCCTCCTGAAGAAAACATCCCTTGACCCAGCTGTCCTTATCAACTATAGGCTGGTCTCCAACCTTCCCTTTTTGGGGAAGGTATTGGAGAAGGTGGTGGCACGCCAGCTGCAGAGTGTCCTGGAGGAAGCAGATTATCTGGACCCCTTTCAATCAGGATTCAGGCCCAGTCATGGTACAGAGACGGCATTGGTCGCACTGACTGATGATCTCTGGTGGGAGCGGGATGGTGGTAATCCGTCCGTCCTTGCTCTCCTTCACCTCACAGCGGCTTTCGATATTCTTCTGGAACGGCTCAAAGGGTTGGGGATGCAGGGCACTGTGTTGTCCTGGTTTTCCTCTTTTCTGGAGGGCCGGACCCAGTCGGTGTGGTTGGAGAGTGAGCGGTCCAGCCCTAGACTCCTCAAATATGGGGTGCCTCAGGGGTCGGTGGTTTCTCCTCTCTTATTTAACATCTACATGAAGCCGCTAGGTGAGATCATCCATTCCCACGGAATGAGGTACCACCAGTATGCGGATGACATTCAGTTGTACATCTCGGCCTGTGGGGACCACAGTGATGCTGTCAAAAGTCCTCTCCAGGTGCCTGGAGGCTGTTGGGGTCTGGATAGGGGCCAACGTGCTACAACTGAATCCCAGCAAGTCTGAGTGGCTATGGATAGGGAGCCCCATGCTATCACAAGAGCTACCACCTTTTGTACTGGATGGGGCAATTTTGCCCCAGACAGACCCGGTGCGCAACTTGGGGGTCCTCCAGGACTTGCAACTGCTGCTAGAACAGGTGGCGGCTGTGGCCAGGAGGGCTTTTGCCCAACTTCGGGTGATTCGCCAGTTGCGCTCGCTCCTTGATCATGGTCACTCACATCCTGGTCACCTCCAGACTGGATTATTGTAATGCGCTCTACGTGGGGCTGCCCTTGACGAACATTCAGAGGCTGCAGCTGGTCAAGAATGCGACTGCCTGGGTGGTGATGGGGTGTGGACATTATGCCCATGCCTCGCCACTACTGTGGGAGCTGCACTGGTTACCAGTTTGCCTCCGGGTGCAATTCAAGGTGCCTTTAAAGCCCAATATGTCTTTTAATATGTTTTTAAAGATGATGTAAGCCGCCCTGAGTCGGGTTTGCCTGATTGGGCAGCATAAAAATTTGAATATTTAAATTAAATTAAGAGCCAAACTGACCCTGGGCAGACAGATGTACAAAGAAGCTTTCTTCATCTGATTGAAGAGAGAATTTTTTTCTGTATTGCACATGGTATGACACTCTTCTGTTTGAGCTGACAGGTTGAGGCCAGGGGAGGATGTGTAGCTGAGGAACCCAACCTCTCCTATGTTGGAGGACCTGAATAAAGTGAGGGTTGGAGTCCCTAAATATAAGACCAACACGCTCAAGTTAGGGCTGCTGGCAGACAACAACATGCAGTATAAATGTGGAGATACAGAGTCCAGCTCATTTGCCAGTCTGCCAGTTACTTCCAGAAACATGTGCCAATGAGGATTTAAGTTTGGCCAACAACAAAGCCAAGAAAGTGACTTCATTTCCATGGACATGTGGCAGGCATGACTAGACGCTGGAGTGTATGGAACGCTCTTTACCTTCCCAAGGTTCCGCAATACTTTTGGTTTTATTTTTGTCGGGTACTTGGTTTTGTGATACATCTTGAAATGGTTCCTTCGCCGGCTCCCTTTGTTAATGTTAAGTACATTGAGCTTTGCTCTGTAATGTTATAATATTATGGTATATTTATTTTGCACTAATTTGTAAAGTCGTAACTTGTAATCTTTTATTGTATGCTATTGTATTTGGTGTGTTAATTTGTTATATTGTATTTAATTTTCCTGTTGTAAGCCGCCCTGAGTTGGCCCTGACCAAGTAGGGCGGGGTATAAATCGAATAAATGAAATGAAATGAAATGAAATGAACACAGCTACTGACAGAGCTTCTGTCAGTGAATTGATTCCCTGCCAGGGCCGAACAAAGGTTCCTGACAGGGTCAGGAAGAAAAACACAGAAAAAGTGAACATCTGATTTATTATTTTCAAAATATAAGAAGTGCCCTTTATCCCAGCACCCAGAGTGGAGGAATTTCTCTAAACAAAACACAAAAGCCATCTTTATAATAATAATTTCGTGTCAGGAATTATTCTGGGTTGAAAGGTTTTTTGCTGGAGAAACTCTTCATGTCCCCAAGAACATTTTCCCACTAAAGTCCCTATTTAACTACTTGCAATTTCTTGCTTTCAAACTGCTAAGTTGGCAGGAGCTGGAACAAAAATGGGCACTCAAATTGTCATGCAGTACCCGGGTCTTGAACTGCTGACATGCCGGTCTTCCAGCTAACAAGGCAAGCTTCTTACCTACTGAGTCACCGCAGTCCCTACATTTGGTTTTCAGGGAAGCAAGATGATAGAAGCAGCCTATTCTGGCTAACACATCTTTATTGCATGAAGTACAGTTCGAACACACGGTAATGGTGGCAATACAACTCCTTTTATACAGCCACTATACATTTGAATCTGGGTGCACAGTAGCCTATTGGCTACTGTCAGCATGATGTCATCCGGAGTCCCGCCCTTCTTGTCCAGGTGTATCCATGGCGGGGAGGTTTCCCGTGGCTGTGCGTGATTGGGGGATTTGTACCATGTGAGTTGAATGTTCGCTGCTCCCATCTCTGGTAGCAAGCTCGCATTCCAATAGCAGCTGGATACAATGTGTTCTTTACAAATGGCTTAAGTATACATTTCCTGTAGAACCGTTACATTTAACTTAAAGGCATAACGTAGCAGTTACATTCCATACTATTCCATAAACAACACTACACCATCTTTATTAACACTAGTAATCAAGGTTAATGTAAACTACGGAATTTCGAAAGGAAGCCTCATTAACTTTCAGTAAATTAAGCCATATAATAAAGATATTCTCATGAACTTAATTAACTTTATTAATGCACTTCAGCACACATAAGCTTAAACATCATCTGCATCTCTCCTTCTCATAGGTCAATGCTTTGGTTAATTAAACACGTGACAGAGAATGTTCATCTTGCAGTTCATGAAACCTTTTAACTTATTTGCTTATTTTATGTTTTCTCCTTGATAAGTAAAATCTGTCTAATATCTGCATAGCCTGGGGGTGTTTACATTATCTACAAATGTGTATAGGTCTCCGTCGCATACGTGACTTGCTTGTTTACACTTAATGACTTCTGTTCCCGTTTGACTTTCGATACAGTCATTTTTTATTTATAAATTTTATTTAAAATTATAAAGAAAAACGTAACAAGACACAACATTATAATATGGAGCAATACAAAAACGTACATAAAACATACAACAAATATCTTTTTCCCCATTGATTAATTGTTGTCATTAGGGTATCATTCTTATATATTCTCTGAAAGAAAAAAGGGTACACACGTTAATTAATTTTCCTTACAAAACATTAGTAGTTCTGGTGGTGGCTTGTTCCCCTTCCCTCTATGCTCAATAAAAGGTTTCCCATATCTTGTAGAAATTATTTTTCGTTGAAAGGCTTTTTTAAATATTTATTTCACATGTAAGCTTATCGTTGTGCAATCATCCACATTTGTCTGTACCAGTCTTCAATTTTCAATAATTCATTTTACTTCCATTTAATGGCAATGCATATCCTAGCATTTGTTATAAGAATAGATAGTAGGTCTTTCTTCATGAGTGTTTAGATTCAATTTATTAAATTCGAACACTGTTGCTTCTTTTTCTACATTTGTCCAAAATTGTTTCATTATTTCACACCCACCACATATGGATCTTCTTCTTCTGCCAATCTTCTTTTTACATTTCCAACACTTATTAGATTTGGTTTGATCGATTTGATTCAATCTGACTTGGTGTTAAATACCATTTCCATATAACTTTATAATTGTATTATTTGAGTCTTATTGATAAATTTCTCATAACTCTTTTTTTCCATTTTTGGTTCCATCCTGCTTCATTAATGCTTATATTTAGATCATTTCCCCAAGTCTTTATAATTTCTTTGGTTTCTAGATCATTTAATATTTTATATAATTTGCCTATTAGGCCTTTTAATTCTATTCTTCCTGATCTTATTTTTATTATTAAATTCTCAAATGAGCAATTTTGCTTTTCACAGAATGCCAGGTATCTAATAATGTTTTTAAAATGACATTGTTTTGCTTAATTGTAACCTTATTTTTGTCTGGAAAAATCGCTTTTCCAATTTAATTTAAATCGTGCATTCCAATATTTTCCCAAATAGTCTCAGATCTCATCAAAATCTTAATGATGTTCTTTAATTGATATGCATTGTAGTACTTCTTAATATCTGGTAACCCTAATCCCCTTTTTCTGATTCTTGTACCATAGTGATTTCGTGATTCTTGGTCTCTTTCCACCGTTACAGTATTCATTTAGTAGATTTTGTAGTCCCTCTAATTCCTTCAAATATAAAATTGATTTTTGGTATGTTTCATTTTAATTAAAGCTATTCTCCCGAACCATGATAACCTTAGTTTTTTGTAACGAATTTTATTTTATTTTGTTTACAAGTGCGCCAAAATTTAGCTTTTTTAATTCATCATACTGATTTGAGATTGTTACTCCAAGATACCTTGCATTATCTTTAATTCTGATATTATAATTATTCGTAATACATTTCCGGTTTCATTGGTTACGTTAAAGAGTATTAATTTTTCTATAGTTGCGTTTGCAAAGAGTTCAATTACCATTATAAAGAGCATTGAAGATAGAGGATCACCTTGTTTCGTTCCCGCTTTTAGTACTATATCTTGGGTAAGGACATCATTCACTTTTATCTGTGCGTTGCTTTGCTGGTATAATTTGTAAATTACTCTTGTAAATTTAAGTCCACATCCATATTGTCTAACAGTTTCTTTAATGGCTGGCCAATAGAGCAAACAAACATTTTATATATGTCCAAAAATAGTGTTCCAATTTTATCTTTAGTTTGTTCTGCTATCTTCATTAGTGCAACTGCCCTCCTTGTTAGATCAGCTAGATGCCTTCCATTCATGAAACCTGTCTGATCCATTTTTATATACTCCCCATAATGTTATTGAGTCTGTTAATATCACTGTGAAAATCTTGGTTTAACAATGATATTGGTCTGTAAGACTCAATTCTCTCTTCGTCTTTCCCAGCCTTCGGAATTAGTATGATAATTGTATGATAATTGATTGTATAATTGATTTAAACCATTCCCCCCCTCAAGCACATAATTAAATATTATTTTAATTTTTGGAACTATCATTTTTAAAAATTCTTTATAGAATTCAGCCGGGAATCCATCTTCAGCAGGAGTCTTTCCCATCTTCAATTTATCTATTTATTTTTTTCCATCAACAACATGCTCTTGAGTAACTTTAAATTTGGACCATTTTTTAAAATGTAAATTAGCATTTCTGTTTTAAGCGCCTTTTCCTGAATATAATTTTTGGTAGAATTGTCTGGCTATTTCTGTTTTTTCTTGTTGCACCTATTTCCATGATTGTCAAATAATACTTATTTCCCTTTTTTATCTAGCTGCCTTTGCCAACATTTTAGACTATCTATTACTATACTCGAAGTAATTTCTTCTTAAATAAATTAGGTTTCTTTTAACTAATTCTATATCTTTCACGGATAATTCTGTTTTTAATCTTTGTAATTTGTCAAACACACCTTTGTCGTTAGTCCTTAAGTGTTTTTCCTGAAGTTGTCTGATCTCCTTCTCCAAATGTTTCTGGTTCTCTTTAAATTGTTTGTTTTTGATACCTGTTAATTTGATGCTTTCACCCCTAAAAATTGACTTAATTGTGTCCCAAAGAATATTTTCTGTTACGTTCACTGTGTCATTTAACAGCCAGCATTCCTCCCATTTTTAATTGTTTCCTTATCTTCCTTATTTTTGTATGGTTTTTGGGTCATACCTCCATTTATTGCCTTTACTTTCCCTATTTGCCATTACCATTAAATCTACCAATAATTTAGTATGATCCGATTCCCTAAAAATTTCTACCTCTGCATTTTCTAATAAACCAAATTATTTGAGACCATAACAAAATCGATTCTTGAATACAAATTATGAACACTGCCCTTCAGGTTAGACCAAGCATCGTATAATCCTACTTGTTGCATCCA
Source organism: Bradypodion ventrale (assembly GCA_035047345.1). Classification (NCBI taxonomy): domain Eukaryota; kingdom Metazoa; phylum Chordata; class Lepidosauria; order Squamata; family Chamaeleonidae; genus Bradypodion; species Bradypodion ventrale. Next base: position 3,574,223 of record JAWDJE010000008.1, on the reverse strand, counting down.
AAAAGTCTAGAACTTTTTATTTCCCATTAAATATTTGTTGAATCTGTTTGCAGTCTGGTCAAATTAAAATCACCTGCCACCTGTTATTTATGTTTTCTTTTGAGATAATGTGGTGTATTGTTTCCAAAAATTCTTCCTGTTTCTGATTAGGGGCATATATAGGGGCACTAATAAGAATTCTTCATTGTTTATTAAGCCTTTTAAAATTATATATCGTCCTTCGGGATCAATAGTACTATTGAATTTTATGAATCCTAATTTTTTTGAGGTTAATATTGCCACGCCTCTTGCTTCACAATTGTCTGTCCAGCCTAGGAATAAGTTGTTAACTTTATCACAGTTCTGATGGGTTTCTTGTAAAAATAATAAATCCTAATAGCAACTTCAATTCTTTTTCTTTTAATTTGGGATCCCAAGCCTTTCACATTCCACATTAATATTCTAACCATAACTGTAGTCAAAGTTTGCTCTTTTACGTGAGAAAAAGAACAAACTTTTCCAGAGAATTTTCATGACTGGGAATAAATAACATATATTTGTTTTTGTTTTTTATATTGAACACCTTACAACCCACATATAATATTTCACAAACAAACATATCAACAAAAATGACATGGCCGATACAGCCATGAAAATACAGAACATAATTGAGACATCACTGAAATGGAATTTTCAAAATAAAAAAAAAACCAATAAAAAAACCTATTGAACCAGAGTGATTAATTTGCAGCTCTTTATTCAGGAACTATACAGCCACTAAGAGACAAATGATCCAATGGACAAAAGGATGGAACAGAACTCATAAGGTTTTTTGTATTTGTATCTAGGAAAGGATGAGGAAGGAACAGAATTTGGTGGTATTGGCTTTCCTACTTCATACAATTGGTGCCGGCCAAAAAATAAAGTTTGGTGGCCTCTCCAAACCTGTACACTCTTGCTAGACTATCCAGTTTAGGGCACTATACTAGAGGTGGGAAAATTACCAGTCCAATTTTAGTTTGGTTTGTGGGAAATATTTTATTTTATTTGTTAATTTATAATCTCACCCATCTGGGATATTTTTCCACTCTAGGTGGCGTACAACATATTAAAAATATTTACAAAAAATTCGAATAAATATAAATATCAGGAAGAACAAAAGAACAAAACCATGCAGTGGGGTCAAGTGCACCTAATGCAAGGATAGCAATTTGGTGGCCACATGTCCCCTCACCAAAGCCATCTATGTACCCTCCAAACCCCCCTTCCCCATATAACTATGGCACAAAATTGGACATCTAAGTGATGTGATTCTATTCAATGCTTGCGCAGGACTCTGGTTTCCATTCTACACAACATTTATAGGGTTCATTACTGAGGACCAAGGTATGGGTTCAGATCCAGTGTGCATGAAAATGAGGTGGTACGGTACCATGGGTCATCTTAGATTAATGATAGGTCTTGACTTGCTTTTTCCGTTTCCTTCCTCTTTCTCCTATGCTTAACTATAAAGCTGCATAAGAGGACAGTGGTGGAAAATGAAGCACTGAATTAATATTTTTATGATAATCACAATTGTACTTTCTTTAACCACTTCAGTTTAGGTGTAATGCAGTGTGTGGGAGTACTGTACTCAAAAAGGGCCCTGAATACTGCGAAAGCAGACATTTACCAAGGATGCTGTGCTATTTTGTCTGCAATGTACCTGTACAGAATATATTCTAAAAGTTAATTCTACTACTGTATTTAAATAGGCTGTTCCAGTCTAAGGATATGTCCTAGATCATGAATACTGTGTCTGTACAGCCTGGCCTCATGATGATAGTGTCAGGAACAAACTCATCTTTCAATTTTGACATGACCTTTTTTCAAGCATCTGTGTTGAAAATTAAGAGTCTGGATCTTTTTCCTATTGGGTACTGTGCAAATTTTGTCCTTATTGATGTTTATTTATCTTACTCCCAAATCCTTTCAAAAGATTGGGCTGGTACTTATTCTTCTTTCATGTCCCAATCAAACCCTGGACTGCCAAAATGAGGCCACTTTCTTGGCTTTGTCATTGCCCAAACTTAAGTCCTCATGGGTACATGTTGTTGGCAAGTAATCGGCAGATCAGTAAATGAGCCAGATTCTCCACATTCACACAGCATGTTGTTGTCTACCAGCAGCCCCCATTTGAGCATGTTGGTCTTGCATTTAGGGACTGCAACCCTCAACCTATTCAGGGTCCTCCTAGTGATGTAGGGCAGGTTGAGTTCCTCTGCTATATCTTCCTTTAATATTGTTGCTTGTTCAGTGAGCTGCTTCTAATTCTTCTAATTTGGTTTTGCTCTTGCATACCCTCAAGAATGTTTGTTCTTGCCATAAAGCGCTTCCTGGACCTGAGCTGACGTACTTACGACTCATATCCATTCAGAAGATTCTTTCTTTGTTGGTTCTCTCTGTCTGTTGCTACTTCTTTCCTTATCTTAGCTGGGGCAATACTAACAAGATTGGGCAATACTAACAATATTTTCTCAAGATTGGGCAGGTGAAAACTGTAAGAAATCACACAGCTTTTTAAAAAATCTTTCAAAAATAGCAAATGGCTGATAGACTGATAGACTGGGAGTACACAAACATATCAGCTTAAAGCCGTTAGCTGATCATTTTCAAAATTCATGAAGCAGGAAAAGGAACAGGAAACAGTTTAGTTTGCCAGTTTTTCAAAACTTTGATTGCATTCCTAAAGATAGGATTGGTTCTCAGTGACATAGAATTAAATTTTATAGAGAAAAATAAAAACTCTTTCAATATTTCCAAATCTTGGCAGCTATGTGGGAGGTTGGTTGAAATATTTGTGTTCCCTGGAATGCTACGTAACAGATTTTTAAATATAAGAATCCAAATAATTTATTTCTGCAGTTCTGGAAATTCACTGTATGGGACACTTGATTTCTTGGATAAAATTCATACTATACTGTCTACCAATACAGTATTTCAAGACCATCTCTGATATCCCTGTAGACATAACCTGAAAGAGATAACTTAATCTAGGCAGAACTGGCATCCTGACTGCTTCTATAGTGCCTCAGTGCCTTAGTGGTTAAGTCGCTGATCTTGACGGGAAGGTCAGCAGGTCAGCAGTTCGAGACCCAAGTGCTGCATGTTGGAGTGAGCACCCATTGTATGTCCTGCCAACCTAGCAATTAGAAAACAAGAAATTGCAAGTAGATAAATAGGTACTACTTTGGCAGGAAAGGTAAAAGCATTCCGTGTACTCTGGTCTAGTCATGCCTGCCATATGACCATAGAAACGTCTGCAGACACAAAGAGAGCTGGCTGTAAATGGATGAGCACAGCCCCCTAGAGTTGGACATGACTGGCTTTTTGAGCAAAGGGAGACCTTTACTTTTACCTATATGCCCTAGTAATGACAGATTCAATTTTTGTACATTGTATGAATATTTTTTAACAAGATGTGACAGTGGTTTGTAGTTTAGTTTAAAGTACTGTACTAACATCAGTCAAGTGAGATCAGTCAAGTGATAATGATTTTATTGTGGAGCTGGCTGTGGTCTAAGCAATGTTGACTACCAGGGAAGAAATGTTGTGCTAGAATCTTAAATTTATTTGGGATAAACTGCAACCTTAAGGCCTAGACCAAACTTTTAGAAATTTTAAAATGTAGGTGAGACCTATCTGGTTTAGCTACTGTAATGGCAATGCCATCTGCAATTATTAGGTTTATTAGTGAAGACTTCCTGAATATTTGGATCTGTCCTGTTGATGCAAATACAAAAAACATAGGAAAAAGTGGGCAACATTGTTTAGTTCCCCAGTGATATTTAGAGGATTCATATCCATGTCAATTACATCTTACCATGGCTTGATATTTTGTACATAACGTATACAATATTCTTAATACAGGATCCCCACTTCCATGGCTTCACAATACTTTCCAAGTGAAACACGATTCCAACCTATCAAAATGTTTAGTAGCATCAAACAATGCAATGATGTATGTATTGTTTTGGTATTTTAAATTATGATATTCCAAGTCAAACAATCTTCTGATTGGATCAGTGATTTGTCTCTGTTTTATGAAGGCAAATTGATTTTTTTAAATATAGCTGGCTAATATACCTATGAATAATTTGGCATCTTAACTGAGTAGTGTACTTATATAGTGTAATATTCATCAACTTATGTGAGGTATTTATTTGGTTTGTTGATTAGTATTATTTTAGCTAAATTTCAAGATCGCCTTTCAAAATGAATTACACAAAGGCAACAAATGATCTTCAATCATTTTTAGAATCATCTGCCAAAGCCATCCAAACAAGGAGCCTTCTGTGGTTAAAAATTTTGAATTGATTTCTGTAACTCCTGAGATGTAATTGGTTTTATGAAGGAAATGTCTATGATGCTCAATGATTTTTTTAAAAAAATGTTTGTCTGTCAAATAATTTTAGTTCCATTACACTTTGATGTAGTGCAACAAATTAAAATATTCTTTTAAAATATTATTAATTGTAATAGCCTCATACATTTTCTTCGTTGTTTTTTTTTAATAGCTGCTATTTGACATTTAACTTGCTTTTCCGGATATACCGTAATTAGCAAGCAACTTGAATATTTCTCTCTCTCTCTCTCTCTCTGAACTCCAATTCTGCATAGGACATCAGGATATTAAGTAAGCAAATCTCACCCTCTTTGTTAGGTTCTTGTGTGGATCACACAGGGTATATTTGCCACAAATGTAGCAAAAATTGTCTTGTTTATTAACACAGCTGCACCGTACTCAAAATGGACTCACTATGGCCTAGCTGTACAATCCAATAAGGCACACTAGAGACAAGTCCTTGGTCCATCTCGCCTTATATACCTATTTCTGACGTCAGCTCACTGACTTGCCCAGACATGCCCAGCCACTGCTGGAACGTGATTCAGCTGAAGCGGCAGCAGGCATTGTGGTAGCTGCAACTGTTATAATGTTCCCATGTAAAAATACATTACATTACCAATCAATTATTAGATGGGCAAATTCTGAGTTCAGATTTGGAGTCAGCACACTCGATATCATGTAAAATCACATTATTCCCGGTAGCAAAAACATTGTGTGCAGTGTAATCTATCCTTGTGTAGAAACTATGACATTTGGAAAAGTAATACTAGTCCTCACCTGGACAATCTCTCTAGATAGCTATCAACTTGATTTCATGGAAGAGTTGTTGAAGTGACGTGCCAAATGAAGCTATATTAATACTACTGTCCAAGGTCATCCCTAAGAAGGATCTCAAATTCCTTAAAGACAAATAGATTTGACAACGTATCTAGAAGAATAGGAATCAGCGATGTATTTGGACTATATATAGGTCCAGCTATTAATTCAATGTTGCCAATAGATTCCTTTACAAAGAGGAACCTGGCATTTGAGTCTTTTAAACTCTCCTTCACTCTGGAAATTCATCTGTGGGGAGATGGTGATAAGTGTTCCATGTGTCTGAGAAGAACTTGCATTTGGATGTCAGAAATGTTAACCTAGTTTGTGCAATATTGGGGGGGATTGGTTTCTTTTGTGATTGGTTTCTTGCATCATTAGTACATCAGGCTCCTCCTATTTTATAACACTCTTGATTTTCCCATGTTTAATTGGAGATCACGTTACATTGATGTTGCAAAGTGTCACTTTAAGATCTGGCATTCTCAACTAAAATGGGAAAGTTCTTTGAGTTGACCTGAGAATAGTTGTTTTGGATACCTCAGAAAACCAGTCAGAAGTCCAGATAGTGAAGGCAAAGTTTAAAACATGAAATATTACCTGTACCAGTGGGGAAAGGATTGAGGCACAAAGGTAAAGGTAAAAAGGTTAAGGTTAAGGTTGCTCTTGCTCAAAAGCCTGTCATATCCAATCCTAGGGTTCAGGATATACAATGCATCTGGATACGTTTCTGTGGACATGTGGCAAGCATGACTAGATTAGAGTGCACAGGATGCTGTTTTAACAGCCATCTTATTACGGCATGAGGTGGACAGGATGGCATCCCGATTCGGAAGGGGATTTCTGTGCGTCAAAGTAAAATCCTCCTTTCAAATACACAGTTCAGTGCCTACCTCAATAAACAATTTGATGGCTGAAGAAATCAAGGTGAATTTCAGATTCTGTAGACTCCTCTCACTCTCTGATTTAGAAATCTGTTTTCCAGCAACTCAGTTCAAGACTTGACATGCAGCCTGTCACAGTTTTCATCTGACTCTTGTTTTCTCTGCTTAAACCAGGGGTGCCCAAACTATGGCCCATGGGCCAGATCCAGCCCCCGGCACCAATTCATCCAGCCCATGAATTGGCGCATTTTACTCCCGCTTTCAGGAGCGATGAGGGCAGTGTAGGCCAGATGAAATTGTCCTGGGGGCTGGATCTGGCCCATGGGCCATAGTTTGGGCACCCCTGGTTTAAGCAGAGAAAATGGAAGCTTAAAATCTATCTCCTGTTGCAAAACAGATTGCAAGACGCGTTTCCTGGTTCTGGCCCACTGAACAATGTGATCGGCCTGCTGAACCATGTAACTGGCCCATGGCCTGAAAAAAACACAAGAACATAAGAACAGCCTTGCTCCAGGCCACAGCCCATCCAGTCCAGCATTCTGTCTCACACAGTGGCTCACCATTTGCTTCAGGGTATTCCCAAACAGATGCTGTCACCTGCTTAGGATTCAGTTCATATGTTTGGGCAATCCCAAACTCCAAGAATTTGCTTAGTGGTATTTTCTAGGTTTCTTCAACAGATCACTGTATGAAGAGGATTATATAGCCATGGCCCATTCTTGCTTGAAGTTGTTTTATATTTGAGGACCTTTCACTAACTTCTCCCCTGCCCCCGCCCCCCATGATAGGATTGACAGTTCCACATCTCCTTGACAATACTTTTTTTTGCTCCTAAAATCAATCTAATAAAGCTTGTTTGATTTCTCTGGATTCCTGGTTCATATTTTAAACAGTTTCAACCATTCCCCTTTGTTAGTTACAGTATAACGCTTTTGGTGTCGGGAAAATAGCTATTTTCTCTGTGTCATCACAGTGCACCCAAATGAGACTGTTTTTGAGTCATGTTCTTATGTTTTTTTCTCTCTGAAACAATTGTCGGATCTTTAAAGAGAACAGATTCTTCTTGAGATAAGATACATCTGGCATTCCCAGACTGAATTTCCTCCCTCATTTTGGGAAAGCAAGAAATGGCAGGAAGGAAAAAAATCTGATTAATATCTGATCTCTGCCTTGGATTCGGGAAGAGAAATCAGGGTGGTGGGGGACAAGGCAGATGATCGTGAAGGAAAGATTGCTCGGTGCAACAGTTAGTGAAATGAGGCACATCTCTCCAACCTTTGCCCTTTCAAGCTGGGATCCACCTTAAACAAATTCACACCAGTCACATTTCCCCTGCTTCAGGAAAAAATGCATTCTCGGATACGAGTTGCAATTGACGATATATACAGTGAAAACACCGCCACAGGACTGCCACTCAGGGGGTCAGCCCAGAACAATTCAAAACCAGGTACAGTATATTTATCAGCATCCTGGAGCCACAGAAGTGATAAAGATGGCTGAAGAAATCAAGGTGAATTCCAGATTCTGGAGAATTGACTCCTCTCACTCTCTGATTTAGGCATCTCTGTTTTCCAGCAACTCAGTTCAAGACTTGACATGCAGCCTGTCACAATTTTCATCTGGTTCTTGTTTTCTTGCCATTTGGGCAAGGTTGCCTATCACAATTTGTTGTTTTTTTTCTTGTTCAGTTGCACAGTTGAGTCCAACTGCGACCCCATGGACCACCGAGCGCCAGGCACCCCTATCCTCATTACTACTGCAAATACCATTGCTTTGACTATACAGACTTTTCTTTGCAAGGTGATGTCTCTCTACTTTTAACTCCAGGTTTCTCATAGCTTGCCTCCTAAGAATTAGTTTCCTTTTTATTTCATTGTCATGAAATATTAAAAATTAAAAATTGTAATTCCAACTTGTGATTCATCGTGCCCTGCATTGCACTTTATGTGCTCTGCATATAGAGTGATACCTCATACAACATCAAAACTTGGTTCCACAAGATTGGACTTTATATGGATTTGAACTATGAATGAGGCATGCAAAATACTAGCCGCGATGCCTCATACAACGTCCAAATCCTTACCGCGATGCCTCATACAACGTCGTTTCCATAGATACATTGTACTGTAACAGCACAGATTTCAGGGCAAAGCCAAGGAAACAGACGGGAAACTGCCAGAACTTTAAGAAATCATTGTCTAAAGGCTAAATACATTACAAAAGCATGTCAAACAACCCTGATTTTAGGGGACAAACCATACAAGTTTTTAACTTTTGAAAACTTTATGAAGTGCAGGTTTAAAAGTTAACATGTCCCATCATGCAGCACAGTGTTAATCATCCAAACAGCAGCCCACCTTTAGTGTTTGGGAATCAAGACAATGGAAGCAGCTGTAGACTAGCGTAACACATCTTTATTTCATGGAGTACAGTACGAACATGTGATAATGGCGGACAAACAGCTCCTTTTATGCAGTGGCTATACAATTGAATGTGGCTCTTCGATAGGGCATTGGCTACTGTCCATGTGATGTCATCCTTAGTCACGCCCTTCTTGTCCAGGTGAGGTGAGCGCGGGAATCTTTCCCGCGCAGCTGAAGGAATTTGAGGAATGTGTACCATGTGAGCTGAACGCTCGCTACTTCCCCCTAGTGGTCACTAGCTCGCGTTCTATTGTGGTTTGTTACATTGTTTCTATTGCAAGATACAGCTTGTTACATTTGCTCATTCATGTGGTTACAGCTTGTTACACTCGCTCATTCGTGTGGTTACAATTACATTCAATACACAACACCACCCCACCAAAAAAATTCCCTCCCCCATCCTCCACCCCACCCCAAGAAAAATCAGAAACAGAAAACCTAATTTTCCACTGTGCCAAAGAATGGTCCAAGAACCTGAAGAATGCTGCAAAAATCCCAGGAATGCTTCCAAATATTCTGATGAAAAAATTCAAAAAATCCAAAATCGCCCTCAAAACCACTCCTAAACACTCTTCGCCTCATACAAACCCCACAAGAACATTGCACGCATGCTTCCTGCCTTATATACTGCCCAGGCACAATGCAACCTGGGGGAAACCCCAATGTATGAGGCAACTTTTCCCAAGGAATTAGGCGATGTTGTATGAATTCGATGTACGAAGCGGACTTTGTATGAGGTATTACAGTAAGTTAAATAAGCAGGGTGAAAAAATGCAGCCTTGTCGTTCTTTTCCTATTCCAAGCCACTCTATCATTTCATATCTGTTGTTTCATAAATGTGTTTCTTGAGTCATGTACAATTTATGCCACCTAGAGCCAACAGCCAGAAAGCACTGGAGATGCTTCTGTTGGTGGCCAAGTTGGTGGCAAGCTCAGAACCCAGAAGGTCCTGGAACCCAAAGCAGCAACTACCACTGTTTGGATCTACACAAGAGCCTTTCATGTCCCCAAGATCTTTTCCCATGGAACTGAGTCCCTATTTATCTACTTGCAATTTCTTGCTTTCGAACTGCTAGGTTTGCAGGAGCTGGGACAGAGACAGGCGCTCAAACCCTCATGCAGTACCTGAGTCTGGAACTGCTGACTTGCCGGCCTTCCATCTTACAAGGCAAGCTTCTTAACCACTCAGCCACAGCCCCACGTTTGGACTATTCTGATGTTTGTTTCCCTTCCCTTCCCCATCATGGATGCTGAAGGTGTAAGAAATTTCCAGCAGGATTTGCGAGTGCAGGGCCAAGGGGCAAATAATCCATCATCCCTATTTCTGATGTCATAGAGTCTTCATAATGGGGATCCATTACTGTGGGAGGGATATTTCTCATCAACTGATCTGTGTAAAATCATGCCCCCTTGTAGGTTTTATTAGGAGCTACCCTTGTTGTGGTGACAGCAGCATTTAATTGTCCTACTGGCACTTCTGGGAGCAATGAGGGCAGTGCGGGCTGGATGAATTGGTGTTGGGGGCCAGATCCAGACCATAGGCCATAGTTTGGGTGTCCTTTGTTTAAGTAGAAAAAATGGCTGCTTAAAATAACATATGTCATCCTGTTGTAAAACAGATTGCAAGGCGCCTTTTACTTCTGGCCCACTGAACGACGTGACCGGCCTGCTGAACCACATCACCAGCCTATGGCCCAAAAAGTTTGGGCATTCCTGATTTGGATATGAAATGGGATGTTGATGAGTTTTCCTTTCCTTCCCCTATTCTTAGAGATGCGGAGACCACTCTCCTTGTTCAAGGTGCTACCTGGCTGGTTGTAAGAAGAAGCGGAAGGAAAGAAGTGGATCTTTCCTGCTAAGAGGGCAAAATCCAAATGCAGTGCCCCAAGGCCCCCTTTTCTATTTGTTGCTTTCAGATTGTTGTTGCTCCTGTTGATCAGAATATTTTGCCCCAAAGTGGATTTTGTTCATGTGGCCCTGCCCACACCTCCAAAACCGCATCCCATTCCATCTCTGTTCCCTCCATCTCAACACTCCCACCCCAGTTTGAGCCTTCATCACTTACTCTGTCTGATCCATCTCAGAAAATGAGCCATGGCAGAAGAAGGCAGGACAGCTAGGTGGCAGGCAAGGATGACTGGAGGAACTAAAATGTCACCAGCTGCCACCAACCAGAAAGCCCTGGAGATGCTTCTGTTGGTGGCTATGTCCAGAAGGACAGTGAGCAGCCCTGGGTTAGCTCAGAACTCTGTTGTTATGGCAACCAGGTAAACACCGAAGGTCCTGGAATCCAGAGCAGCAACTGCCACTTTTTGATTCTACACAAGAGCTGCCACTGAAACCGCTGATGGAGGTTTTCACCTTGCCTCCCTTGCTCCTGTAGTAGCAAAACTGTAGTCCTGGAGCAGCAACTGAATCCATGCAGGTACAAAAGGGGAATTTCTGGCACTTTAATCTAGTGCCGTGATGGCGAACCTTGGCACTCCAGATGTTCTTGGACTTCAATTCCCAGCAGCCCCCGTGAATCCACACAAATGGGTTTACTGTGATTCATCCAGGCCTCGTTGCTCCTGGAAGCGGAAGTAAAATGCACCCGTATGGAGAAAGAGTTAATCCGGAAGAGCCTTAACCGTACAGACGCGTTTTACTTCCGTTTCCAGGAGCGACGAAGGCTGGATAAATCGCAGTAAACTCATTTGTGTGGATTCATGGGGGCTGCTGGGAAGTGAAGTCCAAGAACATCTGGAGAGCCAAGGTTCGCCATCACGGATCTAGTATCTTAGCCTTATATGATACCAAATTTTAAAGAGATAGTGGGAATGTTAGCAGCAATATTAACATGGATTCACCTGTTGAATGTACTGTATGGATGTTAAGTAGGGCTCCCTGAAAGCTCTGCCAGAGAAGAACAAAATAATGTATCCAGCCTGATAGTTTTCTGCCTCACCACTTGCTTTTTAAAATTCTGAACATTCAGGGAAGGTGCAAGTGATGGGAAACTAGCTGAGGAAACCTGACCGGGACATCATCAAAGCAGGTTTCCTTTGTTTCAAAGGCTGTGTAGTTTGAGACCACTTGAAAAATAAAGACTTACCAGAAGAGAGAGCAAGAAGATTGAAATTGCCCATCAGTATTTAGCACATTTCAACAGCAGACTCAGGGCCACCACTAGAGGAAGAAGTTCCTCAAGAGCGGGTTGTTTGTGATTGATACCACCTGTGGTCTGGAAATTAACCTACAGTCCACGGGCCAGATGGGGCCTGTGGCACCATTTCATGTGGTCCCCCCTGCCTCCACCACACCAGGAAGTGCCATGTGGTGGAGGAAGGGTAAAAATGGTTGTACGTTCCCCCAAGCTGTCTGAGGGAGCATGACCCCGGACCCCAGCTTAAAAAGGTTGAGAACTCCTTGTCTAAAAGGCCTCTTCTAACTCACTTAGTCTATGATTCTGTGATTCAGCTGTAGTGAGGACTTACTTGTAACATGCAAGCCTATTAAAGCTTTCAAAAAAGATTTAATCTGTTAAAATAAGAGTTCTAGCTCTATTCCCAGTTGACCACTGTAGAGCAGTGATGGTGAACCTTGGCACTACAGATGTTCTTGAACTTCAATTCCCAGAAGCCCTGATCAGGAGGAGGGCTGACTTGGACTTCTGGTAATTGAAGTCCAAGAACAGCTGGAATACAAAGATTTGTCATCACTGCTGTAGAGCCTTGCCCAAACCTTGCAAAAAATTCCCAAGTTAATGAAACTCTAGGATGTTGTGTATGGGTGCCCAGTGGAGCTACATTCAATTTATCCAACAAAATTTCCTTGTGGTACGTTGGGGACTGCAAAACGTTGGGGACTGCAAAATGTTAGCACTCTTCTCAGTTTTTCGATTATATTTTCTAAACCATACGTTTTTTATTTACTACATGTAACTAGAAAGTTGTAGAGCATTAAAATTCCTTCCATTATTACAGGTCACACTTATTTTTTAACCCCATAGGTACCGAGATACAGGGCTTTGGGAAAGTGCTAAATTTCTCAAATTTGTAAAAAAAAAAAAAACTGCTAAAAAGGCTGGTTTTTGCTATGTATCTTCTATTTCTCAACACATTTAATGGAATTTTGGATTCTACTTTAATTACCAAACGTTAAACTACATCCCCATCCCCCCTCTTCAAAGAGCATGAAAATCGAGGGGATTGAATTGCAACAGGCTACTGATGTAACCATGCAGACGTTATGATTGTGAGAACAGCAATATCGAAGGCTGCTGCATATGACAGTGTAGTAATCACAGGTGAAGATGTTGATCTCCCTTGCCTCCACTACTCACAAAAACATCTATTTTCAGAAGAGTGGGAGAGGCACCCATCAACCTTATTTTCAACAGCTTCATGCAAGATCGACCCAAAAGACATCCTGTTTCTTCACGCAGTCAGCAGTTGCGACACCACTTCAACCCCTTTTGGACAAGGGAAGAAGAAAGTGTGCAAGCTGTATGAGAAAAACAGTTCCCTACACTTTTTGGCTGCTGCTTTTAAAGACTCGGAAGCCACCCCCTCCCAGATTTCCGAGGCAGGGGAGAAGTTTTTGGTAGCGGTGTATGGGGGGGAACATGGAAACCGACACATTGGACAACCTCTGGTACCAACTGTTTACCAAGTTGGTGGCCAAACCCACATTCCCTCCTCCCAAAGACGCTGCCATCCACCATATTTTTCGCACGTACCTCCAAGCCCACATCTGGCTAGGTAATGATGATATCATACCATCAGTTTGGGGGTGGTTACTGACAAGGGAAGGTTTTGTTCCCATCATAGCCACCTGAAACAAAGCCCCTGACAACATCTTGAATATAATCTCCTGTAAATGCAAGTAAGGGTGCAGCACTACAGGTTGCAGCTGCAAGAAAGCAGGACTGCGGTGCTCTACTCTTTGCAAGAACTGCATAGGGAACGGTTGTGAAAATTCCCCCGAGCCTGACCTCCAGGATGAAGAAGTGAGGGAACGGTGAAGAGCAGAGCATGATGGATGCAGTGCTGGATATGGACGAAGGAGAAGAAGAGGAAGCTCCGTACGGCGCAAAACACCAAAAATATTAAATATATGCTTCTCAATGCTTCCTGTTTTACTTTATGTACATATTGCTTCCCATTTTTTATTACATTTTACTGTACATAACTACTAATAATTTCATAAGAAATACCTGTGTTTTTTTATTATTTATTAACCTAAAGAACATCTTATAAAGGTCACTCAGGATAAAGCCATGTCATTGTGGGCGGTGGGGGTTGGGTCAAAATTTCCAAACTGAAAGACAACTCAGTTTTCATGCTCTTTGAACCTTAGATGTACACTCTAAGTACCCTCTACAGAGGAGGGGTAGTGGGAGGGGGAAGAGAGGGGAGGGGGATGTAGTTGAACGTTTGGAAATCGAAGTAGAATCCAAAATTCCATTAAATATGTTGTGAAATGGAAGATACCTAGCAAAAACCAGCCTTTTTAGAAGTTTTTTACACATTTGAGAAATTTAGCACTTTTCAAAGCCCTGTATCTCAGTACCTATGGGGTTAAAAATAGGTTTGACCAATGACAATTGAAGGAAATTTAATGCTCTACAACTTTCTTACATGTAGTAAACAAAAAACGCATGGTTTAGATGATAGCATCGAAAAACTGAGAAGTGCTAAAAGTTTGCAGTTTTTGCCCCCCCCACTGCCCTTCAAGGTTCCACAAGGAAATTTTGTTGGATGAATTGAGTGTAGCTCCACTACCCAGTGGAGCCATACACATCCCAAAGTTTCATTAACTTGGGAATTTTGGACCTATGGCTAATGGGCTAATCTAGAAACACTAATTTTTCAAGAGTCTCAATACAATTCCATATATGGCAGATGTTTTTAATGATACATTATATGTTTGACTGAGGGATAAAGATTAAAATGGGACAAGGAGTAAATTGAAAATTGGGACTGGCAAGTATAAGAAAAACGTAACCTACAACTTTACAACTTACTCAAGGAGTTGTTATGAAAGGACTCTGAACAAAATGAGACTCTGAATTTTCTTTTCTCATCAGGGACCTCACAAACATTTTACTAGAAGAAAAATAGCACATTAAAGAAATTGCTGATGCTTCCGCCAATACCTAGCAATGGCCTTCATTGTAATTCACAGCAATGCCTCCTGTCAAATTTGTGGATGATTTTAAAGAACAAGTAGCCATGAACTCTTCTTGTCCTTCCAAGACTGCAGTCCTGTGTTGAGTTTAAATGTCCTAAAGGGGAAGCAAGCAAGAAATAAATAGGTTAAGGAGAATCTCTGGAAACAAGGTACAAGCGGAGGATAGAGCAATGGCCAGAGGTAGGTAGGTAGAGCACAGTTTGTGTGTAAAAGCTCCCAGGCTTCAACCCTTGGCATCTCTAGGTAGCTCTCTTGACTCTTGAAAGCAGCTGCCAACCACTATCACCACTCCCTTTGTCGGATTGCATTTGTATTCCAACTCATGCTGAAGGCCCAAGGGTAGGAGAGAGGCAGCTGTGGGAAATACTGAGTTTAGATCAGAGATCCAATAGCTAGACTAGCCAAGTTATCCTGCTATGGTAGACCCTACTGCCAGCAACTTAACGCCAAGTATTAAGCAGTGGTTTACTAACCTGATAACCTGATAACCTAGCCAAGTTATCCTGCTATGGTAGACCCTACTGCCAGCAACTTAACGCCAAGTATTAAGCAGTGGTTTACTAACCTGATAACCTTGAAGACTATCAGCCTTGGGTGCCAAAGTCCATAGGGAAGAGTGATGTTCCACAAGTTGTTTAAATCCCACTTGAAACGATCTTGATGGAGGACAACAGCTTCATCAATACTGGCCTGGGACCAGAAAGTGATGCACAGAACTGGATCAGTTGTACGGGTGTCATGCGGAAGGCAAATGAAAGGCTACAGCATTATATTCTCAGGACAGTCTTCATGGCTGATCACCATGAGGATCACCAATATTCGGATTCGGATATGGCAGAAGAAGAAGAAAAATAAGATCCAATAACAATCTCAGATACCATTGGCCTGCAGCTGACACCAGCTGTCACCAACACAGCTGGAAGTAAAGAGTGAAAACTGTCTAGCCAAACACTTTGAAAGCCTTTCAAACTATTGTACCTGACTCTCAACAACCAAAAATGTGCTGTTGGGCAAAAATGGGGAACCTCTGTCCCTCCCACGGTTTGGGATAGAAAGTTCTTAACCTTTTACAAGTATCCATGTGGACTGGAGCATAAAAAAGATGGTCTAAAACAGTGATGGCGAACCTTAGCACTTCAGCTATTCTGGAACTTCAATTCCCAGAAGCCCTGATCAGCATGTGCTGACTTGGGCTTCTGGTAATTAATTAACATCTGGAGTGCCAATGTTCGCTATCACCGGTCTAAAATACTGGTTAATCATTGCTTTGGGGAATTGACTTAGGCTTGTTGGAATAGAAGTCAAAAAGCCAAAGGTTTGGAAACATTGACCTTGATCTGTTGCCTGTTATTGGCCTTTGAAATATGAACCATTTTGGACTTTACCAACTCCAGTGAAAAGAAAGGAAAAATTCCTTTACTCAATGGCCTAAAAGGCCCCTTTCAGCTCAATGATTCTTGATCAATGATTTATTGCTACACCTATTTCCCCTGGAGTTGATGATGGGCTCATCTTTATCAGTATGCTAAAAATGATTTTAAACCGAGTTTGTTACAATCTTCTGGTAATGGCCTTTCCTATTGGAGATGTATCCTTTTTCTTAATCACCACCCATGGAGGTCTGGATTTGGAGTTACAACTCAGAGGTACAGTGGAAGAAAACACTACAGGCTGATCCAACTGTGATCCTTAAATCAAGTCAAAACGAGGCTCAGTAGTGTGTGGCCTCCATGTGCCTGTATGACCTCCCTACAACGCTCCTAATGAGATGGCGGATGGTCTCCTGAGGGATCTCCTCCCACACCTGGATGAAAGCAACCCCCAATTCCTGGACAGTGCGGTGCAACGTGGTGTCGGTGGATGGCGCGCTGTCCCAGATGTGCTCAATCGGATTCAGGTCTGGGGAACCGTTGGCACACTCCAGCCACATGAGGTCTAGCATTGTCGTGCATTAGGAGGAACCCAGGGCCAACCGCACCAGCATATGGTCTCACAAAGGGTCTGAGGATCTCATCTTGGTACCTAATGGCAGTCAGGCTACCTCCGGCGAGCACATGGAGGGCTATGCGGCCCTCCAGAGAAATGCCACCCCACACCATGACCGACCCACCGCCAAACCGGTCATGCTGGAGGATGTTGCAGGCAGCATACCACATTTTCCACGGCATCTCCAGACCCTGACATGTCTGTCACATGTGTTCAGTGTTAACCTGCTTTCATCTGTGAACAGCACAGGGCGCCAGTGGCGATCCTGCCAATCTTAGTGTTCTCTGGCAAATGCCAAACGTCTTGCATGGTGTTGGGCTGTGAGCACATTCACCACCTGTGGTCATCGGGCCCTCATACCACCTTCATGGAGTCTGTTCCTGACCGTTTGAGCATGCACATTGTTGGCCCGCTGGATTTTGCAGGTCTCCACCTGTTCTTCCTTGCACAAAGGCGGAGGTAGCGGTCCTGCTGCTGGGTTTGTTGCCCTCCTACAGCCTCCTCCACGTCTCCTGATAGCGCCTCCATGTTCTGGACACTATGCTGACAGATACAGCAAACCTTCGTGCCACAGCTCGCATTGATGTGCCATCCTGGATGATCTGCACTACCTGAGCCACTTGTGTGGATTGTAGGCTCCATCTCATGCTACCACTAGAGTGAAGGCACCGCCAGCGTTCAACAGTGACCAAACCATCAGCCAGAAAGCAAAGGAACTGAGAAGTGGTCTTTGGTCACCTCCTGCTGAACCACATCTTTATTGGGGATGCCTTGCTAATTGCCTCTTATGTCCACCTGTTGTCTATCATTGGCACAACAGCATTTGGAATTGATTGTCAATCGGTGTTGCTACCAGAGTGGACAGTTTGATTTCACAGAAGTGTGATTGACAGGGTTACATTGTGTTGTTTAGGTGTTGCCTTCATTTTTTGGAGGAGCATATATCAATCATAAAATGCACCCGCACATGTGTAAACACGCCTGTGGATGTCATAAACACGGAAGTGGGTGCATTTATGGCTGTCATAAATGCACCCACTACTGCTTCCGGGGGACATGGTCAGGCCCACTCAGCTGTTCTGGGGGCGTGGTCAGGCCCGTGGCCTCAAAAGGTTGGGAACCTCTGCACTAAAAAAGAAGGGCTATTTAAAACAAGTTCCCTTCTTGATCAGGGAAAAAGCTACCATCTTCCTTTGAAGTATTGGAAGTCTTATATTTAAAAAATCTGTTATGTAGCATTCCAGGGAACACAAATATTTCAACCAACCTCCCACATGCTGCAATTGGAAATAAAATCTCAAGATTTGGAAGAAAATTAAAAGGGTTTTTATTTTTCTCTATAAAATTTAATTCTACGTCCAATCTTTAGGAATACAGTCAAAGTTTCGAAAAACTAGCAAAATAAATTGTTTCCTGTACCATCCTCATTCACTCCCTTTCTTCACCATCCCATATTTTATAAAGCACTCATTTTAAATTTTGCTGATTAAGAGGTTTTCATAATAATTCTGGTCCCAAATCAAGCACGTAGTATCTCATCCTGATATCAAATATTTCAGTTTGTTCATTTAGTTTGTAGGGAAATTACAGGTCACTATATAATTGACTTCATTTGAAGCATTGCCACTATCCTTGGGAAATCCAGCAGGGGCTACAGAATTGTATGAAATACTAATTGAATCCCACTATGGCTGTAAATTAGGCTCAGAAATTGGTTTGGGAAAGTTATATGGCGATGATCACACCTGATATAAAATGGCAGGCTCTAGCGAAGAAGGCTCTCACTGATCAATCACCTCCACTTCTATTAAGCAGGAAGTATTTTACATCACCTTGTTTAAATTATATCAAGAGGGAAATCAGTTCGCCTCCTTGGTGGAAATGTGAGAATATTGGTATCTATACCTATAAAATGGTGTGTTAACCATTGGAATGTGACAAAGGATGTTTAGCCAGGCCCCACTAGCCCTGTCCGAGCCTCCGTGCACTCGCCCGAATGGGGTTCGCAGGTGTCGGGTTGAAATTTGCGCCAGTGGGGCAGGAGCCCCCCGGACACAAACAAAAAAGGGGAACTTCAATTCCCAGCGTTCCTTGCGCCGCGCTGCACCAGAGCCAATCAGGCTGAGTGGCACGGGCAAAAGGAAGATTCGGAAACGCGTCGTGGCCAATCAAAAATAAGCCGCAGGAAACAAACCGCTGCACTACCTAAAATCACGCACGCCAAACTACAAGCCCCAGCGTCCTGTGCGCCATGAGCGCACAGAACACTGAGGCAGCCGGTGCACAAAAAATAAAAGGAAAAAAAACCCCGCCGCTGCTGCCCTTTCTTTCCACGGGCCAGCCATCGAGCCTGGCTCGCGGAAAAAAAGACACCCCCCCTGGCCTTTCCTTTCCACGGGCCAGGCATTGAGCCTGGCCCACGGAAAAGAAAGAACCCCCCCCAGCCCCTAAAAAAGTAAACACAAAAACACAAACAAAACACAAACAAAAAACAGTCAAAAACACTCAAAACCAAAAATCAAAAAGACAAAAAGGAAACACAAAACAGCCAAAAACAAACAAGAAAAAACACACAGACCCCCCCAAAAAAAAAACAACCCCCCAAAAAAACACCAGAGAGCTTACCATGAGACGTCTCCACTCCATGACGACCGAAACTAAACTGAGAAAAGAAAGAGAATACGTACCGGAAGAAGCGACACCCAGAGGTCAGTAGAGAAAAATTGTAGAGTACACTAAAAGCTCACCACCCCCACCCAGAGGCCACAAGAGTAAAAACATTCAAAAATATTCAAAATAATAAGATTAATTCCCAAATTACTGAAATAAGTTATCAAATCATTCAAAAATATTCACATTAATCACAAAAAAATAAAAAATAAGTTTTCACTAAAAAAACTAAAAAAACATCTAAACACAGTATAGAAACATTGATTAAAAAAACATATTCTTACACATTTTAAAAATTATTATCCAAGGCACAACTATTTTAAAAAATTCACATAGTAACACATTATTTGGTTAAATACAATAATTATAAAATAATTATATCATCCTTTCCTCTTTTGAAATACCAAAAAACCAAAACAAAAAATAAAAAATCACAGTTTCTAACAGCCCATGCGTAAAAATACAAATTTAAAAAATCACAATTAAAAACTAACCTCATTTGCATAAAAATAAAGCAAAACCCTTCCAAAACCATTTTAAAGAGCCCGGCACTGAGGAAGCTGGCACACAAAAAATAAAAATAAACAACACACTGGGAGTGCAAGTCCGCCACAGGTGGATCCAGCGCCTCAAACCCACAAATTCACATAACCTTTCAACACCATTTAAAACAGCCCGGCACCATTTGTTTAAGAAAAAAAAACCAAACCCTTTACTATCCAACACAATTTTAAAAAGCCCGGCATTGCCGGGCAAAATCTGCTAGTGTACTTATATATGCGGACATGCCCCCTAATCCACTTGTTCTGGTCCCTAAGCATTAAGTCTAAACCAAAAGGCAGCTTTACTTTGAAGCTGGGAATTGGAGAGCATCTAAGAAGAAATGGGATGGCTCCCCTAATGAAATATCAGGTTTTATCTACCACATTATAAATGCATATTTTGTGTCCAACTGCTCGATTGGACAATCAAGCAAGTGTCGCCTTCTAATTTATTTGAACAAGTGTTGCCTTCTAATTTATTTGTCAGTATCTGTGAATTCAGACTTTCTACTGATGGGCACCCTCTGTATGTATAACTCCCATCATTCCGTAGGAGACCGTAGCTAAAGATGATGGGAGTTTGGGTTCAACACACTGAAAGAGTATGATATCAGAGAAGACAAATTTTGTCCCCTTTGACAGTGGTTAAGAACTTGATGACTGGAAGGTCATCAGGCCAGCAGTTTGAGACCAGAGTCCTGAACAACGGGGTGAGATCCCGTTTCTGTCCCAGCTCCTGCCAATCTAGTAGTTTGAAAGCAAGAAATAGCAAGTAGATGAATAGATACCACAGCATTCCATGCAATCTGGTGTCTAGTCATTCATGCCACTTGTCCACAGAAATGTCTGCAGACGCAGACAGCGCTGGCTCTTTACGAAAGAACAGCCCATCCAGACCAGTCCAGCATTCTGTCACACACAGTGGCTCACCATTTGCTTCAGGGTATTCCCAAGCAGATGCCTTCACCTGCTTAGGATTCCCTGGAAATGGCATTGAGAGATATCCTGTCTATCTCTCCAACCCGGAAGTTGTCCTTAGGTATCCATAATTATAGCCATTGATACCCTTGTCCTCTATGAACTTGTCTAATCCTTTCTTAAAGCTGTCAGGACTGACAGCTGTCACCAATTCTTCTGGCAGATCCTCTTTGGCTGTAAACGGAGATGAGCACCGAACCCTAGAGTCGGATACGACTGGCTTTCGAGCAAGGGGTGACCTTTACCTTTACTAATACAGGTTCTGAGCATTGGGGGAAATAACCATTTTCCTTTTATTCCAAATTCCAGCTGTCATCTTAAAATGTTTTATATATACAGTACCATTCTAAGTATGAAGTTGAATTTAGATAGGACTACAACTTCCAGAAGTCACCAGCCAGTTTTGTAGTTTGAAAAAGTAAGTTTTCCAAGCTCTTTGAAAGGAAATATTTCTACACAGGAACCTTGTCTTTCTCTTTTTATTGTTGTATAATAACTTGTCAGAGATCATCTCCAACACCAGATCTGACCCCTCCTACAGCTTCTCAGCACAAGCTGAGATGACAACCTAAAGTGCAGAAGTCTCATTAATGTAATAAAACATGTTAAAAGCACTAAATTTCTCCTGCCAAGACAATTTTATTGAATTTCATTGATTGTCATATTGTATGTGCAGCACAGAGTAAAGAATAAAGCCGTTGCCTTGCTGGGGTGGTAATTATTTTTAAAAAGATGCTGTCCGCCTTTCTCTTTTCTTCTTTATACTGGAATTTTTAAATCATAATGGCTCACACTTTTTCTAAATATATCCATAGCAACCTGAACATCTAAATTATTACAAGTTGGTCACTCTGTACTGGTGACACATTGCATACTTCTTGAATACAGTCACCTACATAGCCTCCATGATATCAAAATAATTTTTTCAGATAAAAAGTGTGTCATTTTGTTGGAATGGCCCATGGAGGCCGGAATGGCTGGCCGCAAGGAAGGCACGTGAGACGAATGTGTGGAGAAAGTCCAGTCCCGATCTAAGTCAGGTGGGATATTTATTACCATGTTCCGTGCTAAAGGAACACGTGACACTGTTACAGAAGCCTAAGGCAAATGTGGCACTTTGCTGACCAAGTTGCATGCGTCAGCTCTTGGAAGTTACCCTGGCAACAGGATGGGCGAAACCCAGTGTCGGGCATCAGCCGGTCCGCCCCGGTCCGAGCAGACTGGTAGGAAACCTGGCTGACCACACCCCCTCCCCTCCCCACCCCACCCACCTCTTCCTGGGAGAGTGGGCGACCCGACGGCTTTGGCACTTCATTCTCCTCCGGAGCGGCTGCGGGTGCCACTCGGGTGGTGGTGGAGGTGGTGGCGTGTGTGTACCTGGCCCTGGAGGAAGAGGAGGGGGAGCTGATGTCATGTGCCAGCCAGGAGAGCTCGCCTGCGTGCCCCGGCGCCCCCGGTGCCACTCTTTGCTGCCTTCTTCTAGCAGCAGCAGCAACTTTCGCAATGCCTGGACCTATTCCTGCAGGAAGAAAACTTCGAAACATTGCGAAAGTTGCTGCTGCTGCCAGAAGAAGGCAGCAAAGAGGGGCGCCGAGGCGCGCAGGCGAGCTCTCCTGGGTGGCGCATGACGTCAGCTCCCCCTCCTCTTCCTCCAGGGCCAGGCGCGCACTCACTGCCACCTCCACCAGCAGCAGCCGCTCTGCAAGCAGCAGCAGGGCTGGACTCGCTAGTCCTGGAGGACTAAAGGAGGAGGGAAACGCCAAAGCATGTCACGTGAGCACTCCTTCGCCCGCCCACCCCCCATGGGAGGAAGGAACACCCCGACGTGTCGCTTTCTGGGTAAGTGTGTCTTTTTGTTTACTTCCCTCCCCCTCCCCCCCGTGTGTGTGTGTGTGTGTGTGTGTGTGTGTGTGTGTGTGTGTGTGTGTGTGTGTGTGTGTGTGTGTGTGTGTGTGTGTGTGTGTGTGTCACACACACCTCCAAGATTAAAATGTTTTTGATTTAGTTTGGATCAGAGACGAATCTCTCATTTCTTAATTCTCTTGGTATCTTCTGAAGACTGTATAATGAGCCACAGTTTATTGACTTGTTAACTGATGTATAGCGAGGAGCCCTTATTAAGATTTTGCAGAGGGGAAGCCAAAGAATAAAAACCATTAATCATTTCTTGCTAATCACCCAGCACTCCCATTCTTCAACTTCATCTATTACACGGCCCATGAGTCAAAAAGTTTGCCCACCCCTGTCTTAGAACAATGGATTTAATTATGAATTTATACAGGCTTACATTTCCATTAGCATATTTAACAACTGCTGGAAGAAATAAAAGCCGAAATATGTATTGTACACAGTATTGAAGATACAAGGTCACTGTATTGATTTAAATTATAGACCTATTATTTTAATAAATGTTCCATCTTTTAAAAATATATTGTTCCTCCCCCCCCGTTTGTGTGTGTGTGTGTGTGTGTGTGTGTGTGTGTGTGTGTGTGTGTGTGTGTGTGTGTGTGTGCGTGCGTGCGTGTGTGCGTGTGTAGAGGGGAGCAGAGGCTAAAGGGATTTCCCAGGTGGGGGTGGGGTGTCAGTGAGTCTTTAAGGTGCCACAACATTTTTGTGTTTTTGTTTTGTTTACCTCCTGATCTGCTTGCACAGAATAAAACTTTAGAATTGGTGCCATTTTATTCTGTGCAAGCATATCAGAGAGTAAACAAAAAATGTTGTGGCACCTTAAAGACCGATTAGGCCATGCCCACCGATTAGGCCACACCCACCAGTTAGGCCATGCCCACCAGTTAGGCCACACCCACCAATTAGGCCACGCCCCACAGTGTGGTAGTCAAAAATTTTGGTGCCCATCACTGGCGAAACCCCATTGTTCTTTGCCTTATCTCGGGAAACTGACTTCCTTAGCCCTTGACTCATGTGTTTACTCAACCTTACCTTGGGTCAGAAGGGGAAGAGCGAGTTTAACCCTTGAGTCATCAACTGTTAACTTTTGCCCTGCTGTTCTCAGAGCCTCCAGCCAAGGCAGTATGATTTATGCCAATTAATCTAGCCTGCACCCCAATTTCTCTTCTATCAGTGCCCGTGTTGATTCTCAAGCCGTGTGCGTTAGCGAGCGAACACATCAGAAAGAGTTAAGGCCAATTCATGAATGCGGGCATGCCACATCATTTACCTTCCTGAACACCATAAGTCTCCAGCACAGAACTGTCAGTTCATGATGAGGCTTTTGTATTTCAACTGCACTTAAAGCAGATCAGAGGGCTTTTCCCTACCCCTGCAATTCAGATTCACAACAACTTTGCGCACACACAGAACCCCTGTTCTAAATACGGGACGGCATCGGGAAAGGGGAGGAACCTGTGCCAAAATATGGGATTTCCTGTTCAATCTGGGATACTTCACGGGTATGGAGTACCGTGGACAATGAGGAGAACAAATAGGTCGATCTTAGAAGAAATCAACCCTGACTGCTCCTTAGAAGGTCAAATAGTTAAATGACGCTAAAATACTTTGGACATCAAATGAGAAGAGAGAATTCACTTGAGAAAGCCTTGTTGCTGGGAAAGGTGGAGGGCAAAAGAAAAAGGGGCGGCATTCTATTGCTCCCCAAATAATTTCATGGCTGATCACCATGAGGATAGCCAATATTTAGAATTGGATATAGCACTCGAAGAAAGAAAGTTACAGGGGCCATGATGGTCAACAGTTGACTTGAGAGCTGAGCAAAGGTTGTTTGGCATGACAGCAAATGAACTGCTGAAATAGTGTAGCGGTATAACTGTAAGGATTGTAGGGAACCATTTTCAGGCTATGGTGAATCCTGCAAACTTTTTGGAACAAACCAACAGCAGAGGTTCAGGAATCAGTGCAAACTAAACAATCACTACTGGGTGGTAGATAGTTCTTTTTGCTATTCAGGACACACCCTGGGAGAGGAGGAGGATGACTCCTAACAAGCTGCATAAATAAGTGATGATTCAAACCTGGGCCTCCCTAATTCTTATTCAATACTCCATCATATCAGTCTTTCTCTTCCACTGTCCATGTGGAATGTTGGTTAAAACATGTGGATGCCTGACCAGTCATGCAGCAGAGGAAAGGTCCCAAAGTAGGGACCCACCACTACCACTCCCCCCATTAAGAATAATACAAAAGTATCAGCATATATCAGAGTGCCCAAACTTTTCAGGCCGTGGGCGCGTCGCTTGGTTCAGTGGGCCAGTCACATGGTTCCTCTTACTGGACACAGAAGTAAAACATTCCTGGCAATCTGTTTTGCAACAGTATGAGAGATTTTAGGCTGCCATTTTCTCTGCTGAAACCAGCGGTGCCCAAACTACTGCCTGTGGGGCGGATCCAGCCCCTGACACCAATTCATTTGGCCTGCACCACCGTCGTTGCTCCTGGAAGCAGAACATGCCCGTGCAGGAGAGATACAGTAAAACCCCAATTTACGTACACCTCAAGTTACATAGAATTTGACTCATAATGATTTTGTGTTAATACCATGTCATGATTTATGTAAGTGTCCCAATTTACATAATGCAATATGGATTTGCTTCAAGTTACATTCAAAAATAATCTTTCCTATGGATTTCCTTCGATTTATGTAAAAAATTTCATTTTTCCTATCGGTTTGCCTTGAGACGTAAAAAACTGATTTATGTAAAAGCCTATAGAATGGACTTTTTACCTAAATCGGGGTTTTACTGTACCAGAAAAATGGAGCAGGTTGAGAGAAGGGCAACAAACCAAGCCATATGAGGAAAGACGGAAGGAAAAGGGAATGTTTACTTAAGAAAGAGACCAAAGGCAAGTGATAGTGAGGAGGGCAAGAGTTCATAGATTAAAAAGTCATAAAAGGTTTAGATGATGTCATCTTCATCTGGCAGGAATATTGTTTTGTAATGGCAGGCCGGAAGGAAGACGCTTGGAGGCAGCCGTGTGGTGAAGTCCAGCCCCGACCAGAGTACTTATTACCCTGCCTGGAGGTTGTGACATGTGCCTAGGGCACTCGTGCCACCCCTGTACAAAAGGCTTGCATATGTGGCATTTTCCGGTGGTCCAGCTACAATGCCAGCTCTCAATTAATTGCCTTGGGCTGGGGAAACCCATTGTTCCTGCCCTAATCTCAGAGTTTATGTGTATTGACCCGGGCACCTAATCTTTGTCCCCTGTTTGCCCTGACTTGCTTGCCCTGCTCTATTTGCCCTCAGCCTGGGTTATGGTTCAGCTCTAACTAGTCCGCTTATCTACCCAATTTCCTTTCCCGCCGAGCCCGGTTGATTCCCAGATCTGTTGACACCGAGCGAACCCCTGAGGAGAGGTTTAATTGTCAATTATTCCTGTGGGCAACCCACAGATTGCTATCTAATACTAAGTGGTCAGTAATTGTTAAAAGCTAATGGATATGTCTGGTTTTAAGAGTGGCCAGTGTCTATATTTTAGGAGTAATCCTTTATACTATACTAGCAGAGGTTGCCCGGCATTGCCGGGCTGTTTTAAATTGTATTGGAAGGTTAAATTGTGTTAATGTTTTTTTAAAATTGCTTAGTCTGTAATTTTAATTTTTTAAATGTTTATTTATGTAATTTTTTTGGCTTGCCTGTTATTAACTGTGATATGCTTTTTTGGGGGTTTTTTGAGGATTAATAAAAGAACAAAGTATGATATAATTTTTTCAAATTGTTTTATGTAAGCGAATAATGTTTTAGTTTTTTTGAAATTTTTTTAATTAGTTGTACCGTAGGTCATAATTTTAATAATGTAAAAGTAAATGTTTTTACATTCAATGTTTTTAAAATGTGTTTAGATGTTTTGGGTTTAAATTTGAGTTAAAACTCAGCACAGGATTTTTAAAGGTTTCTATTGTATTTTATTGACATATGTTTGTGATTTGTGTTAAAGTGTGTTTTAGTGTAATGTTTTTGACTTTTTATTGGTGTGACCTTTTGTGTAAAATTGTGAATTTGTGTTATGTTTTTGATTTGTTTTTACTCTTGTGGCCTTTTGTTTGGAGCTGTTGTGTGTTTTTGAATTGTTTTTACTATTGTGGCCAGCAGGTGGTGCTGGTAGGGGCTATTGTATTTTGACTGTTTTTTCTTTCCTGGCCTCTGGGTGGAGCTTCTTCTGGTAAGTAGTCTCTTTCTTTATTCATTTCTTTTCCAGTCCTGGTGGAGGTAGGACATCTTTTGGTAAGTTTGCTTGTTTTCTTTCTTTTGTGTGTGTGTGTGTGTGTGTGTGTGGGCGGGGGTGGGGGTGCGTTGGAATTTGTATTTGTTGTCTGTTTGTTTTGTTTTTGA
The DNA here is from genome assembly GCA_035047345.1 of Bradypodion ventrale. Taxonomy (NCBI): domain Eukaryota; kingdom Metazoa; phylum Chordata; class Lepidosauria; order Squamata; family Chamaeleonidae; genus Bradypodion; species Bradypodion ventrale. Next base: position 3,547,076 of record JAWDJE010000008.1, on the reverse strand, counting down.
TTGTGTTTTTGTTTACTTCGTATTGTTTTTGGTGTTTTTGTTTTCGTGTATTTTTGGATGTTTTTGTCTGTGTTTTTAGTAATTTTTTTAAAAAAATTATTTGGTGGTGGGGAGGGGGCGTGGTCATTGGGGGTTAGGAAGGGTGGGCTAGGTGGTGGGGAGAGGGCGTGGTTGGTGGGGGATAGGAAGGGTGGGCTAGGTGGTGGGGAGAGGGGCATGGTCGTTGGGGGTTAGGAAGGGTGGGCTAGGTGGTGGGGAGAGGGGCGTAGTCGTTGGGGGTTAGGAAGGGTGGGCTAGGTGGTGGGGAGGGGGGCTTTATTGTGTTATGGTGCTTTGAGTGTGTGGACTTATGAAAGTAGATCGGGGTTTCCCCTTTAATATCAGTGGGTGAGGGGTTGCGACCCCCCTCTCCGCTGGCTCCCCTGGGGTTGGGAGGTTTGGGGGGACAAAAGTGGTATGTTGGTATGTCCCCCCAACCCTTCTGGACCCAGGAGACCAGGGAGAGTGGATCGATTCCACCCCCCTCCTTAAAACAACTCCATTTTTAAAGAGAAGAAACCGCTTGGTTTCTTCTCTTTAAAGACGGAGTTTTTTTAGGAGGGGGGAATCGATCCACTCTCCCTGGTCTCCTGGGTCCAGAATGGTTGGGGTGGGGGGCATACCCCTTTTGTCCCCACAAACCTGCCAACCCTAGGATAGCCAGCGGAGAGGGGGATCACAACCCCCCCACCCACTGATGTTAAAGGGGAAACTCCAGTCGGGTCCTTCAGGCGCTGTTGGTGAGGGAAAGAAAGCCAGCTGGTGTTTGCTTGGCTGTGAGGGGGTGAGTTGTTTTTCGTTGGTGGTTATGAAGGGTGGGCTAGGTGGTGGGGAGGGGGGCATGGTCGTTGGGGTTATGAAGGGTGAGCTAGGTGGTGGGGAGGGGGCATGGTCGTTGGGGTTAGGAAGGGTGGGCTAGGTGGTGGGGAGGGGGGCATGGTCGTTGGGGTTAGGAAGAGTGGGCTAGGTGGTGGAGAGGGGGCATGGTCGTTGGGGTTAGGAAGGGTGGGCTAGATGGTGGGGAGGGGGGCATGGTCGTTGGGGTTAGGAAGGGTGGGCTAGGTGGTGGGGAGGGGGCATGGTCGTTGGGGTTAGGAAGGGTGGGCTAGGTGGTGGGGAGGGGGCATGGTCGTTGGGGTTAGGAAGGGTGGGCTAGGTGGTGGGGAGGGGGGCATGGTCGTTGGGGTTAGGAAGGGTGGGCTAGGTGGTGGGGAGGGGGGCTTTAGTGTGTTATGGTGCTTTGTGTGGAGTCGTGAAAGTAGATCAGGTTTCCCCTTTAATATCAGTGGGTGGGGCTTGCGACCCCCCTCTCCGCTGGCTCCCCTGGAATTGGGAGGTTTGGGGGGACAAAAGGGGTATGTCCTCTCCCCAACCCTTCTGGACCCAGGAGACCAGGGAGATCGGATCGATTCCCCCCCCCTCCTTAAAACAACTCGGTTTTTAAAGAGAAGAAAAGACGGAGTTGTTTTAAGGAGGGGGGGATCGATCCCCTCTCCCTGGTCTCCTGGGTCCAGAAGGGTTTGGGCAACATACCCCTTTTGTTCCCACAAACCTCCCAAACCTAGGGTAGCCAGTGGAGAGGGGGATCGCAACCCCCCCACCTACTGATATTAAAGGGGAAACTCCAGTCGGGACCTTCAGGCGCCGTGGGTGAGGGAAAGAAAGCCGGCTGGTGTTTGCTTGGCTGTGAGGCGGTGAGTTGTTTTTCTTTTTCATTTTTCGGGCGCCGGTTTCCTCAGCGTTCTGCGCGCTCATGACGCGCAGGACGCTGGGGTTTGTAGTTATGGGTTGGTGCTTTGTGTTTGTGCTGCGTTTTTTTAAAATGCTTTTCTTTTGATTGGCTGCGGCGTGTTTCCGAATGCTGCGCCGTGCGAGAGCCTCTCAGCCTGATTGGCTCTGGCGCGGCGCGGCGCAAGGAATGTTGGGAAGTGAAGTTGTTTCCCTTTCTCCGCGTTTGTGGGGCTGTTGCCCCACTGCCGGTTTTCTCAATCCTTCGTTGACCTGCGTACCCAGATCGGCCATGTGCACGAAGGGTGAGTGCAGGCAAGTAGGGCGAGGCATAGCAACCTATAGCCAGTTCCAATGGTTAACCCTTGGATTTATAGGTTAAGAAGGGAGTCTAAAGTGAAGACTTTCATTCATGTTATTCAAGAGATAATCTTTAACAGTTCAGAACCAAGACACACAGCAGTTAGAAAGAACTTAGATGTTAACTTTCTGCTGTTGCTACTCTACATTATATTTATTATTAGTTATGAAGTATATGTGAATGGAACCAGAATATATTCTAACTAATTCTTTGTATTACCTCATTGATAGCCAGTCTCATAATTAGATATTGTATATTAAGCTACTGTACATCTTAGTAAAGCAAGCAAGGGGTGGTGACCAAGCAGTTCCCGGGGGCAGCCTCCGTCCCATCCCTTGGTCACTGCCCCTTGCTTGCTCTGCCGGGCGTGCGGCACTTTAGAATGAACCATTGCTCCAAGGTGAAGGAGGGAGCTTGGAGCAATGACTTCATCTAAAGTACATTGCATTGTGCTGGGCAGATAAAAAAATAATAAAATTATTATTTGCACCCCAGGGCACCAGAGACGAGGGTGCACCTTCCCAGTGTCTTGGTGGCGCAGCTTATGCCTGGTCCCATGTTTTAAATAATTATTTAAAATGGTTATGCAATCTCTTATTTTGATCTAAACTGCGAGCTTATATTGTCAAGGGTAAAAAGGTTAATTATTTCAGTTTACCGTATATACTCAACTATGTCATCCCAAATATAAGTCGATATACCTAATTTGGACCTCTAAAACTAGGAAAATAGACTGACCAGAGTATGTCAATAATTAAAATACATGAAAATACAGTAAATTTTATTAATTTAGACATTTGTGTGGATATGTTTTTGAGTGTTTATGTTGACCCGAGTATGTCGTGTCCCATTTTGGACCTCATTTGGGGAGGGGCTAAAAACACCTGACTTGTACTCGAGTATATACAGTACATTTTTGTAAAGATAATATAAGTATACAATCTGTGGAGCTTTTTAAGAAAAATTCTAAATAGAGCAGATATATCCTTTTGACATCTCCTGGGTGAAAGAAAAAACAAGACAATCTGCAGGGAGAAATCCATAAGTTTCCACCAGAGAAAATAAATCCGTTAGTGACATTAACATTAAGAAAGTATATATACACACATACACAAAATGTACAAGAAGATCAAAGCATGGTTTGAAAACCCGTAAATCTCCCACAGCAGTTGACAGGTTCTCACTAGGTCACACTCTGAAAAAGTGAAGCTCCAGGAGAACTGGAAGTTTGCTTTGGTGATCGGTTGTTTACACTCTTCCCCTCAATATGTGAACATGTCACATGTCAAAAGATTAAAAGCAAGCTTCTAAGTTTCGAAGCCTTGGCTTTTTTTGGAGATCAGAGCCAAAGAAGTAAAAATCATCTTCCTTCCTGATCAGATTCAAAGCCAGTAGCGGAGAGAAACTTTCCAGACTCTAAGCAAAAGGAACTTGTAGCAGCTGGGAGTTGTTTTATTTCTTCCAGTCGCTCTCACTCTGGGGGGAAGTGAGGGGCAGTGGGTGTTGAAACAGCCTTTGAGTCAAAATCATGGGAACTTGCAAAACAAAACAAAAAATCCATATAAAAGTCTTTGTTCTTGAAGCCTTAGTGTTCTGCAAAAAGTGACTGAGGTGAGGCTGTGCTGCCTGCATTTACATTAGTTTGCGCTGTTGATTGTCTTTTGACTCAACTGGCTGTGGGCTTTTTCAGGACCCTTGCTGTGCTGGCTCTGCAAAGCTCATAAAGCTAATGAACTGAATTATATATTCTGGGCTTTATTAGATAGAAGGATTGTTGCAGGAGACCAAAGAAATGGGCGAAAGACTCTTTCAGCTTTCAGCTTGGTCTGAAAGCACATAGATTTGTATTGTATGTTTTTTGACGAAGAGGCAGGACGCTGTGGCTTAGTCACCTACCCAATAGCTTCAGTTTAAATAGCTTGTGCCATCCACCTGCCTAACATCCTCTTACCTCCTTTCCTTTCTTGGTCTGAAAGTAAAACCAAGTGGCAGAGAAAAATTACACAAGTGAAGGTTATCCTACTATGGTAATGGAGCAGACCAGTGATAGCGAACTTTGGCACTCCAGCTGTTCTAGAACTTCATTTCCCAGAAGCCCTGATGAGCAGGACCGCTGGCTTGGGCTTCTGGGAATTGAAGTTCAAGAACAGCTGGAATGCCAAGGTTCAAGAACAAAGAACAAAGTTGAAGAACAAGCTGGAATGCTATTTCATCACTGAAATAGACTACTGTCAGCAACTCAACGTCGATTGTCAGGCGGTGGTTAATTTAACTGACAACCCTGAGGACTAACCAGACAATCCTGAGGACTAATGTATTTGGGTGGCAAAAGGTGATGACCTCCAAATGGATTAAATCCCATTTGAATCCATCTTGATGGAGGACAGCAGCTTCATCAATCCTGGCCTGGGGCTGAGGAGGACTTTGTGTCCCAAAAGGCCTCAGGACGAGAAAGTGATTAGTGGAACTGATTAGTATGAGTGGTTAGTTTGGGTGTCATTCTACAATGTGGAACAGATTAAAGGCCTCTGCCTTATATTGCTCCCTGCTGATCGCCAATATTCAGAATCAGATATGGTACTTAAAGAATAAGAATAAGGCTGCAGCACCCTATGTGATCTTCGGTGCTGGCATCGGCTGTCGTCACCTCCTCCGCCTGGCTTCCCCCGTCAAGAGTCAATTCCTCCATCTCCGGCAGCGGATCCGGGAACGCCTGACTCCACGCCATTGGACTCAAGATGAGGTTTCACACAACGAGCTGGAATCCAGACGACACCTGAAGGAGACATAATTGCAGCATACCCTCTTCTCCATGTTATGAGTGGTGCTGGGCCCCTCCAAGAAGGATCCGGTAGCACTCGATAACGCACCATCGGTCGCGGGAGAGCCTCCGTGCGATGGAAGTGCTTTTCCTGCAGAGTGCAATCTGAATTTTTTTTTGAGGTGGTTGTACGTGAACAGTACCTTGTTCAGACAATGCTGTGCCTGACCCTGATTTTTGGGGAGGGCTAGTTCCCCCCTTTCTGTTTGTTTGCCAATGTAGGACTTGAGCGTCCAATTCACCCGCTCGACAATCGCTTGCCCTTGTGGATTGTACGGAACACCAAAAGTATGCTTAATGTCCCAGGTGGCCATAAACGTGGCCAGCTGGCTGGAGCTATAAGCCGGAGCATTGTCGGATTTCACGTGCCATGGTTTACCCATGGCTGCAAAACAGGAGAGGAGATGCTGCTCCATGTGGGAAGCCGTTTCTCCTTTCTGAGCCGTAGCCCAGACAAACTGTGAAAACGTGTCTATGCAGATGTGCATGAACTGCCATCTTCCAAACTGCGGAACATGTGTGGCATCCATGTGCCACACCTGGTTGGCTTCTGTCCCTCATGGGTTGACACCCCACGAGGGGGCCCCCGCCGCCCCCTGCACATTGTGGGCAGGAACGGACTATGCCCTGAGCTTGAGAAAGTGGCAGGTTGAACTGCCGTGCAAGTGCTTTAGCATTTTGATGGGGAAATGCATGACTTTGAATCGGAGTCATGAAGACTCCCAGAACTGACTGCTGCTGAATTTCTTTTGCGGCCGCATCCAGTCTGCTATTGCTCGCAGAAATCGGGCCAGGTAAATCCTGGTGACTTCTGATGTGGGCGACATAGAGCGCTTCGGTGCAGTTATGCAAATGAAATTGAGTTGTGAGGAAAAGACCTAACAAGTTTTTGTCTATCGCGGGAGTGATGTGGGCTCCCGGTAGACTGTGAAGCAAATTCCGGACATACTGACTGTCTGTAATTATATTCAAGCGTTCCTTGGCAAAAGTGCACAAGGCAAGGTTCACTGCTGCCAATTCCGCCCACTGCGTGGATTTCTGCAGAAGAGTCAGAAGTGTGCACCAAGCCTGTCCCTCTTGCCAAGTAAGAACTCCATATGTTCTACCCCCATCAGTGAACACTGTCCTGGCTCCCTGAAGAGGAGCCAGGGACAATAGCTCACACAAAGCTGACTGTCTGCGTCTGAAGCGAGACAAGTCTGGGGTCTTTCGACAAATGGTGTGTCAAAGATCCTGTAAATCCTTCTAATGCAATTGGAAGTGAGTCACCGAGCTGCACTAGCTGCTGGACCTGATCCTTGGTGAATGGAACAACGATTTTTGCTAAATCGTGCCCTGAGATATCCCTTGCTCTCAACCTTCCTCGGTAAATCACTGCGAAAACCAGTTCCTGTGGAGGGACGATGTTTCAGGAAGAGGTGTGTGGCAAATACACCCATTCCATGATTTTCGCCCCTTGCTTGGAGTCTACGCCTAGAGCTCCGGAGAACATGGCTCCAGTTCGGACTATGTACAGTGATGTACAGGTTCAGAACAGGAGCATATGGCCCCTGACTAATCCTGTCCACCCATCTCTGGCTGAGAACTTGGTTGACTTTTTCGAGAGTCAAGCGAGCCTCTCGCAGAATGTGTATCTGATCTGCTGGCTGCTTACCTAGCGTTAGCAGCGAGAAGAGTGGCTTCAAGATTTCTGTATCTAGCCTAAAATACGGTCTAGCCCAATTGATATTCCCCAGAATCTGTTGCAATTCTACAAGAGTGACTGAATATTTGAGGTTAATTTGTGGCAAAACTGGTGCCGCGAAAGAACGGAGAAGCCAGTGGCCCAAGTATGAAAGGGCTCAGTTCTCTGAACTTTCTCTGGGGCAATGAGCATCCCCTTCTCCCCCAGAGTGGTCTGGAGGTCTTTAAACATTTCGCTGCTGAGTTGCGGCGCTGCGATCAAAATATCATCCATAAAATGACATACCAAGACTGTGGGGTGAAGGTTTCAAAACTTTTCCAGTGCATTGTGAACATAAATTTGGCACAGGGTGGGTGAATTGAGCATCCCCTGTGGCAAATATTTCCACGCGAAACGTTGCATAGGCTCTCTGTGGTTCACGACTGGCACCGTAAAAGCAAACCTTTCCCGATCCTTTGCCAGCTGCCGGGACCTTGAGATAAGCCCTAAAGGCTGTCTCAGCTGCCAGTTGAAGCATGGCGATTGGCAAGACGGTCTGTGCATCGATGGTTTCGAACTGACCTGACCCTGGTCAGGAATTACTGCTCCTCCCATCCTGGCAGCCCTTGCCTGTGCTTCGAGTCGATACTCGCTGTCCCAAAGCAACTACTGGCTTGGATTGAGCATCATTCTCATGATGACCTTCCGGTCGTATGGAATGAGCATCATTGTCTCACAAATCTGCTGAAGTGTACCTCTAGTGAAACGACTCTGAAGTTCCATTTCTGTAATTGCTTTCCGTATTGCCATGAGCAGTTTGTACGGAACCGCTGAGTGGACCATTTGCTGTTGACCCGTGAGGGCGTCCATCTCTATGCGGACTGAGCACAACTGCCTAAGTTCAGCTAGTTCTTCCGCTGATAACTCCCCTTTGATGGTTTCCTCTTCTACCATGCGCTGAATTGAACTTTTAACTGTCTGGGAACTTTTAACTGTCTGGGAACTGCCAGCATTTCCCAAACCTTGAATTCCTTCAGTGGCGTCTGCAGCTGCCGCTGAAGGAAAGCTCCCCAAGCCTCCCTGTTTAAGCTGAATTGTCGGATAGAAACCCATCGGGGCTGATGGTTCTGACTGTGCTGGGGGGTTCTAGGTCTCTATCCGGACTGGGTCTACCTCCGCGATGAGCTTCCTACACTTACTCCATGTGCTGATTACTTTAGCTAGGGCTCTTGGTTCTTGCTTAATGCAGGTCCCTATCCTGTCCCAAAGTTGCAGGCTTAACATGCCCGTTTCTGGATAAAACAGACAATGCTCCCCCAAATATACCAAAAGATCCGCTAACTGGGCACTGTGAATGCGAGTACGGTTTACCCTGGCCAGGGCCTTGAGTTCCATTAAGTGAACAATCTGGTTAGCGGTCGGACTTGACCTCTGTGAACAAGTCTCCATATTACCTGCCGGTTCGTTGAAGCTGCCTCTGTCGGGCGAGTTGACGCGTCTAGATGTAGGTAACTGGATTCGGTGCGACGAACCACTGGGAAGGAATCAGAACGTGGACTGCCGCCACAGGCCCTCAGTGGCCTCTGCGATGGTGTCAGGGTTTACAGCTGACCCTGAGCGGAACGCGTTTCCGATGTGCAAGATGCCTCAGAGCTTTGAAGCATGCTCTGCCTCTGGAATGCCTCGCCTCTTAGCATAGGTGAATTCAGATCGGATGGCTTTCCGACCTGAACCGCTTCGCAACCTCCGGGAAGACTTGGACGCAGTTCTGGCGTAGAACCGGACCAAGGATGTCGCTTACTCGTGAGTAGGATCACGTCGGGCCGGATGGCCTGGATCACGTTGCTTAGGATCACGTCGGGGTCACCATACGTTGGATCGGGGCCCGATACGGGCTGGAAGGTCCCGGAGGAGACTGGTCAAATAAAGACACACGAGGCAAGATGGAGCGAAGACCAGCTGTTTATTGACAAGAAGGCTCTAATCTTTATACTCTGCCTAGCTCGACTGCATGCATAGGTTGCACATGGCCATTACAGGAAAACTGCAAGTCTGCACTTTGAGATTACACAAGTTACTCATCAGGGATGACTTCACCAGGGGAAGTTCCTTATCTATTTAATTTACTACCAGGGGGGCATGCATTGTCTACTGCTATCGGGAGTAAACATCTGCCTAAGTTGACTCTTAGACTTAGAGTCTCTGCGGATACAAGATTACCCATTACATGCTGATCAAGTTCATCACCCGGTGATCTTTTGCCCTCTACTGTCCGAACTGCCTGCCAGGTCAGCGATCAGTGAATTAAACTATGACTATTAATCTGCACCCCAATGTCTGTCCCTTCGGAACCAGGCTCCAAGGAGTGTTCCCCCAAGCCGTGGTTCTGCCAGGGACAGTATGCCAATTATGTGTGCGGAACCCACACAAGGCACATTAGCCGTGTGATCCATATTCAAATTGTAAAGATGCAAAAAATTCAGGAAACAGGCAATACTTTTATTGGATCACTAAGAAAAACAAAATGTTGCACAAACTTTCGAGGTTCAAGACCACTTCTTCAGGCATGTATTAAAATGTTCGTGGTATGGTGGTCTGCCAGGTTCTCATCTTAAGGATGGCAAAATATTTCATGGAGTTACTCCGTGTATTTGCTACTCCTACAGCAGCACATGATAGAATTACTTCAGCAGCACATGATAGAATTACTGAGTGTTGCCTGCATTTGGCATAGGAGAAGTCTCTGTCTGATAGCAACATATTGACATGAACGTCTACTGTTGGCTTAAGAAATTAAATATATGCACAAACATGTATTGGTAGACCTACCATATATACTCGACTATACGTCATCCCAGTCAGCAGTTTGGGCTGTTTTGAACCAACCAAATAACCAAATCAGACTTCCAATAGTGCAGCTGGTAGACCAGCTTTAACTGTTCAAATACAAATACAGTACTTGATAGATCCTTCAGATAAAGAAATGGGGTGGATCTGCTCAATAATGGGCTCAAACTACAGGAAGCCAGATACAGTATAGGCTAAATATCACGAGAAACATATTAACTGAGCAGTACGACAATAGAACAAATTACTTCAGAAAGTGGTGAGCACTTGGGGGCATTCACAAAAAAATTTGACAACCCTTTGTCAGATCTGCTTTGTTTTGATTTGGACTCAATGGCTTCATAGGCTTCTTCCAACTTAAAAATTCTGTGATTCTATGTTGTAGCAACAAAACAATTATCTGAATGTCAATCCTAGCCACAATGATATCACCCACACATAAGAGACGGGGAGGTGGGACTCTAAGGTTAATAGGGATTGGGGAAAACCTTTGAGAAGAACACATACAGCCTAGATGAAAGATGTGTGTGTGTGTGTGTGTGTGTGTAGGCAGGTAACAGAGTGTAAAGTCCAGACTTTGTACACAGATTCTACACCCACAGAGACACATACTCCTCTTAGCACATGTAGTACATGCTTAAATGATGTCCTTGAGAAGTCATATGGCTGTTGGTGTTCTCTGAAAATGATAAGTGGCTACTGGGGAAGGCTATCAGTTAATCTGAAGCCTTACACAAAGTAAATAATTTGCCAAGATCAAAGTAGGTGACACCGTGTTTTTGTCTTTAAAAAAGGACAGAGAAATGATCTTCTGTAATCTCCTCCCCCACTTTCTTTCCTTGCTGTTTTGCTCATTTTTATAGAGGAGAAATGCAAAGGTTGGCAATGTTGTTGATGTTAAACTAGGTCGGTAAAGGTGAGCCTTGCTCAAAAGTCAGTTGTATCTGACTCTAGTGTTTGGTGCTCATCTCCGTTTATAGCCAAAGAGCCAGTGCTGTCTGCATCTGCAGACATTTCCGTGGACATGTGGCAGACATGCCTCAACACCAGAATGCACGGAACGCTGTTTACCTTCCCACCAAAGTGGTACCTATTTATCTACTTGTAATTTCTTGCTTTCAAACTGCTAGGTTGGCAGGAACTGGGACAGACAGGAGCTCACTTCGTCATGCAGCACGGGTCTCGAACTGCTGACCTGCCACCCTTCCAGTTGTCAAGTTCAGCATCTTAACTACTAAGCTACCGCAGTCTCTAATGATGTTAAACTACAGTTTCACAAATACCACAGTGGGACAACCTGTCCAATGGCCAATTTCCCCGTTGCCTTTGCATCGTTCACAGCCAAACTATTCTGGCAGCTGTAGTAAAAAGAAGTAACTTTTACAAGCTCTAAAAAAAGATAGATGTTCATTAGTAATGCAAAAAAAGAAGCTGCACAAGAATCTGTTTACTATATGAGGGTCTAATCCCTTTCTCCTGCAACATTTTTCTAAGGCTGTTCCAAAGTTGAACTTCCTCAAAGTTGAACCCACCTGATACGCTTCGTCTTCATTTAATTTGTTCCATGGGCCCATGGTTGTCTAGCGAATATGTCTGAATCTGAGGCAGCAGAATACTGCCTCAACAGAATATCGATGTCTTTGGGTACCTGAAGAACTATAATTGTCGCTGCTTAAGACATCTATTTGGCTCCGACAGAACAATATATAAAATTTCTATTCATCCAATTCTTCACAGCATTCCCTGGCTGGCATTTTCCAGATAATTTATTCAAAATGAAGCTTGGGGAAAAAGTTGAACGCCTCTCTTTTGCTTGTTCACTCACACATTCCATCCCATGATAATTTGTGGGGGTTTGTTTTATTTTGATTTTTTTAAATCTTCTGTGCTCTATAGTTCAATTCCACTTCAGATTTTCCTGCTTAATTATCTGGAATAATAGGTCCATAACAGTCCCAGCTCCTGCCAAGCTAGCAGTTCGAAAGCAAGAAATTGCAAGTAGATAAATAAGGGCCACTACAGTGGGAAGGTAAACAGCATTCTGTGTGCTCCGGTGTCTAAATGTCTGCAGGCTCTTTGGCTTTGAAACAGAGATGAGCACTGAACCCTAGAGTCAGATACGACTGGCTTTTGAGCAAGAGTTTTAATTGGCAAGCAAAAATGGGAAAATATTTTCCTCTTCTAATTGATCCAGCACTATAATGATCAGCAAAGGCAAGTCGGGGGAATTATACTTTCCCTGGCTTGCTGCAGAGGAACAGGGAAAGTCTATGAAGGCTTCTCTCTCTTAAACAGTTCACAAGCATCCAGAGATGCTTGGAATACCATATTCATCACTGTAAAATAGTAGAACCCATCAATAAGAGTTCTAAAAGAAGCATTCAAGGGGGAGTTGGGGCATTCCAGCATCATCAAAATGTGGATCACTGAGAGCTGGGGAGAAGCATTTGCCAGTTTGTTTGCCTCGGGTGTCAAAATAAGACCAGATATGGTGAGGCTTGATTTATGGGAGAAGAGAAGCTCTTCAGGGAGGAAAATATCTTGGCCCAGCAGTGGTATCCTCAGAATTTCTCCACTGCATTTCACCATCTCCCTCCACCTTCTCCTGTATGTACAGGCCAGGTTTTCATTCCCAATAAGTATTCATAGGAGTGTTTGGCAAATAAAAGTTTCTCTGCTTATTGGGTTGTTGTTTTTGTCCCCATGGAAATGAGATGTCTGAAGAAGGCTGCTGGAGTGACTAGAAGTGATAAAATCAGAAATGAGGTTATAAGCGAAAGAATTGGACTAGAATCAATCTTAAACTACATATAGAGACAACAAATAAAGTGGTTTGCCCATTTGGAGAGAAGGTCTTGGAATTCCACACCATACAAGGCATACAAGGAAAGAGAAGGACAATGCAAGCGCGGCGCCAAAATGGCCGCCGCGCCCTTTGCGGGCCCCCCCCCACAGGACAGAGAATCCGGGTAGTTAGGGGCGTGGCCAGCTCCCTTATAAAAGGGATGGCCACAAGGCAGCCGAGCTGCCATTTTACCTCAGCGACGGAGCGGAGAAGTCTTTTCCCCTGTGTCTCCGTCGCTCTTTAGCTTACCGGGAAGCCTTTTGGTAGCGGTTCTGCCTTGCTGGCTTCCCTTCTTGCTTCCGTGGAGATGCCTTCGAAGAAGAAGGCAGCTTCGAGTGCAGCTCGCGCTGTTAGGAGGCGCAACCCAGGTCGGAGGACCGCGGTGCCGCCTCCTCAGCAGCCGCCTTTGCCGGCCCCTGCCGGGGCCAGCGGAATGGGGTCTATTGCCCCTTGGCTCGATCAGAGTGCGGGCGCGGAAGGTGTTCCGGCCCGCGGCCCGCGAGCGGTGGACACCGCTCCTGCACCTGCCCACCCTGTTGGGCCTACTCATCTTGGGTCGCAGCCTCCCCCTGGGCCCTCTAGCCTTGGGGGGTGGTGCGGCCCCCTGCCTTGGCAGGTTTCTCCACCGACCCTGCCGGGCTTCGGTGCTGGCCAATGGCCATATTCGGGTCCTGGGGTACAGGGACCTGTCCCCGCGCCTGGACCAGGCGGGCCGGCCGGCCCTTTGCCCCTGGTCAACGTGGACACCTTACTGGCCCGCATCGCGGCCCTGGAAGCGTCGTTGGCTCGGGCCAGTCAGGCGGGCGCCCCCTTCGGGGTCCCTTTTGAGGCGATGTCGGCAGGAGGACAACAGCCGGCAGGGAGGGTCGAGCTGCTGCAGGCGCGTGGCGCGGTTTCGACCACTGCCTCGCAGCTCCCCAGCCAGCAACCAGGTGCGGGTCAAGCCCCGGTGATGAGCTCTACGTCGGTCGTGAGCTCCGACGCCCCCAGTGGGCCGGAACCCCCGGTGGGGGCGGCCCGCGGGGGTGCAGCATGTGAGTATACGGTGCAAGCGAGTACATCCACACACATCCCCAATATGGGGGGGGTTTCAATGGCCTTGGCCTCGCGCGGGTGGTGCGGGGGCCACGCTATCGGCAACCCACCCGGCGACGACGACTGCCACCTTGGGTACTGGGGTGGGTACTTGTTCTTACACTCCGGGGAATGTGCTGGGGGTGGCTGGTTTAGCTCAGGCCCCTTTTACTAGGCCGGCTGTGCCTTTTTCGGCTTTGCCGACGGCGGGGTATTCCTTGCCACTAGGTGATCACTTGGCACAGACTACCAGAGAAAAGATATGGCGGGGGGAATACGTAGATATCTTCTCACTCCTGAACAGAGAGCCCACCAAGGAGGAAAGGGAGGGACAGGATGAGAAGGACAAGGAGCAGGCACGCCGCCGTAAGCCGCCGCGTACCTGGGCCAATTGGCTCCCCGCTTATTTAATATACATGGCGGTGTATTTGAGGGCGCGGCCAGATTTAGCTATTCCCATGGTCCAATATTTGGACAATATATACAGGGCAATGGTTGATTTCCCGTGCCCCTCATGGCTAGCATATGATGAGGAATTCCGTATGAGGATTCCCCTCCACCCCGAGATGAGATGGGATGAGCCGTGCCAGAGGCTTTGGCTCTTGTATATGACGCCTACACGCCCTGCCCCGGGAGATAGATACCATTGCGGACATGCGGTCCAGCGAGCGGCTCCAGCGCAGGTTACCCGCCAGGCGGCGGGGCAGGGGGTTCCAGCCCGCCTGCTGTGCTGGACTTTCTCGTCCAATGGTTCCTGCAATAGAAAGAATTGCAGGTATAAGCATGAGTGTCCCACATGTTCGGGCCCCCACGCAGCCTCTGCCTGTCCCAGACCTGGGGGGGCACGAGGCAGAGGGAGGGGTGGACAGTGGGCTGGCAAGACTGCCTCGGATGGAGCTGGTTCTCCAAAAGGCCCCCTCCCCAATTAATGTGGACATGCTGGAGCGTTGGCTCGCATCGTACCCGAAGGGGGAGGATGGGGAGTATCTCCTTCAGGGTTTTAAGCAGGGATTCCGTATTCCTTTCATGGGTGATAGGTCCCCTCAGGATGCCCCCAACCTGTTATCCCTCAGAGGGAGGGAGGATGTGGCTGCGGCCAGCATTAAGAAAGAGTTAGATGCGGGCAGGGTCGCTGGACCTTTCCCTGCACCCCCGTTTCCCAATTTTAATTTGTCGCCACTGGGCTTGGTCCCCAAAAAGTCCCTAGGCATGTTTCGCCTTATTCATCATTTGTCCTACCCAGCCGGCCGATCGGTCAATGATGCTATTCCTGATGACCTCTGTTCAGTCAGGTATACATCGTTTGACCATGCATTGCGCATGGTACGCTCATGTGGCCCGGGTGCCTTGCTGGCCAAGTGTGACATTAAGTCGGCTTTTCGCCTCTTGCCAGTGCATCCGGGCGACTTTGAGTTGCTGGGTTTTAAATTTAAGGGTGAATATTATTTTGATAAGGCCATGCCTTTTGGCTGCTCCATATCATGCTCGGCATTCGAGCGTTTTAGTACCTTCCTAGAGTGGGCTTTCGTCCGCAGGTCAGAGTCCCGGTCTGTAGCCCATTACCTGGATGATTTTTTATTCGGGGGTGAACGGGGCTGGGACACGTGCACACGTCTCCTCAACACATTTCAGACGCTAATGGAGGAACTTGGTGTCCCTTTAGCGCCCAAAAAGACCGAGGGCCCATCTACCAAGCTAGTATTCCTGGGGGTTGAGATTGACACAGTAGTGCAGGCTTCTAGGTTGCCGGGTGATAAGGTGTCCAGGATAGTGGCCCTTATCTCGGAATTGCTGGCCAAGCGTAAGGCATCCCTGAGGGAACTGCAGGTGCTACATGGTCACCTCAATTTTGCCTGCAGGGTGGTCGTACCGGGCAGGGCTTTTGCCCGGCGCTTATGCGACGCCATGGCAGGGTTATCCAGGCCCCACCACAGAGTCAGGCTTACCCGGGGTATCAGGGCTGACATGTTTGTCTGGTTGCAATTCCTGAGGGAGTTCAATGGGGTCTCATTTTGGAGGTCTGACCTCCTGGCATCCCCCAATTTCCAGATCCAGTCTGATGCCTCAGGATCCCTGGGTTATGGGATGTACTTCAATGGGAAGTGGGCCTATGGTGGGTGGCCACCGGCATGGGCAGGCACAGGTCGCCTGCGGGATCTCACATACCTGGAATTTTTCCCTATTCTGGGGGCTTTGATGCTATGGGGCGAACAGTGGGCTAATTCGGTGGTGCATTTCTGGTGCGACAATGCTGCTGTTGTCCACATTGTCAATGCACAGACTTCCAAATCGCCCAGGGTTATGGAACTAGTGCGCCATTTTGTGCTGCGCTGCCTGCGCCTCAACGTCTTGTTCAGGGCCAGGCATGTCCCTGGGATTAATAATGATATTGCTGACGCTTTGTCCCGCCTGCAGATCTCCCGGTTCCGCGCCTTGGCCCCGGATGCGGAGGAATTTCCCTCGCCACTCCCGGACGAGATCTGGACTATTGGCAAGGAGAGGTGAACCGGGCGATTGGCCTGTCACTAGCGCCACGCACGCGTAAGGCGTACCAACAAGCATTCAATTCTTACAGGGCATTTTTGGCTCAATGTCACCTGCCAGAGACCTGGCCTATCCCGGTGGACCATGTTCTGCGGTTCATGGTTCACCTGCATGCACAGGGCCTCGCACCTCGCACCATAGCATCCAAGCTCTCGGCGTTGGCTTTTATGGCCAAAGTGGGAGGTCATGTGGATACCACCTCTGACTTCCGTGTGAGACATGTTTTGGAGGGGTGGGTGCGCGAGCGCGGGCGTTGCCCGGACGACCGGCACCCTATTTCCCCAGGGGTTCTTACCCAGTTGGCCCGGGGCTGGCCAGGCCTCTGTTTTGATCATTATGAGGCAGCCCTTTTCCATGCAGCCACAACGGTGGCATTTTTTGGAGCGCTCCGCATCAGCGAACTCGTGATGCTGTCTAAGGCGGATGCAAGTGGTAGGGCACTGGAACTCGAAGATGTCTATGTAGCCAAAGACTGGGCCCAGTTGAGGATACGCTCCTCTAAAACAGATCAGCATGGCGTAGGCAGTGGTGTAAGACTGCTACGTTGTTCTTTGGCAGACATCTGTCCGGTTGGTGCCCTACAGGAATTCCTGGCACTGCGTGGCATGCACCACGGCCCGTTTTTCTGTCACCAAGATGGGTCTCCCCTTACTAAATTTCAGTTTTGGAAGGTGACAGCCAGAGCCCTCACCAGGGTGGGCCTACCAGGTGCCCGTTATGGCACACATTCGTTCCGTATTGGTGCAGCCTCTACAGCAGCTGCTTTTGGGTACTCTGGGGCTGACATACGCAGCATGGGGAGGTGGGGCTCGCAATGTTTTCAGTTTTATGTGCGCCCACTCCCGCCATGAGTACCAATCCAGTCACCTTACCGCCTTTTTTCTCAATTTTCTTACAGACCCTGGGTGTCGTATTACACCGGTGACAGTATGGCTGGTGGGCCACAGCTATGTGCACAGGGCAGCGCGTTACGCTGCGGCGACAGAGTGGGGACCCCGACTGGGACTGGGTGAACACGCCAGTCTCACATGGCATGGTAAGCCTGGGATGTTATGGCGGGAGCTGCGGCCTTTCCTTTTTTCTGGCCTGGGTGCTGACCCGCCTGACATTCTCATTATCCACCTGGGGGGCAATGATTTGGGCCAGGTCACCGGCTTATCGCTCAAGCATGCGATTTGCGAGGAACTCGCCTACTTGCATTATGTCTGGCCTGCCACAACACTGGTGTGGTCGGACATTGTTCCGCGCCATTCTTACAGAGGGGGCGTTAACCTCATGGCCCTTGACCGTGCTAGGCGCACGGTCAATAGGGCGGTGGCGCGGTTTCTTGCCGACAGGGCTTGGGGACGGGTCAGTCATCACCCCGATATTAGCCTGCAAAATTATGACTTGTACGCAGGGGATGGGGTCCATCTGTCACGAGGAGGTATGGACCTCCTGTTGGGAGATTGGCGAGCAGGCCTGTTGACCGAGCTGACGGTCTGGGGGGGGGCGTCAGGTCTTCTTTGAAGCCCCTCCGTGTGGCGGGTAGCACTGGTAAGGTAAACAGTATGACCCACAAGTATCCGGCAGGTTCGCAATTGACTGGACAACACTAGACAGGAATAAATTAGTTAAACGTTGTCCGGTCAACGACGAACCAGGCGATGGGGTGATGACGATTGCTAACCAGCATGCATCACCCCTGTGATTTCACAGATACGCGTCAGAGGGTGGGGTCATGAGTTAGTTATTGACTACGGTCAACAATTTGTTTGTTGTCAACAAACAAATTGATACAAACTGATACATTGTAACCAATTGCCGTTGGCAATTTTGGGGTGGTACCTTACCAGTGTTACTTCGGCCTGCTTGCCTTATGAATTATGATTGGTCGTTTTACCAATACAAATTTATAATTCGGACTAGGGCATTGAATCAATAAATGTGGCCCGGTGCTGTTATCCACTTTCAATGTTGTCTGTGTCCGTTATTGGGGGGGTGCGCCTGCAATGACCTCCACCCTGAGGAAGGTGGAGAGATAACACCAAATAAATGTTACAAGAACACAATCACCAGTGGAGGCTGCTAGTTTATCATTTTTGCCTCCAGAGGCAGTTCAGGCTTGATTTGCTCTGGGATCCATTTGTTCATCTTTCTAGCATTCCTGGATATCTGCAAAATTCTCCTCAAGCACATTTTAAATCAATGGATCAAAAATTCTGTTCCTTTATTTACTGTTTAGCTTTCACACACATACATGGTGCAGCAATTGGGGTGTAAGAAGATCTTGGACTTTATCTCCAGTCCTGACACTTGATCATCTTTTCTAATTCTTTCACTGGTGCCCTTCTGAGTCTCATTCTTGTTCTGATTTCTTGGCTACATTCTCCATTAGGACTGATGTTTGAATCAAAGTATACAAAATCTTTCGCTATTTCAGTTTCTTCATGGTCAACATTCAAGCTGTTCTGTAATGTTCAACTGCATCCCTGCTTTGGCATTTACTTCTTTCAGTTTGACTAATAGCAGTTTCAAATATTTGGTCCTTTCTGCCAGTAAGACAGTCCAGCTGTATATTGTATTGTATATAAATCAACAGATACCTTTGTTAGTTTTCGTGTCAGAAATTACTCTTGGTTTGAAAAGATTACAAAGATTACTCTTGGTTTGCAGTGGACGCCCGAATGAGGCTCCTTTTATGTCCCCCATCGTGCAGCTCTTGGGTATCAAACCCGTCTTTCCAGTCTCTAAGCCTAGCGCCTTAACCACCGGGAGAGATATCTTGGATACCTTGGAGTCGTTCTTCAGTGAGGAGTCCGCACATTGGTATATGTCTCTGCAACGACATTGTGCACAAGCAACTGGACCTAAGAAATCAAGGGGTGGTCGGGGGGGGGATCAGCACCCCAAGCTAAGAGCCTCCCCCCCAGCAAAGTTCCAATGTTATATGTGTGTGAGAGAGACATTGCTGACCCTCCTGAAAAAATATCCCCCCCCCCTCCCCAATATCCTGACTACAGTCCCGAGTCCATCTGCATGTGTTGGTTTTTTTAGCCATTTTGTTGTGTATGAAAGTATATGCTTTTAAGAGAAACAGAATGAAAGAATGTAACTTCAATTGAATAAAATGTAACTCAATGTAAGTCAGCTGGATGGAATGCGATTCACCTGCCACTAGATGGCAGTGACTCGCGACCACATGGTATTAATCATCCAATCACAGCCTACTGAGGGAACCATTCCCGCCACAGGTAAACCAGGTAAAGAATGAGGGGCGTCACCATGACATTACTCATACAGGAACCAATGGGGAACCGTGTGGCTAGATTCAAACGTACAACTCTGTATAAAAGGAGCTGCGCCTCCACCATTACCTCATGTTCAGATTGCATACCTTGCAATAAAGATGTGTTTGGCCCCATAACTGCTGCCTACTCCGTATCAATCTGCAAACATCAAACATTTGGATATCACTTCAGCCACTGGCTAGAGACCGAGTGCCCAAACTGCAATCCAAAACCCACTTATTTATCGCAAAGTGCCAACACAGCAACAGGGGAGGGAGGAAACGGTTTCATTGGGCTGCTGGGCAGAGGGGTGGGGCAAACTCTGTGCTAGGGTGACTGCATGGGTGCCCAAAGAGAGAGCTCTGTCACGTATGCCATAGGTTCTCCACCACTGGGCTAGGTGGACCATGAGATGTGCCCTCCGCGTTCACTTAGCCCAAGGGATCTGACAGAGGATGCTTTGGTGAGTTTTACTCCCGGCCTAACATCGCTGACAAGAGATGGGCAACACTGTGTTAGACCGCTCAAGCCTCTGTGCTCTGACAAGGCTCTCATATTGGTAGCTTTTTGTCCACAATATACAATACATAGGTTAATCATCAGGACAATCAAGTGCTGTCCATCTTGAACATTAACCATTTCTTTTGGAACAGCCCTTAATTTCTCATGATCCACACAATTAAAAGGCTTTGTTATAGTCCATAAAGCACAGGCTGGTGCTAATTAAAAAGTGATGTGTTTCAAGAGTTTCATTCCAGTTGTGACCCCGTGGGCCACCACAACACAGTTAGCAGATAACCTGTTTTTTCCCCCCAGGTGTGCAGGGTCATCTACATATCTTTAATTATTCATATTTCTTCCCCTAATTTTCACTTCTCTTTCATCTGAACCTAATCCAGTTTGTATGATATAGTCTGCATAGAGATGGAGATGAAATGCACTATTAGCTGACACTCCAAAGAAGACATGATAGCTCTCTTTAAAGATCTGAAGTACACACACCAGCTGTGAGCTTCTGTTTCGTAAAAGGACCATCAAAGGGAGATTCAGTACCTGGCACCACCCGCAAAATTTGGGTCAATATTGCTAGTGCTAGTCCAGATTGGGTGATGTGAATAAATACTCTACAACCGCCCAGATAGGTCTTGCTCAGCAGCTAGAGTCTGGCCAGGTTATTCTGCTATGGTAATAGAGCAGACTCTACTGCCAAGCAACTCAACACCAATCGTCAGGTGGTGGTTAAGTAATCTGACTACCTTGAGTACTAACAGCCTTGGGTGCATTGTTCCACTAGGAAGGGTGATGGTTCCCAAGTGGATTAAATCCCACCTAAATCTATCTTAATGGAGGGCAGCAGCTTCATCAATCCTGGCCTGGGGATGATAATGAGGACTTTGTGTGCCAAAATGGCTCAGGACCAGAAAGTGACTCACGGGTATCACGTTGCAATGTGGAAGGCAGATGAAAGGCCACTGCATTATATTATCAGAACAATCTTCATGGCCGATCACCATGATGATCACTTATATTTGGATTCGGATCTGGCAGAAGAAGAATATAAAGTGATTGTTTTTTGGCCTTAGTCTCCATTTGCTTCCCCCACGATTTGACTTTACAGCTCCTCTTGCCCAAAATAGGTCCAGATGGTGCTAACTGCAGTGCAGGGCTATAAAACAGGCCATCCCAGTCACGTCTGCTTTAGCTGCCAGGAATCTCCCCCCATGTTCTTTATTTATCAACTTTCCTGGAAAGAAAATTGAACCATTTCATCGGTTACATGGATATTTCTTTCCCAGACTGTTTTCTGCACTGATTCTTGGGAAGGAAAGAGAAGGAAACAGTCAAAGTACCTCAGGATAGTAGCATATTTAATATTAGCACACACACAAAACAAGGGGGGGAGGGACAAAACTCTAAAAAACAGAACCACTACCAGCAAACCCCTTTCTTTATTTTCTGCAGAGTTCTGAGTTAAGAGAAGTGGTGTGGAGTCTTCATTAACCTACCTGGTTTTGATTCATTACACCAACATAAAGCTAGGAAAGGGGGGGGGGATGAAGTGCAATAGGTATTGTACTAAACTGTATCTTTTCTCTGTAGCATGAAATGTTTTCTTCTTCTGCCGCATCCAAATATGAATACAGGTACAGTATTGGCGATCCTCATGGCAATCAACTATGAAGACTGTCCTGAGAATGTAATTCAGAATGTAATTCAGAATGTAATTCTGCATTGCAGCATACCTGTACCACTAATCCAGTTCCATGAGTCACTTTCTGGTCCTGAGCCTTTTTGGCATGCAAAGTCCTCATCATCATCATCCCCGGGCATATATTGATGAAGCTGTTGCCCTCTGTCAAGCTGGATCCAAGTGGGATTTAATCCATTTGGGGACCATCACCCTTCCCTGTGGATTTCAGCACCCAAGGGGTTAGTCTTCAGGGTTGTCAGGTTAGTTAACCGCTAGCTGACAATCAGCTTGAGTTGCTGGCAGTATGATCTACAAGATAACCTGGCCAGACAGAAGCATGAAACTACTATTTAAAAGGTCTCAGCAACAGCAACTCAGAAAGGGAGTTTAAAACAAAGTAATGTAAAAGAATGCTAATTTATGTGAATGCTTGCTCAAAATACAGTCTTCTCCTTGAACATGGGATACCTTTTTTGGCATTTTAAAACACAGATTAAAAACAGGTTTGCAAAAAAAAAAAATGGGTCTGTTAGCAAATGGCCACATACATCCCTGTTACAGTATTAGTCTTTGCTTTTAAAATAAGTAACTCATGCCATCCATCTACTACTTCTTTACCCATTGCATTTTTCTTGTGACCTTGAAACCAAAATCCATTATTATAGGTTAGGGATGTGGGAGGAATACATTTTCTTCTTAAATACAGACTAACCTCAGCCCACACTATCCAGACAATGCACTTTGTGTTCTAGAAACCTGTGCATTACTAGACGGTTTCTGATAAAATAGGAACATTTTGAAAAGCGCACATAGAAGAATTCTGAACTTTTAATAGTTATGTAACAAACGCCACAAAATACTTTTATTCAGTAGGGGAATGTGTTTAAGCAGAATATGATTTTTTTTAAAAAAAATACAGATCCCCCATCCATACATTCAGTATCCACCCACTTAACTGTGGATCAAAAAATATTCAATAAAAAATCCTGAAATACATAATACAGTAAAATAGTACAGTAAAATACATACTACAGCAAAACTCCGGTTCCTGACCGCCATGGCTTACATTTGCTGCACTTTGTGGCTGGAAATCCAGAGGAAATGATGTCCCATTTCATGGTAGTTTTACAACCAGGAATTCCCAGAGTGCACTTTGGACTCTGTGGTTGGCATGATCACAGTGGGGTGACCTTGCCTTGCACATTCATGGCACCTCTTCTGGAGCCAAAGCGTGGGATATCTTTAAATCCTGCAGTTTAGCGATGGCTCCAGAAGAGGCGCCATGAATGCACAAGGCAAGGTCACCCCACTGCGATCAATCACCTCTCCCCCCCCCCCACACACACACACACACTATTTGTAGCACTAACCAGGGTATATAGAATTGGTTTAGAGGCGAGTGGTTCGAGTGGTTCACCTCACCTGGCTGTGACGTCTTCAGTGGGGGAGCCCTTGATAGCAACATCAACGGTCCCAGCAGCCAGAAAATTGCTCCCAGGCAAAGTAGAGAAAGGTAGGGAGCTTAGCTCCCTCATTTATATTCCCCTTTAGCACGCCCCATGTTTTTGAGGGGGAGGGTTTGGATTTTTTTAGGAAGCCAGGAATGGTGTTTTTTTTTTCAATGCATCTCTACGGAAAAATGCGCTTTGGTTTACAATTGATCCGGTTTCTGACAAAACTGTTGGAATGGACTAAAATTATAAACCGGGGTTTTACTGTACAGTACTGTGTGTGTGTGTGTGTGTGTCTATATATATATATATATATATATATATATATATATATATATATATATATATATATATATATATATTTCTATGGCACATTAGCAGAGCTAACAATGTAAAATGTTGGTTCAGTATTTATGGTAGTTCTCAGAACATATCTCCTACGAGGACATCTGCACAGCCTTTCTAAAAGAGGACAAATTTCATATTTAAAAAATGAACAAATACAGGTAATGAAAATGGGAACAGGAGCATCTGTGGAAATGTACATTCCTGTTAGAGGTTTTCGCTGACTGTGATCATTGCCTGGATACTTTTCCTTAGAAACTACAAGAATACTGTTCTAGAAATCACATTTTAAGAGTAAATATTGACTGGTTCAAAGGAAAGATGACAAGGTTGGTTTGGGTCTGGAAACCAGATCCTATCAGGAAACAATTGAAGAAACATGATCTGGATAGTTGTACATGCTGTTATTTGTAGCAGCAGCACAGCAAAAGCGGGGCACGTTTTAGGCAATTTTTATGTTTGAATGTACTCACAAAATGAGGTCAGAAGATACCCGTGCTCAAAGTCTTGATGAAGTTGGTTTAGAAAGAAGGAAAGTCTTTCTTCCAGCCATGTGGCCTGGAAAATGGAGGAGCTCAAAAGGACATCTTTTCTCTTCAAAAGGCAGAAAGCAAGAGAGAGCGGGCCAGAGCAAACAAAGGCTTTAACACAGGGGTTCCCAACTTACAGCCCACAGGCCAGACTCGGCCTGCGGCACCATTTCATAGAGCCCATGCCACCACTGCTGCACCCGGAAGTGGTAGTGGACTCATTTATGTCATCCATAAAATGCGCCCACGCATGCATAAATGCACCCACGGCTGTCATAATCACGGAAGTGGGTGCAATTATGACAGCCGTAAATGGTCCCACTTCTGCTTCCTGGTGGAGTAGTCTGGCCCGGTCAGCTGTCTGGGGGCATGGTCAGGTCCATGGCGTAAAATGGTTGGGCACTCCGCTTTAACACACAATTAGGTCAGGTGACCTCTGAGGCAGGAAATAACCTTTGTAATTACAGGCAAACAATGTAAAAAATTCCTTTAGGTCAGGCTAGTCTTTCCTGTCTCTCTGGTTACTGCATCCTGGGATTACACTAGAATACTCAAGAGTAAAACTCTTCTGCTACCTGATTTCAGCAAGCATAGCAATTGTTCTGGCTGATGCAGCAGTGCTGGCTGATGAAGATGATTGTGCTGCTTGACAGGCTTCTGCCTATTACACACCCATTAGTTGACATATTTTTAAAATTGGATTGCACTGTAACTCAGGTTAAAACTACACACTGGAGAAAAGCTGAATGGAATTCACAGTTACGCCTGTTGTTTCAGGGGCTTCAGGGGCATAGTGGTTCAGATACTCAGCTTGATGACTGGAAGGTTGGAAGGTCAGCATTTCGAGACCTGAGTACTGTAAGACGGATCTTGTCATCTGTCATCTTGTTGTCCTGCCAACGTAGCAGATCAAAAGCAAGAAATTGCAAGTAGATAAATAGGTAACACTTCGGTGGGAAAGGTAACAGCATTCTATGTGCAACGGTGTCTACTAATGCCTGTGGAAACAGAAGTAGACAGCGCTAGTTCTTTGGCTGTAAATATTGATGAGCATTGCTCCCTAAAGTCAGATATGACTGGCTTTCGAGCCAGGGAGACCTTTACCCATAAAAATTTAGTAGAATTTAGGTCAGTAAGGTGCTGAACTCACTGACTAGAAGGTCGGAGTTTGATTCCTGGGTACTGCATGACAGAGTGAGCTTCCGTCTCTGTCCCAGCTCCTGACAACCTAGCAGTTTGAAAGCAAGAAATTGCAGTCAGATAAATGGGTACCACTTCGGTGGGAAGGTAAACAGCGTTCTGTGCACCCTGGTATTGAGACATGCCTGCCACATGTCCACGGAAACATCTGCAGATGTTGCGCTCTTTTCAGATGAGCACTGAACCCTAGAATTGGATACAACTGGCTTTTTGAGCATGGGCGATTTACCCTACCCATGCCCCAAAATCTTCACTGTATCTTTCTTTCCCCTCGCTCCCTGTCACTGGTTTAGATGGGAAACTTTCTCTGTCCTTTTTGTTGCTGCCAATATGTCCGGTGAAATTATGCCATCTATGCAACAGAAAGATTCTTCAGAAGGCACACAGTGACAAAACATATGTTCTTCACCCAAGTCAACCCAGCTGTAGCACTAACAGAGAGTACATTTTGACGTGAAAAAGATGTGGTTTATATGTACAGTGGATATGTGTTGCCTCCTATCTTGTTCTGTCCAGGTAAAAAGGCTGTTTGTCATGATCCCTTTGGGCCAAGCCTAGAAGGCTGCTTGGCAGAACTAGCGACATTTCGTTCCTTCTTCCCTGCTTTATCACCTTGTGTTGGCATCCAGGAACTACTGGCTCCCCTATAGTTCTCAGTAGTGTTGCTTCATTTTCGTTTGTCAGATTCCCATTCACGGCCATTCCAGCTATAAGCAAAGAGGTATTTTGGAGGAAATAGTGAAATAATCCAGCTCTCCCAAGTGGGAAGATCTACAAATAAACTTCATTATTCTCCCAAGGTATTTTTGCCTCCAGTTCTATCCATCATATTATAAATCAACCCCTCTCTGTTTTTCCTATCAGTATTAAATTCTGCTTTCCTTATGGCTAGAACAGAGTCCTTTCTTTTAAAGAATATCTTCCATTTCTTCTATTAAAAAAAAACTCGCTGCTTGGCAAAATTCCATTTCTCTTGTAATTACACCTTGGCCTTCTAATTCCTTCTTTTCCAATTTATCAGTTTTATGTAGATTTTGCTTCCACTGAATTAGAGGTAGGAGGGAGATACAGTCCTCCCTGTTAGCTATTTCCCATACTAAGCTGTTTATTTTAAAAAGAAGCATTGGCCCTGACCAATGTTCTACCTTTAAAAAGGAATACAGTAAAACCCCAGCTTACATATGCCTCGTTACATAAAATTCGACACATAATGATTTTGTGCTAAAACCATGTCCTGATTTACACGATTCCCTATGGGTTTGCTTTGAATTACATAAAAATTATTTTTCCTATGGTTGCTTCGATTTATGTAAAAATTCATTTCCCTATGGGTTTGCTTTGATTTACATAAAAATTTCATTTTTCCTATGGGTTTGCTTCGAGTTACATAAAAATAATTTTTCCTATGGGTTTGCTTTGAGTTACATAAAAAACCAATTTAAGCAAAAGCCTATGGAACAGACTTTTTTTCGTAAGTAATTTTAACATTGGGGTTTTTTTACCCTCCATTTTCCATGCAACCATCAAACTCTTTCTTCTATTTATGGACTTGTTTGTGTTTTGTTTTATTCAGCTCTCTAAATATCTTCAAAGTATCATATGCCTTAATAATTCTAGCATAAGTGAAATGCTGTTTCTCATTTAGTTTGGCCTTAAATGCATCTGGTTTCATCCAGCACAGGGATAAGGTTGGAAGGCTTGGCTTGGATATGAGAAATCCAGTGGGATCAAAAACCTGTTGAGCTATGGAGCTTGGTTGGACGTTTTTGGGAAGCCAATAACTTTCTACTGGGCTGGTTCCAGGTTCTTTTGTCTTTTGGGTTCATTCTTTTTTTTAAAAGTTTTTATTTATTTCAAAAAGACAAAAAAGTACAACTAACAAACATACAAAAAAAGAAAAAGACAATAACAATACAATACAATATTACTTCAAACTCATAGAAAATAGCACTTAATAGTAATTAAACTAGTTATTTACAATAAAAACCACAATGTCAAATACCCTCATTATAGGTTATTACTATAACCATAACAATCATAAAAAAAATTCAATGCTACAACTGTTTTTTTTATTTCTTTACAAATTACACAACACCCAGTGAATATTTACAATGCCCGGAGAGTTTAGTATCTATATCATCTCCAAAAACCACTTTGGGATGGTACAGGTCCAAAACTGTCCCTTGCCATAAGAGAATGATCCACAAACGGCTTCCAAATACTCCAAAACCTATTTTCTTTTAATTTATCCCTTTTTACTTTTATCTCCCATGTCAGTTTGTCATTCAATGCTAAACTCCACATTTCCTTATACCACTCTCCAGTCTGTATAAATACATCATTTTTCCAATTTCTGGCGATACATTGTCTACCTGTAGTTAACATAATTTCCAATAATTCTTTTTCCTCCTTATTTAAACCCATACCTTCCACATTTGTTAATAGAATGGTACCTGACACCAACTTAATTCTTTTGCCCATTATTTCCCCAATCTCTCCTTCTATTCTTCTCCAAAATTCATTTATTTTTTTGCAACTCCACCACATATGTTCATAAGATCCAACTGTTTCTTTGCATCTCCAACATAAATTATCCCTTTTATTGTCCATCTGGTGAAGCCTCATTGATGTCAAGTACCATTGCCACAACATTTTAAAATTATGTTCCTTAATTCTTACTGACATTGTTCTCATTATCCTCTTTTTCCATTTATTCCTCCATTCAACATCTCCTATTTTTATATTCAAATTTTGTTCGCACTTCCGTTTCAAATCTTCCTGTGGATCTTTACCCTTATTCAGTATAATGTAAAGTTTGCTTACTAGACCCTTAATGTTCTTTTCCCCTTTTCTGATCTTTAATACCAATTCTTCAAATTCGGTCTTTGTTCTATCCATCCCTACTTCTCTTCTATATTTTTTATTCCAATTATCAACCTTCAATTTCTGACACCAATCCAATTTTAACTTTTCAAATATTTTTTTCCTCTTGGTTTCATCATCACAAACTTTTAACCAATCCTTCAATAGAGATAATTCATTTTTATCCAATATTTCCTTTTTTTTCCTTATCTATTTTTATCAGAAAACACACCATATCAGTCAATTCCAAAATTGGAGAGAGATTTGGGACCATATCCTTCTTTACTCTTTTCCACACCTCCATGAGCCCTCTCATCATAGTATTACTTGTCTTTATCAATTTATCCTTTATTCCCAAAAATATCATTTTGGCAATATTCCTGTATTCTTTCATCTCCAATTCCTCCCAAATTACCTTTTCTCTTGCCAAGATCTTCACAACATTCTTAATTTGGAATGCTCGATAGTATGCTAACAAATTTGGCATACCCAAGCCCCCTTCTTTCTGAGATAAGTACCAGAGCTTCTTTGGAAGTCTAGATTTTTTGCCTCCATTACAAAAATTATTGAACATCTTTTGAAACTCATTGATTTCCTTCTCCTTCAAATGAATCGCAAGTGCATCAAATAAAAAGTTAATCTTTGGCAGCAATATCATTTTGCAAATTGCAATCCTCCCAAACCATGACAATTTCAGCTTTTGAAACTCTTGTAATTTGTTCTTAAATTCTACTTTCAAACTGTCATAATTCAATCTTTTAAGTTCTTCCAATTTATTTGAAATAGTTATCCCCAAATATTTCAACTTTTCTTTAATTTGTATATTAAATGTCCCCACTATCTTTCCCATCTCCTTTACCCCCATATTGCACAGCATCAATTCTGATTTATCCCAATTTATCGTCAATCCAGTTATAGCCTCAAATTCCTGTAGTTGATCTTTAATCTTATCCATTACCACCTCTGGATGTTTCACCATTAACAACGTGTCATCTGCATACATGCTCACTTTATTACCCAAAATCCCTTCTATGTTCGGATCATCCCTTATACTTTTAGCTAATATTTCCATTGCCATAATAAACAGGATAGGAGATAATGGACAACCCTGTCTGGTACCTGCCTCAAGTTTTACCTCATCTGTAACCTCCTCGTTTACTCTGATCCTAGCGCTCCCTTTTTGGTATAATAGATCAATTACCCTTCTGAATCTATCCCCAAATCCATAATTTCTAACTATTTCCTTAATTGAAGACCATTGTAGTGAATCAAATGCCTTAAAAATGTCTAATGATAATAAACCCACCTTTTCCTTCGTTTGATTAACATTGTCAATTAAATCTAATACTCTTCTAGTCAAATCAGCCATATGCCTACCTTTTAAAAAACCAACTTGATCAACATTTATACATTCCCCCATAAAACTGTTTAAACGATTATCCAATATTGCTGTGAAGATCTTGGCATCCTGATTTATAAGAGAAATTGGTCTGTATGATTCCACCTTTTCCATATTCTTTCCCGGTTTTGGCAGCAGAACGATTATGGTACTATACCATGAAGTCGGGATTTGTCCTCCATCTAAAATATAATTGTATAGCTTCACTAACTTTGGGACCACAACATCTTTAAATTCTTTGTAAAATTCTGTCGATAATCCATCATCGCCCGGAGGTTTCCCCATCTTCAACCCACTAATTACCTCCTTTACCTCTTTATCAGTAACCCTTTCCTCCATTTTTTCTCGATGTTCCTGTTTTATTCCATTCCCTAACTGTCTTTCCAAGATCCTTTTAAGCCTCTCCACGTCTACCTCCTTTTTTGCATATAATGCTTGATAAAATTCCTTCACAATTTTACATTTATCCTTATTCTTATTACACCTTAACCCTTGTTTATTAACCAACACCCCGATTTCTCTTTTTTCCTTTTTAGCCTTAGCTGCTCTTGCTAATAGTCTTGAGTTTTTATTACTAAATTCAAAATATTCTCTATTTAAATAAATCAAATCTCTTTTAACTTTGTCAATATCCTTACCCATTAACTCTGCCTTAAGTCTTTGCAATTTAGCAAAAGTTTTTTTATCTTTACTTTTTGAATGGTCATCCTGTAACTGCTTTATTTCTTTTTCTTTTTCTATCTGATCTACCTTATATATTTTATATTTAATACTCACCAACTTTATACTTTCCCCTCTGAAAGTTGGGTTCATTCTTGACCCTCAACTGCATGTGAGGGGCTAGGGGCCCTTGTCTATTTAAATTGTTACAGGGTGCTAGAAAAAGGGTAACTCAAAGCACTGTCAAAATTAAAATAACCTGTGCCTTTTAATCATGCAGGAAGGTAAATATCGCCCTTGCTCAAAAGCCAGTCATATCAGACTCCAGGGTTCGGTGTTCATCTCAGTTTATAGCCAAAGAGCCAGTGCTGCTTGCATCTGCAGACATTTCTATGGACATGTGGCAGGCATGACTAGACACCGGAGTGTATGGAACACCATTTACCCTCCCACCAAAGTGGTACCTATTTAACTACTTGCAATTTCTTGCTTTCAAACTGCTAGGTTTTCAGGAGCTGGGACAGAGATGGGAGCTCACTCCGTCATACAGCACTCGGATCTCGAACTGACCTACTGACCTTGCCAGTCATCAAGATCAGCATCTTAACCACTAAGCCACCACAGTCATGCAGTAGGCATGTGCTTTTGAATGTTTTTGCATTCCAAATCTCAGAATCCTTTATTCTGGCAGTACCACCTGCCAGACAGTCAGTTAAATTGTCTGCAGAATGCCTGTCCTGGAATGTTTCATGGCCTAGGTCCTTGACAATTCCCAGAAGCCCAAGCACCCTGTGAATCCACATGAATGGATTTACTGCGATTCATCCCCCCCCCCACACACACACACACACTGCCCTCGTCACTCCCGGAAGCAGAAGTAAAACTTGCCCTATGGAGGAAGGGTTAACCTGGAAGAGCCTTAACCATACGGGTGCATTTTACTTCCTCTTCCGGAGCAACAAGGACAGTTGGGGGGGGGGGCTGTGAATCGCAGTAAACCCATTCGTGTGGATTCACAGGGTGCTTGGGCTTCTGGGAATTGAAGTCCAAGAACAGCTGGAGTGCCAAGGTTTGCCATCACTGGCCTAGGACAAGCCATGTTCCAGCCTCAATGTTTCTTAGAAATAGAGGATTCCCTGGTGTTTGCTGGTGAATACAATTTAATTGTATCTATCTGGCAGGTGGAATTTCTAGCATGGAGAATTCATGAATTTGGAGTCTAAGAACAAGGGGGAAAATACAGATGCTATGCAGGAGTGTTGTTGACCACTGTCTTGCCCAGACAGAGCTTGTTGGGAACAAATCATTGCAAAGAAACACTAATTTCAAACGATCACTTACTCATATCCGTTATGGTTGTTGAGACAGACCATCAAGGGAGAATGAGGGACAGCTACAGGTATGTATATTAACTTGAGCTCTTCAAAGGAAAGAATTTAAATGTAACAAATATATAAATAACTAAGAAATTAATTTTCTTTCTCTTTCTTTCTTTTTTTTTTAGTGTAATAGCAATTACACTTATATGCCACCCCATAACCACCCTGGGTGGTTCACAAGTTAATTAGCATTTTGCCCTCAACATAAATAAATTTTCTGTCGGAAATTACTCTGGGTTGAATGGATTTTTACTGGAGAAACTCCGCTCAGGGGATGCCCAAATGAGGCTCTTTTCATGTCCCCAAGATCCGTTGTGCAGCACTCAGGTATCAAAACCTGACCTTCCAGTCTCCAAGTTCAGAGTTTTAACCACTAAGCCACCGCAGTGCATAATGGGGACTCATTCCCTTGCTTGAAAGCCAGTTGTATCCAACTATAGGATGCACTGCTCATCTCTGTTTACAGCTTCTGCAGACATTTCTGTGGTCATGTGGCAGGCATGCACAGAATGCTATTTACCTTCCCACCAGAATAGTACCTATTTATCTACTTGCAATTTCTTGCTTTCGAATTGCTAGGTTGGCAGGAGCTGGGGCAGATGACTCTGTTGTGCAGTACTCAGGTCATCCAGTCATCAAGCTCACCATCTTAACCACTAAACCAAAATGGTGAACTCTTTGCCCATGTAAAAAATTCTGAAAGTTACTAACAACCCTGTCTCCCCATTTGTTTATGTGTTTCTTATCTGCTCTCATAGAGATTAAAAATTTATACGGAATTTAGTCTTCTCACTTTGTGCTATATCTGTCTTTCTAAACAGGATGTTTAAAAATATTAAATACTCTTTGCTCGTTAAACAAATTCAAGCAACTTAATTATTTTGAAGAGCTTTTTGCTAGAGCTAGGGCTTTGAAGCTGTGTTCTAGGATACCACAGTTCTTCAGAAACATATTAGAGATTCCTCCAAAATATAGCAAAGGTAAAGGTAAAGGTCCCCCCTGCTTAAAAGCCAATCATATCCAACTCAAGGGTTCAGTGTTCATCTCTGTATAGCCACAGAGCCAGTGTTGTCTTCCTCTGCAGATGTTTCTGTGGACATGTGGCAGGCATGACTAGACACCAGAGTGTGCGGAACACTGTTTACCTTCCCACCGAAGTGGTATCTATTTGTCTACTTGCAATTTCTTGCTTTCGAACTGTGAGTAGATTGGTGATATCTGTTATCTTATCTACTTCACCCCCACATCATGAGTCCAGCTGAAGGGTCAGAATATTCCAGAAAGAGTGTAATGAACCTACAAGTGCAAAGCCATGTTGGAAAAGACCAGGTCTTCTCCTGACAGCATTGTAGAGGTGCTAGCCAGAATTGCATCAGCCACTTTGGTAGTGTTACCTACCTCAGGGCCAAGGTAACCAGATTCTTTTGTTAGCAAAGTGGTGTCATCTGTCATTTAACACCACACTTTTCTGTTCCTCTTGAGCTCATCTGCAATTGCCACTTGCAATAGAAAGTGTTTTGTAGTGGTTTGGTTTTGAATGGGCTATGAAGATACATTAGCTTTACAAAAGACCTGTTCCTGGTAGAAACAAAAACAGCTTGTTGATCTAAATCAGCACAACTGCCAGTGTTTTTGAACTCCCTGCTTATAGGGACTGTTATGATGGGAACCTGCATTTCTAGCAACGCTTCTCCCCTTGCATTGTCAGCATTGTCCATATCAACTTTGATTAAGCAAAGAGTTCTCTAAAGAAAGTAACATATCCAAATCTCTGGTGTGTCTTCCAAAATTTGAAGAGCTTTCATGACCAGTCACAACAAACAGACTGAGTCAGTAGAGGAGGCACAAAACATTTCTGTCCTGGGGAGAAAATCCCAATTCTGCTTCTATGTTGCAGGAGAAATGTGTTTAATTTATTAATTGAAAATATGTTGCTCCTTAGCAGTACCTTCTCAGTTTGCTATCTGATCAGTTTGCTATCTGATCGAGTTGCAGAATGGAGCCAAATAATAGGCTCCATTCTGGAAATCATGTGATGGGGATTTCAGTATCTGAAACAGCAATACAGTACCTGTATATGTGAGTTTGTAGTAGTATGATACATGCTTGTTTCATCCGCACACTGTATTTGTATGCTGGAAGAAAAATTTTGTGTTTCACATACAAATATTGGAGGAATAGAAAATCCGTTTGTGGCCAAAGTGCAAAAGTTCTAAATATTACTATGTAAAAATAATTGAATCGAGTCCAATACTTAAGTTCATATTGTAATATATTTGTGCAAGTTAATACCACATAAATAAATATTTCCACTGAAGAATATTTCCAAAGCTTTTTCTGGATATTAAGATATTATCCCTTTCATCAGGGAATCTTAGAAATAATATCTGTGGTAGTGATTAATCTCGCGTCCTAGCCTCAATGTGAAGTCTGCTGCGTGCCTGAGGACGTTGAGGCACGAACGGATTTTCTATTCCTTCCAATTTCTACTCCGTCTCGCCCGATTTCTAATTGTATTTCCACATACAAATATAACATTAAGGCTGCAATCCCATATTCATTTACCAAGGAGTATAGCCAATGGAAAGTTCTATACTTTGGTGGTGGTGGGTGGTGGGGAAATGCCAATTCACAATTTTAAGATTACTTGGCTCAGTAATACTAACTACAAGGAAGAAGAATCTTAGAATTGTTGTAGATCACAGGCTATGTATGAGTCTACAGTGTGATGTGGCTGAAAAATAAAGACCAATGCTTTCAGTCTGCATTAACAGAAGTATAGTCGCCAAAATCTGAGAGATTAGTCTCCCTCTATTCAGCACATCTGGAGTCCTGTGTCCAGTTCTGGACACCACACTTTAAGAAGTGTACCAACAAACTGGAGCAGGTTCAGAGGAGGGTAAAAAGGAGGATCAGAGAATTGGAAACCAAACCCAAGGAAAGATCAAAAGAACTGGGCATGTTTAGCCTTGAGAAAAAGAAAGTGAGTGAGGGATTTGATAGGACTTTTTAATAAAGAGTCACAAAGACAAGTGGCAGGATCTGTTCTCAAGCATCCCACAGTACAGACACATGATAGTGGGCTCAACTTACAGGAAGGTAAAACATCTTAACTGTTGGAATGGTATGACAGTGGAACCAATGACCTATGAGGTGGTGAGCACTTCAGTGCAAAGAAAAGTCATTTGTCAGATATTGTTAGATTTGGATTCCTGCATTGAGCAGGGGATTGGAATCGATGGTCTCATAGGCCCCTTCCAACTTAATTAATTATGATTCTATGTATCTTTCGTGTATAGAATAGCATTGCAAATATAAGTATTTTTTTTTTAAAAAATGAAAGGTGTATATATTTGTTTGAAAAGATTCTAGCAAAATATCTTTATGGGGCAGGAGACCTAAAATGTGCCTCTAAATTAAGGTCCTGGGGGACATCTCAGCACTCCCCTGCAATGACTAGGAAGAGGAAATGCAATGTACCTTTAATATCTGTATCCTTGAAGAATTTTCATTAGCTGCAAGAGGGAATGCGTTGATGCATCAAGCCGCAGCATCTGCCTACACTCCCTTTGGTAGGAGGAAACATTATTTGATTCGGCAAAAAGACCATATAGATTTGCGAATGAAAGCATTTTCTCCTAGCCAGCTTGAAACATTTAGTTCCCAAGTACACAATCAATCAAACGCACCTGCGCTTCCGGGACCGACGAGGGTGGCGCGGGCTGGATGAATCGCAGTAAACCCATTCGTGTGGATTCACAGGGAGCTTGGGCTTCTGGGAATTGAAGTCCAAGAACATCTGGAGTGTCAAGGTTCGCCATCACAGATCTATATAACCAAATCATCCAGATCTCCACTTAATCTTGTGGAAATGTTCACCTTTCAGTGCAGAATGTGTAATGTGAGAGAATGCTGCAGGAGAGCCGTCGGGCTCGGTTGCAGTAAGTTGAGAAAGAAACCCGCAAACTTAGCTTTTTTTTTTCAGCTGATGTTGCCACGCACTGCGTATACTGACGTGTTGAGGTTTTTTTTTAAACTAAAAATAAAATAAAAACTACGTTGTTAAGAGATACAGAGTAGCTGTCCCCAGTCAGACAAGAAATCTCGGGACACCGGAATGGCTTTTATTGCGGCGTTTATTACAGTTTTCGTGGATCAGAGAAATCGTGCTGCTTCCGAAAACTTAGTAAAGATAAAGGTCTCTTTTGCTCGAAAGCCAGTCGTATCCGACTCTAGGGTTGTGCTCATCTCTGCTTCATACCCGAAGAGCCAGCGCTGTCTGCTTCTACAGAAGTTTCTGTGGTCATGTGACAGGCATGACTAGACACCGGAGCGAACGGAACGCTGTTTACCTTCCCACTGTAGTGGCCCCTATTTATCTACTTGCAATTCCTTGCTTTCGAACTGCTAGGTTGGCAGGAGCTGGGACAAAGACGGGAGCTCAGGGCCGTAGCCAGGATTCTAGATTGGGGGACGCGGAGATATTTTTCAGGAGGGGCAACAATATCACACTCACATATATAACATTGGCACCAAGGGGTAGGTTGGGAGGACTGTTAGCTCAGGAGGGGTTTCGCCCCACCTCCCGCTACGGCCCTGCGGGAGCTCATTCCATCCTGCAGTACTGTATTCGGGTATCGAACTGCTGACCTCTCGTCTTCCAGTTACCCTCAGCCACTTGAGCTACTCCAGTCCGAAAACTTAAAACCGTAATAAGACACATTAGTCTTTTAAGATACCACAAGAATGTTTCGCTGTGTTTCACGAGGCACTTGCCTTTAAAAAAATAAATCTATCTGTGCTCGTTCATGGGTTGTACAAACAAAAATACACGTGTCTGCCTGTTTCAGAAGACAACTCCCCCACCCCCCTGTTCTAACGCGGACTCCAGGGAAGGGTGAGGTCTTTTCCCCCCTCCCTCGTGGGGAGGTGCTTCGGCCAATCGGAATTCAAGAACGTGGCAGCCAATAGCGTAGCATTCCAAGGGGGCTCTCCGACGCCCCCCCCCCTACTTCGGTAAACAAAGGAGGGGAACTAACTCAATAACGAAGGGAGGGAGGAGCCAGTGCCTGAGCGGGAATAATTGTGAGCAGCCGACCAATCGTGGAAGGAGGGAGGCGGGAAAAGCGGGGCTCGCGCGGCCCCTTTGCCTCCCTCTGTCTCTCCCGAGTCCAGACTGTGGAGGCGGGAGGGGCGGGGCCAGCCCTCGAGGGAAGGCGTGGCCTAAGGAGCAGAGGGGTGAGCGAGAGGGGCGGGGCTTGGCAGAAGGAGGCGGGGTTTGTTTGGAACAGGAGCTGTTGTCGCAGTGACAGCCGGCCGGAGCTGCGGAGAGGGCAGCATGTGGGGGGGAGCCTCTTGGCGAAGATGCTGAAACCACCTCCCAGGACTGATGCTGGCAGACGGGCGCCCCCTTCCCTCTCTCCCTCACCCCCCCCCCCCCACTTTTTTTTACAGTTCCGGTGTGCTAAAGCCGGCTGGTAATTGCCTTTGGTGATCCTGATACGCGGCTTGGAAGAGAGGGATGCCAAAGCTCTTAATTCTTGGATGGCCCACGGGGTTGGCTGCGGAGAGGCCGCTCGCTTCCTCCGGAGAGTTCGCTTGGAAGCCCCCTTTTTCTCCTCCCCTCTTAGCTCCGTTGGCAGCCAGAGAGCGAGCGACGAGGACAGGCAGAAACCCCCCTCCCTCCCTCTCCCCCACGGCTATAGATGCAGAGATAACAGCAAAACCCAGGAGGAGGTGGTCGGGGATTTGTGTGAGATTTCCACCCCCGACTGGCTGACGGAGGGAGGGAAGGAGTGGCGGGGTGGGTGGGAGAGAAAGAAATCAGAGATGAGGATCTGAAGACCGAGCAGCCTAGCTAAATACGGAGTAAAAAAAACCTGTTCTAATCCTCTCTCAAACCCAGATTGCAGGTTTTTATTATTGGTTTGAGATTTATTTTTTTATGTAAGAGCAACTCTCCGGCGGTTTTGAATTGCAGAGAGACCCGCACTCTGCCAAAAGGCGTTTAGGTTTTGCAAAGCCCGCTTGGGAGTCCCAAGTGCCTGGGATGCTTCGCGCAGAGAAGAGGAGACCCACCGGCGTGCTGTGAGTTCGAGAGCCGTGTGGGAGCGAGCGGGTCCCGGTCCCTGCGTGCGTATTTGTCTTCCTCTCTCTCTCTCTCTCTCCTCCCCGTCCGACCTTTCCCTTGACGGCGGGGATCCTCCCCTTCTGGAGGGGAGGGAGAAGGTGAGCAGAGCAACTGGCTTTCCCCCTAAACAGCCGAGCGATTCGTAGCAGGACGAAGCCGATCTGGCCAGCTTCGAGGATGCGCCTTGCTACAACCGGGAGCTGATCGACGGACTGGTGGGGGTCAGGGACCACCAGACTGAAGTGAATGGGGAAGAGGAGCAGGAGGAGGCCAAGCGCGGTAGCTGAAGGCTGCAAGTCACGCCGCGGTTGTGACGCGACAGGAACGCGGCCGCATGCAACAACCTTTGCGGCCCCTTGCTCGGGCTGCAGAAATGCTGCATCATGAACTCCTCCTTGCCCATCCGGGTCGGCTCCTAAAGCAGCCTGGGGGGAGCACCCCTGTTGCCTACTAGCAACAGGACGTGAGAGCAAAGCGTGGGCGAAGTTTTTTTTAAAAAATCACTTTAAAAAAGGGGAGGGGAAACCTGCAGCTCTCCTCCCTCCCCTTTTCTGTCTGGCTTGTGGTGCCCCCCCCCCCCTTTCCCCCCATCTACCGTCACCGGACCTTCTAAGAATGCCTGGGTTGTAACCAGCATCCCTGCCGGTGTGGGACTTTTTAAATACGTGAGCAGGGGAAAAAAGGGGGGGCAGGAAGGAAGGCAGGCCAGGGGGCGGATTCTGCTCCCGCGGATGACCTTTTAAACATTTCATCCGCGCCGCATCTGCTCCGACTGCCTGAACGAACAACTTCTCACTCGCTCTTGGCTGGTGGAGCCATCCATCCACCCGGAGAGGCACTTGGGGCTCGGCGGCCGCGAACTTCTTCTTCCCGAGGCGAGGCGGAGGGGGAAGCGAGGAGGAGACTGGATAGGGGGCAAAGAAAGACAAAAACCCTGTCCCTCCATCGGCTAATCACCACCTGAGACGCGTGTCAACGCTTGGCCAAGGAGGGGGAAGAAGAAGAGAAAGACACGCAATTTCCCAACCCAAGTTGGATCGAGCGTTCCCACGTTACTTTATTTTTTTTGCCCACCCGCTTCCTTTGCAACCCTCGGACTTTCTGCTTCTTTCTTCGCCCGAAAGGCCCGCTGAGCAGACTTTGAGGAAACCTCCAGCCGCTTTCCAGCCCGGGCGCCCCCTGCCCCCCAATGCCGCAGCGCAAGTGGCCGGGCATGTCGGGCTGGCCGCCCTCGGCGCTGGGGCTGCGGCTGCCGCAGCGGTTCCTCCTCGTGCTCTGCCTCTCGGGCCTGCTGACGCTTTGCTTCGGGGCCCTCTTCCTCCTGCCGGACTCGTCGCGCTTCAGGCGCCTCTTCTTGCCCCGGCGCGGCGGCGGCAGCAGCGACAACCTGCCTCACGCCGCAGCCCCTTCTTCGCTGCTTCCGCCGGAGGAGCCCGACCACCTCCTCCGCCGACCACCTCCTCCTCCTCACGCTGCCGCCCTCAGCTTGACCAAGGCCGCGCCTCCGCCTCCGCTGCTCCCGCGCCGCCTCAGGGACCCCCGCGTGGTCCCCTCCTTGTCCGGCGCCGCCAACAACGTCTCCAAGCGGGAACGCCTCAGCCCTCGCCGCCCGCCGTCACCCCACTCCGAGGGCTCGCCGCCGGGGGAGAAGCAGGCGGCGGCCGAGGGGCCCCGGGAGGGCTCCGACACCGCCACCCCGCTTGGCCAGACGCGAGCCCCTTTCCGCTTCGACTACGAGGGCTTCCGCCGCCGCCTCAGCCACCCGGCGCTGGGCAGCAGCAGAAATGGCGCCAACGATGAGCCTGAGTTGCGCGCCCGGCGGGCGAAGATCAAAGAGGTAAGGGAGGAAAGAGGCGCCACGGCGGGTCCCTGTCTCTCCCCCCCCCCCGCTCCTTCCCCCCTTCGCTCTTTTCCCGTCCCGACCCTGCTATCTCCCCCCCTTCTTTGCTTGACCAAAGTGTCTGCCAAAATAAATAAATAAATAAGACTGGTCTCTGCCCCAGGAGCTTCTAGTCTGAAACTTCCACGAGGCGAGGGAGGCCGGACTGTGAACCCGGTCAGTCCTCCTCCCTCAACCTTCATCCCACTTCTTCAACCATGGGTGGGGGTGGGGGTAGGGGAGAAATAGCAATTAATAATAATAATAATAATGTACTACTGCTACTACATAGAGACTACTACGTAGGGACTGCAGTGGCTCAAATTGCTAAGACGCTGACTGGGAAGCGGAAGGTCAGCAGTTCGATTCCCGAGTACTGCAGGACGGAAATGAGCTCCCGTCTTCGTCCCAGCTCCTGCCAACCTAGCAGTTCGAAAGCAAGAAATTGCAAGTAGATAAATAGAGGGACCACTTCGGTGGGAAGGTAACAGCGTTCCGTGCGCTCCGGTGTCTAGTCATGCCTGCCACATGACCATGGAAACAGATGAGCACTGCACCCTAGAGTCGGCTTTTGAGCAAGGGAAAACTTTACCTTTACTTTACCTTTACTACATATTATTATTGTTGTTGTTGTTGTTGTTGTTGTTATTATTATTATTATGATTATTATTATTATTATTATTAGTAGTAGTAGTAGTAGTAGTGCACTCTTTAGGCCAAGAGTTCTCAACCTTTTAAAGCCAGGGGCCAGGTCATGCTCCCTCAGACAGTTTGGGGGGCCGGACGGCCATTTTGCCCTTCCTCCACCCCATGGCACTTCCAGGTGTAGTGGAGATGTGGGGCACATGAAATGGTGCCATGGGCCGCAGGTTAAGAATCCCTGCTCTAGGCAGTTCACAGGTTAATAAGGGGCTGTGCTGGCTTAGTGGTTAAGAAGCTCGCCTTGTTAGCTGGAAGGCTGGCAAGTTGGCAGTTTGAGACGCCCATCTCTGTCCCAGCTCTTGGGCACATGAAAGGAGCCTCATTTGGCCATTCCCTGAGCCGAGTTTCTCCCTCAAAAATCCTTTCAACCCAGAATAAGTTCTGACACATCATCATCATCATCATCATCATCATCATCATCATCATCATCATCATCATCATCATCATCATTATTATTATTATTATTATTATTATTATTATTATTATTATTATTATTATTATTATTATTATTATTATTATTATTAGCATTTTGTCCCAAATATGCTGGGTACTCAACCTTGTAAGGATAAGAAGGCTCAGTCAGCCTTGTGCCCTGGTCAGGTTTGAACTCACAATCTTCTCGCTGCAATACAGAAGTTTAACTACTGTGCCATCAGGTGCTCTTGGCTTTATGGTCCAGAGGTCTTCTTCTCCTCACCGATCAACACAGTGGGGAAAGGATGGAGGGTTAAACCCTCAACTCGTCAGATCGATGTCCACTTTCTATTCCCCTTTCAGGGTATTTTCTCTCACATTTCTCCTTTTTTGTTTGGTTATTTCTTTTTCCTGTGGACACACTGGTTCCCCAGTGCCTTCATCACATTGGTAATAAATGTGGATTCTTAGCTCTCTTCTTCCTGCGCTTAGAACCCCTGCCTTTCTCTTTTAAGCATGTGGAGAAAAGGGAAATAGCTGCAGAGGAAAGGAAAACGCCACTTGATATGTAAACAGATTCTTAACAGGTACCACTTGGCAGAGCTGTGTTGTGTGTCAAATAAAGGCATAACCTTGAGAAATGGTTATCTCATATACAGTATGAGATTGGCTGTCATATATATATATATCAACCATAGAAATTATGCTGAGGCTAAATGTGCCACCTGTGTAGAACTGGCATTTCTGTGGTGTGCAGCAGTTGTTTTTACAAAAAGCATAGCATAAGAACATCTATACCGGCACCCACACCCGGCCCAACCATCCTGTACCGAGCCACCCACATTTACTTTAAAACCGAACTCATAACGCCACAAGGGTCTGAAACAGAGAGTGGGGTAAATGTCCCACAAACATGAACAAAAAAACCCTACACGTCCCAGCGTCCTCTGCACTTCACCACCCCTCAGATAGTGCTCCCTAGTTCTAGTGTTGTGCGATAGGGAAAACAGTTTTTCCTTATTGACTTTGTCCACACCATGCATGATTATATAAACTTCAATTAGGTCATCTCTTAGATGCTGTCGTTCAAGAGTGAAGGGGCCCAACCATTGCAGCCTCAGATGGTAATCATTCTCGTTGCCCTCCTCTGCACTTTTTCCAGCTCCATTATATCCTTCTGGAGGTATGGCGACCAGAACTGTACACAGTATTCCAGATGGGACCTCCCCATAGATTTATAAAGAGGCAAAATGACACTTGCTGACTTATTTTCTATATCCTTCCTAATGATCCCTAGCATTGAGTTTGCTTTTGTCACTGCTGAGGCACATTGGGTTGACACCCTCATTGAGCTGTCCACCAGGACACCAAGGTCCCTTTTCTGGTTTGTCGCAGAGAGTTCAGACCCCATCAGGTTATAAATGTAATTGGGGTTTTTTGCCCCAACGTGCATCACTCTGCACTTACTAGTGTTGAAGCTCATTTGCCACTGTTTTGCCCACTCCCCCAGTGTCAAGAGATCCCTCTGGAGCTCCTCACAATCTCTCACAATTTTCACTACCCTGTATAATTTAGTGTCATCAGCAAATTTGGCTACCTTGCTATTTACTCCTACTTCTAGATCATTTATGAAGAGGTTGAAAAGCAGGGGTCCCAGTACTGAACCTTGGGGGACCCCACTCTTTACTTCCCTTCACTTGGAGAAGTGTCCATTTAGTGCTACCCTCTGTTTCCTGTCCCTTAGCCAGTTGCTGATCCAGGACAAGACCTGTCCCTTTATTGCATGACTGGCAAGTTTATTCAAGAGCCTTTGGTGCGTTACCTTGTCAACAGCCTTCTGAAAGTCCAGATAAACAATGTCAACTGGATCCCCCTTATCCACATGCTTGTTGACACTCATGTTGGCTCTCCTTTAGTAGCGCCTTCTCTTCTATGTGCCTATTAATTCTATCTTTTAGGATGGTTTCCATCACTTTACCTGGGACACGTGTCAAACTGACTGGTCGGTAATTTCCTGGATCACCCCTGGATCCTTTTTTGAAAATTGGTGTTACATTCGCTACCTTCCAGTCATCAGGCACAAAGCCTGATTTGAGGGAAAAATTATATATTTTGGCTAGGAGATCAGCAATTTCATCTTTCAATTTCAACTTTAAGTTTCCTGAGAACTTGTGGATGGATGCCATCTGGTCCTGGTGATTTGTTAGCATTTAGTTTAACAAGACATGCAAGGACCTTCTCCCTGGTTATTTCTATCTGGCTTAATTCTTCGGTTTCCCTCCCTACGAAGATAGGCTCTGTTTTGGGCATGTGGTCTCTGTCTTCTTCAGTGAATACTGAAGCAAAGAATTCATTGAGTCTCTCTGCAATCTCTCTTTCCTCCATAGAAGTATAATAAAAGGGGAGTTGTCATGATGTCACATACTTGAAGCCGTCGAACGTGTTAGTCCGCCATGTTATTTGGCCCAAAACATTTGCTAATGGTTGATTGTGTGGAGTTGTGAAAGTGGTTTGATCAAAAATGCCAGCTTGCGTCATTTATGGGTGTACTAATTGTTCTGATTGTAGTCTGAAGTGTAAAGGTCACATCAGTTTAAGATGCTGACTGGGAGGTGGAATGTCAGCAGTTTGAGACCCGAGTACTGCACGACGGGGAGAGCTCCCATCTCTGCGCCAGCTCCTGCCAACCTAGCAGTTCAGAAGCAAGAAATTGCAAGTAGATGAATAAGTACTACTGAGTTCTGTGCACTCTGGCGTTTAGTCGTGCCTGTCACATGTCCATGGAAACATCTGCAGACACAGACAACCTGTTTTTTTGTTGTTGCTATAAATGGAGATGAGCACTGAACCTTGAGACAGATGCAACTGGCTTTCGAGTAAGAGTGACCTTTACATTTACCTTTACCAGCTATTTGGTCTACTGTTACTCCACTCTAATTTTGCTGTGGCTGAATTTTTAAAGCGTTTCCAAGCTTGTCTCCAATTCTGCTTCTTATCCAGGTTCTCGATTGCTACTCATTGTGATTTCTGATTTTTAGCTCCAGGCAGGAGAAGGAAAAGAAGGAGTCACTCTGTTTCTCTGCCCTCTCTCTCTCTCTCCTCCCCTCTCTCTCAATCTCTCTCTCTCCTGATTGAGAATTTAATCCTGGCTCAAAATCCCATTTTGCCTCTTTGGTTTCTCTGTTTTTTTGTAAGGGGGGGGGGGGGTTGTTTGTGTTTTAGGAATTCTTTATTGCTGGTTTTGATGCTGTTACCAATCTGGTCTTCAAAACTTTCTCGCCCTTGCTCAAAAGCTAGTCGTATCCGACTCTAGGGCTCAGTGCTCATCTCTGTTTCAAAGCCAAAGAACCAGCGCTGTCTGCTTCTGCAGATGTTTTCTATCCGTGGTCAGATGGTAGGCATGACTAGACACCAGACAGGACGCTGTTACGGAATGCTGTTTACCTTCGCACTGAAGTGGTCTCTATTTATCTACTTGCAATGTCTTGCAATTTTGAATTCTCCTCTTGCATTTTTTCCCTACAACCTTTGTGGGGGTGGGTTTTTTTTTTAGATGTTTGCCTCATGAGAGCCCAGAGGTTTTCAGGTTGTGAAGGCAGAACTTTGGTGCCTTTTTAAAAATCCTACAGAAAGGGTGGGGGTGGGGGGTTATAAGAAAATAAAAGAAGTGTCATGACATTGTGGTATTCACAAAAGCACTGTAAAATTTACTATTTAAATTAAAACAACTGTTGCATGCACACGACAGAAATTAAAAACAAGAAGCAATCGTAAACAGTAGTCTACTAATGTTTTGGGCCATCTTCTTTAAAGGCACATTTTCTTATTCTTTCTTTCTTAAAGCAGGTATAAAGGAATTTTAACATGCTCTTAACAAGATACATTAATGTTTGCTTCCTTCCTTCCTCCTC
This sequence comes from Bradypodion ventrale, assembly GCA_035047345.1. Lineage (NCBI taxonomy): Eukaryota > Metazoa > Chordata > Lepidosauria > Squamata > Chamaeleonidae > Bradypodion > Bradypodion ventrale. The sequence continues at coordinate 3,502,832 of JAWDJE010000008.1, read as the reverse complement.
TTTTGCTCTGAATTGTAAGACAAGTAATGCCACTGGTGCAATCCACATTAGGTAAATATACTCCAGGCAGAAATCAGTATTAATCATCAGAAGCCCCAGAGCACAGTTTACCACAAAGAGAGGGGAGATATTATTGCTCCTGTTTAGCCCCAGCTGATACAAGTAAGTCAAAGTGTATTTTATAGGGAAGGCCAACATTCTTTGTCCATTCTTTGGCACCTTGTACCTAGAAGAAAACTGTTGCTGGCTCTGAATATGGAAGTCCATTGAGAACATCTTTGTGAAGCAAAAGCTCATCAAGGCTCCTCAGACATTGTTTGAGGCATGTCAAGGAAGCTGAATGTACTCAGTCTGGCAATAGCAGCCTCCAGTTCCCAGTAATGTATGTGACAGATGTGCACAGGCTTGTGGGAAGGGTTGTGTATGAGCCAACAGGCTGTCCCTTCCATTGAATGGTATATAGGCACCCAGTATTGGAAGAGATGGGAGGTGACGCTGTGAAACAAAAGACTGTATTTGGATGTTACGTTCTGAGCAGACCGTCCTGTCACTGTGAGTTTCATGCATACAACTAAGGACAGAGTTTGGCCTGGTGCCCACAATGCTGGTCTAAAAGACCGGATGACGGCTTTCAAAATGTCATGTGATGACCTATTGGGTGACCTATTTAATCAAAGAGCAATAGATTCGCTCTAGTGCTTAGGATCTTTTGGTCTTGGTGGTTAGTGGACTCAGAGCCAATGTCAATTTGCCAATAGATGCTAATTCATAAATCTTGTAGGGTCAACCATGCAAGCATAAATTTGGTGGATCGTCACGCCATCAGACAACATTAGTTGAACACAGAGGATTGTCTAGACATCCTGGGATAAGATCAGGGTGGAAAAATTATGGTGTTAACATGCTTTTTTAAAAACATCAGTATAAAATACTATATTTGAACTTGAGATTTTGATCAAGTATTGCAAACAAAGCACTGCAGCAATGATTAAATTTGTACTTATCTGCCAGGCAACCAGACAAAACACATGCAGGGCACCCGTTTTCTTTTTGTGGTGGTGGAGAAGGAGGAGGAAAGAATCTCTTATGTCCCTCTATTCTCCAGCCTTCGGTTTTCGAACACTTTGAAGTTATGAGTTCCCTTTGTTTGTCACTATACTGTATTTCAAACTTCCCCAGACCTAGAAGTAGGCTGGGAGAAGAGCATCTATCAACCATGACAGCAACCTTTAACTTAGTAGCAACATGAATCTAGTAGCCAAAGCTACATCTGTACTGTTCACAGGGCCATGTTACCTGTTAGCAACATCTAATTATACCCTGTCTGATTTGGGGTCCCCTCCTCCCAGTCTAATCACTAACTGTGCAGGGCTGCGGATTAATAGATCTTGGCATGTTTTGCTACTCTGCATCTAGTAATGAAGAGCCCACGTTGCTGTGCCGCACCAATGGAGAAAAGGATGTTTATCCTCTTTCATTCTAGCCAATTGTTACTGTAACTGCTGTCTTTTGTGGGTTACGTTTGTTCTTTTAGTGAAAATCCTGCTACTGTGTTTCATTCTCTTCTGAAAGCTAGAAATAGTTCTGAAAGCTTTACCACTAGTTTCTTACTAGTGTGCCACATGGTAATTAAATAAATCTTGCTAGTGTGACTCAGAAGTGTGACTATATACTGTACATGAATGTTTGAGTGTTCCGTGCACTCCAGTGTTGAGGCATGCCTGCCACATGTCCATGGAAATTTAATTTAATTTAATAGATTTATATACCACCCTATCCAATGGACTCTGGGCGGTGTACACAAGTTAAAATCAATGTAAAACAATTAAAAACCATTTAAACATAGCAATATTAACCCACCCCCCAATGTGCCATTTACTGTCTAAAAACACGCTGACAGCACTGGCTCCTTGGCTATAAACAGGGATGAGCACTGAACCCTAGAATTGGATACGACTGGCTTTTGAGCAAGGGCAATCTTTACAAAAGCAGTGTTGCCCAACCTTTGGTGTTTGGACTTCAATTCCCAGAAACATACGGGTAGGTCAATTCCCTAAAGCACTGATTCAGCCAATGTACTGGCTTTAGCTTCTGAGAATTGAAATCCCCCTGTGGGGTCTGGACCCCACTTTGGGAACCATTTGTCTAAAGACTGATTCTTGTTGTTCTGCTATACCCAAATCTGAATATAGGCGATCATCATGGCGATTAGCCATGAAGAGTGTTCTGAGAATATAATGCAGTGGCCTTCCATTTGCCTTTTGCATCGCAGCATTACTTTTTCCTTCTGCTTCAGTTGTCTCGTTCTGCCCTGTGTGTGATGTGCAGACAGATTCCCATAACTGGGGTGCTACCAGTGTGTCCATTTCCAAGCACAGCTTTGGGAAGATTTTTGGGGGTTAGGAAGTTGGGGGGGGGATGTTGCTTCTGTTCTTTGTGAATGAGTCAAATAAACTCCTTACTGCAAGAGGGGCTGAAGTGTGTTTGGTGAAAGGAGAAAAGTGTTTAACATAAGTAGCATGTCATTTGTGTCAGTCTGAGTGTGACATCTGTTATCACACATTTCTCAGTATATTTCTGGGACACTTTGTTATCTTCTGGATACAGCAAAATATGTATACAGTAACAGATTAGCATATGGGGATGATGTTTTTTCAGTTATCAGAATTTATTTTCTGCCGGTGATATTAGTCAGACCTTTGTGTGGCTTATTTAATTTAATTTAATTTAATTGTCACATTTATATACCGCTCACTCGGCCAAAGCCAACTCAGGGCGGTTCACAATAATAATAATAATAAAAAAACACATGTTAAAAACAGTTAAAACTACCCACCCCCTAAAAACAAGGGGTGCAGGATCCAAAGGCACCATGGGGAGGAGTTCTTCTACACCAACCACCCAATGGAGGTTACCCTTCCACCTGCACCCCACACTTGACCCGCCAGCCAGGTTTTAAGTTCTTTTCTGAAAGGCAGCAATTCCGTCCGGAGACGTAGCTCTGTTGGCAGGAGGTTCCAGAGGGCCGGTGCAGACACGGAGAAGGCTCTCCTCCTTGTGCCAGAGAGGCGAGCCCCTCTGGCTGATAGCACAATTAGAGAGCTCCTCCGGCCCGCTCTGGTTGGACGGACAGATGTCCTCAGGGCGATGCGGTCTCTTAGGTATAGTAAAAACTAGCTATTTGTTTGAAATGTGCAGCCCAGCATGTGTGTTTGTGTGTGTGTGTGTGTGTGTGTGTGAGAGAGAGAGAGAGAGAGAGAGAGAGAGAGAGAGAGAGAGAGAGAGAAGCAGCCCAGCAGGTGTGTGTGTGAGAGCATTCCCCCCCCCTTCCCTGCCTGGGATGTGTGTGTGTGGAAGCAGGGAAGGGTAGGAGGCAGAAGCTTTCCGTTTCCCCCTTTCTCTGCCATGGGGGGTGGGGGGCCTTTGTCCCCCCTCAACTGTTTCAATGGTAATTTTTGTCAACCTTCGAAATAGTTTAGGGGGAAATACAAAGGCGCCAGCCAGCGATCCTTAAGGGGAGGCACTCTCCCTGGCGGATCGCTGGCTGCCGCCTTTGTATTACCCCCACCGTTGTTTCGAGAGCTGACACAAAACAGTGGTGGGAGTAATAGAAAGGCGGCAACCAGCGATCTGCCAGGGAGAGCGCCATCCTTATGGATCCCTGGCTGGCGCCTTTGCATTTCCCCATTAACTGTTTCGAAGGTTGCTTCATGTCAGCCACACACACACACTGTTCTGGCCTCGCCACGGCTTCGGCGGGGTTGCAAGAAGGAGAGGGAGCCCCTCTTCTCCCTGCGTCCCCAGCAACGAAGGCCGGCCCCGGCCTTGGTGCAGCTTTGGCGGGGTTGGGGAAGTGAGGGAGGTGAAGCACTCCCACTGCATGAGGTGTTTTTACTTTTGTGCATGCCGGCTTTCCCTGCCTCCTCCGCATTCACGTCCTTCAGCCTGATTGGCTGAGGGGTGGTGCGGCGCGGTGGGTGCTGGGAAGCGTAGTTTTTTTGTTCATGTTTGTGGGGTGGTTGCCCCACTCTCGGCATCCAGACCCTTGCAGTGATGCTCACAGGGTCTTGAGGTAAGTGTGGCCAGCTCGGTACAGGATGGTTGGGCCGGGTGTGGCCACGTATGCCGGACATGCACCACCCAACCCGCTTCTTATAGGTAAAGATCTAGCAAAACGTGTTAGAACACATAGCATCCAGTTGCATTGAGAAGCAAAATATGAAAATAGCAACCAATGTTCAACATATGTAAAGTTAAAAAAAATTGTCCTGATAAAAGATCTCTGAAGAAGAAAAGCTGTTGGGGAGGGGTGGTTTCCTATAAGAAGACAACTGTTGGACAGAAAGCCAGATGGCTTAAAGCCGAGAAATGTGTGATGCTCTCAAGGGACAGGATGATATTTGTGGGGGAAAGTAAAAGTTACATTGAGTTCTTCATGTGGGCTTGACTTGGAGACATTTTCTGTACTCAAGTTCTGTGTAAGACATCACTGTAATTATGATGTGTCTCTAAATTAGTGGTTCCCAACCTAAGGCCCGTGGTGCCATTTTATGTGGCCCACCACCTCTCCAAGGGCATTTGAGAAACAAAATGACTGCCCCTTTGAAGCTGTTGGGACAAAATGGATGCACCCCCATCTTGCAGGCAGGGCAAAATGGCCATCCGGTTTTTGAAGCTGACTGAGAGAACGTGACCCGGCCCCCAGCTTGAAATGGTTGGGAACCCCTGGTCTAAATAAAGGATCATCAATCACACATGGTAACTTTTAAGTGTTTCCTTCATTCCAGTTGTTGGCCTAAGGAAGATAATTCTGAAAAACAGGAAAAGAAGCTAATAAAAGATAAAGAGCTGGATTTTTCAAGCATTTGGGGGGCAGTGGGAGGAAATGATTATCAGGGCAAAGATAAAAGACATAAAATGCAGTTGAAGCATTTTTACAGGCAGGAAAAGAAGGAACTAGAGGTCTCTGTCAGTGCTTAGATTGAGTCAAGTTTATATGATTTAAGTGCATGATGCAATTTTAGGGAGTTGGTCAGAAGACACTGGGCTTAGAGGGTTGACTGGTTCAACCACTGTGTTTGTCAGGCAGTCAAGACCTGTAAAAGTGGTTTTGCTAGATGTTATTATGTAATAAACTGGTTTAATTTCCAGATAATTTATGTGGAGGGTGGGGGAGAGGATGAGGAAAGAAGGGCAATGATGAATTGAGAGCTTTTCCAAGTGAGAATTTCTGAGTTCCCCACTTTTTTTCTTCAAAGCGGTACACCTTATAGCATCTTTCCCAATCTGGTATTACCTAGCTGTGTTGGGCTGCAACAACAGCATCAATCCCAACAGTCATACCAATTGCCCAATATATTTTCCCCCTAGGGATTATGGGAGTTTGTTGTCCAGCACATCAGAAGCACACAGTGTTAGGGAAGTCAGCCTCAGCAAAATGTGCAGTAAAACCTTGCATAAAGAGCACTTCACTTAGAGACTAACTTGCTTAAAGAGCAGAATTTTCTTTGAATGGTCACCTCGCTTAACAACCAAAAACTCACTTAACAACTAAATTGGGGTTCGTAATCCTCCCCGCCAGAATTCACAATTGGCCACTTACAATGGTGTTTCGCTTAAAGAGCAAACTCGCTTAAAGAGCAACCCAGTGGAACGCATTATGCTCTTTAAGCGAGGTACCACTGTATGTTTAAAGCAGTAAGATGTGGATGTGACCACAAGGGGTTACAATATGTGTACGAGATCACAATGTTGCTGGTTTGTGCTTATTATCCTTTTAGAGAATAACTGGTTTGTTCCTGGATAATACAGTACTTGAAAAATTACACAACATGTTTTATGTCCTTTTTATAGGGATGTCTGAAATAAACTCATATCCCTACTGCTCTGCGGATACCCTAGTCCAGTGGTGGCTAACCTTGGCACTCCAGCTGTTCTTAGACTTCAATTACCGGAAGCCCAAGTCCGCACTCCTGCTGATCAGGTCTTCTGGGAACTGAAGTCCAGGAACAGCTGGAGTGCCAAGGTTAGCCAACACTGCCCTAGTAAATCAAACAGAACTTATGCTCACTGGCTGCCATCTGACAAAAGTCCATTTTACTTGCAACACTGCCAATTTTTGTGCTACAATGATCAGGATTGGAAGAACAATTCTGGCAGGCCCCTCAGTGGCAGAAAACACAAATGCTATATTACGGTAGCAGTTGCTATAGCACTAATTTTAAATACTGATTTTATTCTATTTCCTTTAACTTTGAATGGATATGTTTTTGAAATAGTATACAGTGATACCTCATACAACGTCCAAACTTGGTTCCACAAGTTTAGACTTTATACGGATTTGGACTTTGTATGAAGCATGCAAAATCCTAGCCGTGATGCATACAACGTCCAAATCCTTGCTGCGATGCCTTGTACAACATCGTTTCCATAGAGATACACTGTACTGTAGCAGCATAGACTTCAGGGCAAAGTCAAGGAAACAGACAGGAAACTGACAGAACTTTAAGAAATTGTTGTGTTTTGGGATCAAGGAGACAGCGGAGGCTTAATTCATGAAGAGGCAATAGGGCAAGATAGCCCGGTCGGAGTTTATTAGGAATAACAGGACAAAGGAAATTCCAGAGAAGGGTATGCAATGTATCCTTATTGGTTACCTGTGATAGCATAAGGTTACTTAATTGGCTAAATATCAGCATGTCTGCCTCGTGCTCACCTTGCTAATTGGACAGAAGCTGCGTGCTAGCTGAATGACTGCGTGCCATCCCTGGGCATAGTGGGGAGGGCCAAAAGCCTTGAGTCAGAGGCCCAAACTGGGGCCTCTAAGTTACGGCGTAAAAACAGATGAGGTAAGGAGAACGATCACCCACGATTTATGACCATGGTGTGCCAATGAGTCACAGCGATCGTGCTGTGAAACTCCTCACAAGAAATCATTGTCTAAAGGCTAAAAACATTACAAAAACATGTCAAACAACCCTGATTGTCCAAGAACCTGAAGAATGCTGCAAAAATCCCAGGAATGCTTCTAAAAATTCTGATGAAAAAATTCAAAAAAATCCAAAATCACGCTCAAAACCACTCCTAAACACTCTTCGCCTTGTGCAAAACCCACAAGAGCAATGCACGCATGTGTCCTGTCTTTTATACTGCCCAGGCACAATGTAACCTGGGAAAAACTGAATGCCTCATACAAAGTGGAGCGATTTTGTATGAGGTAACTTTTTCCAAGAAATTAGGCGATGTATGAATTCGATGTTGTATGAAGCGGACTTTGTATGAGGTATTAGTGCATTTAACTACATTTTAAGTATTTAAAATTTTAAAATTTACCTCTTATACTGTGCTGGTATTGCTTGCTTGCTTGCTTGCTTGCTTGATTTATTGAAAAAGGCTGTGTGAGGCTGTGACACAACCAGGGTTTGAGTATTCTTGTCTTAACATAGAGGACTGAAATAACTGCTATATATGAGTTTACGGGGTTGCCCATCTTCATGAAGAGGTTCTTACATTTTACCTGTGGAAGAAATGATAATTAGAGTTGTTACAGGAACACTTACTGGGAATGAAAGAGAACCGAGTTAAGAGCCCTTGATCTTCGCAAGGGTTGTTGACTCAACTTGTCTCAGCTCCTTGAGACTGTAAACATATTGAAGGTGGAGGTGAGTTTGCAACTGCATTTATCCCAGACTCATTAATAAATAGACCAGGCATTTGGTTGGCTGGTTCCAGGCTTAGCGTGTGACCTCCCTGTGTGCTAAGATTCTCTGAATATGTTCTTCCCTAGCAGATGGCATTGAGTTTAAGATCCCCCCCCCCCCTCCCAGTATTGGCAGTTCTGTTGTGAAAGTCTGTTTCTCCAAAGATTCCACTTAATGGATTCTGAACTTCTGAAAGACTGGTGAAGTTAGGCTTTCATAGTGTTTAAGAGCCCTGATGGCACCGTGGTTAAAGTGCTGTGTTGCAGTCAAAACTACTGACATTGTAAATTCGATCCTGACAGGGATTGAGGTTGACTCAGCATTCCATCCTTTCAAGGTGGGTAAAATGAGTACCTAGCATGTTGGGGGCAAAGTGCTAATTACCTTGCGAACTGCCCAGATTGTGCACTAAATGCTATGGTGTAATTAAGTGCTATAAGTGTAATTGCTATTGCTATTGTTTTTTCCTGCACAGTATCTGTAAACCAGAGTGGAGATAGCAAGGCCCTGCAGAGGTTATTGCACTATAACTCCCAGCAGCCCTAGCCAACCTACCAAGATCTGAATTGAAATCGTAGTCCCAACTACATTTAGAGATCCACATAGTCCCCATCCCTGATGTAAAAAATGAACTTTACTAAAATCTGCTTCTTCAGAATCCCAATGGGTGGAAGAGTGTGACTTTTGGATGGGATGACCCATGGTTTCCATCATCTCTATCAAGACTGACACTAAAATAAGTCTGTTAATATTTCAGGCACCACAACTACTTTGTGCTTACCTTTCAATGTTCTTGTCACTCGCCAGTAAGATGGTAGTGGCTACCATTAAGATGACTGCCTCCCCTCCGATGCTTTCAGCAGCTCTGAACAACCAGTTGTTGACAAGAACAATGTGAAACCTTTTGCATTTCCTTTATAGTAGGTCCCCTTGTATCTGCAAGTTACAACTGCCCAGATTGTGCACTACATAGTTGTATCTGCAACTATGGTTTCAGTTATCCATACAGTATTTATTTCTTTATTTATTTAGTGTGGTTATATACCGCTTTACTTGTCTACTGTGGAACCAGTAAAGTAAAGAGCATTGCTGAGAAGGAACAGTGTTTTAATGCACAGTGTTTCTAGGGGCAATTTCATGTGAAAGATCTTTGCCTGCTCTGCAGGAGACCATTTACTCATAGCTTCTGGTTTGTATAGGATGAATGGAGGCATTTGCTGTCATACACACACACACGGTTCACTACTTTCCATCAAAGTGTAGGGTTCACTACTTTCCATCGAAGTGATTGGTAGCAGCATATTGAGTCACCAGAGACACATCCATCAACTGAGAAAATGACTTCCAGGAAAAATGTATGCTTGGATACGAGTAGCAGCTGCTGCTTCCTTTCCTTGGATTGGGGCAACCATAAAACATCTTGGAATGTATCCCAATGCTTATATGCAGAAATAATTTGACTGCCTTGACCAGGGACAATTTTGGATGACATTTGTTGTTTTGTGTTAGGTATTGGAATGTCTTGGGTTATCTCATGATTCAGTTACATATTACAGAAGGAAATTGGCAAGGATTGGAAATTGTCTTTGAGAGAAGTTTCCAATGACTGAGAAATTAATAAACTTGTAAAATATTATTGCAGTACTTTATGAAGGCAATTCCAGGTCTGTGTGTTTGGCCACAGGAGGAGATACTTTATTAATTCAGAAGTTGCTTTGGGGAAACATTTCTGGAAATTGGTTTCTTAACAATAGTCCAAAGCTGCACAAAGTGGTGTTTGAAAAACCAGTTCAGACCTAGATAATTGTTAGGGTTTATTAGCAATAGCAGTTACACTTATATACTATCTCATATTGCTTCAAACACTCTCCGGGTGGTTCACAAGGTAATTAACATTTTGCCCTTAACAATTTGGTACTCAATCTACCAAGCTCAGAAAGACGGAAGGCTCATGTCAACCTTGAGCTAATCAGAATTGAACTTAAATCGTGAGCAGAGTTTTGGCTCTTAGCCACTGAGCCACGACTCCCTGAAGAACTTCAGTCAAAATAGACAGTAACTAGGTTTGATAAAGAGACTGCAGTGGCTCAAGTGATTAAGATGCTGACTGGAAGGTGGCAGGTCAGCAGTTCGAGCCCCAAATACTGCATGACAGAATGAGCTCCCATCTGTGTCTCAGCTCCTGCCAACCTAGCAGTTCGAAAGCAAGAAATTGCACATAGATAAATAGGGATCACTTTGGCGGGAAGGTAAACAGTGTTCCATGCACTAGGCATGCCTGCCACATGCCCATGGAAATGTCTGCAGATGCAGACTGCGCTGACTCTTCGGCTATAAACAGATGAGCACTGAACCCTAGAGTCAGATACAACTGGCTTTTGAACAAGGGTGACCTTTACCTTTAGGCTTGATAAGTTAGAGGTCTATTTTGTCCTAAGTGTACAGAAGTCCTCTCTGAGACCCCAAGTTTCCCCCTGTTGATTTAACTTGATGGAACTTGAGGTTGTAGTTAAAAAAGGAAAATCGATATGGCTGACCTGCCAGTCTCTGCTCCCACCCTTAAAGTTTATGATGCTGTGGATTTTAGCAGTTTTTAGAATTCAATCAACCACACTAACTGGGGTTTTGAGGAGCTGAAGTCTAGCAGAATTCTTAAGACCCAAGTATATGAACCATTGAGCTGCTGCAAGTTCTGTGTTATCTCTGGCAGTAGGTAAGATGCAAATGTTCTCCATCTTTTCAGAAGAAAGAATAGAAAACAGCCAGCCTAGCAGTGCCTCCAGTACTGCATTGTGTTATGTTTTACTTTGTTGTTGTTTTAAACACAAACAAACATTAAGTAATTAATCTCCTATATTTGTCTCTGAGAGTTGGTTGTCATTGATCAGTAGTGCATAGTTTCAGGGAAAATCTAATTTTTAACAAGTACCACATAGTGCTGATTAATGCTCTAAAACCACCATCTGTGTACGACTGGAAAAACTGCATGGTGGGATTCTATATTTATGTTCCTAATGATTTTTTCACATCAAATTTGCTTGAGCTGCAAGTCAACATGATTGCCATGATTTCCAGGCTGCCACTTCTGGAAAACACAGCCAGGGATATGGGGAAAATAAAACTTTTAATTAATTTTATTTAATTTTTAAATTTAATTTTATTTAATTTTGTTCCTGCTTCTTCTGTCATTATAAGTCAGGGGTTCCCAAACCTTTTGGGCCATGGGCCGGTCACGTTCAGTGGGGTGGTCACGTGGTTCCTTCCACCGGAAGCAGAAGTAAAATGTGCCTTGCAATCCCTTTTGCAACAGGATGAAATAGATTTTAACCTGCCATTTTCTCTGCTTAAATCAAGGGTGCCCAAACTATGGCCCATGGGCCAGATCTGCCCCCCCCCCCATGGCAATTCATCCAGCCAGCATTGCCCTCGTTCCCGGAAGCGGAGGTAAAACGTGTCCATACCTTCGCTTCTGGGAGCGATGAGGGCAACGTGGGCTGGATAAATTGGCATGGGGGGGGGCAGATCTGGAACTAGATTTGGCAGAGGGGGATTTGTGTGTGTGTGTGTGTGTGTGTGTGTGTGTGTGTGTGAGAGAGAGAGAGAGAGAGAGAGAGAGAGAGAGAGAGAGAACGAGAACAGATGAAGCTGGAGAGTTCCAGTGCTGTGTTTTGTTGGCTTGGGAAAGTGGTAAGTGTTGGGTCAGTAGAAGAATGTGATGTAAGAAAGTAAGTAGTTTTGGACCCATCTCGGGTTTTGAGGCTGAGCCATAAGGATTGTGTTAAGTCAGACTCAATTGTTATCAGAAGCTGCGAGGTTAAACAGTATTTTTGGTTTTGTTCTGTGCTCTCTGTTCCACCTATTCTTTGGAAGATATGGCCTTTGTTTCTCAACTTGCTGTCGTTATCAGCCCAGGATGGGAGTCAGCTGTGCTCGCCAGCCCCGCCTCCCTCCGGCCCCGCTTGACCAGAGGGATAAAGAGGCTCCGCCAACGCCGAGCCCCGTCGAGACTCTCCTGGGCCCCTGCTGTTGGCCCAGGATGGGAGTCAGTTGCGCTCGCCAGCCCCGGCTCCCTCCGGCCCCGCTTGACCGGAGGGATAAAGAGGCTCCGCTGACACTGACGCCGAGCCCCGTCGAGACTCTCCTAGGCCCCTGCCATCGGACCAGGATGGGAGTCAGCTGCGCTCGCCGGCCCGCCACCCTCCGACCCCGCCTCCCTTTAGCTCTGTCTGACTGGGCAGAGCCGTTGCTGTGGATTGTTTCCTGGTACCTGGGCTGTTTTGGGGGGTCGTGGGTTCTAGGCCCTGAGGACTTTTTGCACCTGCCCTCGGACTTGGCTCCGGCTGGGGCGAAAAGAGGCCCACTGGTCATGAGCGCCTTGATTATTTCATCTGTCAGCGCTCCCTGCACTCTCTCACCTGGAACGGATTTGGAAGGGTTTGTGCTGTCGGGCCTTATTACTTTCATGTATTCTGATATTGTTTAATTCTTGATTTACATTTTGTATTGTATTTTTGCACATTCTGATGTTTTGATTGTATTAATTGTGCATTGCCTTTTGTATTTTATTGTATATCTTGCTCTGTTTATTGGATTTATATATGTTGTAAGTCGCTTTGAGTGGCACTTGTGCTACGAAAGCGGGATAGAAATAAAACTTAATAATAATAATAATAATAATAATAATAATAATAATAATAATAATAATAATAATAATAATAATAATAATAATAATAATAATAATAATAATAATAATAATAATAATAATAATAATAATAATAATAATAATAAGTTCTTGCCGCTCAGGGAAGCAGTTTTGGATCACTTAATAATACAATTGGTTCCAAGTACAAAGGGGATCCTGTCAAGTTGTGTAGGTTGGGGACATTTTTAGGAAAGATACCATCTACTTGTGAGTCTGCAGTGGCTTAGTGCTTAAGGCACTGATCTTGAAGACTGGAAGGTTAGCAGTTTGAGACCCGAGTCCTGCACGATGGAGTGAGTACTCCCATCTCTGTCCCAGCCCAGCCTAGCAGTTCGAAAGCAAGAAATTGCAAGTAGATAAATAGGTATCACTTCAGTGGGAAGGTAAACAGCATTCCGTGCACTCTGGTGTCAAGACATGCCTGCCACATGTCCACAGAAATGTCTGCAGACACAGACAGTGCTGGCTCTTTGGCTGTAAACAGATGAGCACTGAACCCTAGAGTTGGATATGACTGACTTTCGAGCAAGGATGACCGACCATCTACTTGTAGATTATTCTGACATTAGATGATGCTGGTAGCTAATTTCTGTTCTCAATTTAAGTGACAGGTGTTTGTGGGGTTTTTGTATTTGTTTCTATGTGAGTCTGTTCCATCCCCACTTTAGCAGGATATTTATTTGGGATTCTGGTAACTTTCCTTTATTTAAGCATTCATTGAGTCATTTATTGGATTTATATCCAGCCACGCTCCCAAAAATAAAACACAGGGTAGTTTATGTTAGCATGAAATGAAAAAAGCACATACAGTGGAACCTTGGTTAACATAAAAACTGCACAACAAAAGGAAATCCATAGAAAATAGTGGCTCACTTTAAGGATTTTTTTTGAATGGATTAATTGGTTTTCAATGCATTCCTATGGGACACTGCATTTCGGTTAACATATTTTGGTTTTCAGTGCATTCCTATGGGAAATTGCATGCAATGCATTCCTATTGGAAATTTGGTTTAAGTAATTTTTGCTTTAAGAAACGTCCCGGGGAACACATTAATTATGTTAACCGAGGTTTTACTGTACTGTATTTCAAAACACAAAACAAGCTCAAGAGTTAAAACAAAATTAAATTAAAATCACAGTTGAAAGCACAAGTAGAAAGTTCAACACAATGACAAATATACTGCCCCATCCTACTTTGCCCTCTAAAGCATGCTTGAATAAAAAGCAGCAGAAGAGAGAGGAATCGTTTCAATTGGAGAGAGTTTCATTTCATTAATGTCACAAGAAACAGTTTGGACTAATGAAGTGTGATCTTGTCAAAGTAGCCTCTAAGATTTAGGCTAAGCAGATGAGACTTCTAGGAAACCTTGGCATGGCAACTGAGAATGTGTCCTTGAGCTATGCTGTAGATGTGTAATGATGATAAAATTTGGCATTTACTTTGGCGACTGTGGGGTACTTTATGTCCACCACCACCCCCTTTCAGGGCGGATTCTTGCGTGCCAGTTCCATATTGATAACCATAAGATGGCTTTGCATATGCTTCCAAATAAACAGGAAGTAATAGGGTGGTGGTGGTGTCATTTCGCCCCACTCTCCTTCCTGTTTGCCTGGTGGCTGAGATATTATATGCACACTGGGTATTGTAGATATTGGCCAGATGCCCATTGGCTTCACTGGTAATGCAGGAGTTTGGTATCCTATGTGTAAGAACTGGTTCAGTAAGACCCAGCTGTGCTTTAACAGAAATAGTAGTGTTAACATGTGCTTGCTAGCTGTACAGTACTTCTAAAGTGGTAACCTAGGTTATTGTAACACTGAGTTTGTTATAAGACTGTTATTATGTCACTGTGTGCCTTTTGAAGAATCTTTCTGTTGCATAGATGGCATAATGACTTCACCAGACATATTGGCAGCAACAAAGAGGACAGAGAAAGTTTCCCATCTCATACAGGTGATGGCAACCTGTGACAGGGAGCAAGGGGAAAGAAAGATGCAGGTGTGAAGATTTTAGGGCATGGGTAGGTTGTACTGGCCTAAAGGTTACTGACTTTTTATAGGTAAAGGTCACCCTGGCTCGAAAGCCAATCATGTCCAACTCTAGGGAGCAATGCTCATCTCCGTTTACAGCCAAAGAGTCAGCACTGTCAGCATCTGCAGATGTTTCCATGGTCATATGGCAGGCATTAGTAGACATTGAAGCACACAGAGTGCTGTTACCTTTCCTCATGAAGTGTTACCTATTTATCTACTTGCAATTTCTTGCTTTGGAACTGCTAGGTTGGCAAGAGCTGGGGCAGACAACAGGAGCTCAGTCCGTCACGTAGCACTTGAGTCTTGAACTGCTAACCTGCCAACCTCCTGGTTGTCAAGCTCAGCATCTTAACCACTAAGCCACAGCAGCTTCCTTTTATATAGATGTTTTATTGTAAATTAATTTATAATGATTCACCAGCAAAAGTCTACTCCAAATATTTTATGCCAGCAAATGCCAGTAATAGGACTTTTTGGCCACTAAGTTTCAAAGGAGAGAGGGTTCAATGGCAGAGATGGCAATGTTGAAGCAGGTGGATGTTTCATGACATGTATGTTACTCAGAAGTAGTGGATCAATCCCTCCTTTTGGGATACTCTAGGTTTGCAACTTGCACAAGGCTACACACGCTGGCTCTTCTCCTGGGAGGTACAGCAAGGAATCTTATTAGAGAGTAAACAAAACAAAAAGACAAATACATTGTGGCACCTTAAAGACTAACTCCTGTATTTTAATGTTAGCTTCCATGGGTCAAGTCCACTTCATCAGACATAACAGTGAGTTTTCATGGTACTGTATCAATTTATACATAACAGGTACAGAGGAACACAATAGTTGGTTGGCTTAACAGATAGGTTTGCCAAACTTCTTACTAATCAAACTAACCTCAATCAAGGATCTTCTGTTATTACTGTTGTAAATAGCCACACTGATCTATTAATGGCTGTAAATAGCACACAGATTTGCAAACCTATCTGATCCATGAAAGCTAACATTAAAATATGTACAGGAGTCTTTAAGGTGTCATGAGGTTTTTCTCTTCTTTTTTTGTTGTTTACTATCTGATATGCTTGCACAGACTAACATGGCTACCACTTCAGAAATTTCTAGTAAGGAATCAAACTCCTAATTCCTAGCTCACTGCTGTTGCTCCATCCCATAAACTATCCAACCAGCTGCAGTTGTTTTTGGACAGCTTTTCTGATAAAACCAAATTTCCTTTCATATACTCTACTTAATAACAAAATTATGTTTTGCTGAGCAGGGGAAATTTCTGCATTGGCATGGGGTGGGATGTATGAAGAATGTCATTTATAAAATAATATGTTAGGATTTATTTTGTCATAGGTTTAGAAAGCTGTTAAGCAGCTGGCTACCAAACACACAGACACCACCCTGTACCTGTTTACATCGTGTCCTTTGCTCTCATCTGAATGTGTTTCCCATTCAAAAAGCCTGTCCACTAAAAACTTGCTTTTGTGTAATTTTGGCTACTTCTTATTTTGCTGTTTGAGAAATCTATTTATTTTTTTAATCTATAGAAAAATGTCCCACACATGGTTCACAAAGGTATGGATCGATGTATGGTAAATAATGCAGTAGTAATTCAAGCAAAGTGGGGAGGATAGTGCTGGTGTAAGCAGATATCTTTCTGCAGCCGCCTAGGTCGCCGTTCAGAGCTCACCCTGTCCCTCTGCCAAATAGCCCAATGGGAGCGTTTCCTCCCTCCTAGCACAGAGTTCACCCCACCCCTCTGTGGTGTGGACGGCAGCTTGTTGAGTTTGGGCACTCGGTCTCTAAAAGGTTTGCCATCACTGGCATATTACATTGTTAGGAGCTGTTTTAAGTTGCATCTGTAGTGATTTTGGGACTGATGTAATGCAGTATTTAAGGACATTTACTGCTCAAACACTTCCTCAAATAGAAACTTACTAAGTGGTCTTGGGCAGCCAATAGTTCCTTTGCATTCTTCCTCTTCTTGCAGTTTGAGATAATACTGGACTGCCCTTTAATATAAATAATATCCTACTCTACCAAGAGGAATCTCCATCTTTTGTTCTTCTGCTTGCATAGATTCGTCAGTCTGTTACCAACCTGACGTGCCCCAGATGCCATAAATAATCATTCTTAGAATTCCTGAACACTGGGCAGGATTGTGTCTCAGAGAATTGAAGATGGTTGAATTACCCTGCTGTGATGGCCTTTAACTTTAGGTTTGTTATGAAGGGATTTAATCTGTGCCGCTTTTTCCACTACCCATTCTCACCACCAAGAAAAGAATATGCTGTGATGATAAAGTAACACTTGGAGGTTGTGGGTTTGTTGCTCAATTAGAAGATGGACGTAAACAAGGATAGCAAAATACTATATACTACATTTGATAAGTTTTCTCAACTTTGGGCCTCCAAGTTGTTCTTGAACTTTAATTCCCAGAAGCCCAAGTCACTACATATGTACCCAGGGCATAGCACTACCCGGCTGGTGCGTGGGAAGTATAGATCCGGTCTGGCCCCACCCTGGTGTACCCGTGGGGCTTATATAGTCTCTCTCCAGCGGTAGTTGATCACGGCTCCTGGTAACTGAAGTCCAAGAACATCTGGGGTCCAAGGTTGAGAAACTTGTGTATTGAAGCACAATTGCAAAGTAGCGCAGGAGTGCTCTTGCAAAAAGAAAATGGCGTTTTCCCGCCATTCCAGCAAGAAGCCCAAAGTGGCACAAAACCCTTCGGAAGTAGTGCATTGTTTTTCCGTCAAGCGCACGTTGCGCCCAAGGACAGTGACTTTACCCAAAAGACTGGACAGTCAAATATGTTTGAGTCGCAAGAACTTTTTCCACCTGATGCCCTAGACTTTGGAAATCCTGCCAACTGGGATGATTTGGCCATTGCCTCTCTCAAACTGTTCATGAACTTTGCTGCTGCTTCAAAGGCTGAACCCCTGTTGTCTGATGTTATTGTGTGGGTGGACATAGGATGGCCACCTCCTCCTTACAATTTGGAGGTTTGTGTGTATTACCGGGACAATGAAAAACTCTCAGTGCTGGGAGGGTGCTTGTTTTGGCTCTGCAGGACAGTGGTTCCTTGTGGGTTGCGGGCCAAACTACTTGAGTATTTGTTGATTTTCTTGATTTTCTCTGCTCCAAAACCGTAATGTGTAGCTATTTCTGGTGGCCAGGGATTGAACACGCCATTGAGATTTGGGAGCTACGACACACTACTAAAGGCACCGCTTGTTCGGGAGGGTTCTCAGTCTCCCCGGCAGCGTGTGGACTCTCACCGTCCCCTGGGGTTGGAGGGGGGATTCGGGTCGCACAATCACCCCCCAAAAAAAAAGTCTGGCACGAAAAGGAATGTCAAAGTGCAGGCTCGCACTCCCCAGGAAAAAGGGAGGGGTTGCGGGAGCACTCTCAATCCCCTGGGCAGGAAGGTAATGGTCAGAGTCAAAGGAATATCCGTACGCTGATGGAAAGAGTGCTTTCCTCCGGTGTTTCAGGAGAGTGTTCTCCAAGCCCAAAAGTAAAGGCAGCTGCGGGGGTTGAACCGGGAGTGGTAACCAACCTTAGAGGCCTCACTTGCAGCAGCTGGGTTGCACGGGGCTCGAGCTAATAGTCCCGGGCTGTTTGCAAAGACATGGGGCAAGGGTTGGAAACATGGGGATTCCTTGTATGCACCACACATGGGGTCTTACATGACAGATGTAGCTCAAGAAGAAAAGGAGCTATGCGTCTCACCAAAATGGTTTGTTTCGGGTTACACACACACACACACACACACACACACACACACACACACACACACACACACACACGCGCGCGCGCGCGCAAAGTCCCTTGATTGTTTCATGGAGCTCCAGTAAACTGCCGGAACCAGAGGACATCAGGGTCAGACAGGGTTCATGAACACAAGGGTAAACACTCCTCAGATAAGGACACAGTGCCTGGAGTTTGACCTGGGGCCCCAACTGAAAAATTAGGGGGGGGGAGGAATGTTGTGTATTGAAGCACAATTGCAAAGTAGTGCAGGAGCGCTCTTACAAAAGGAAAATGACGGTTTCCCGCCATTCTAGCAAGAAGCCCAAAGTTACGCAAAACCCTTACAAAAGGGTGCGTTTGTTAGACTAAACCAAGCCCTGTGATTGGTTACACTTTTGGATCCTGTTCTGCATTGGTTAATTACATATATCCCCGGTTATGATTGGTTAGTAACATCCATCTGGTGGGTTGCTACCTTGTATCCAGGAGCTACCGCCGGAGAGAGACTATATAAGCCCCACGGGTACATCAGGGTGGGGCCGGACCGGATCTATACTGCGCTTCATGGTAGCACGTATATTGCCAAAAGACGGGTAAGACTCCAGAGGGACTGAATACGCTGGGATTGTATAGCTTCTCGGGATCCAGGAACGCCTTGTAAGCTCATCTCTTTTTGACTGTTAATAAAGCCTGTTGCTGTAACCATCGTTGTCCTGGACTAGTGCTTATAAGGGCCGGATCCAACAGAAACCATGACCTAGATGGTTTGTTGTTGTTGTTCAGTTGCACAGTCGATTCCGACCCTTTGCGACCCCATGGACCATTTTCCTCCAGGCACTTCTGTCCTCCACCATCCTCCTCAGCCTGCCCAGCTC
The DNA here is from genome assembly GCA_035047345.1 of Bradypodion ventrale. NCBI lineage: Eukaryota > Metazoa > Chordata > Lepidosauria > Squamata > Chamaeleonidae > Bradypodion > Bradypodion ventrale. The sequence continues at coordinate 3,483,771 of JAWDJE010000008.1, read as the reverse complement.
TGTGCCCATTGCGTCCACAATACCATCTAGCCATCTCATCTTTGGACGCCCACTTCTTCTCTTGCCCTCCACCTTTCCCAGCATCAAGGCCTTCTCAAGTGAGTCTTCCCTTCTCATTTGACGTCCAAAGTACTTTAGCTTCATCTTCACTATTTGTCCCTCCAATGGTTGATTTCTTCTAATATTGACCTATTTGTTCTCTTTGCTTTCCAGGGAACTCTCAGGACTCTCCTCCAACACATTTCAAAGGCATCTATTCTTCTACACTCAGCTTTCCTAATGGTCCGGCTCTCACACCCATACATTACCACCGGGAAGGTTATAAGGTGATAGTACTGTCTGTTTGACTGTGTGGACCACAACAAAATGTGGCAAGTAATTAAAGAGATGGGAATAGCAGAACACCTCATATGCCTCATGAGAAATCTGTACACGAACCAAGAAGCAACAGTTAGGACAGAACACGGAATGACAGAGTGGTTTGGAATAGGAAAAGGAGTAAGACAAGGCTGCATTTTATCACCCTGCTTATTCAATCTATACACAGAGCACATAATGCGCAATGCAGGGATGGAGGAATCACAATATAGGATCAAAATTGCTGGGAGAAACATCAACAATTTGAGATATGCAGACGATACCACCCTAATGGCAGAAAGTGAGGAAGACCTAAAGAACCTCTTGATTGGATTGAAGGAGGAGAGTGCAAAAGCTGGCTTGAGACTCAATATCAAGAAAACCAAGATAATGGCAACAGGTCCCATCAGTCCCTGGAAAATAGATGGGGAAGAAGTAGAAGCAGTGACAGATTTTACTTTCCTGGGATCTAAGATCACTGCAGATGGCGACTGTAGCCATGAAATAAAAAGATGACTGATTATGGGGAGACAAGCAATAAGAAACCTGGGGAATATAGTGAAAAGCAGAGACATTACCTTGAAAACAAAAATTCGCATAGTCAAAGCAATGGTATTCACAGTGGTAATGTATGGGTGTGAGAGCTGGACCATTAGGAAGGCTGAGCGCAGAAGAATAGATGCCTTTGAGATGTGGTGTTGGAGGAGAGTCCTGAGAGTCCCTTGGACAGCAAAGAGAACAAATAGGTCAATACTGGAAGAAATCAATCCTGACTGTTCATTGGAGGGACAAATAGTGAAGATGAAGCTAAAGTACTTTGGACATCAAATGAGAAGGGAGGACTCACTTGAGAAGGCCTTGATGCTGGGAAAGGTGGAGGGAAAGAGAAGAAGGGGGCGTCCAAAGATGAGATGGATAAATGGTATTGTGGACACAATGGGCACAGAGCTTGGTGGGCTGAGGAGAATGGTGGAGGATAGAGGTGCCTGGAGGAAAATGGTCCATGGGGTCGCAAACGATCGGAATCGACTGTGCGACTGAACAACAACAACACTGTCTGAGCTGCCCAATAACATTGTGGTTTGCGAGTCACGGGCAACACAATGGTCATACGGTTACTAGGATTTTTATTTCACGTTTACATTGAAATTTTATAGATACTTATTAGAAAATAAGTGGCATTTCTCTCTAGTTGTTGACACCCATAAACTGAATGCCCCTAAAATACATAAAACATGCAAAGGGGACAGTTAACACCTTGTGGTACATTTTCCTTTTTTAAAAAAATTCGTGTATCTTTTAATCTTTCTTTTTTAAAAAATTATTTTTTATTAATTTTCATAACAAATAACAGAAATAACAATACAAAATATAAGGAAAAAGAATACATAAACAACAGCAAAAACAAATTAATACTTTAAATTGCTTATACTCTATTATAATGGCATTGTGAACAATACCAATTCTTGAACCTCATTTATATCATACCTTCTTACAACAAATACCGCACAACTATATCATTTCATAAATATCTATACTATATATCATTTGTCAACATTTATGTTTTAATTATTTCATTAATTTTTAATTATATATTTAACATTCCAGAAATTTATAAGGTTCAATCTAATATATTACAAAATAAAATTTATAATACCCAGTGATATATACAAGCCACGAGGATCAGATTTTTAATTCAATCTTTCCAGAAACTCATAAGTTGAGGTACTGGTTTGCCTCCTTTGTTCCATGTGAAAACATGCTCCACAAATGGCCTCCATATTTCCCAAAACTTATTCTCTTTCAAAATACCTTTCTTCACATTCAATTCACATGTCAATTTATCATTCAAGGCAATTTCCCACATTTCCTTATACCATTCATCCATTTTCAACGCTAAATCACTTTTCCACTTTCTTGCTATACATAATCTTGCCGCTGTTAACATTATAGATAACAATTCTTTTTTATTTGTATTCATGTTTATATTATCCAATTCTGTCAATAAGGCAATATTTGACTCCAGTTTAAAATCGACTTTAAAGATCTCTGATATTTCTTTTTCAATTAATTTCCAAAAAGCATTTATCATTGTACAACTCCACCACATATGTTCATATGTTCCAAGATTGCTTTTACATCTCCAACAATTTCTCGTTTTACTATTATCCATTCAATATAATTTAACTGGAGTCAGGTAACGTTGTGGTACATTTTCAAGCTAATAATTAGCAGTTTGGCTTGACTAGCAATTTAGCGTTCTAGCCAGTGTCTTGCTGTTGTCCACTTACTCCATATTGAACATTGATCACCCATGGATTTTATGGAGTTGTCATGCACCAGCTCTATTGCTGAGTACTGTTTTTAAGAAATGAAGCCTATAATATATTTGGAGTATGTTAATGTTCTCTTGGCCTAATCCTTCCTTGTTCTAATCCTTTTTGCTGCTCCGACTATAAAACTCTCCTCTATAAAAGATTTCCCTCTACCTTGAGCACAGGAGGTTGTAAATTTAAATTCAAGGTGCTATCCTTTCAAAGGAAAGGAAGTAGAAAGGAGGGGAAGTAGATAGCACAAATAACGTTGAAAGTCATTAAATGTTACACAGCAGCAAGCCCAGGCCTACCACCAGGCAATATTCATGCTTTAGTTAGACATACATTTGTTACATTTTCATGCCATTCTTTTACATGTATAGTGAAGCCATCTTCGTGAGGTGTCTAAAAAGAAATGTGTAAAATGACCCTAAGCCTAAACTCTCCCCAGGATGGAATTCTTGAAAGCATTGTCCAGTGGAAATGGGCAGGTTTGTGATACACTAGAATCTGTTGGCTAAGTAGTTGAAAGCTTACTTTTGGTTTTAGATAGGCCTGAGACTCACTTAGGGTGTGATTACACTGGAAAGCTTTTTTTTTTTTAAAAAAAATCATGTCAGAAGCATACAAAGGAGCTTTCTGGGTTGAAAGGATTTTTGCTGGAGGAACTCCGCTCAGGGGACGCCTGAATGAGGTTCCTTTCATGTCCCCAAGGTGGTTCCTATTGATCTACTTTCAATTTCTTGCTTTCAAACTCTTAGGTTGGCAGGAGCTGGGACAGAGACCGGTACTCATTCCATCATGTAGTACTCTGGTCTTGAACTGCCAACTTGCAGACATTCCAGCTAACAAGGCAAGTTTCTTAACCACTGAGCCACCACAGTCCCCCTGAAAAGCTGATTTGTGCTAATTCAGGTCTTCTGCGGTTTGTTTTGCAGCCTTAATAATGATTGAACTCTATTGGAATCTGGATGATTACTCACTGGGCTCTCGGGGCTGATGGTCCATGCTGGTGTTGAGATGCAACCCAGCCCAACGCTCCTTCCTTCCTGCCTTCTCTTCTGCATTTTTCTTTCTTTCTTTGATCTGCTTTTGCAAATTCTTTTATGTTCCACAACATTTCCCTTGGTTCTGAAGGGTTGCACAATGCTCTGGAAAAGTTGGAAAAGTCAAAAACAAGGGCCAAACGGTTCATATTCATGATAAAGCAGCAAAAATCCATTTGAGGCACAAGGAATAATAATATATTGTTGATTTTAATATCACAATTTATAATAGTTCACAGTCTTCCAGTAATTCTATGTTGTAAAAGTTGACCGGTTAAACAACTCTTTCGGGGGAACTTCCCTTCTTCAGACAACTTAATAGCTTTACTTTCCAACTTCTGTGAAGACAATTAAAACATGCTAAGTTGAATAACAATAAATATATACTGTGCTTATTAATAATAATAATAACAACCCACCTGGTTTCATCATGCTAAATGTATATATTCTTTGTGTTGCATGGTAATTCTTATGTGTCGCATGTTAATTCCTAAACTCACATCGTGTTTTCTTTCTGGGCTGCGGACGTTACTGTTTTTAAATGCTAAATCCTTTTATATAGTGATGAACCAGGTGAGTATAATGAAAGCATGCCCCTCCCGGTCCTCCCAATTCAACTCCATGTGTTATACTGCATACTTAGTTTTAAGGGCTAATAATTCTAACACTTGCTATATTTCATGGGATATATCTATGTAAGTACATGTCACCACAATATACAGTAATTAACTACAAAACTTCAAGAAGATTAAGCCAGGAAAACGCTGGCAATTAATGTTCAAAACAACAGTGGGAAGAGGTCTCTTCATCTTTGACTCCCGGCTGAATAAATGTTTGTGTATTGGAGAAGCCCTGCATTTTCTTGTAGAGTAAGTCGAGACAAAGGTACAAACGTGGAGCTTCCGCCAAAATTCCAGCCATAAAGCCAAGGGTACAAAGTCAAAAACAAGGGCCAAACGGTTCATATTCATGATAAAGCAGGAAAAATCCATTTGAGGCACAAGGAATAATAATATATTGTTGATTTTAATATCACAATGTATAATAGTTCAGTTTTCCAGTAATTCTATGTTGTAAAAGTTGACAGGATAAACAACTCTTCTGGGGGAACTTCCCTTCTTCAGACAACTTAATAGCTTTACTTTCCAACTTCTGTGAAGACAATTAATGCATGCTAAGTTGAATAACAATAAATTTAAATATACTGTGCTTAAAAGCTACCCACATTAAAAACTACCCACATTAAAAGGGAAGCTTTATTTTATAAGCCAACAGGCTGGGGCCACCTTTCCATCTGGACCCCACACCTACCCTGTCACCCAGGTTTTTAGACCTTTTTTGAAAGGCAGCAGCTCTGTCTGCACCCACAGCTCTACTGGCAGGAGGTTCCACAGGGCCGGTGCGGACATGGAAAAGGACCTCCTTCGTGTGCCAGAGAGGCGAGCCCCTCTGGCTGATGGAACAATTAGAAAGCCCCTCCGGTCTGCTCTGGTTGGACAGGCCGACATTCTTAGGTATCTTGGCCCACTACCATGTAGAACTTTAAAGGTCAAAACCAGCACCTTGAATTGCACCCAAACTGGTAACCAGTGCAGTTTCCGGAGCAATGGTGAGGCGTGAGCATAGCGCCTGCATACCATCACCACCCGGGCTGGCACATTCTGGACCAGCTGCAGCCTCCGAATGGTCATCGAGGGCAGCCCCATGTAGAGTGCATTACAATAGTCTAGCCTGGAGGTGACCAGAGCATGTGTGACCATGAGCAGGGAGTCCCGGTCCAGGAGCGAACGCAACTGATGGATGACGCGAAGCTGTGTGAAAGCCCTCCTGGCCATGACCACTACCTGCTCTGCAAGCAGCAGTCGTGAATCCAGGAGGACCCCTAAGTTGCGTACCGGGTTTGTCTGGGGCAAAGCAGCCCCATCCAAGACCAAAGTTGGCAGCTCCCTGGATAATGCAGGACCCCCTATCCATAGCCCCTCAGTCTTGGAGGGATTCAATTGTAGCCCGTTGTCCTCCATCCAGACCCCAACAGCTTCCAGACATCTGGATAGGACATTGACCGCATCACTGGGGTCCCCACGGGCCGAGATGTACAGCTGGGTATCATCAGCATACTGATGATACCTCACCCCGTGGGAACGGATAATCTCGCCCAACGGCTAGATGCAGATGTTGAATAGGAGAGGAGAGAGCACTGAGCCCTGAGGCACCCCATAATGTAGGGGCCTAGGGCTGGACCTCTCACTCTCCAATCACACCGATTGGGTCCGGAAAACTAGTACAACACAGTGCCCTGGATCCCCAATCCTTTGAGCCGTTCCAGAAGGATACCATGGTCGACGGTATCGAAGGCCGCTGAGAGGTCAAGAAGGGCAAGGATGGATGGATGGCCACCATCCCGCTCCTGCCAGAGATCATCTACCAGTGCGACCAATGCCGTCTCTGTACCATATCTGGGCCTGCAACCTGATTGAAAAGGGTCCAGATAATCTGCTTCATCCAGGACCCCCTGCAGCTTTCGCGCCACCACCTTCTCCAATGCCTTCCCCAAAAAGGGGAGTTTGGAGACCGACCTATAATTAGCTGGAACTGCTGGGTCAAGGGATTGTTTCTTCAGGAGGGGCACACCAAAGCATGTTTTAAAGGTGCAGGAAACACTTCCTTCCATAGTGATGCATTGATTATAGCCCCCACCCATCCTCCCGTCACCACCTTAGAGGCTTTCACCAACCTGGTGGGACAGGGATCCAAAGGGCAGGAGGTGGCGCAAACAGCTGCAAGAAGCCTGTCCACTTCCTCAGGGACAACTGGATCAAATTGATCCCAGATAATAAGGCGATGGATAATATAATGCTAATCATATTGTTAATACATTTTTTGGGAAAGGTGGTCAATCGGGAGGATGGAAACAACATGAAGTTGTGTTACCACAACCCTGAACTTCACACCCAATGGCTAACATCACCAAAAACACCACCTATAGTCACAACTCTTACCTCCATAATGCATCCCCATAGGGGGAAAACCCTATTAAATAACACCATCATGAAAAAGGATATGTTATTCCAAGGTTAAGGACATGTTTGTTTTCCAAGACTATGTTGGTCTAGTAGTAAATTACTGGAATATTCACTAAAGAGCAAATGTTACATTTGGCCTTTCCTTCTGACTGTTTACATTTTGTCTATTAAGCAGCATTTTAGCTTACCTTTCCTTCACTGTCTCAAAAAAAAAAGCAACCATGTTAAGATTTTTTAGAATATGCACTTTTGGTTTACACTTCATGGGTTGATTGAAGTTGATTTGTCAATGAAAAGTAATCTCTGAGTGTTTACAATATACTTAAGTTTTTTGTTAGAGTAAAAGTTGCAACATTAATGTTTTGCAACAGTAAACTGTGTTTAGAAGAGATTTCCTGTTTGTCTGATTTAGGAAGCAGTACTTAGGAGAGCAAGGATATACAGTGTGGTGTAGCAGACTGAATGTTGGACTAAAACTCAGGAGGCATGGGTTCAAATCCCGGCTCAGCCATGGAAGCTCACTAGGGGGTGTGGGGTGTGTGGAACTGGTAAAACCACTTCTTAAATATCTCACTTCCTTTGAAAGCCCTGTCAAAGGTGTTGTAATTTGGTTCTGGCTTGACTGCACAAAACAAACTGAATGAGAAAATGCCCTGCTGCATTAGGCTTGATGATTGCAGGCTTTTCTCCCTGCAGGGACTTAGTGGTTAAGATGCTGAACTTGATGACTGGAAGGTCGGCAGATCAGCAGTTCAAGACCTGAATGCTGCACGATGGAGTGAGCTCCCATCTCTGTCCCAGCTCCTGCTAGCCTAGGAGTTTGAAAGCAAGAAATTGAAAATAGATAAATCTGTAGGTACCACTTTAGTTGGAAGCTAAACAGCGTTACGTGTTTAATCATGCCTGCCACATGACCACAGAAACTGGCTTTCTAGCAAGGCCGACCTTTACCTTTCCCACCTCTTTTGAGGCTGAAGGGGATGGGTAAAATTTCTCTTTAAATGCTACAGATTCTAAATACTACCTTGCCTAAGAAATGTATTTTAGGTTTTCTGAAATATTTATGCTCTGTTCTTGGTGGCTGCCCAAAGTTTCCATGGCGTTTATAGTAGTGACACAGGCTGAGATTTTCAGATGTTTTGTGGGCTTCTCTCATGAGGTAGGTCTATCCACCTGACTTTCCAGACTTGCTGTTTATAGTTTTGCCCATATTTTTCTATGAGACATTTGTACAGGTATGTTTCCAGTACCTTGTTTCTCTTGATTTTGGAAAGGGAAAGAGGCGTGACAGTTGGCAAGAGAACTGGGAAAAGAAATCATGTGACTGCCTATTTTTGAAGTTTTGAGAGCCAAGACTGCCCTTATCTGCACAATTCAGCCTTTCAACTTTCTAGCGTCACCTTTTGGCTTCTATTTCGATGAAACAATGGATTTATATTTAGATGAATGTGATGTGCATGAGTGGATCCATATGTAATAACAGAGATATGAAAGAAAAGCAAATAAATTGCAACTTCTGCTAATGCAGAAAAATGTGTGCTGCTGATGATAAATTATTTGGTTTTGTGAGCTAGAAGTATTTGTGCGGCCATTTCTCCTTTTTTTGAGGAGAAGCCCCCATTTGATCAGAAAGAAGGATTTGAGACAACTTCTGTTCTTTATTCCAAGTGAGGAAAGTGCATGATTCTTACCTGTTGGATCAGGTGCAGGGAAGCACTGTTCTTCAGGAATGCCACTACAACCTGCAGCAGGATTGGTATTCTTAAGACCAAGCTACTGTAGGGACCGCGGTGGCTCAAATGGTTAAGAGACTGACTGGAAGGCGGAAGGTCAGCAGTTCAAAACCTGAGTACTACATGATGGAATGAGCACCTGTCTCTGTCCCAGCTCCTGCCAACCTAGCAGTTCGAAAGCAAGAATTTGCAATTAGATAAATAGGGATCACTTTGGTGGGAAGGTAAACAGCGTTCTGTGCACTTCAGTGTCTAGGCATGCTCTTCGGCTATAAACAGAGATGAGCACTGAACCCTGGAGTCTGATACGACTGGCTTTTGAGCAAGGATGACTTTTACCTTTACTGCAAAATACTTCTCTTTGGCTGCTTTAAGACTAGTCTAGAAACTTGAACTGGAGATGAACGCTTCAGTTAGGCTTCTGAATTAGGTAGTCTATTGGCAATCCATACCACTATGGCTGACATTCTTGATTTGACCATTGGGAGTCTATCCTCTCTCCCAATTTTTTTCCCTCTAAAGATTTTTTGTGCACCTGCAAACTAAGAGATCCCTTTGAAGTATCCACAGTATCCCAAAGGGTCCACTTCAAAGAATGGTGTGAATTCTATTGGATGCTCTTCACATCTGGATGGAGTGGGTGGGCATTGGATTAATGTGACATTGAATTTTTTTTGTAGGTCATTGAAATCAATCTCAAGTGCAGTTCATGAAGCTGCCATAGCTGGTCATTCATTAAAAGAAGAGTACATAATTGCAGTTTGTTCTGCCAAAACAAATAGGATATTTTTCATCCTCAAACCCTATTGGACTGTGTTTGTACCTCACCTTGTAATAGGGATAGTTCATCAGCAGAGAAGGGAGAAAACATGCAGAGTGGTTGCAGTCCAACCAAGGACTTGATATTTCCTTTCTTTTTGTTGTCACAGGTAGGACGGAAGGACAGGAATTATATGAACTCCCAATTGGGCTACCAGCTGTGTGTGATGGGTAGAGATTTAAAACGTGACTCTTTTAGATTACAGTTCCCAGAGTTATGGGCGATTACTGAGAGCCCAGTGGTTAAACCAATTGTTCCCAAACTTTTCGGGCAACAGGCTGGTCACATGGTTGAGCTGATCACGTGGTTCCTCCCTCCTGAAGTGGAAGTAAAACACACATGCACAAAATGCTGCCATAAATGACCCATGGCTGTCGTAAAGGCATTTATGTGCAGGCGCATTTTACTTCTGCTTCTGGGAGCAATGAAGGCAGCATGGGCCGGATGATTTGGCGCCATGGGTCGTAGTTTGGGCACACCTGGGTTAAACTGTTGAACTGCAGCCAGACCATTGTGAGTTCCTTCCTGATGGGATCAAGGTTGACTCAGCCTTCCACCCTTCAGAGGTCGGTAAAATGAGTACCCAGCATGTTGGGGGGCAAAATACTAATTATTCTGTGAATTGCCCAGAGAGTGCACCAAGTGCTATGGAGTAGTATAGAAGTGTAATTGCTATTACTATTGGAAGCCATTGCACAGTGTTTCCCAACCTTTGGTTTATGGGCTTCAATTCTCAGAAGCCTAAGTTCATTCCCCAAAGCACTGATCAGCCAATATACAGTATAGACTTAGGCTTCTGGGAATTGATGTCCTCCTGTGGGGTGTGTGTCCCATGTTGGGAACCTCCACATTAGTAGGAACTAGGCGCCTACTGGTATATCGGGCAATCGGGCTTTGTCTTGCCCCACCCTCGCCTCTGGTGCCCTGAGGTGCCAATAGCAATGTATGGGATTCCCCACAACCACAACCCCCAAATAGGCGCCCCCACCACTCCCTGTCCGGTGCCTTCCCATGGTGCCCTGCACACCCCTGGTAGGAACTAGAAAATCTCACATTATTTAACCTCCAGCTTAATGTCTTCATTTCTCAGATCTTTTACAGAAAATCCCTACAAGTACCTTCATGCCCATGTAGCCCTGGGCCTCTCCCCAAGAGAAAAGGACCAGTTTCTAAAACAAGACCACCTTCATTATTTTTTTCTTTTGCACTAATTAGGGAGCTAGTCTGTGGAAACTTCTGCTGAGCCATTTAGTTTAATCCATGGCCTCTCTGAAGAACCTTATAATTTTAAAGTTTGCATGCTCAGACAGTAGAACCTTCTGTTTCTTCCTGTCTGCTTTGTTTTAGCCATTATTCTAATCATTATAAGGGTGATGACACTGCTTGCAAAAAGTGACGAGGCTGGTGGAGAAAGGACAGAGTGTGCTCTGGCTTTTATACTCAACATAGGGTGTATGTAGCTCCACCTCATATCCCCACCCCCCCAAAAAAAAACATTTGCAGGCTAGTAATGTTTGACTCAAGTGGTTAAGACACTGAACTTGACGACTGGAAGGTCGGCAGGTCAACAGTTCAAGACCCAGATACTGCATGACAGAAAGAGTTCCCATCTCTATCCTAGCTCCTGCCAACCTAGCAGTTTAAAAGCAAGAAATTGCAAGTAGATAAATACGGACCACTTTGGTGGTCCATGCACTCATGGCATGCCTGCTACATGTCCACGGAAATGTCTGCAGACACAGACAGCTCTGGCTCTTTGGCTATAAACAGAGATGAGCACTGAATCCTAGAGTTGGATACGACTGGCTTTTGAACAGGGTGAACTTTACCTACTGTTCGTAGATTTATTGACATGGCTGCTATGCTCTCTTGTTTAGTGAGCTCAAGATGACAACAGCTGTCTTTGTGATATTTTGTACCAGGCATGCTGAGCTTCTCATTGAAAGAGGCACATCTACCCGTTTTTGCAATTAGGAGCATCAGAGATCGTGTTCTTTCTTCTAGAGAGAGAGAGAAATGGCTTGGTCCACTGTAGCCTTCAAGGCTGCCTCCAGGTAATTTTCAGGACCAAACCTATAGAACCGTGATGGTGAGCCTTGGCACTCCAGATGTTCCTGGACTTCAATTCCCAGAAGCCCAAGCCCCCATGAATCCACACGAATGGGTTTACTGTGATTCATCCGGCCCATGCCGCCCTCGTCGCTCCCGGAAGAGGAAGTAAAACGCGCCTGTATGTCCTCGTCCAGGAGTGATGAGCACGGCGTGGGCTGGATGAATCACAGCAAACCCATTCATGTGGGTTAATCATTCATATTACCTTAACATTTAAATAGTTTTATTTAGACAAACAATAACATTATATAGCATTATGTATGCTTATATTTGCTTAAACTCCTATGTTTGTTAACTGATGTGGTAAATATATTTTAAAAAACTTAGACTGACAGTATTTGACTACATCAGCCAGGTCCATATGATAAACTTCTGCTATACAAATAAAGATTTCAAGATGCAGAGTTCCGTCCTCAAAAGGTTTAATTTTTATTTTACTGCTTGTCCCTCCCTCCTCAAACTTTGCTCCTTGTGCTATTCCATTCCAAACAACCTTCTATTCATTGAACTTCTTGAAACGTAGCAGCACTTAAAAGGTAAGGGAGTTGATTCTGTGTACATAGATTTGCAGAGGAACAATGGGATTAAGGTCTTTTTTCTCAATTCTGATGTTTATTTTATTTTAAAAAATTGCTATGAAGGAGGCATGTTATCGTTGCAGATCCAAATGCATTTGATTTGATAATATCTTCTAGATAGAAAATTTTTCCCAAGCAATCAGAAACCTCTGGGAAAACATGACATTGTGAATGGATTAATACAGCCTTATGTCACATAATTAAAAACTAATTTCATGATGAATAACCTTTAATGTTATTTAATAACCTTTAATAACCTATAATGTATCTTAACTAGAACACAATCTTTAGATTTTTCCTCAAAAATCATTTAAATAAAAAAAATCCGATTTAAATTTAAAAAAAACAATTTAAATAAAAAAATCCGATTTTTTTAATTTTATTTTTTAAAAAAATCATTGATTTTTATCCAACATATTAATCTTAAATACACCAAAGCCATTTATATCAGACTCTTGCAATTCAGTGCTCAGCTGTTTCAAAGCCAAAGAGCAAACAGGTCATGAGGCAGGCACGTATTTTTTTTTAAAAAATAATCCTTCAGGTAAACATTTCCCCTGCATCAAAGCCATTTATATTAGACTCTTGCAATTCAGTGCTCATCTGTTTCAAAACCAAAGAGCCAACAGGTCATGTGGCAGGCACGTCTTTTTTAAAGAAATAAAAATCCTTCAGGTAAACATGTGGCAGGCATGCTTCCCCCCTTCATGGCTCACCCGACCCCCCTCTCTCCCCCCTCCCCCACACCTGCATTCTTACCTGTCCTACGTACACACACCCCACTCTCCCCATCAGCAGCCTGCCCATGAGAGAAGGCCTACCTGCTCCACGTTCATGTCCCTTGGGCAGACGCAAGGCTGGATCCCTTTGCTCATGGCTTGCCCCTCTCTCTGCTGCGGCCTCCTCGTGTGCTGGTTGGGCTAGCTGCCTGGGCCTGGAGTGCTGCAGCTTCACACGTGGCCCAGACTGAGATTGGATGGGGAGGAGGGGTGAGGCGGAGCCTTCCAAAAGGCCTGGACTGAGATTGGATGGGGAGGAGGGGTGAGGCGGAGCCTTCCAAAAGGCCTGGACTGTGATTGGATGGGGAGCAGGGGTGAGGCGGAGCCTTCCAAAAGGCCCAGACTGAGATTGGATGGGGAGGAGGGGTGAGGCGGAGCCTTCCCAAAGGCCCGGACTGAGATGGGTGGTGAGAGGAGGAGACTTCCTAGTTCCTCCAAAAGGGCCCGTGGCTGCATGGCAATTTCTTGGGGTGGGGGTGGGGTGTCGTCCCTCCCTGTCCCCCACGTCCGACACCCATGAAGTCAGATTCATCCAGTGGTGGGATTCTTGAAAGAACAGCATGGAATGGCAGAACTATGATGTGGAAAGAAAGAGTTGCCTGCTTCTTAAAATGGATGGAACTCCAGGATAATGGAGCACACACACACACACACAATCTCACAAAGAAATTAATTATTTAGAAGTTGCCTAATAGGCTATGGACTAGTACTGAAAGAAACAAAGTGAGTCTAAGAAATTATGGTGTTTTTAAAATGTACAGTGATACCTCGCTTAAAGAGCATAATGCGTTCCACGGGGTTGCTCTTTAAGCAAGTTTGCTCTTTAATTGAAACACCATTGTAAGTGACCAGTTGTGACTTCTGGCGCGGGGGGGGGGGATTGCGAACCCCAATTTAGTTGTTAAGTGAGTTTTTGGTTGGCTTTAGTTGTTAAGTGAGGCGATAATTCAGAGAAAATTCTGCTCTTTAAGCGAGTTAGTCTCTAAGCGAGGCACTCTTTATGCGAGGTTTTACTGTACAGTAGTGACAAATTTCTTTATGAATAGAGAAGAACAATAGCCCATATTGATACACTCTGTGCCCCATAACATATACTAGTGATGGTGAACCTTGGCACTCCAGGTGTTCTTGGACTTCAATTCCCAGAAGCCCAAGTCCCTGTGAATCCACACAAATGGGTTTACTGGCACTCCAGGTGTCCTTGGACTTCAATTCCAGAAGACCGAGTTTCTGTGAATCCACATGAATGGGTTTACTGGCACTCTAGAAGTGCCAAGGTTTGCCATCACGGACATATACCATGGAAGACTTCAGGTTAGCTGTCTCCAATGCTCTTGATGTTCCTTGCTTTGGGGCAAAAATAATTTAATTACCTTACCTTGGATACCTTGGAGTCGTTATTCAGCAAAGCGTCCACAAACAGGTAGACATCTCCACAATGACATTCCACATATGCAAATGGACCTGAGATATCAGGTCCACCTGCATGCAGATTTTTAGCCATTTAGATATCACGTCACCCGCTGGCTAGGCAGACCATGCGCCCCCCACTTTCACCTTGCCCAAGGGATCCAATGGAGGATGCTTTGGTGAGTTTTAGTCCCAGCCTAACATCATGGACAAGTGATGGGCAACACTGCCTAGTTAGACCGCTCAAGCCCCCGTGCCTCGACAAGGCTCTCACTTAACACGAGAATTTTTAAAATATATTTATTAATTGTAGTGCTGTACTTCTGACACACACAAAAATATGATTGTTAGATTCCACCTTTCCTTTGTACAATTCTGCCTGTGGATCCATGTAGATAAGATGAGATCCTGAGCTCTGTCATAGGGCTTATTGTCCGTTTATATCAGGGGTTCCCAACCTTTTCAAGCCGGGGGATGGGTCATGCTCTCTCAGTCAGCTTAAAGGGCCGGACAGCCATTTTGCCCTGCCTGCACGATGGGGATGGCCATTTTGTACAACAGCTTCAAAGGGGTAGCCATTTTGTTACTCGAATGCCCTTGGAGAGGTGGGGGTACATGAAATGGCATTGCAGGCTGGATCCAGCCCGCAGGCCTTAGGTTGCGAACCCCTTGGTTTAGATTTTAGTAAACTACATTTGTGAAGCAGAGGTCTCTTACATAGAAGCAAAAAGGTTTCAACTAGCATCATTTCACCAGGAGAAATTGTTTTCCTCGAGCTGCTATTTGATTGATTCATCAGCAGAAATGTATGCATATATTCAAGGTTTTCCTAATGGAATAAATAACAACTTCAAAGTCTATTTTTTTAAAAAAAACATTTATTGTGTTTACAAGCTGTCTTAGAATATAGTTCTCAATATAAATTACACAAAAGAGGAATTTAAAGAGGGAAAACATTTGTTGGAAAATGTGGTGCCGGTGGATGAGGAATGTAAAAAAATCAACTATTGTGTTGTTTCAGTGAATGGTGCAGAACATATAAACATATTTATTCCCTACTGTGGTCATGTGTCCACCTCTGCAGATGACTATCCTCTATTTCAGGGGTCCGCAACATTTTCCAGCTGTGGGCCGGACCACGCCCTCTCAGATAGCTGAGCGGGCCATACTGGTTGCTGTAAAACGCTTCCATAGCTGTCGTAAATGCGTTTTTGATGGCCACAGACTCATTTATGGCTCTAGTAAATAGTTTACATGGCTGTAAATGAATCCGTGGCTGATTCCGGTGGGGGCGGCTGTGGGGGCAGATGGACCGAGATCCTTCAAAAAAGGATCCAGGGGTGATCCAGGAAATTACCGACCTGTCAGTTTGACATGTGTCCCAGGTAAAGTGATGGAAACCATCCTAAAAGATAGAATTAATAGGCACATAGAAGAGAAGGCGCTGCTAAAGGAGAGCCAACATGGCTTTTACACGGGCAAATCATGCCTCACTAACCTGTTGGAATTTTTTGAGAGTGTCAACAAGCATGTGGATAAGGGGGATCCAGTTGACATTGTTTATTTGGACTTTCAGAAGGCTTTTGACAAGGTCCCACACCAAAGGCTCTTGAATAAACTTACCAGTCATGGAATAAAGGGACAGGTCTTGTCCTGGATCAGCAACTGGCTAAGGGACAGAAAACAGAGGGTAGCACTAAATGGACACTTCTCCAAGTGAAGGGAAGTAAAGAGTGGGGTCCCCCAAGGTTCAGTACTGGGACCCCTGCTTTTCAACCTCTTCATAAATGATCTAGAAGTAGGAGTAAATAGCAAGGTAGCCAAATTTGCTGACGACACTAAATTATACAGGGTAGTGAAAACTGTGAGAGATTGTGAGGAGCTCCAGAGGGATCTCTTGACACTGGGGGAGTGGGCAAAACAGTGGCAAATGGGCTTCAACACTAGTAAGTGCAGAGTGATGCACGTTGGGGCAAAAAACCCCAATTACATTTATAACCTGATGGGGTCTGAACTCTCTGTGACAAACCAGGAAAGGGACCTTGGTGTCCTGGTGGACAGCTCAATGAAGGTGTCAACCCAATGTGCCTCAGCAGTGACAAAAGCAAACTCAATGCTAGGGATCATTAGGAAGGGTATAGAAAATAAGTCAGCAAGTGTCATTTTGCCTTTTTATAAATCTATCGTGAGGCCCCATCTGGAATACTGTGTACAGTTCTGGTCGCCATACCTCCAGAAGGATATTATGGAGCTGGAAAAAGTGCAGAGGAGGGCAACCAGAATGATTAGGGGACTGGAACACCTTCCTTACCATCTGAGACTGCAACGGTTGGGCCTCTTCACTCTTGAACGACGACGTCTAAGAGGTGACCTGATTGAAGTTTATAAAATCATGCACGGTGTGGACAAAGTAGATAAGGAAAAACTGTTTTCCCTATCGCACAACACTAGAACTAGGGGACACTCCATGAAACGTTTGGGTACTAGTTCTCAAACAAATAAGAGAAAGTACTTTTTCACCCAGAGGATTACTGGTCTATGGAACTCCCTGCCAGAAGAAGTGGTGACAGCTGTCAGTCTTGACAGCTTTAAGAAAGGATTAGACAAGTTCATGGAGGACAAGGGTATCAATGGCTATAATTATGGATACCTAAGGACAACCTCCGGGTTGGAGAGATAGGCAGGATATCTCTCAATGCCATTTCCAGGGAATCCTAAACAGGCGAAGGCATCTGGTTGGGAATACCCTGAAGTAAATGGTGAGCCACTGTGTGAGACAGAATGCTGGACTGGATGGGCTGTGGCCTGTTCCAGCAAGGCTGTTCTTAGGAGGTGGATTATTTGGCACTGTGGGCTGGATTCGGCCCACAGGCCATAGGTTGTGAACTCTTGCTCTATTTGAAGAGCTACCAGAAGAGAGTCTTGCCATTAAGGTGTCCTCTATTTGAAGGGCTGTCCCATCCAAAGTTGGACTTTTGTAAAGAAGGAGATTGGAGATCTTAAAGTTGTCTTTCCACTTATTGCATCCGGACCATAAACCTAAGCAGGTGTACAGGTCACCCTGTGACAGTCTTCTTCCACTCAAATCAGTTGTCATATTGCTTTTGTATGCCCTCTTTTTTATTTTTATGGTAATGTGTAATTGGTCACCCTATTTCTTCCTCTCTTATCTCTGGCTCAAGTCGCTAAGATGCTGACTGGGAAGCGGAAGGTCAGCAGTTCGATTCCTGAGTACTGCAGGACGGAAATGAGCTCCCGTCTTCATCCCAGCTCCTGCCAACCTAGCAGTTCAAAAGCAAGAAATTGCAAGTAGATAAATAGGGACCACTTTGGTGGGAAGGTAACAGCGTTCCGTGCGCTCTGGTGTCTAGTCATGCCTGCCACATGACCACAGAAACGTCTGCAGAAGCAGACAGCGCTGGCTCTTTGGCTTAGAAACAGAGATGAGCACTGCACCCTAGAGTCGGATACGACTGGCTTTCGAGCAAGGGAAACCTTTACCTTTACTATCTCTGGAGTGTCTTCTTTTTCATCTTACCATACATTTATCTTGCTGATTGTAAGACTTGTAGTAAGTAACTGGTGATTCATCAAACTCTAAGAAGCAAAAACAGTTATAATTCGCCACGTGATAGACCTCAATCCATCTCTGACCACATTTGATATACCGTAACTTCTCTCTTTGGGAAATGGTTTTCTGAGTTCTTATAATAATCGTGCACTCGTTCTCAGGCAGTTCTGAAAAGAAAAATTATTAATATGTGAAGGTAGAAAGGTTGATGGCATTTGGAATTCTGCAGATGCAGGGAGAAATCTCTGTTGCTTATTTATCATCTTCAAACTGCTTCTAAGAGCATCTGTCTGTCCCAGTGGCCGTAACTCACTGCAGTATATGCTGCTGTAGTACCACATTTCTGCATCGCCAGATGTTACATTAAACACAGCCTTTGGTTATCACTACCTTCGAGTGCAAGCTTGCTATATACATTTCTCCTCGAAAAGATTATTTATCTTAAACTATGTAAGCACTGTAAACCGGGGTGGTCTAATAGATGGGGCCTGACTTGGCCTGGGTTCAAATCCTGGTTCCAATATGTTACAGGATGACCTCAAGCAGTTGGTATCTCAGGGGGATAGCATTTGCTCTCTCAGCTTTTCGTAGGAGGAGAGAGATTCTATATCTGTGATGGCAAACCTTGGCACTCCAGATGTTCTTGGACTTCAATTCCCATAAGCCCAAGTCTGTGTGAATCCACATGAATGGGTTTACTGCCTGTGAATTCACAGAGACTTGGACTTCTGGGATTTGAAGTTCAAGAACAGTTGGAGTGCCAAGTTTTGCCATGACTGTTTTATATGCCGTGAAAATGAGTAATAGATACAATCATCTAAAGCAAAGCAATCACACTTATATACTGCCCCATAGCACTTAGTGCACTCTCTGGGTAGTTCAAAAGTTAATTAGCATTTTGCCCCTAACATTCAGGGTACCCATTTTATAAACCTCAAAAGGATGGAAGCCTGCATCAACCTTGAACCCTGGTCAGGATAAAACTCACAACCTTTTGATTGCAGGACAGCAGTTTAACTACTGTGCCACCAGTGTTCTTTATTTACTCCAAGAACTAAGCATTGGAGTAGGATAGCAAGTTGTATGTCAGGAGAGGAGGGCAATTGTGCCCCCACCCAATATTTGGTGACAACTCCATGAATGTTTCCCTGTTGGCTGTACTGGTGAAAGCTGGTGAGAGATTCAATCCAATAAACATCTGGAAGCCTATAGTTCAGGGGTTCCTAACCTAGGCCTCCGTATCCCTCCAAGGAATTTAAGAAACAAAATGGCCTCCCCTTTGAAGCTGTTGGTACAAAATGGCTAGCCCATCATGCAGGCAGGGCAAAATGGCCGTCCGTCCCTCAAAGCTGACTGAGAGAGCGTGACCCGGTCCCCGGCTTGAAAAGGTTGGAAACCCCTGCTATAGTTGCACACTCCTAGTTTATGCCAATACTTTATTACAATTTTCCCCAGCTGGTCTGACAAGGATGTTATAAAGTGCTTCCTAGGCATACAGAAAATTAGTGGGAAAAGCTGTAGTGTTGAATTCTCACCATACTGGGAAAACTGAGATTTTCCTCTTGTCTTTTCTTCCTTTGCATTAACCCAGTTTACAGATATCTCTTAAAGTTCTTTGTTAGAAACTGTAATTATAAAGGCTTTAAATCAGGGATAAACAAAGTGTGCCCTAGGGTTGCATGTAACCCTTTAAAGATTGTCTTTGTGGCCCCTGGTTTTAATATATTTATTTGTTCCACAGCATTGCATTTGCAGCCTTTGTCCCCTGGACTAGGACTGAAGGCATCTTGCAGAATTGTTTAAAAAATCAATAAAAATATTAAAATGCAGTAGAATTACAAATGTTAAAATAGGATTTTATTTGTAATAATACTCCCTCAAAAGACTAAGGTTTCTCAGCCTTGCTTTAAATCATTGTTTCCCAACCTTCGGTTTTTGGACTTCAATTCTCAGAAGCCTGTCAGTTCCACAAAGCACTGATCAGCCAATGTACTGACTTAAGTTTCTGGGGATTGAAGTTTCCCTGTAGGGCATGGGCCCCAGGTTGGGAACCACTGCTTTAAATAATCTCAGGTGAGAAATTTCAAGAGTTTTGGGATGGATAGGGAAGAAGGACATTCACCCAGTTTCATAGTTAATCTTAGAAGGTATTTTATTCCTCCTTCCTCTCTCTCTTCCACCAAAATACAGAATTTGAGTTATTTGTCAACTGAAAATTAAATATTTGATTATTTTAATCAGGCGTTTTCAACCTTTTAAAGCCGGGGGCCTGGTCACGCTCCCTCAGACCACTTTGGGGGCTGGACAGCCATTTTGCCCTTTTTCTACCACATGACACTTTTTGGCGTGGTGGAAGTGGTGAGGGTGCCACATGAAATGGTGCTACAGGCCATGTCCGGCCCATGGACCGCAGGTTGAGAATCCATGATTTTAATGAAGAAGAAAAATTAATTATAGTTTTATGTTTTAAAAAATGCTCTAACACAATGATGGTGAACTTTGATACTCCAGCTGTTCTTGGACTTCACTTTCCAGAAACCGAAGCCCCTATGAATCGACACAAATGGATTTACTGCGCCTACGACTTGGGCTTCCGGAAATTGAAGTCCAAGAACAGCTGGAGTGCCAGTAAACCCATCATGTGGATTCACAGGGACCTGGGCTTCTAGGAATTGAAGTTCATGAACAGCTGGAGTGCCAGTAAACCCATTCATGTGGATTCACAGGGAGCTGGGCTTCTAGGAATTGAAGTTCAAGAACAGCTGGAGTGCCAAGGTTGGCCATCACTGCTCCAACAGATGGTGTGATAATAATCATACTGAGCACTTTAGAAATAATCTCCCTTAGTGTCAGCATTTGCAATAAGAGAAAATACTTCTAAATTTCAAAAAGAAGCTATCACTTTAGACAACTATTGTACAAGTATGATAAAGAAAACAACTGGATTTTGACAGTAATGAAGACTCAATTTGCAGTTCTTTTGTAGCTCTAGTGGAACAAAAGAATATAGCTGAGAGAGCTGCCTACTCACCCCTCTAATGATTACTTTCTCCTTGATGATTATTATAATCTCAAAGGTCTTCAGTTCACTTATAAAAGCTGTATTATCTTGCTCAATCCCTTGCTGTTTCACTCATCCGTAATTGCTGCCAGTAAATCTTTTGGTCTCTTGGCAAGGAAGAAACCACATGTGCCATCTCTGTGTTCGAATTTGTAACCTGAGTTTGGAATAAATCCGTTGAACCAGTCCACAGTGTTGTAATAATTTCCAAAGAGGAAATTTGGTTACTTATAACAGACTAGTCTGTTGTAAGTAACTCAACATCAAGCCTTGTGACACCTAAAAGACATGTAGTATGGGAGTTGTAGTCCAACACACATCTGGAAAATACCAGGTTCTGCAAGCTAGCATAAGCGTTTGTGGGCTCCAGTTTACTCCTCAAACTCTGAAGTCTTATAATGCCTAGATCTGCATTTATATTTATATACACTTATGTGTCCTGTGTACATATAAATAGTTGGTGGAGTTGTAAACAGGAAATTCAAAAGGAGATGAATATGGAAAGTTCATGATAGCAATAGCAATTAGACTTTTATACCACCTCATAGCACTTAGTGCACTCTCTGGGCAGCTCACAAGTTAGTTAGCATTTTGCTCCCCACATGCTGGGGTACTCATTTTACCAACATTGGAAGGATGGAAGGCTGAGTCAACCTTGATCCCTGGTCAGGATCGAACTCACAACTTTCTGGCTGCAGTACAGCAGTTTAACCACTGCACCACCAGGGAGCATTCTTTTATTAACAAAACTTGTTGGTTTAGTATAATAATGAGCTGTTCTTGTGTAAAAGCTTATCTTGTTTTCCCCTTGCTGCGACCAGAAACCATTATAATGTTGACTGTGGAATCTGCATGGAAGGTGAAAGGGAATTTATGCCTCTTACATTGGGGATGGGCTACATGAAGCCACCAAGTCCTTTAACAATTTGTTGCTTAGTAGATTCAGTGGCTCAAGTGGCTAAGATGCTGACTGGAAGGCTGGAGGTCAGCAGTTTGATTCCCAAGTACTGCAGGATGGAATGAGTGCCCGTTTCTGTCCCAGCTCCTGCCAACCTAGCAGTTCGAAAGCAAGAAAGTGTAAGTAGATAAATAGGGACCACTTTGGTGAGAAGGCAAACAGTGTTCCATGCACTCGGGTGTCTAGTCATGCCTGCCACATGACCACGGAAATTTCTGCAGAAGCAGACAGCACTGGCTCTTCGGCTATGAAACCGAGATGAGCCCTGAACCTTAGAGTTGGATACGACTGGCTTTCAAGCAAGGTTTAACTTTACTAGATTATTTTGTGCCATCTGGGAGCATGCTTTGAGTCCCCCCACAGCTCCCCCATGTTTTTTTTAAAAAAGGTTGTCACTAGAGCAGAAGTTCTCAACCTTTTTAAGCTGGGGGTCGGGTCACGCTCCCTCAGACAGCTTCGGGGGCCAGACAGCCATTTTGCCCTTCCTCCACCACATGGCACTTCCTGGTGTGGTGTGGGGGGCACATGAAATGGCACTGGGGGCCACATCCAGCCCACAGGCCGCAGGTTGAGAATCCCTACGCTAGATGCTTTTTCAGTTAAAATATTTTTGTAAGAAAAGTTTGGGCAAGAGGAGCAAGGACCATGAGAACGGTTACTGTCTTCTAAGCTCCAGAAATTCACGAGGCCAAGAGTAAGGGGATACAAAGTGGGTTGGCTGAGATCTCATGAGAAAACAAAATAGGGAAGAGATTTGGTCACAAGTTGCTCTTTGATTCTTAAGTTTGGAGGAAGTCACATAATATTTCAAGTCAGCTTTGATGCTAGCTGTCTGGGGCATAAAGATGTTATGTCTTTTCTATTCAGTCTTATTTGAGAACTCTGGAGCTTTAAAATAATCCATCACTATTTCTCTTGCTTTTGCAATGGCCAATTCTAAGTTATGATTCTTTTGGGTTGCCTTTCTGTAGCCTTTCTCTTCTTAAATTCCTCTTGTTTATTTTCAATTGTTTAACAGTTGGCAAAACAGATAAAAACCAGCAATAAGAACCCACCCCTAAAAAGAGAGGGGTGCAGGAACTGAAGAAACCATGGGGCATGAGTACCAATGCATATTTTTGTAATGATTTTCCTCTTGACTGAGTGCAAAACTATAGTTTGCTAACAAAGCAGAATTACAAACTGCCCAAACTGTAGTCTGTGGTTCTGGTTGCTAGGTGAAACATAGGAGCAAATTAACATGCCCTTAATTGTGCGAGCAAAATTCATGTGCATTTCTGAGTGATGTGAAAAGTAGCCTTAGTAAAAACTCAATCGCTTCAGTATCTTAGAAGGTGTTTTTCTCCCCCTTTCTCTTTCTGCTACAGACCCAGAGTAAAGCATTTTTGCAGAGCAGTTAATGCAGTAAGGTTGGCAGAAGCTTTCATTGAAATGTAATCGGCAGGTTTGAAGAGATTATATTTTGGCTGGGTTGGAATGGTAGCAGGGAGAGAGAAAATTAAATTTCCCCACCCCCACAAGACCTTGGAACAGCTGCTGTTTTCTGTATGTAAGAAACACTGCATATGTGAAATATGTCCAGAAACATAGAATCACAGAATAACTGAGTTAGAAGGGACCTTTTAGGCCAGGGCCAGAGGTTCCCAACCTACCACCCATGGGCTAGATCTGGCCCCCAGGCCAGATTGCTGCCACATTGGAAGTGCACCAACATCACTGGAAGTGCTGAAATCACCACATTTTTGTACCGAAATGCTGCAAAAATGTGGCAAAAAAATGTTCCTCTCTCACTCACTCCTCCAAGGGAAATGGTGGGGGTACGGAACCCCTGTTTTAGGCCTTTGAAACCAACCCTCTGCTCAATGCAGGAATCCAAATTAAAGCAGATATGACAGGTAGCTGACTATTTCTCTCTTGAATGCTTCTAGTGTTGGAGTGCTCACCACCTCTGGAGGCAGTTGGTTCCTCTGTTGTACTGCTTTAACCATTAAGAGGTTTTTCCTCATATTCAGCCTTTATCTGCCTTCCTGTAGTTTCATCCCATTATTACGCATCCTGCACTCTGGGATGATGGAAAACCGAACCCGCCCTTCCTTTTTATGATTATCTTTCAGGTATTTGAAGAATGCTGTCATCATATCCCCACTCAGTCTCCTTTTCTCAAGGCTAAACATACACAGTTCCTTCAGTCCTTCCACATATGGCTTGATTTCCATTCCTCTGATCATCCTTGTTGCCCTTCTTTGCACCTGCTCTAATTTGTTTGGATAAGGCAGTGATGGCTAACCTTGGCACTCCAGATGTTCTTGGACTTCAATTCCCAGAAGCCCTGATCAGCAGGAGTGCTAACTTGGGCTTCTGGTAATTGAAGTCCAAGAACACCTGGAGTGCTAAGGTTAACTATCACTGGCATAAGGTAACATTTAATTTGACTAGTTAGGATAAGTTGGAAAACCATACTGTCACAGCGAAGTGTTTTGGTGCTGAGCAATGCTGTAATCTATTTCCTTGCCATGTAACATCCAACTCAACCCCTGCCTTTCGGTTTTGAAAGTTGAAAACACACACTTAGGTCTTACTCATGTTAGTGGTGTAATACTGCCCTAATTCTTCAAGTGCTCCAGGTTTTTTTTTGAGTGTTTTTTTTTTTGGGGGGGGGGTTTGTTGTTCAAGATTCCACAACATGAGATTCTCCCGATGTTATTCACTACTTCAGTCACCATCAGACAACAGGCTCAATGGATTTGCTGACCTGTGCATTGAAGTCTGTTGTGATTTCTGTTTACATAAAGTGTTTGCCTTATAATAGTGATGGCAAACCTTTTAGAGACCAAGTGCTCAAACTGCAACCCCAAAACCACTTATTTATCACAAAGTGCCAACACAGCAAAAGGGTGGGACAAACTCTGTGCTGGGGTGACTGCACAGATGCCCACTAAGAGGGCTTCGAGTGCCCCTCTGGCACATGTGCCATAAGTTCGCCACCACTGCCCTATAATATTTGTCCAAGAACCTCCCCCACAAGAATTACCTTTTTTGGGCAGCTATTTTGTGGCAGAAGAGAGCTTTTGGGAGAGTTGCTTTCCACTCAGCATACGGTAACATTCCTCCAGCTGGAGGGTAACAGCTTGGGGAAGGTTGTGAATATAGAAATTGTTCTGAGAAGATAGAAAGTGTTTGAAAACCTATGCTCTTTAGGGCCAGAGTGGCTCTGCATGTACTGGAAAGGTTTGTTGGCTCTTCACAGCGAAGTGCCTGAAGGCAGTAACTAGAGTTTCTCTGCCAGCTTCTTAAGTTGTGCTGTATGGTAATCATTTCTTGCTCTGCACTTGAAGAGTCAAGAAGCAACAGTTAGGACAGAATACAGAATGACAGAATGGTTTGGAATAGGAAAAGGAGTAAGACAAGGCTGCATTTTATCACCCTACCTTTTCAATCTATACACAGAGCACATAATGTGTAATGCAGGGATGGAGGAATCACAATATGGGATCAAAATTGCTAGGAGAAACATCAACAATTTGAGATAGGCAGATGATAGCACCCTAATGGCAGAAAGTGAGGAAGATTTAAAGAATCTCCTGATTAGGTTGAAAGAAGAGAGTACAAAAGCTGGCCTAAGACTTAACATCAAGAAAACCAAGATAATGGCAACAGGCCCTAACAGCATCTGGAAAGTAGACGGGGAAGAAGTAGAAGCAGTGACGGATTTTACTTTCTTGAGATCTAGGATCAGTGCAGATGGTGACAGCAGCCATGAAATAAAGAGGCGACTGATTCTAGGGAGACAAGCCATGAGAAACCTGGGGAACATAGTGAAAAGTAGAGACATCACCTTGCAAACAAAAATCCGTATAGTCAAAGCAATGGTATTCCCGGTGGTAATGTATGTGTGCGAGAGCTGGATCATTAGGAAGGCTGAGCGCAGAAGAATAGACGCCTTTGAGATGTGGTGTTTGAGGAGAGTTTTGAGAGTACCCTGGACAACGAGGAGAACAAATAAGTCAATCTTGAAAGAAATCAGTCCTGACTGCTCCTTAGAAGGTCAAATGGTAAAGATGAAGCTGAAGTACTTTGGACACCAAATGAGAAGAGAGGATTCACTTGAGAAAGCCTTGATGCTGGGAAAGGTGGAGGGCAAAAGAAAAAGGGGACGGCCAAGGATGAGATGGCTAGATGCCATTGTGGACACCGAGCTGAGCGGGCTGAGGAGAATGTTGGAGGACAGGGGTGCCTGGAGATCAATGGTCCATAGGGTCACAAAGAGTCGGAATCGACTGTGCGACTGAACAACAACAACAAAAAAAAACCTTGAGTATAATTTGCAGGCTTAAATAAAGGGTTTGGAAGCAAACAAGTGGTCTCTTTTTATTTCTGTAGGTGCTCCAGGGAGGTCAAAACCCACTTGTTCCAAACATTGATAGAATTGTCTGCAAACTCTAATTAAGAGGAGTGAAGGGCCCTTATAATAGGAGCTTTCTCTTGCTCCTTTTCTTTCTGGTTAGTCCCTAGTCTTGTTGTTTTGCCCTCTAAATCCATTGCCACTCCAAATCCACTGCTTGCATTCTCTTGCCTCATTAGAAGTTATGAATTTGCAAAGTGAGGTTGTGCTCCTGTGATGTTTCCCCAAACGAAACACTTCTGAGATTGATACTTAATGTAGTCCCAGTATATAAGATTTTTTAAAAGATTTAAGTTTTTCATCATGGTCTCTATGTATCACACACTTGGGTTTTGCTCTATGAAGAATGGGTTACTTACCTGTAATTCTATAAGAGAGTAAACAATAGAAAACAAAACAAAAGAGAAAAAGCGCTGTGGCACCTTAAAGACTAACTCCTGTATTTTAATGTTAGCTTTTGTGGATCAAGTCCACTTCGTCAGACATAAGAGTGGATACCATAGTATACATTTATACCAACCAACTCTGCTCAGCTTTCCTGGGCTTCTATACCAGACATGTATAAATGTATACCATGATATCCACTCTTATGTCTGATGAAGTGAACTTGATCCACGAAAGCTAACATTAAAATACAGGTGTTAGTTTATAACGGAGCTTCTCAACCTGCAGCCTGTGGGCCGGATGCAGCCCACAGCACCATTTCATGTGCCCCCCCCCACCATCTCCACCACAGCAGGAAGTGCCATGTGGTGGAGGAAGGGCAAAATGGATGTCCGGCCCCTGAAGCTGTCTGAGGGAGCGTGACCTGGCCCTGGCTTTAAAATGTTGAGAACTCCTGGTCTATAAGGTGCCACTACGTTTTTTTGTCTTGTTTGTTTGTTTGTTTTGTTTACTCTGATATGCTTGTACAGATTAACATGGCTACCACTTCAAAAAATTAGATGTAGCACTGCTTATTTGAGCGGTCATCTGTGAATTCACACACGCTTCCTAGATCTAAGCCAGTGGACATGAGGCTCATATCCGTTCAGAGATAAGAGTGCAGAACCCAATTGTGTGAATTCACAGCTGACCACTCGAAGAACCAGAGTTACAGGTAAGTAACCCATTCATTTGATGTATTTCTATCCAGATGGACTTGGCATTTAATTAGCAGTTTGCTAAATCTATCTATCTATTTATTTATTTATTCAATTTGTATAAATAATGTTTTAATACACTTATCAGGAATTTATATGGTTGAAGGTGAGGGTGGTTGATAGATAGGAGACTTCAAGGCTAATGTTCCTTGTGGCTAACCTTGGCTGCTCAACTTTGCTTTCCTTATTTTTGAAATCAGAAGAATAATCGGCCTTTCTCACCAATGTTGTGAGGCTTAATTTAATGCTAACCTTTGAATTTTTTTGCAAGAGATTTCTTTCTGATGGATGGCATCTTTCTTTTTCCTCCACTCAAAAATAGGGCATCACAGTTTGATGTAGAAATTGTTTTAGAAATAGTGTTGAGAAGGCTGTGCTGGATTCTGTAGCTTTGAACCTGACATATTACAAGTCACGTTATTTTTAACTTATTACTTCAGACTTTTGAATTGCAAATTCCAATCTCTGAGAAGATCTTGTTCAGCTGAGTATTTGTAAGGTGTGATTGTGTGGAGTTGTAACAAGATAACTCTTCACATGCCATTTCAGTGGTTTTGTTGCATTTCAAAATAACACCATTTTTTGTATGCTAAAGTGTTCCAGTGTGGATTCCTATGCAGCCAGCAGGCTAGGAGAAATCCCAAAATTTCCAGAAGTAATTTTTAAAGAACCCTGGCTTAGTGGTTAAGATGCTGAACTTGATGACTGGAAGATTAGCAAGCCATTAGTTCAAGATCCAAGTGCTGCATGATGAGTAAACTCCTCTCATCTGTCCCAGCTCCTGCCAACCTAGCAGTTTGAAAGCAAGAAATCGCAAGTAGATAAATAGGTACCCCTTTGGCGGGAAAAGCAACAGCATTCTGTGTGCTCTGGCATCTAGCCATGCCTGCCACATGACCACTGATACATCTGCAGATGCAGACAGCTCTGGCTCTTTGGCTGTAACTGACACCCAGAGTTGTATACAATTGTTTTTCAAGCAAGGAAGACCTATAACAGTGGTGGCGAACCTATGGCATGCATGCCAGAGGTGGCACTCTGAGCTCTCTCTGTGGCCACCCATGCAATCACCCCAGCACAGAGTTTTCTCTGCCCAGCAGACCAATGGGAGCATCTCTTCTTTTCCCCCAGCACAGAGTTCACCCCGCCCCGCTGCCCACCAGCCCAATGGGAGCATTTCCTTCCTCCCCTGTTGCTGTGTTGGCACTTTGTGATAAATAAGTGATTTTTGGGTTGCAGTTTGGGCACTTGGTCTCTGAAAGGGTCACCATCACTGACCTATAACATCTTTAGAGAATAACCCCCTTCAAAAACAGCCCTGAAGACTTAGTTTGCTTCATGGCGCCGGCTCTTCTGTGCAGAGGGATTGAGTGGAACAGAGTCATCAGTAAAAGGAAGCAACTGGTTTGCTAGGGACTAACAAAGGCACTCTTGGCAGTACAGTATGCTGCATGTCCTGTTTATAAAGTTAGTTAACAATTTCCATATGTTCATCTTTAACCATGGTCTATGAACAGCTTCATTAGCATTGTTGGTACGTAATATTAATAGAGAAGAATTGTATACATACCCATACATGAGAAATGGAAATGAGTGGAAGTCTTGATAAACAGAGATCCTAGCAGCCAAACAGGGAGAAAAAACATTCTACAAATGGATTCTCACTTATTTGCAAGAATGCCTAAGGCTGTCTTTTATAAGCAACCAGCATATTTGTGCCTGGCCTTGCCGGGCAGTTTCTTGGGTGTGGGTTTTTTTTTTTTTTTGGTTAGGGGTGGTTTGGGTGGTGGTGATTTGAATTTGTGGGTGGAGACAATAGCAAATTACTTTATGAACATCTGATAAAAGGTCAAAAATGGAAGCAATTTGACAGTTCCTAACAACTGTTAGAGCCACAAAATAGGTCTTGGGGCAGATATTATCTGCAAATATATGCAGTGGTTAAACTGCTGTCCTGTAGCCAGCCAAAAGGTTGTGAGTTCAATCCGGACCAGGGATCAAGGTTGACTCATCCTTCCATCCTTTTGAGGTCAGTAAAATGAGTACCCAGTGTGTTGGGGCAAAATGCTAATTAACTTGTGAACCACCCAGAGAGTGCATTAAGTACTATGGGGCGGTATATAAGTGTGATTGCTTTGCATTAGATTGTGCAAATCCTCTCCCAGCTTTGCATGGCCTGGTGCCAGAGACAGACCTGAGCACGCAGTCTAGCCCTGGGTGTGAACTTCAGCTCTTTCTCTAAGAATTACCTAGCAGGTGTAGTTTCTATAAATTGGGTAAAGATCTGCACCAAGGTCAATAATTAATGCAGATGCTAGTAGATGCTGGCTGTTTGAATTCCTGTCAAATTAAACCCTCTCCTGTTTTCCTGGAATTTTATCGTTAAGGATTAGCTGCTAATGTAACTGCTGGAAACTAACTTAGCCAGTGTGTGTCTAAATCTTACAGTAGCATTTAATTATAAAAAACTGTAATTACTTTAGGAGAGATTATCTAATGCTGCTGTCCATTTTGTAGGGTTGCCTAGTAACCTCCCAGTGTGCTTGGCCTGTTCTGCACATCGCAGGCTTTTAAATTAGATGGAGTCAAAGTCTGCGGTGGTTTAGCGCGAGCCTTTTAGTCAAGTGTCACGATTTTTTTAAAAAAAGAAATAATGACTCAGATCAGAGGCGGCCCTCTGGAGCTGTGCTGTGGAGCTCATTAGCCTTCGAGTTTCACGTGTATTTGCCGGCTTGTATCGCATTCCAAGAAACACCTTGCGTTCTCAGAAATCCCTTTTCTCCCTGCCGTGTCAGGGCCTCAGGTTGAAGATGGGCTGGAAGAAACCCACCTTTCCTCTGAAGAGCTTACAATGGCATATACCAGTAATGGCGAGCCTTGACACATAATCATGTGGCAGGCATGACTAGACACCCGAGGACAAGGAATGCTGTTACTTTTCCCACTGAAGTGGTACCTATTTATCTACTTGCAATGTTTTGCTTTTGAACTGCTAGGTTGGCTAAATGGTACAATTTAATTATATTACTGTTCTGCAATCTTGTATGTTTATGTTTGATTCCTCTCCATGCTCCACCACTTGGTAATGGTTATAGCATGCCATATTATTTTAATAGTAGTGAACTATGCACTCACTTTTTTACATGCTGCCATAAGGCTGACTTAATGATCTCCCTTGTAGCGATTCAGTGATACGTGAAATGTTTAAATATTGGTATACTATTCCTATCCCCTTATGACTTTCTGTGGCTGAAAGAGAATTTGAATCCAGGTCTCCAGCATCCTTTTATCTGCTAAATCACATTGCCTCTCATATTTACACCTTTATTCAAACATCCTATTATTTCCTGATGGAGAATTTGGAGATTATCAGAGTTGTTTGGGTCCAGAACAGGTAACTTCAGCTCCATGACAGTCTTTGATTGGAAGTGTGAAATCCTTAAGCCCTTGAGAAATCAAAATTGTGTGTTTTTCTGCATCCCAAATGGTTTTTCTACACAGGTTGTATGGTGTCTTTGTTGCCATATGTGGAAGCTGTGTTAATTGCTAAAATGTAAGCAACAACATGAACCTCCTGCGGCATTTAGGTGTGATATGCTTTTGGCTAATTGGAGAAATAGTGAAATATCCCCTTCTTACCCTGTTTTGAATTATATTTTATGAACACTTAATGTTTTTGATATTCTCTTATGTACTCAGCTCTGGTGCATGAAAACAAGTACCTGTAGCTTTCTTTTATTACGTGCTTGGCAGCGGAGGCGGCGGCTCGTATCCGAGTATACATTTTCCCTGAAAATCCTGGGGAAATGCCATTGGCGTGAATTTGTTTAAGGTGGATCCCAGGTTGCCATGAAGTGACCCATACACTATGATCACAGAGCCATCTCCTGAAGCACATATTAAATGAGACATGCAGGATTTGACGCTGGGACTGCAATGGACTGCCGCAGCCTTGAGGATATTAACGAGGTGCACCTCCACAGCCAGTCCATCTGGCATGGCCTCTTCCGCCTCTATTACCATTGGGAATCAGAATAGTGAAGTGGTTCATCTGCTCATTTTGCTATTGGCCCAATATAATGGTTTTCAGTGGCACTTAGGGGGACCATCTCCCCACCTAAAGGGGCTCATCTGCTCATAGCCATTGGGCCCTTTAGGGAGTCAGGTTATTTACTACCACCCGACACCGTTGAGTCGCTGGCTGTATGATCAACTCCATTTCTGTAACAGGATGTCTGTCCAGACATGCTACATTCTGCCCAATAAACATGAGTTTTGATATTCACTAAAATAAAAGATGGTGCCTTTCTCAGACCATTCTATGTTGTGAACATGTTTGAGTATGCTTATTTGATACACCTCCATAGTAGCAGCTTGGAAATATCCATGCATAAAGTATGCTAGAGAGAAGAGCTCACCTTAGCTTTTTTTTGTACCCTACATTTGTGTACACACACAGGATGTGTATTTACACTTGGGAAGTGGCACAGTCTATCAGAGTTACAACCACTTGATTCTCTTGTAAATATATGTGTTTAGATTGTTAGAATGCAGTCTAAACCAAGAATTTCTGTGTTTTTTAACTCTTCCAAGTATCAGATTAGATCCAAACAATACGCTTTAGGTATATCTCCCCAAGTAAGCCATTTCTTTGATAAAGAATTTAGCACTGACCCAGTTATCTTATTGCATACCTCAAGGGTCTCCCTTATAAGTATTATCGGCTTGTCTTCTTCACACCAAGAGCTGAATAATTTAATTGCTTTCAAAATGGTTTACAGCCTTACCGTAAGTAACCAGAGCTTCCCCTGCAGTCAGTGTGAATCCCACAAAGCTGTTGTTTAGACTTTATACTCTGGAGGAATTGGGACTTGTAAATGATCTAATAGCCATGCCTTGATGCCTAGGTGGAGGCTTCATATCCATTACTGTCATTAGAGGTTCAGGTGTTGGGATACATTTTTAAAGCTGATTTCCCACCCATGACTCTGTCTGGAGATAGCTAGTCTAGCTAACTCCCTGTTTATTTAATGCAATGCATAGTAAAGATAAAGGTAAAGGTTTTCCTTGCTCTAAAGCCAGGCGTATCCGACTCTAGTGTTCAGTGCTCATTTCTGTTTCAAAGCCGAAGAGCCAGCATTATCTGCTTCTGCAGACGTTTCTGTGGTCATGTGGCAGGCATGACTAGACACTGGAGCGCACGGAGCGCTGTTTACCTTCCCACCGAAGTGGTCCCTATATATCTACTTGCAATTTCTTGCTTTCGAACTTCTAGGTTGGCAGGAGCTGGGACAAAGACGGGAGTTCATTCCATCTTGCAGTACTTGGGAATCGAACTGCTGACCTCCCCGCCTTCCAATCAGCATCTTAGCCACTTGAGCCACTGCAGTCCCTGTAATGTAATACATAGGCAGGCAAAATGTAACTCCCTTGACTGCATAGGTCAGGGGTTCCCAATTGTTTACACCGTGGGCCTGACCACGCCTCCTGGACAGCTGAGCAGACTGGGCCATGCCCCACAGAAGTGGAAGTAAATGTGCTCGCTTCCGCATTTATGACAGCAATGGGCTCATTTATGGCTGACGTAACCGTGTTTACACATGCGTGGGCATGTTTTATGGATGTCGTAAAGGCACCTGCTTCCACTTCCGGGTGTGGTGGTGGGCTGGATGGAATGCGTGGGCATGTTTTATGGATGTCGTAAAGGCACCTGCTTCCACTTCCGGGTGTGGTGGTGGGCTGGATGGAATGGCGTTGCGGGCCAGGTCTGGGCGGTATGTTGGGAATCCCTGGCATAGATGATGGTGAGAAGTCCTACAAATTGCTCTTCAACGAACCTTTGAGGACCATGCTTTGCCCACTTCACTGAAATAGGTGTATGCGGGGTTTCCTTTGAAGTTGTCTTAGAAACTTCAGCTGATAAAAAATGTAATACAGAAGTATGATTTTTCACTATGGCCATCCATTGTGACTATGTTGCTGCTGCTTCCTCTCTATTGTTGGTTTGGAAAACATCCACGACCTAATTTGTGAGCTAAAGCATAGAACTTTCAGGGTTTGGACTTTAGCATCCTGTGGAAATCTGCCTGCAATACCTCTTATTTTTAAAGGCTGTTGAATTTTGAACCCATTAGTTTCTGTACCCTATACTGGCATCAGTGGTTGTCATTTATTAATCTGGGTTGGTGTTGGAATTTATATTGTGCTAGGTACTGCAGTGGCTCAAGTCGCTAAGACGCTGACTGGGAAGCGGAAGGTCAGCAGTTCGATTCCCGAGTACTGCAGGACGGAAATGAGCTCCTGTCTTCATCCCAGCTCCTGCCAACCTAGCAGTTCGAAAGCAAGAAATTGCAAGTAGATAAATAGGGACCACTTCGGTGGGAAGGTAACAGCATTCCGTGCGCTCCGGTGTCTAGTTATGCCTGCCACATGACCACGGAAATGTCTGCAGAAGCAGACAGCGCTGGCTCTTCGGCTTAGAAACAGAGATGAGCACTGCACCCTAGAGTCGGATACGACTGGCTTTCGAGCAAGGGAAACCTTTAGGTTTTAATAATGCTGCTTTTTAAATATTGAAATAGCAGCTAGATATCTCTTTAAAGTGTTTACTATAAATAAACGTCCAGCCAAATCCATCACGATTTGCATCGAGGATTTTGTGAAGCCTCCAAGAAGTCAACACTGCAAAATGGTTGAAAATAATCAGAGTTTGAAGCAGAACTCATGAATCGAAGCAGTATCTGTTATAAAGATTCAACGCCATCACTTCCCTAGTGTTTTATTTTTAACTTTAACCATAAGGCAAACTGAGTGTAAAATGTGCCAGTGATCAGAGGCCTCTTAAATCATGGTTTTGCACATACATACCATTTCTCTACCAATCCAATAAAAAGTGGATTGCTTATAACAGCCTAATTAATTTTCGCCACTAATAACTACTTACGGTCATTATTGGAGCGATGACAAACAGGGACCAAAATGTCTTGAAATATATATGATATAAACACAAATATATGAAAAGAAGAAGTTAAATGAAAAATTTATTGCACAGAAGAGAACCTGTTTAGCTCTCTGGTGTTTCTAGGCAACACAGTGGAAGTAATCCATCCTCCGTACAGTTTTCAGCATGAGATAGCAAAATAAGTTCGTGTTTTAGGCATAGAAACACTAATGGCATTAGAAACACTAATGACCCGAGAAACTCATGTCCATTCTCTCTCTACGTAAACACAGGGGATGTGTGGCCGAACAGTAAAGGTAACAGAATGAAGAAAAAAACCGTTCGAGGCAATGACGCCTTGAAAATAATGTTTATCAATATCCAACATTGTGAAGCCCTTCTCTGTGTCTGCCCCAGTCCTGTGGAATCTCTTACCACCCGAGCTGCGTCCCCAGATGAAACTACTTCCTTTTAGAAAGTCAGCGGGTGTGGGACATGATTGCCTCCACCACTCAAGCCCGCTGGCTTGTTTAGCCTGGGAGATGGACCCTGCCAGGTTTGGGAATTCTGTTTTAATGTGGGTGGTGGGTGCAGAGGGTTGTTTTTTTAATGATTATTTGGGGTTTATGTGTTTTAATGCTGATTTTAGCTGGGGGGTGGTGGGGTTAGGGTAATGTTTTTAGTTGCTGATGTTTTAATTGTTTCATATTGTATTTTTATTTTTATGTTTCTCCCTTTCCCCTTCTGCTGTTAGCCCCCTGAGTGGTGTTCCCACCAGGAGAGCGGGATACAAATAAACAAAATAAATAAATAATAGATAATGAGCTGTGCTTCATCCCTTGGGGATTTTGTTAATATTGATTATTTTTGATGCTTTGTACTTTATATTATGTGATGTATTGATATTGTGTTTTTCCCCTGAATTTCTTTTGATGTAATTTGAACTGTATTATTATGTGTCATTGTATTATTATATTGTATTTATTGTCCGCCATGTAAACCGCCCTGAGTTGGGTTGCACCCGAGTGGGCGGTATATAAGCGCGAAAATTAAATTAAATTAAATTAAATAAGAGATATAGCTGCTAATGAGGCTGACAGACGAGGAAGTATGAAACACTAACACGATGTATATTATCAACTACTCTAGAATATTGTAAGAAAAATAATTCCCGATGAAGATATGTTGTTTGGAAAAACCAGCTACCGGGTAGACTTTGGATTAATTTACGTAGACAATATTCTTGGAATATATTTCCTGTTGGAATTGGACATTGATAAACATTATTTTCAAGTAGTCATTGCCTTGAATGTTTTTTTTTCTTCATTCCATTCTCTCTCTATGGCCAGCCAAAAGAGCCAACGTGAACAAAACCAGTTCCAGGTTGCTGAGGTCAGATGATGTTACTGGTTCCATTTTGGACTCAGTTTCCTGATTGTAAGGTTAGCTCAAGTGATGCCTTTCAGGTGTCGTTAGATTTCAGTTCTCATCAGCCTTAGCCTATGGTCAAGAATGCTGAGAATTGCAGCCTGGTTGGAAGGCCTCGCTTTGCCGTAAAATAAAAACGTTTACAATTTCAGATCTTGGTTTATCTTTACCACATTATCCTCTTTGCTGACAGACTACTTAGGACTGTGATGGCTCAAGTGGTTAAGGTGCTGAACTCACTGACTGGAAGGTCAGAGTTTGATTCGTGGGTACTGCATGATTCAGTGAGCTCCCATCTCTGTCCTATCTCCTGCCAAACTAGCAGTTCAAAAGCAAAAAATTGAAAGTAGATAAATAGGGACCACTTCAGTGGGAAGGTAAACAGTGTTCAGTGCTGATTTCTCATGCCTGCCACATGTCCACAGAAACGTCTGCAGACGCAGACAGCACTGGCTCTTTGGCTATAAACAGACATGAGCACTGAACCCTAGAGTCAGATAAGACTGGTTTTCAAGCAAGGGCAACCTAGACTTAGGTAAGTTGGGTTTTGGAATGAGAAAAAGACTGTGATGGAAAGAGGGAGTTCACTTTGAGCTCTTCCTCAATTTGTTGACAGCAATTTGGTGTTAAGAGGTGTAGCGGCTTGCAGTGCAAATAATTACACTGTATATGATTTCCATCCACCTTGCTTCGTAATCAAGGAAACTGTGATGACATTCTCACTAGAAAGGAAGCAGTCTTAAATATGGGAATCAGAGTACTCGCTTTTGTATTTTTGATGGATTACTTGGTTACTTGGTTGAACCGTGTTTCACATGTCAGATTGACGTGGTGGATCAGAGCATCATCTTCCACTGTTTCTTACCCCATTGTTACCTGAAAAATTGTTACCTTTTTAAATTTGGGGGAATGTCCCACAGGCAGGGTTGAATCAGGAACCAAAAACCACATTAGATTGTCGGTTCAAATAGAAAGTAGTTTATTGAATTGAAGGTACCATTTCAATTCAACAAAGTCCACCCACAAAATGAGGGTTAAGGCATCAGCCGGTCCACCCCGGTCCAAGCGGACCGGTAGTAGACCTGGCTGGCCATGCCCCCTCCCCTCCCCATCCACCTCTTCCCGGGAGAGCGGGCGACGGCATCGGCTCTTCCTCCTTCTCCTCCAGAGTGGCTGCTGCTGCTTCCTTAATAGGCTGCGGGTGCCGCTCGGGTAGTGGTGGAGGAGGAGGCGTGTGCCCGCCTGGTGGAAGAGGAGAGGGAGCTGACATCGTGCCACTCAGAGCAGTTCGCTCGCCCGCACCGCCGCTCCCCTTGCCTCCTTCTAGCAGCAGCAGCAGCAACCTTCGCGATGCCTGGACCTAGTCCTGCAGGAACCTCCAGAGGAAGGGAAGAGCTAGTCCAGACGCCAAGAGGGAACTTAACTTAGGGAAGAGCTTGCGCCGCACGGCCTGGACCAGCGGCGCCTGAACTAGCGCTTCCCTTCCCCTGGCGGTAGCAGGGTGTCCAGGCAGCATGGCGCAAGTAGGGCAACTCTTGCAATGCCCAGAGTCAGACAGACAACCTGCAGGAAGTTCTTTTCCTGCAGGACTAGGTCCAGGCATTGTGAGGGTTGTGCTGATGCTAGAAGGAGGCAAGGAGCGGGGGCAGGGGCGGGGGCAGGGGCAGGCGAGCTGCTATGGGTGGCATAACGTCAGCTCCCCCTCCCGTTCCCCCAGGCGCGCACACGCTGCCACCTCCACCACCACCCATGCAGCATCCGTGCCTATTAAGGAGGCAGCAGCTAGCAGCAACTGCTTTGGAGGAGGACAAGGAAGAGCCATCGTCACTCCTGGGAGGAGGTGGGCAGGAAGCAGCAGCAGGCACTGGAGGACTAGAGGACAAGGAAGGGAAAGCCGTCACGTGAGCACTCCTTCCTCCCCCCCCCCGGTGGGCCTGGGGGGGGGCAAGGAGGAAGAGGAAGGAGCAGCCCGACGTGGCCCCTTCTGGGTAAATGTTTCTTTTTGTTTACTCCCCCCCCCGTGTGTGTGTGTGTGTGTGTGTGTGTGTGTGTGTGTGTGTGTGTGTGTGTGTGTGTGTGTGTGTGTGTGTGTGTGTGTGTGTGTAGAGGGGAGCAGAAGCTAAAGGGATTTCCCAGGGGGGGGGGTGGCAGTGAGTCTTTAAGGTGCCACAACATTTTTGTGTTTTTGTTTTGTTTACCCCCTGATCTGCTTGCACAGAATAAAACTTTAGAATTGGTAGCCATTTTATTCTGTGCAAGCATATCAGAGAGTAAACAAAAAAATGTTGTGGCACCTTAAAGATTCGCTGCTGCTTCGAGGTAGATTGCAGCTGGCCCAGAAAGCTCCACGGTAAAACAGAGATGACCACTGAACCCTAGAGTTGGATATGACTGGCTTTCAAGCAAGGGATACCTTTACCTTACTCGAAAGCCAGCCGTATCCCATGCTAGGGTTCAGGTTGCTCATCTCTGTTTCAAAGCCAAAGAGCCAGTGCTGTCTGCTTCTGCAGACATTTCCATGGTCATGTGGCAGGCATGGCTAGACACCAGAGTGCACAGAATGCTGCTTACCTTCCCACCAAAGTGGTCCTTATTTTCCACTTGCAATGTCTTGCTTTCGAACTGCTAGGTTGGCAGGAACTGGTACAAAGACAGGAGCTCATCCCATCCTGCAGTACTTAGGAATCAAACTGCTGACCTGCCACCTTCCAGTCAGAGCCTTAGCCACTTGAGCTCAGTGGTTAAGAAGCTTGCCTTGTTAGCTGGAAGGCCAACATGACCGTTTGAGCTCTCGTCTCTGTTCCAGCTTCTGGCAACCGCAAGTTGATAAATAGGGACCACTTCGGTGGGAAAGGTAACAACATTCTGGTGTCTACTCATGCCTGCCACATGTCCACAGAAACATCTACAAACAGACAGTGCTGACCCTTTGGCTATAAACAGATGAGCACTGAACCCTAGAGTCAGATACGACTGGCAGCTTTGGATCTAACAATAGGTAAAGGTAAAGGTTGCCCTTGCTCAAAAGCCAGTTGTAGCTGACTCTAGGGTGCAGTGCTCATTTCCATTTACAGCCAAAGAGCCAGTGCTGTCTGTTTGCAGATGTTTTCATGGGCTATTGTGGCAGGCATGACTAGATTGGCCACCCAGTCACATGCCCACTGGTTAGGCCACACCCATCAGTTAGGCCACACCCACCAGTTAGGCCACACCCACAGTGTAGTAGTTAATTTTTTTGGTGCCCATCACTGGTTTAGTCTGCTGTGTCTATTTGGCAGAAAGAAAAGAATGAATTTTAAACCAAGCTGCTCTAAGGGGCCATTCAACAATTACATGATCCTCAAGGGGGGGAGGGGGCTTGCAATCTGAATTACGGAAAATTACGTGGGGTGGGGTCAGAGGGGTCAGGTCAAAGATTACATTATCCATTTGGAGCTGTTGTGGTTTCGAAACATGACACTTTTTTAGGTTTAAAAATGATCTCTGGGAATTTTGATCCGATTTGAGATTATTGATTAGTCTATTTCTAACCGACAGAAATTCATATAATATCTCATACTTTCGCATCAGGTGGGCGGCGCTTCTGCAGCTTGGCGCGACTGATGCCAAACGTGTTTGTTTATAACACTGAGCGAGGCGTGGTGTGGCGCTGTAGAGCCCAGTCATGATATGTTCTGCATTAGGCACCAATAGTGAAAAGCTCTAAAAATTAGAGTTTCGATACAAAAGCTCTGGATTATGTAATTTTAAAGGGAGGGGAGGTTCTAAGCAAAAATTATGGTCGGATTACATGGGGAGGGGTCAATTTCTCCCCCAAAATGAATCACGTAATTGTTGAATGGCCCCTAAGGCTTGGCTTTAAACAGAGGGAGAGAAGGGTGGCCCTCCCCCCTTGACCATGGCCTTTATAAATAACGGTTTGAGATCTTTATAAATTTACTAGGTTGCCTGGCATTGCTGGGCTATTATAAACTGTGTTTAGATGTGTGTGTGTTTTTTTGGGGGGGTTGAGTAAAAAATAAACAGAGGATGCTACAAATGTGTATTATTTTTTATTTAACTTATTTAATGGGATAGTCTGGAAGGGTGTGGAAGCGTATACCAAATTCCAACGGTTAATGTCTGGATTTATAGGTATAGATTAAAAATAATCTCTTGCAGTTATCTTACTTGCAAGTGAATCATGGTACAGTGTGGTGTTTGTGGACATATAATCTATTGGGTATAGTCGGGGGAAAATGGAAAAAGTAATTTTCATTGAAAATAAAATGTAAATGAAAATAAAGGGGGGCAGTTTCCAAATTTGGGGTAACACCATGCCTGTCTCATCCAAGGCCTTGGGAACTTTTGATAGATATCATAAGAAAATGTAAAATGGAGAGCAGTAAATATTTGGCTTTCCTCCTAATTTCTTGTTCCCGACATTTTGTTTGGAAATTGGTTGAGTCTGGAACTGGTTCTTCCTCTAGTTGTAATACTTTGGACTGAAAGGTTGTTGTTGGTTTTTTATATATACAGGGTGGCCCATAAGTCCCTACCCATCCATATATATTATAATCCACCCCCACCCCCACCACCCCCAAGAGAAATATGGCCGATTCAAGACCATTTACACTTGAAGAGCATATTGTGACAAATATGTGGGTACATGAGCGCAGGAATACTAGTGACACCCTAGATACAATAAGTAGCAAATTTAGAGAAGGATTCAATAGGGACTTACAGGCCACCCTGTATATAAAATAGTGCAGTGCATAAATATGCTATCACTTAAGCTATCACTGTTGGCATTCTACTACTGTACCATAGAGAGTGTGTTAACCTATGGTCTGTGTGTATGGTTTGGGAGTTGTACAGCTAGGGAAAGAACAATGCTGTCCAGGGTCATGAAGGCTGCGGAGGGGATAATCGGGCGTACTCTTCCCACTCTAGATCAAATCTATGCCACCAGGTGTTATAAGAAAGCTGTAGAGATTGCGCAAGATAGTACGCACCCCGGAAATGATCTCTTTCAGCTTCTGCCTTCTAGAAGAAGGTATAGGGTCATAAAGACCAGGATCAGCCGCTTGAGAAATAGTTTCTACCCAAAACCGGTTCTGGCTTTGAATGCAGTTCAATGCAGTCTATGAGGGAGCTTCTGTATATAGTTTTTAGAATTTTTAGAGTTTTAGAGTTTTTAGAGTTTTAGAGCTTTTTAGGGGTTAAATGTGTATATGTGGGGTGGGAATATGTTGATAATTTTGTATAGTTGTATTTTGTTTAGGTTTTGTTGGGTTGATAAGTATTTTTCCCCCCAGTCTCGTTGTTCTGTGCAGGACAATGACAATAAAGATTTATCTATCTATCTATCTATCACATTAAAAGTTTCTAGCTGATTAATGAAGTCGGTCATTCTGATCAGTTGACTGAGTTGTTAGCTGAATGAGTTGTTAACTGAAATTCGTTCATCAGAGACACAGAGAGAAAATTACAGTTTCTCTACCTCAGAAATGACTTAATAAACAAAATATCAAGTTTGTTAGAAAAATGAAGAGTGTGTAGTATACATAAGAGCAAACAGATCTATACCTATAAATCCAAGGGTTAACCATTGGAA